>CM053626.1:181887808-181939128 GCA_028646595.1 Phalanger gymnotis
CTTCTCCTCATTGACTTTTTGCAGCTCTTTTGCCATTTGAGTTAGTCTATTTTTTAAGGTGTTATTTTCTTCAGTATATTTTTCAGTATTTTTTTGGGTCTCCTTTAGCAAGTCATTGACTTGTTTTTCATGGTTTTCTCTCATCTTTCTCATTTCTCTTCCCAATTTTTCCTCTACTTCTCTAACTTGCTTTTCCAAATCCTTTTTGAGCTCTTCCATGGCCTGAGACCAGTTCATGTTTTTCTTCGAGGCTTTTATTGTAGGCTCTTTGACGTTGTTGATTTCTTCTGGCTGTATGTTTTGGTCTTCTTTGTCACCAGAGCAAGATTCCAAAGTCTGAGACTGAATCTGGGTGTGTTTTCGCTGCCTGGCCATGTTCCCAGCCAACTTACTTGACCCTCGAGTTTTTCAGGGGGGTATGACTGCTTATAGAGTACAGAGTTCTATGTTCCAAGCTTGAGGGGATGCACCAGCACAGCACTCCTCCTTCCCCAAGAACCTCCAACCTGGACTGGATTTAGATCTTCAGCAGGCTCTTCACTCCTGCTCTGATCTGCCACTTAGTTCCTCCCATCAGGTGGGCCTAGGGCCTGGAAGCAACTGCAGCTGTAGTTTTGTAGCTGCCCCACCTCCGCTGTCCCCCGGGGTGGTGGCCGAACCGCAAACTCCCTGTCCCCAACAGCTTTTCCCACTAACCTTCTCTATTGCCTTTGGTATTTGTGGGTTGAGAAGTCTGGCAACTGCCACAACTCACTGATTCAGGGCGCTAGGGCACGCTCCACCCCGCTCCTGGTCTGGTTGGTCCATGCCGCCCATGCTGGGCTCTGCTCTGCTCCACTCCCAGCTCCATGCAGGATAGACCTTACCCAGAGACCATCCATGCTGTCCTGGGCTGGAGCCCTGCTTCCTTCTGCTATTTCATGGGTTCTGCAGTTCTAGAACTGGTTCAGAGCCATTTTATAAGTTTTTGGAGGGACTTGGCGGGGAGCACACGCTAGTCTCTGTTTTCCAGCCGCCATCTTGGCTCCGCCCCCTGACTTATGATCTTAATGAGAAGATTTTATGAACAAGGGTGGAAATGCATGTAAGCTATTTAGAACTACCTTTGGAGTTGTTCCTTAAGCAATGTGAGATTATAATCATATCCTAAACTGATTATTGGAACTTGCTATTCAACTTTTTCTGAGTCTAACTCCAGGTATGAATATCCAGGAAGGCTGTCTGAGCCACTGATCCATGATGCCCGCAGCCCTGTGAGGGGCAAGTATGAACTGCAGGTATGATTTCATGGGAAGGTTGAGAGGGCAACTGTTCTGCGTGTGCTGAGGTGGGACTCTCTTGACTTGATTCCTTAACTGAAACCTGGCGGACTTTAAGCCTGGCTCAATGCAGTGTGCAGTTTGACATAACTTCTGCTTGGAGTTGACAGGAAGTTGGGGAAATATTGTCCCCTTACTATAATTCTCTAATCTCTTAGTGGCAAATTTCTATAATCAGAAGGTTTTGTAAGGACAGTAACAAATCTATTAAAATAATTCATTATGGAACATTTAAGGTTACTATAGTACTGGGAGTAGTGTTCCTGTATAAGTTAGGGTCCTTTATAAGGGCCCTGTATAAGTTAGGGTCCTTTAATTCTTGGTAATGGTATGGAGACAATTAGGTCAAGGGCTTGCGAGAATATTATTTTGTTATTCAGTTAGTATCATGCTTGTCTAAAGTTTTGTTATAATTAGTAACATTAACAGAAGAATGGCTTGTAGTTTATTTTGTAAATGCCTTAAAAGAAACATGGCATGACTAAAAGCTTATGATTTTATGTATACTGTGTTAAAATTGATTATTTAATGTATTTATCTATGTGCTGGAGCCTGTTATTAATTCCTTAGTGAAATCTCATCCTACTAGTGAGGAAATTAACAATGGATTAATGTAAAGTATAAGAAACTGGGTTCTGATGTGAATTTCTTAAACATGACAATTGGTCAAGGTTCCAATTTTGAATTTGTAAAAATTATCAGGGTTATAAGGATTAGAAATGGTAATTTAAAATTGTGCTAAGGTCACTTTTGTAGGAGAATGGACAAAAAGCTGGTCCCTAAAAGAAGAAGAAGGTGCTGAGATGCTATGATGGAGATGGCTGGAACAAATACCAAGGACCAGAGGACTTCATTGATGTTCCCTGACAGACAGCTATTTGGCAAGAGATTTTTGAATCTTAAAAGGACAATCAGATTATTGTTTTCTTTTGGGTCTCTGTATCTGTATTTATAAAGAGGAGTGCCCCCTTTGATTTGACAATGAATCGATCAGTCCTTCCCATATTTACTTAAAGGGGTGATGTTAAAGGGAAAAATTCAGATGAGAAAGGGAGTATTAAAGGTGTGGAAACAAAAATTTGGATAAAAGAGGGGAAAATCGTAAGAAATGGTAGAAGCAGTTTTGTTTCTACAGAGCTGAAAGTATCCCTCTCCCCCTCCCCCCAGCTTTAGCAGAATGTATATCAGGTGACTGATTAGAACTAGTTCTAATCACAGCTGTGATCCACCAGAGACCAGGCTTCTGGTTGGGTGAAAGGTTAGAGGCTTGTACGCATGCTTAAATGAGACATTTGAAGAGGGCATGACTTGGTGGTCAGGGGGTCACATCTGGCCAATGAAGAGCCTGGCAGGAGATTCGAATTGAGAATCGATAAAAGGACTGATGCCCATCTGAGTCCTTGTACTCCCCTTACTCTATTCAGGGGACTTATCGATTTATTCAGACAGAATTAATGTAAAATATAATTAAAATGTTCCTGGCTTCCCAACAAGTATTGTTTATTCCTAGATAATGTGAGTGTTTTTAAAACAATTATAATGGGACTTGAGCTAGACAAATAATAATCAGTTCTGTTCATCCACTATTCCTTAATTTAGATGCGTTCAGCTGGTATTACTATCCTCCTGAAGAGGTAGGAAAATGGAAGATCAAAGAGAATGCAATCATTCACCCAGGTGACTGGTGACAAATGTTATAAATTAAAATTCTTGATCTTGACCCAACTTAAATGACAAAGAGATATCCAATAAATACCTAAGATTTTCCCCCATTTGGTACATTTTCTATATTATGACCATATTACCATCTTTCACAGGAAGTTTCTCACTCCGAGACAAGGCCGTCATAAATACATTGAATTTCTCTCTCTCTGGACCTAGAAGGTAAATTAGAGATTACTAAACAGGAAATAGAGGACTGATATACAAATATTACCAGGAATGGAAGAAAACTAAGGAATAGAAGGAGAGGGAACATGGCAGAAGACTGGCTTTGGAATCAAGGAAACCTAGTTCAAGTTGTATCTTACTAGGCTATGTAACCATGAGCAAGATAACTCATCTTATCATTGATCCCAAGAGACTCTTAGAGACTCTCAAAGTTCTATATGAGTTGCTAACCTGTACTTCAGAAAATTTCCTCACACAAATAAAATCATGGGTCTAGACAAATATATGTGTGTTTAATTGTAAAACTTTTACAGAGTATTTTAAGCTAAAAGATGGCAATGAGATTAGTATAAGGAGCTCAATTACTTATTGCTACAAATGCCTTTCTCTTTAACACCAGTTATTCTCTCACAGATTATCTAGGTCTACAAATCATAGAATACCATGATCTCAGAACAATTAAAATTGTGTGCAGTGGGGTGAGGGGATAGGGGTGGAAGGGAGATGTAGTTATCAGCTTAATTGTAATCAAATGATTTTCCTCTAGTTCCATAGAAGACACCACATCCATCAGGAAACAGAACCTGTAGTTGAGGAAGGAGACAGTTCTAAGAAGAATGAGCTCTGGCAGTCTAAAAGAGAGCCAGCTATGTAAAAAGAACCCAGCTTTTTAGAGAGGCTCACAACTTACCTCATGGTGGGAGAGGGAATGTTTCTCTCCTCCCTCCTCTCATGACATCTTGTAGCAGAGATGCCCGCCTACCAGGAGATAGACATACTACAGGAAGCAGGCCCAAGGAGCCTAGTGGACATGCCCATCAGAGACATTATATGCTGGGGGAGCAATGTGAGAGCTCATGCATGAGAAATATAAGTCACCTTGTACACATGTGTACTAGAAATGTTTTGCAGCTACCATTCTCAAGAATGGTAAACTTAGTAAACAGCTCTGCTTTAAGTTAATTTTGTCTAATGATTGACTATTGAGGGTAAGGACAACAGTAGAAATTTATGAACTTGAGTTTTAGGAGTATAGACCCACAAAGTACTTTGCAAGTGCTCCCCCCCATGACTTGTTTCCTCTTATAGGGTTTACTTAGCCCTAGGACCCTAAGAGAATTTGAATGTAACTGTAGAATCATGGTCTGTATCTAGGAACTTAGATCTGCTAATAGGAAAGCAGATTGGAGTGAGTTAGGTGATCCATAGAAAGAATGGACTGTTCACATGCCTTGGTAAGAGGTGTGAGGCTCTTACATAGACTGGGTTTTGCCATAAATACTGTGTAAACCCCAATAATATCTCTTTTGCTGTTATTTCACTCACAGAAGTCCCCTCAGATTAGTGCAACAGGCATTACTGCCCCAATTTTACAGAAAAGAGATTAAATGCCTTTCCCAAAATCTTATGACTACCAAGAGTCAGAGGCAGAATTCAAGCCAGGTCTCTTCTGACTTCAAATCCAGCATTCTATCCACTGTATCATGTTGCCTCCTGATCAAGTCCATCACCATAGCTTTCTAGCTTACTGATGACTATGAGAAAAGCGTACATTATTTTATTCTTTGCCAATCTTCTTAAATTGCCTTTAATTTGAAGAAACCACAGAACTGTTCAACCTCCCTGAGAGGAGTAAAAAAGGAGGAGAGAAGACAGCTTATCCCCTCTGCAAATGAAATCCACCGCCTTTAAAATACTATAGTTGTTAAGCAGCCGCACACCACCACTGGAAGCTATGAAGCCAACTTTGGAGGCTAACTATGGTGACCATATAAGATCCTCATGATGACATTAACTACTTTGAAGGGGGTGCAGCATAGAGTAGTCTCATTCCAAATGTGCTCTATATAGAACAATTTTAAAGCAAGTTTGCAGGGCTGTTTAGGAATGGCGTAGCTGAGGCTTTATTAGCATTTGGCAACTTATTATGAAACCCTTGGGAGGAAATGGCCTGTCCCACCATAGCACCTCTTCTCCCACCTCAAAAATTGATTGGTACTTGATCAACTCACCTTCAAGAAGAGGAACACCGACTACTTCCTGAATTGCTTGATCAGATAATGGCACTTCCATGGATTCCAGACCATATTTGCGCTGAAGTACATCTGAATATACATCTTTTATAGGCAAAGGAATTGTTTTGTCCTGCTCCATTGTGGTGATGGTCTCTTTCAATGCTACCCATGAAATTAAAGTAATTTAGAATGGATGAAGTATTTAATTCATGGGGCTAAACAAAAATTAATATTGCAAATACCTTTTCTCCTAGAAAAACTTCACTAGTTAAGCTTTACAGTAACTCAGACATGATTAATAAGTAAAAAGTTTTAAATGTCTTTGTAAATTTTAAGTTCTTACTTGCAAATAAGGAGGATATGCTTTGTAAAAAGTAGCTTTTTCTAGCTGAAGACATTAAGGATTCCTTCAGTGTGTTTTCAGCTTCTAGGGATAGTAATTCTTATATGTTAAACTCTGCCCTTAGGATCATTCGTCTTATTTTGCCCAGAACCAGGACACCAGTTCACTTCCCAGACAGCTTCAAACCCTGCTGCTTGCACTCAAGCCTATCCCCCTGACTCCCCTCCCACTGGGACTTGTACTCTGCCCTTGGGACCCAGGTTCTCCAACAGGAGAACCAAAAGAGAGAAAAGAAAGAATATCAAGCATGTAAAGGTAGGTAATAGTGTCAAATGGTGCAGAGAGGTCATAGAGGATGAGGATTAAGGACAGTCCTCACATTTGGCAATGAAGACAAATTATTTGCAGCTTTGAACAGAGCAGTTTCAATTGAGTAATAACATCAAAAGCCAGATTGCAAATAGTTGAGAGGAGAAAGGCAATTTTTCTAAGAGTCTAGGAAAAGGAGGAAAGTTATAGGGTGATAGTTTGAATGGATGGTAGGGTCTAGCTGGGGCAGCTAGGTGGTACACTGAATAGAGTGCCAGACCTGAAGTTAGGAAGACTCATCGTCATGGGTTCAAATCTGGCCTCAGACACCTACTAGCTGTGTGACCTTGGGCAAGCCGAGATGCTTAATCCTACTTACCTCAGTCTCTTCATCTGTAAAATGAGCTGGAGAAGGAAATGGCAAATAGCTCCAGTATCTTTGCCAAGAAAACCCTAAATGACATCATGAAGAGTCAAACAAGACTGAAAAATGACTGAACAACAAAAAGGATCTAGTGAGGGATTTTTTGCAGATGGGGAAGACTCTTTTTGCAGATAGCCATAAGGAACCAGTGAATAGGTAGAAATGGATGATTAGAGACAAAGGATAACTAAGGGAGCAATCAACCAGAGAAAGCAGAAGTGGACAGGAATAAAATTCACATCGGCCTTGGAAAGAAGAGCCACCTCATCATGGACCAGGGGTACAAGGAGGTGGGTCATTATGCCACCATGTTGTGAGATGCAGAGAAAGCAAGAAGAGAAAAAATAATGGTGAATGGTCTTTATTTAATCAGTAAAGAAGACAAGATCATCAGCTGTCAAGTCGGAGGAAAGGATATTATGGGGAGTTGAGGAAAGAAAAAAAGGTTTGGGGGAGTCGGGACTAGAAAGCTTGTCTGTGAAAGTATCTGAAATTTTAGTGGATGGCATGCTCCATGCAAGTAAACAATGCAATACAGGAGGCAAAAATGCTAACACAAACTTAGGTGGGATTAAGAGTGGAGTATTTGAGCGTCACTTTTCTCTGACTGCCCTGGGTCAGGCCACATCTAAAATATTGTGTTCAGTTGGGGATGTCAAATTTTCAAAAGTACATTAAAGAACTAGAGAAGGTTCAGAGGGGGCAACCAGGAAGGTGAAGAACCTAGAGATTATACCTTATTACTCAATCACAAAAACTTATGAAACCCCAACTATACCAGGTTTTGGAAACAGGCAGCTAGGTAGCACAGTGGTTTGAGTGCGGGGCCTGGAAGCAGGAAGACTCATCTTCCAGAGACAGACTCTAAGCAAGTCAACTTAACCCTTTTTGCCTCAGTTTCCTCATCTGTAAAATGAACAGGAGAAAGAAATGGCAAACCATTCCGGTATATAGCCAAGAAAACCCCAAATGGGGTCAAAAAGAGTCAGACAAGACTGCAACAACTGAATAATAACAAATAGTAGGTGTTGGACGTACAAAGACAAAAATTCAATTCTCCTTGTCTTCAATGAGATCCATTGAAGGAACCTGGGATATTTAATCTGGAGAAGACTTGGGGGATACAGAGGTAGGGAGTAGAACATAGAGGATTAGATTCGTTTTGTAGCACTGAGAGTAATGACCAGAAAGTACAAAGAAGCAAATTGATGCTTGGTGCAAGGGAGAACACTTACAGCTAACCCATGGTGGAACGGAGCAGCTTAGAAAGCACAGGCTTCTATCTCACTGGAGTTCTTCAAGCAAGGGCTCAAGGTCTATCTGTTAAATGTATTGTAGGTAGAGGGTTTCCTTTTCAGACACAAATTGGACTACATGGCCTCTGAGATCCCAATAACTCTGAGGTTCTATGATTCTGTCATCATGTAAATTTCTATTCTCATTTAAATGTATAGTACAACATAATATATCTTTTCATCCTAACAGATACAAACTGGCTTTGTTACAGTGTTCTGTTTAGATATCGCATTCATTTAACATTCATTCTTAACTATGATAGCCTGAGAGACTGCCTGATTAGGGCTTGGGTTTTAATTACCAGGTTCTGTAAAAAAAAATTATACCAAAGACTTACGAATCAATCAATTAACTAAAAAGTTTTTATGAATCATTTACTACATGACAGGCACTGTGGGATACAAAGAAAGGTAAAAACAGCCCCTGCTTTCAAAAAGCTCACATGCTAATAGCACCCTGACTGTAACCTCAAGTCTCAGATCCAGGTTCTCTTCTCTTAAAGTCTCTCTTCTCTCTGAATGACATCATCAGCTCCCATAGGTTTAATTATTACCTCTATGCTGATGACACTCAAATCTATGTTTCTACAGCTAATCCCTCTCTCCTGAGCTCCAGTCCCAACATTACCTATTACCCACTGCCTATTTGATTTTTCAAGCTGTACATCCCACAGGCATCTTAACCTCAGCATATCCAAAACAGAATTCATTATCTTTTCCCCCCTGAACCCACCCTTCTTCTGAAGTTCCCTATTCCTGCTGTGGGCAGCAGCAGCCTTCAGTCACTAAAAGCCTCAGTGTTATCCTTGACACCTGATGCTCTCTCTCTCCCCATAGATCCGATAAGTTACCACATATCATCAACTTTATCTTCACAATATCTCTTATATACATCCCTTTTCTCTCCACTCATTCACTCAGCCCCCACCATAGTTCATGCCCTAGTCAGTTCTCATCTGAATTATTGAATTAACCTCCTAACCGATCTCACTGCCTCAAATGCCTCTTCAATTTTTCTTCCACACAGCTGCCGCAACATTTTTCCTAGAATATAAGTCTGATGATGTCACTGCTCCCCTCCTCAATAAACTCTAGTGGCTCACTATTACCACTAGGATATCAAATATTAACTTCTCTCAGAAGCCCTGTCTTACCTTTCCTTTTTTCATTACTCATTGTTCCTTGTCATACAGACTATGGATCTAGTTAAACTGACCTTATTCACACATGACACTATTTCCCATCACCATCCCTCCCTCCTGTCTTCCTACCCTCCAAGCACATATCTATAATCATTCCATCCTTACTTCTACCTCTTAGAATCCTAATTTCTTTTTAGGCTCAAGCTCAAATGCCACCTTCTACATAAGGCTTTTATTGATTCTCCAAGATGTTAATAAATTCCCATTCACACCCCCAGAATTTATCTTTTCACTCCGTTGCATATATCTCTATGTATACTTCAGCTCCCCTTCATAGATTGCAAGCTTCTTAAGAGCAGGAATTACAATCACATTTGTCTTAGTATCTCTTCCAAGCACCCAGCACATAGTAGGTGCTTAAAAATGTTTGTTGATTGATTCAATATGAAATCGATTTTTTAACTCAAGTAAGAGACCTTGCACTTATTCCCATTTAATTTCATTTTGCTAGATTCGGCCCAATATCTCCTACCATTGAGATCTTTTGGCATCTTGATTGTCATCCAAAAAGTTAATTTCTCCCAGATTGGTGTCATCTGCAAATTTAATAAGCACACTATCCACGTCTTACCCAAGTCACTGGTAAAACATTAAATAGCACAGGGCCAAGAACAGATCCTTGCAACAATTAACCAGAGACTTCTTTCCGAAGAAATAGCTAACTATTCTTTGGACATGGCTATTCAGCCAAAACTAAATCCATCTAACTATACTATCTTCTAGTCTACATCCATTCATCTTGTCATTCATCCAGTGAGCAAATTATTTAAGCACCTACCATGCACAAATAACATTAATAACTGTTACATTTCTATAGCTCTTTAAAGTTTGCAACACACTTTTCATACATTACCTCATCTGATTCTCACAACATTCTGAGATTGATATGACAGCATTATTATCCTCCTTATTTGGCAGAAAAAGAAACTGAGGCCCAGGCAAGTGAAAGGAGTTGGTTAGGATCACGCAGCTAGCAAGTATCTAAGGTGAGACATACCCAGGACATACATGCTCACTCAAAGCCCAGTGCTCTTCCTCTATGCCACTCTGACTCAAAAGGCTTGTTACCCTACCATAAGCATTTTGACTAAATTCTTACCAACAAAATTGGAGAAACTGTCAGTGCCCCTTAAAGTTGACACAAAGTCTTTGATATTCACCGAGTCATCATCTGCAAGGTAGAAAAGACAAAGACTGAGCCAGACCAAAACTCATGGACAAAGTATTTATTGGTCCATTGATTGACCACTGAAAGAGAAGTTTATTTATTTTTTAAATTTCTCTGGGACATTTTACATTTATTAAGTGTTTGAAACTCATTTTATTGCTATTCCCAACAACCCTGGAAAGTAGTCATACCATTCTTGATTCTAATTACAAGCAAACAGAAGTTCAAAAAAGTTGAATGAACGAGGTCAACAGACCACACGCAGCAAAAGGGATCAGCATTCACAATACACAAACTTCTACACTTTTATCTGGCTTCTATTGCAAGCTATTACTAGCTTAGCTACTAGATTTTCCTTTGGAGTAATGGAGAGAGAGCCAGCCCTGAAGTCAGCAAGAGCTGGCTATGACACATACTGGTCGTGTCACCCTGGTCAAGTCATTTAGCTTCTCAAGGCTCTAAGAGTACAAGTGCAGGGAGTTTCCTTACCCAGGATTTTTTAGTACCAGCAGATAACCTTGGCTTCAAGCTAGAAGCATTTGCATTAGGAAAAAAAAATCTTCTCACTCATTGGTGGAACGATGACAGGGATGTGTGCCTGCATGAGGGGGATAGTTGACATGAAAGCTTTGGAAGGAGTGATTCTTCTTCCTTCCTGCTCTTAGGGAGCACATATGTAGTTCCAAACACTCTTGAGAGAGAAACAAGAGAGAAAAGAACAAACTTTGGATGTCGACATGGAGGGGAAATCCAGCTCCTCAAGCAACATGTCCCTGATTCCCAGTGTTTTTTTCCCTTGAGAGAATTTTCCCTTGACTGATATGAGATGTATCACTCTTAGTGGGAAATCCTATTCACTCTGTGTATGGTCTGGTATATAATCTTTATGTTCTTTCTAATTTTTTTTTCTGATTGGTATTACGTTTAAAAAGTTCTAAGAGACAGAGTTTCTGGGTAAATTAAAATCAGTTTTAGAAAGCAGTCAATAAAAATAGGCTCATTTCCCCTCAGCAGCCAAGAGACAGAACTTTTAGAACCTTTGATAAAGTCTTTTGAAAAGGGAGTATGCCTTAAAAATCAACTCTGATGGTTCAACAAGCAATAAGAGAGAATGAATATTATAATGGGAGGTAGGCTCTATTAAAATCAGAGTCTTTGGGGTACCTGACTTGGATCACCCACATCTTGGTCAAGGAGACTTATCAATTTCTAAATCACCTGACAAAAGCGAGAAGAATCCACATTTTCCCAAACCTATCAGAGCAAATTAAACTTAAAATTTCTTTTACTGTTTTTTATTTAGATCTTTAGTATGGGAAAGTCTCTGAGAGAAATTTCCCATACTGGTTGATTTCTGGATGAAGAAATAGAAAAAGGAAAAAATCCTTGGTCTTGATTCAATAATTAATACAAGAGAGATAGAATCATTTTTTTCTCGTTGGGTAAATGGGTTTACTTGCTATTTACAATTTGTGATGGTATTTTGTGTAACTAGCATTTTTGTAGGAAGGAACCAAGCCTATGGCTATAAGATTAGTATACACCTTCCTATTTAAGGAAACATTACAAGTTTAGGAGAGTTATTATTTTTATGTTTAAATCACTTTTCTTGTCATTATTCCTTAAAGAGAAAGGGGTACCCCAAGCTTATGGTCAAAAGCTTAGCTCCCTCCTACCAAATGCTATTACAAAAAAAATGATCACAAATAATGAATAGTAAGTAAACCTATTTATCCAAGAAGATAGCAAGCAGAAATCACAGGAGTTACACAGATTAGAACACATCAGACAATATACAAAACTCCCGTTAGGAACATTATAACTCAACTCAGCTAAGAGACAGGCCCTCACATCATTCAGAGGCAAATTCCCTAAAACCTCTAGAGAGGTAAGTTAGAAATTACGAATATGTTGATGGGCTGGCTGGTCTCATATCTTGCCTCTGATTCATACTGGTTGTGTGGGCAAGTCACTTGAGCCTTCGACATTCCAGAGAGCCCTCTAAGACCATAAGTTCCAGAGCAAATCCCAACCTGCTTTGATAAGAGAAGCTCCCTTACCTAGGAGTTCCCTAGATCAATAAAATCACAGGTCTAGTTCCATTCCCCATTCCTAAAAAATGACGACTATGAGGATTCGGAGAGAAACAAGGGAACAGCTATACAAATCAATAAAAGTAAGTAGAACCAAGAGGTCATTATGCACAGTGATTCCAATCATGTAAATCAAAAGAACACTAAAGGAAGCCAAACTCTAAGTAATTATAATAACCAATGTTTGCTTGGGGTAAGGATGATGAATGGAAGACACTTCCTTCTGATGGAGCGCTAATGATGGACCCCTAAAAGGAAAAGACCATGTCTTTGGGACCTGGACCCCAAAGCCCCTGAACCCAGATCTCTGGCATTTGCCTGAGGCACCCAGCTCATCTCAGTGAATAATCCTTTTAACTGCCCTTTCTCTAGGGCTCTCTAGCAACTTAACTCCCTCCATTGCTGGCACCTGGCCCCAACCCAGGTTACTTGCCACTCCTTAATCCCATCAAGATCTTCCCACAATCTCTCTGTATAAAATATCAATCTTACCCTCATCAATTGCACAGATTCCTTAAGAGTCTGGCCCACTTGTATTGGCATTACAAATAGTTGTACAGACTCACTAGGAAACTCGCCCACCCCAACCAGTGTCATGATAAGATCGCTACTTAGACTAAAAGAAGGCTTGAGTGGTTGAATTCTTTCAAGGCAGACCGTCACCCTGTACTCTTGCATTTTGAGATTCCTAATACCCCTAGACCACAACATCTCCTCCTCTCATAGTGAGGTGCAGGACTGTGGGAGCAGAATGCTGTATACATTGTCAGACGAGGTCACTGTATAAGTTATTTTTGCTTAAATGTCTCAGTCACAAGGGTTTTCAATGCTAGGAAAGAAATAAGGGGAGGTTTATATCAGAGGATTAGTAATATAAAAATTAAATGCATCAATAAAACAAAATAATAAATTATAAAAATACCCACCTGTAGATACAAGTAATTTTTCCAGCTGTTCTGTAGGCAAAACAATCCCCATACTCTTCAACACATAATCCAGGTCCTTCTTCTCTACCTTGTCATCTTTGATCATATTTAAGGCAAGGATTTTCTCAGATGGTGCTAGAAGCAAACAAATGGAATTAATTGGGAGAGTTACTTAAAATTTACTTTAAAAAGTGGGGGGGGATGTTTTTCATACTGCTGGGCTGATAAGTGGCACTCCCTCCCTTGTCTAATTACCATATTCTGTAGCCAAGGAGAGAGGAAGGAAGGAGGGAGAGGAGAAACCTGTGACAAGAAGGCCAAACTAGCCATGAGTTTATTCTCAGCAATATCACATTCAGGAACCCATGCTTATATATTACCAGGGCTCTACCAACGTTTCCTCTGGTGATAAAAATGAACCAATAGTAGCAAATTCTCATGCTTTCAATGTAATAAGATCAAAGCCTTTGTTTGTTTTGACCCTGCCAAAAAGAAACAGATTTAATTCAAACCTAAACTAAAATCTCTTGTGAATATAGTCAAGAGCATGGAACACAAGGCCCAAAGGCCACAAGGCCTAAACAATTTACCTAAGCCTCGACATAACTTCAGATGCATGTGAAATGTCTTAGATTTGGCCATCAGTATACAATCCACTTGACCTTGCAGGATGTTTGGCTCTTTCATTCTATGTTACTCTGATAGTATTTAAATTGTCTAAAAATATGCTTAATGGAGCTAGTCCTGGGCAAAATGGTTCAGTAGGAGAAGTTTTGGAACCTCCTATTTCCTTCTTCAACATTTCCATTGCTTTTTGGGTGCCCTGATCCAAACTTCTGGCTGTAGATAGCTAGTCCCCTCTAGCTGATCCCATGCTGATAGGTCCCATCATTCCGTCATAACCTCCACACTGCTGCCACTCACCCAGACTTGTTCTCCTTCCAGCAATGGCCCAAATTACAGAACTTTCCTTTTTACCCCATGAAAAGTTGCCTGCCTTGAATGATAAGCGCATAGATCATAGCCCTACCTTCAGGACCCTGTTTTTCATTTCCCAATGCAACATGATCAATTACCCCCATGCATTAATGACAATGTCACTCATACATTTAGCACAGTTACACTTTAACGGAACCACAGACTTTAAAGAGTTCAAAGGAATCTCAAGAGATCATCCAGTTCAACCTACATCCAATTAAAAAACCCCTCCGCAGCATCCCTGACAAGTGCTCATCCAGCATCTGCTTGAAAAACTGCAGGAAGCAGAAACCAATATTTTCCAGAGTAGTCTATTCTAATATGAGAGTTTTTCCCACCATGTTGCATATAAGTCAGCCTTTGAATTTTCCATCCATTGTTCTTAGTTTTGCTCCCTATGGCCAAGAAAAACAAGTCTGATCCCACTTCAACGTGAAGACCAAATACCTGGGGAAAGCTGTTGTACCTGAACTAAATCTTTCCTTCTCCAGACTAAACATATGCACATTCCTTCTTTAGCCAACTGACCACTTGTAACTTTCTTTCTATGAAACAAACAGCCTTCTACAAGGTCCTTTTGCCTTAGGTTATGCTTTCTTGTAATATAAAAACAGGAAAGTAGAAGTTCAAAGTTGACTATTCCTGTGCTTTGCAAACAACTGTTATTCTTAAAGAAACCAATATGAGGGATGGGCTCCTGAAAGAAGTGGTTCAAAGGATCATGGGAAAACTCCTAATGCCAAATCCTGAGCCACAGGATAGGGTTCTAATTTTAAGACTCATGAATACATAGAGGCTCTTCACCCCTAGAGAAATCAGAAAGGCAATAGCTGAAGGTCTGGGGGTAGAAAGAGGGTATCTATGTGAGCTACTGTTCTCAAAACTAATTCAGTCCTAAGTACATAGCTTCTCTGGGGAAAGGACTTTCTCATTTTCATTGTAAAAAAAAACCTTTATATTCCAAGGCAAGACTTTCAACCATTAGCCAAACATAAATTCTGTTGTCCTATATTCATTTGCATTCCTAACATGAGTTGACTTAAGAATTCTGGCTCCGTAATACTCCACATTTCTAAACAGTAAAAGTGAATTTGTAGTGATCACAATCAATCCATTTCTTACCCATCGTCTCCTGTGCTTGTTGTCTTGTGTCTTCTAGAGCCTGAACGAACTTGTCAAAATCTACATTCTTATTTTCTGCAAGGCAAAATATTTCAGATACAAAATATTTTGAATATGTCAGTCTCGCTAAATAAAGATCAGGATATAACAAAGACATTATTGTTTCTATGTCACTAATAAGCAAATAAGTTAGTCAGCAAAACCAGATTACTTTTTTCAAATTTTATATGACCAAAGAATACTAATATTAATAATAACTAACATTCATATAATATCTTAATGTCTGCAAGGCACTTCTCATATATTATATTTTTGAAGGATGACTGTGATATCAAAATATGTCATGTAAGAATGAGTAATAAAAGGGTAATAAAACATTTCATTCTTCAACCAAATGGAACTATAATTTTGGAGTGAGGTTTAGAGGACCAGCTCATGGAAAGCCATGAGTCCTGGTGTGACTTGTGATAGTCTTAGAAGAGTCCTGGGTAGAAGTTTTAGCTCCTTGGGCAAGGGAAGCTATGCCTTACTGTAATAATCTTTAATAAGAAGACAGAAAAAGTCCCTAATAATCATGGAAATGCAAATCAAAACAATTTTAAGATATCTACCATTAGAATGGCAAAAATGGGGCAAAAAAAGTCATTGTGGGCACTCTTAAAATAATGCTGATAGGACTATAACTGGTACAAATATTTTGGAGAACAATATGGCGATATATAATAAGAGTCACAGAGAAATCAATAAGTCAAAAAGCATTTATTAAGCATCTACTACGTGCCAGGTAATGTCCATACTTTTTGAGTCAACAACTTCTACTTCTAAGATTTATCCCAAAGTAGCATTAGGGAAAAAAAAGACTATTTGGAAAAATATATATTATTCATAGCTACTTGTTTTGTAATAGAAAAATGAGGGGAACTCCTATCTACCCAACTATTGTATGTCAGCTAAATTTTACATTACGTATTATGGTCATGAAAATTAATGAATGTAAAGCAAATGGGTAAATATGGAAAGACCTCTATGAAATGATAGAAAGTGAAGTCATCAGAACCAGAACTGTATTCACGTTGACAAATATATTTTTGAAGGAAAAGAAAAGAAGAGAAAAAAAATAAAGGGAGATGGAAAGAAAATAGAATAGGCAGAGGGAAGGAAAAAAATGAGGAGGAGGAGAAGGAGGAAGAAGGGAAAAGGGAGGGAAAAAAAAGATAGAATTTTAGACATACTTGGAAAGAAATATAGAATGAAAGCATCTTCTTTGCTTGTTTGTTATACTAATTCATCTGGTTAATGATACATTACAATATAATATTATACAATACGATACAATTATAATACAATGTAATATACAAGAATATGTATATTTAATTCCTTATTTTCATATGTTTAATTGGTTATTAAGTTTTTTTTTTAAAATAAGAGAAACAATCATCAGTTTTGGTTTAGTGACCTTTCCTCTCTCTGAAGAGGCTAGGGAGGTTGGATCGGATGATCTTTAGAGATTGTTTCCAGCTCTCAGGTTCTCTGATTCTATTTCTGTTCTTGATTCATTGAACCTGTTTAAGCCCATTACTTATCCATTCAAAAACATCCATTATTATTCTGAATATTTTATCTCCTTCATTCCACATTTCATCAGGAGAAAGGGCTCAGATCCCCTTCATGCTGGGTTCCCCTGATTAAAGATGGAGTCAGGTTACCAGTCTGGGATTGTAAATAGATAGGGATATCAGGAACAGAGAAGATAAGGAACAAAATTCCAAGCTAAAGTTAGGAACAGCAGAGAACAAAGTCAACCTAAGAGAAGGTCGGAAACAATGAGAGTCAGATTTATTAGGGAAGTGATAATAATAGCTATTATTTATAAGTGCTTTAATGTTCACAAAGTGCTTTATTTATGTTATCTCATTTGATCCTGACAACAACCTGTGAGATGGGTGCAATTATCAACCCCATTTTACAGATAAGGAAACTAAGGCTGAGAAAGATAAGGGTTAGACCCTCGGCCATCATGAAACAACCAGTGTCCTGAGACAATATTTGAACTCAAGACTTATTGACTTTATTTCCATCACTCTATCCATTACACCATGGGGTGTACCTGGCATTGACTTCTCATTGTCCCACTGTCTTCTGATTTTGGCTTGCAGATTAACTCTTAGGGGTTTGGGGGTGGGGGGAGAAGCTGCACTGCTAATGAGAAGGCTCTCCCAAAAAGGAGTCTTCCTGGTCAGGGTATCTCCAGCTCTTCCCACTGAGTCAGGCTATAAGATGACCCTGCTTTATAGAATCTAGCCCTGAGTCTGCCAAGAGGAGAAAGTTCTTTGGAATTTTGGTCCCTGGTTCTCCTCTTTTGCTTATGATAAATCTCTACACAAGCACATAGTAGGCACCTAGTAAATGTTTACCGATCGACTTCATATTTAAAATACTAACCATCTTTTGGCACTGTCTTCAGTGCCTCTTGGAATTCCTCTTCCGTCAAATCAGGGTCCAATGTGTGCAGAGTGTCCCACAAATCATGCACTGAAACCTTGTTGCCCTTAAATGTCTCCACTTTTTTAAGACCTTCTTCTAACACTGTGGGTTTACAGGGGAAAAAAAGGTTCATTCACATTGTGTTGATCCAAGAACTTCATACATTTAATTTTTATCTGTCATCATCAGCAAATAGAGTATTTCTATTAGGCAAAATTTTCTATTAGAGTTATCACTTTTCCATTCATAAAGTACCATATTTTTCAAATAAATAGGCTCTAATTAATAATATTAAGATTATGCTGAAGAGAATTTTATCCTTTTTTAAATTACTCAGAAGGCATTTCAGGAATTTTAGTAGGTCAAGGGCATTATTGGAACCAATGTATCACAGATATACATAAATGCCTTGCCAGTTAGTAGAACTTGAGATAAACCAGCTTTCACTCTATATCAGTCTGTGTCTGTAACAAGTATGGCCAGATCTGTCAACACCAGACTATCTAGTGAAATGTGTCTCAATGGCATATTTCTATACATCAAGAATGCAAGAATAACCATCCTCCTCCTCTCCCGGTTAAGATGGACTCAGAATAATGGGGCACCTAAAATAGTCAGATCTCAGGTCCACTTTAGCCAAGTTGTATAAAACTGACCCATTCATAGACAGTCCAGCTTTACAAATGGCCCCTTGCCCAGAGGACAATAGGATTAATGTGCCATTTGGTGAAATAATATTGACAACAATAATAACAATATTGGCCTGTCTGCTACTGAAGTTGTACTAAGGATACTTATGGTGAGCCTACAGAGGCTAAGCTTATAATGCTTTTATTAAATTACAAAAAAAACAATTTTTATTTGCCTGTGCAATGGTCCATACAGCATTAAATATAAAAGAATAATTGAATAGAAGAGAGAGTTGTCCCAAGACTATTTCAATCTGAACCCCCTTAGAAAGAGTGAGAATAAGTTTGATGATGATGATGATGATAATAACATAACCCTCAAAGCCCAACCTATCATCCATGTTGCAAAGATGGTAGGTCAGAGACTGTATTCCCTCAGACCACCCTGAGACCCTGAACAACACTAACCATTTAGATTCTGACAAAACCATTGATTGGATTAGCACCCCAATTAGAGTGATATAAACTATTCCTATGAATCTAAGAAACAGATAGGGCAACATAGGTTTGCAGCCCAGCCTTACTCAAAACTATAATTATGATCAATTTGACACAAAGAATTGCATAATGAATAGTGTTCTGGTACCACAAAGAGGTAAGAGACATCAAAACGAGTTAAAAATACCAGTATGCTACATGTTGGAAATGCTTTGGTGTAGATCATGCTACCCAAGAAAATAAGTGTACATGAATTAGATAAAATACACTTTTATTATGTATCAATACTATATCATAACAAAATTGGAAATGGGTTGTACCAATTAAAAGCAATGGTTTCACACTGGGTTTGGTTGGTTGATTGCTTGGTTTTTGTTTTTGTTTTTTTGTCAATAGTACCCTCAGCTCCAAGGGTACCTCTTCCCAAAGGAGGAAGAGAATTGACAGATATTATTAGAGAACATGATAAACGGGACAAAAATTTGGAGGAACACTTTTGGAACAACCAAATATCACTGAACCAAGTAACAGTAAAGGCTAATTAAAAAACATGTATGAAATGGCTAAAATCCAAGAATGGAATTAAAATGCCTTCCATGGACGACATCCACATGAACTCAACCAACAATGTGTTAACAAAAAAGCATTAAACAAATGAGTGAATCATGGAGATTTGTTTGTAGAAAGTACAGAGTTATGATGGTAATTAAGTGCCAGGCCATTGTCACTAGAAATTATAGAAGAAATATCCTTACAGAGCTCTGACTTAGTGATCCAATTTGAGTCATGAAAGGAAATAGTAGGGACTCTGTAAAACATCAAAGCTAACTACAATAATTTAGCATCTACAGAATAACTAGCAAGATAGGACCTGGTGGCTAGAATTATAAACATCACCAACTCACTGGTTCTCATGGATTGATATGACAAATCTCCATTCTGTAAATATGGACCTTAAAATATCCCCGAAGAAATCAACCAATAAAGTTAACTGGAATTAAAGAATCATATACCATATGGTTGTCCCCAATCATTCAGACATTACAGTGATCCATAAAAATTTAAGAACAAAGTTTTTTTTTTAATATATGCCACCCATATTAAATCCTCACAATCTCTAAGCTACGCAGAATAAAACGCTTTTGAAATAAAGAGATCTAACAGAGAAGGACAAAATCATATTAAACAGGAGATCTGTATCATCCCTGTTGTCTGGTCTGCTGCTAGAGCAGAGTGGTGGTAGGAACGCTTACAGTGAGACTGTGGAGGATGAACTTATATCCTAACACTTTTATTTAAATACAAAATCTTTTCTTCTCATGAAACAGTTCACCGAATATTAAGTATAAAAGAATGATAGTGATTTGTCCCAGTACTGTTTCTATTTGACAATCACTGAAAAAGATAAGAACTAGATAATCCTATAAATGCCACTTATAATGTTTGCAAAGCACTTTAGGTACATTTTCTCTTTTGAGTCTCACAATAACCCTATGATTATGAAATAGGTACTACAGATATTAATTATCCCTAATATTGTCATACCTTATATCTCTTCATTTTACAAACAAGAAAAATGAGACTCAGAAAGTTAATTGATTTGCCCAAGGTCACACTGCTAGTAAGTATCAAAGGTAACATGTTTAATACAAAGTTTCTTGATTCAGTTAAACTTTTCCTGATTCACTTAAACTTTTCAAGCCTTAGTTTCCCAATTTTTTAGTGTAGTTGAGGGTTTGACCTGTGTTGTTATTTACATGTAAAATGTAAATGTAAATAACAACACAGGTCAAACCCTCAACTACACTAAAAAATGCAAGCACAGATTAATGATGTTTCATATCTTTGAGTCAGTCAGTCAACCAGCAATAAGCAAATCACTGCTAATGTGCCAGGCACCATACTAAGCTCTGGGGATAGAAAGGCAAAAAAAACCAGGCCTTGCACTCAAGGAGCTCACAGTCTAATAGGGGAAACAACAGGCAAACAACTATGGATAAACTATGCACACACAGAGTACTACACGTATACACATATACAGGCATCCAATATATACATATACAAGATACACACATATATAAATAACTATGCATGTGTGTATATATGTATATGTATGTACATGTGTGTGCATATGTGTATGCATGTCTGTGTGCTGTATGTATATGTATATTGTGCATATGTATGTGTGCATATGTATATTCGTATGTGTATGTATATGTGTGTATATGTATATACGTGTATTATGTATATGTATGTGTATATGTGTATACATGTATATGTGTGTATATGTGTATGGGTATATAAGTATTGTGTGCATATATGTATATATGTGTACATGTATGTGTTGTGTTGTCTGTATATGTATATGCATGTATGTATGTGTGTATGTATATGTGTGAATGTATACATATGTGAATGTGTGTATATGTATATGCATATATGTGTATATATGTTTGTGTGTGTATGTATATGTGTATATGCATGTGTGTGTATATACGTAAATGTGTATTGTGTATGTATGTGTGTATATCTACTTTCCTCTGAGAGTATCCATAATTTATCCTGTATTCCCAGATGAAGCATGAATGAAAGTGTTTGAAGATGGGAGATGAACGGTCATGCACCAGGAAAAGCAAGGAGGATGGTGATTTGAAAGTCTAAAAATACAAACTTCGCTTAATGCGGTATAAAGATTTTATTAATCTCATTTTAAATACTACTCAAAAACCTGTCTCACAAAAAGGATTATGAGACTTGCAACCTGGTTGTAAAACGATTTCAAGATAGGCCTAAAAGTTAAAAGTCCTAGCAATGACAGACTTTCTATCTCAAAAGGTAGCACACTCCATTTCCAGACAACTCTAAGCATTGGGAAATTCTTCTTTATGTTGAGCCAAAACCCACTTTCCTGTAACTTTTATCTGCTCTATCTAGCTCTCCAGTCTGAGGCCAAACAGAGAGAGTTTTATCTCATTTCCACATTACAGGCCTTCCTTCAAATATTGGAAGACAGCAGATCATCTCCCCACTAGATGGCGTTAGTTTCTCAGACTTAAAACAAGTCCCAGTCCATCCACCAATTAACACTGAGCACACCTTGTTTCCAAATACCCTCTTCTCCTCCCCTGTTCTTCACCTTTGTTATAGTCCCCACCACAAATGGCTAACAGTGGTGGGAAACCTGCAGCCTCGAGGTCACATGTAGCCCTCTAGGTCCTCAAGTGAAGCCCTTTGACTGAATCCAAACTTCACAGAACAAAAAGTTTGGATTCCGTCAAAAGGCTGCACTTGAGGACCTAGAAGGCCACATGTAGCCTTGGGGCCACAGGTTCCCCGCCCCGGTCTAGGAGGTAGGAGAATTAATAGGTGTAGGTTTTAATTTCTTACAATTTGAAATGAGCTCCAGGATTAAGGAACAGAGTTGGAAAGGAACAAGGTCAAATTATCTCAGAAGTAATCAGTGGGATTTTTTTTTTTGCTTGAGGTAACTTTTGAATATGTCCTTACATTCTTTTACAATGATGTGTGTTGATTTTGAAATGTCTGGCTTACAAAGAAGAAGAAAGTATGATTTTTACTTACATTTTTTTTGGCCTAACCAGGGGTCACTCATCAGAGTTTTAATAAACTTATTAAAATCTACTTTTCCTTCGCCTGAAAAAGAACATGAGAGAGAGAAAAAGATTAATGTAGAGAGTGACAATTTCCTAAAGTCTTCCTCAATAATATATTTAGCTTGATTTTTCCCTAATGCTTTCAGTTATTAAGACCCTTATAAAAATATGGATTTACCTAAAATAAGAAGTTATATGAGATGCAACAGGGCATATTGAATAGAAGGCTAGGCTTAGAGTGAGGAAGACCCACAATTCTCACACATTCTCTGACACATATTTGCTCTAGGAATGAAGGCAAGTCACCTAGCTTTTCAGTGCCTCAAACAACTCTCTAGGATCATAAACTGCAAAAAAAAATTTGCCAATCTGAGAGGAAGGAGGGGGTTTCCAAACTGAGAATTCCCCACATTGATGAAATCACAGGTACAGACCAAAAAAGTGGGGCAGGAGTTCTTTGCGCAGAAACAAGATATCGGTATTGATATTGGCATGCCAATATAAGATATTGGCATACAGCCAATACCACCCAGTAATTATGGAAACCAAATTGTGAAAACAGAAACACAAAAATCAAATAATAATAATAATAGTTCAGATATCTATAGCACTTTAAGGCTTTAAAAGCAATATACACTTATCATTTACGCTAACATACATTTATCATTTGATCTTTACAATAACTTTGTGAAATAAGTATTATTATTTTCACTTTTTTACAGATTTACACTTTTTTACAACTTAACAAAGTTAAGTAATTTGCCCCAGGGTCAAACAGCTAGTAAATGTTTGAGGCAGAATTCTAACCCAGATCTTCTCACCCATTCAGTATGCCCCTCTGACCCTGTGCCTACTGAAGCTGAGGAATGGATAATGAGAAATTCTTATGAGAACTACTCATACGTAATACATGTTTTCAGATGCATTTGCTCATTGGATCATTACCATATGAGTTTGGTATGTGGCATGCTGACTATCTATGCCTGACCTGTGATAGAGCCTTCTGAGCCGGCTGATCAGCCACAGTCAGATACAATGACTCCAGCACAGTGATGTCATTTTGGTCCTCTTCGAGTATGAAGGACCACAACTAACTAGAACAAGTATCAGTGATCCCATTTTATAGATGAGAAAACTGAGGTGAAGACAGTTTGAAGTGACTTAGTAAGTTAATGGCAGAGCTGTGCATACATAACATACTGCTACTTATACTCAAAACAATCCTCATTCAAACAAACTACAGTTGCTCTCTGCTCATAACAGGCACATAGCAAATGCTAGCATGCATTTGCCCAGTTCCCTTCTGTTTGCAAAATTCCTTTCAATTACTCAAATTTCCATTTGAGAGCGGCCTAGGGCAATATCAGATGGGAAACTAGAGGCAGTCACCAAATAACTGAAAGGACTTGGAGAAAGAGAATATATAGGACTTTCTCCTAGACTGGGCTGGTTTCCCTTTAAGGAGGTACGGAGGCCATTCTTGGGATGATCATTGGTTTGGCCTCCTTGCCATCTAGGGGATAAAAGGCCCAACTTATGAGGTATTGAGATGTTTTAGCAGACTTCCCATTCCCGGATTTGGAACACTTTTCTGACATAATGTGGTTGGTTGCCAAAGTAAATGCAGAGACAGAGCAGAGTAGCCTTTTTTTTTTAATCTGAATTACTATCATGTTTAACCTTAGGACCCATATCTTTTTTTCCCTTTTATTATTAGCAAAGTCATTTTTATTGCATTTCGTGATCCACCAGTGTCTCATTATTTTCTGACTCTACAGCTGAATGGCTGGACTTGTCTGAGTTAGGCCTGGCCTTCCTCTGCTAATCACTACTTTGGGCAAGTCCCTCAATTTCCTCCTCTATAAAATGAGAGGATCAGACAAGATTACATCTAAAGTCTTTTTTCAGATAGCCTAAGTCAGTGGTTCTCTATCTTCAGAATGTGACAGAGTTATTACAAAGAATCAGTGTCTCAATCATTTAATCACTAAGCCTGCATTCAGTACCTAGTATGTATCAGGCACTGTGCTAAGACACTATGGACACAAAAACAAACAAAATGAAACAATCTCTCCTCTCAAAGACTTTATATTCCATCAGGGAAGACAACTTCATTGCTGTTTCAGTTGCGTCCGACTCTTCATGACCCTATTTGAGGTTTTCTTGGCAAAGACCCTGGTTTGCCATTTCCTTCTCCAGCTCTTTTTTTGCAGATGGGGAAACTGAGGCAAACAGGGTTAAATGACTTCTCCAAGGTCACACAATTAGTAAGTGTTTGAAGCCAGATTTGAACTCAGGAAGATGAGTCTTCCTGACTCCAGGCCCAGCACTCTATCTGCTGTACCACCTCAATGGGACAACAGTCACCATATACATCACCTAGTTGTACTGTGCCTGACGGAAATGTGGATTTTGGCTTCTCATCTTAAGATATAGTGATTCACTTCACAAGACACCCTGTTTTGGAGAAGTAAGGCTGGTCAAGACCATATATCAGAATGAGTTCCTGAGAAGGTCCTTAGAGAGAGCCCTCACTATACATCTTGGAAGAGTTGACTGAAGGAAAGCTTTGTTTCTTGGAAAAGCTAATTGGAAGAAAAGCTCTGCTGTTTGGAAGAGCTGACTAGAGAAAGAAATACTTTTATCTTTGCCTTCGCCTTCACTGCCATCTAAAGACATATCAAGGGATAGATGGTACGCTCCTCAGATGTGCAGATGACACACAGCTGGGTGGGATAGCTGAACACAGCGGATGACACAGACAAGGGCATTGTGCTTAATTCAGTAAGATGAAATTCAATAAGGATAAATGGAAAGTCTTATGGTTAGTTAGAAGAAAGCACTTTCCTAGGTCTAAAGGGTGTGGAGGGAGCATGGCTAGATAGCAGTAGTTCTGAAAAATACCTGTGAGTTTTAATGGACTGAAAACTTCAACATGAGACAGCAGTGGGATCTAGCAGTCCAAAAAGTTAATGTCATTTTGGACTATGTTGAGGTGCAGAGGAAGGTGACAATTCCACTGTACTTAACCCTTATCAGACTTCATCTTGAGTAGTACATTCAGTTCTGGGCTCCATAATTTAAAAAGGACATTAATAGTGCCTGCCACATAGTAGTCGCTTAATGTTTATTGACTGAATTGCCAGAAAAAGGCAACAAGGATGGTAAAGGTTCTCTAGTGCAAATTGGTTGAAGCGGGGAAGCTAGGTGGCACAGTGAATAAAGCACCAGCTCTGGAGTCAGGAGGACCCCAGTTCAAATGTGACCTCAGATACTTGACATACTAGCTGTGTGACCTTGGGCAAGTCACTTAATCCCAATCGTCCTGCTTTCCCCCCACAAAAAAAAAGAAAAGAAAAAGAGAATTGGTTGAAGAAACCAGGAATATTTAACCTGGATAAAATAAGATCGGGGGGGGATATGATGGCTGTCTTCAGGTATCTGAAGGGGCATCATGTGAAGAAGGATTTGATGTGTTCTTTTTGGCCCCAGAGGGAAAAACTGGGAGGACTGGATAAAAGTTGCCAAGAGGCAAATTCAGGCTTAGGGTCAGAGAGGGAGGAGAACGGAATAAGCATTTATTAAGTACCCAATATGTGCCAGGCATTGAGCTAAAATGCTTTACAAATATTATTTTAGTTGATCCATGCAACAATTCTGGGAGGTAAGTGCTGCTATTCTCTTCATTTAACAGCTTGAGGAAATCAAGGCAAACAAGTTAGGTAACTTGCTCAAGATTACATAGCTTATAGAATCAGAGGTCACATTTGAACTCAGGTCTTCCTGACTCCAGGCCCCGCACTCTATCCACTGTGCCACCAGCTTTCTGTTTCAGGGAAGAGTTTTCCGTCTTTCAGGGAAAACTTCATAACATTTAGAATGAACTATCCAAACAAGAGTGGGACAGCTAGGTAGCACAGTGGATAGAGTACCCAGCCTGGAGTCAGGAAGATTCATCTTCCCGAGTTCAAATATGGCCTCAGACAAAACGTCCTAGCTGGGTGACCCTGGGCAAGTCATTTAACTCTATTTGCCTCAGTTCCCTCATCTGTAAAAGGAGATGAAGAAGGAAATAGCAAACCACTCCAGTATCTTTTCCAAGAAAACCCCAAATGGGGTTATGAAAAGTCAGATACAACAGAAAAATGGCCGAATAACAATCCTAAGGGGGAATAGATTGCTTTAAGAGGTGATTGGCTCTACCTACTTGGAAATCTTCAACCAAGTATATTATAGTGGAAATCCTTCTTGTGTATCGGACTAGAGTAAATGGCCTAGGAGATTCCTCCAACTCTCAAATTCTATATGCTATGATCTACTGCTGCCTGAGAGATGGAGATCCCTCAGAGCCCAGCCAAGAGAACAAACTGGAAAAGGCTACAGATTTCAGGCTCCATGTTTCTGTTTTACTGAGAAGGTTTAATATTCCTCTGGCAGTCCGGAAGAAGAATGGTTCAACAGAAAAGCAGCCTAGCCTGTTTCAGGAAAAAAATGGCGAGGCCCAGAAGAAAAACAGCCTGAATCCATTAGTAAAAAGTAGAAGTGAACAATAGAGACTGTGTCTGAAGAACATCAAGGCCCACTGTCCATCGATGTGAGCTTCCCTGGGGGAGCATGTGCCTCCTTGCTAAGGTTAGGTAAGCCTGTGACCATTCTCCTGCACAAACACTAGGTAAAATGATGAGCAAGTATGTCTTGTGTTTATGGGAGGAAGGTTATGATTTCATTATTCTTGCTTTGCCTTTAGTTTAGGAAATATTTTTGATTAAGAGTTAATGGCTTCATCTTGACTGGTTTGTTAAATGTGAAATGCAGAAGTCTGGGGAGTAAGAGGCGGAGTTTGGGAGCTATAGTTGTGAATGGTGGAAATACAGCTCCCCCACATTACTCTTAGGACCCTGAGAGCGAACTGTAGCATCCCTTCTGGACACTCTCGACCTGACAGCATGAGTGAGCAAGCTAACCAAGGGAAAGAAAAAAAGAGAAGAAAATAGAGCTGAAGCCATGCTCACCACACCACAAGACATAAATGTATACAGAATAAATACAAAGTGAATATAAGGTAGTAAAAAATGAGGTATTTAGAGAACAGGACACTAGCAGTTGTAAGCGAATTGAGAAAGCCTTCATGTAAAAGCAGGTGGATAGCTAGTGCATAGAGATGGGTAATTGAGTGTCATGTATAAGGAACGCAAGATCAGTTGGCCGAATTATAGAATGCAGGAAAAGGAATAAAACACAGTGAGCCTGGAAATGTTCACTGAAGCCAGGTTGGAAAGGACTGTAAAAACTAAACAAAAGAATTTATATTTTTCTTAGAGGCAACAGGTAGTCACTGGAGTTTACTGGGTAGGGGAGTGACACAGTCAGATCTGCATGTAAGTAAAGTCATTTTGGTTACTGTATACAGGGTGGATTGGAGTGGGAAGAAACCTGAGACAAGAAGACCAATTAGAAGCCTATTAAAATAGTCCAGGAGAGAAATGATAATAACAACCTGAAATTAGGGGATGACTGTGTGAGTAGAGAGAAGGGGCAGGATACCAGAGATGTTACAGAGGGAGAAACAACAAGATTTGGCCACTGATTAACTATGGGGGGGTGACAGAAAGTGAGCTAGCTGACTCCTCAGGCATGTTCAAAAACAGCAGAAAAGGAACTCATAAACAGGGAAAGATTGATGGTTAGAGGAGACAGAGATAATTGAGATGACAATTGGCTGGAAAAGACAGGAAAGGATGAGATCAAGGGAACGTGTAGAGGAGCTGATGTTGGTAAAGAGAAGGGACACCTCATCATCAGAGACAAGAAAAAAGGAGACAGAGGGGATTCTGGGGGGGGGCGGGGATATTTGAAATGTGGATAAGGGGAGAAAGAGGAAATTCATAGGAACTTGGTTCATTAGAATCAGAGGGTCAGAGGAGAAATCCTTGCTTGATAGGGTTCAGGAAGGGGGAGGTATAGGAGATCTGAGGAGAGAGAAGATTTGGAATAGCTTCTTTGGAGTATGAGACAAGGAATCCATTAGGAAAGAGTAAAAGGATTATCTTGCTACTGTGAGAGAAGGTCTCACTGACATTAGATAACATAAATCTTTAGTTTATTGTCAATTTAAATATGCAGTTGTTATATGTAGTTAGGTTGTGAATGTATCTAGTCAGCTCAGTTGAGAAATTTCCTTCAGCTCCATTTGGCAGTATATAAGTAGGAACAGAGGAGGATGATGCTGAGAATAATTCAGGGCTGGCATTTGGCAAGGAGTGAAAGGTGATAAGACAAGGAGGCAAAGGATTCAGGAGTTGGACAGGTTAACTACAGGGTCAGGATTGATGTGGAAGACCACTACTAGGTCTGTATCCCAAAGAGATCATAAAAAAGGGAAAAGGACCCACACGTACCATAATATTTGTAGCAGCTCTTTTTGTGGTGGCCAAGAATTGGAAATTGAAGGGGTGCCCATCAGTTGAGGAATGACTGAACAAATTGTGGTATATGAATGTAATGGAATACTATTGTTCTATAAGAAATGATGAGTAGGAAGATTTCAGAAAAACCTGGAAAGACTTACATGAACTGAAGCTGAGTGAGGGGAGCAGAACTGGAAGAACATTGTACACAGTTACAGACACATTGTGTGATGACTAACTTTGATAGACTTGTCCTTCTCAGCAATGCAAGGACCTAAGACAACTCCAAAAAAGCTCATGATAGAAAATGCTACATCCATATACAGAGAAAGAGAGTCTGAATGCAGATCAAAGCATATTATTTGCTCTCTCTCTTTTTTTGTTTTATTTTGTTGCTTCTTTCTCATTCATTCCATTGGTTATAATTCTTCTTTGCAACATAACTAATATGAAAATATGTTTAATGTGAATGTATCTGTAGAGCCTATATGAGATTTCATGCCATCTTGGGGAGGAGAAAGGAAAGAGAGGGGGAAAATTGGAACTCGAAAGCTTATGGAACTGAATGTTGTGAACTAAAAATAAATAAATTTTAAAAAAGAAAGAAAGAAAGGATGAGCTGGCAGATTTCAGAAAAACTTGGAAAGATTTATATCAACTGATGCTGAGTGAAGTGAGCAGAACTAGAAGAACATTGTACCTAATAGCAGCCACACTGTGTGATGACCAACTTTGATAGACTTAGCTCTTCTCAGCAATGCAATGATCTAAGACAGTTCCAAAACATGCATGATGGAAAATGCTATCCACATCCAGAGAAAAAACTATGGAGTATGAATACAGATTGAAGCATACTATTTTCTTTCATTTTTGTTTTTTCTTTCTCATGGTTTTCCCCTTTTGTTCTTATTCTTCTTTCACAACATGCCTAATGTAGAAATATGCTTAATATAATTGTAGCCTATATCAGATTGCATACTATCTTGGGAAGGGAAGAGAGAGAGAAAAAAATTTGAAACTCAAAATCTTATAAAAGTGAATGTTGAAAACCATCTTTACATGTAATTGGAAAAAATAAAATACTATTATATTAAGTGGGGGGAAAAAGATTGATGTGGTAGAAACAACTTCTAGTAGGGTCTTGCCATGTATACTGGGTTAGTTTTTCCATTAAAGGCAGGGAAGCTGCCCCAGAGGGGACCTGAGCCATTGACAAGGCATTTCTTTCACCTAAAGAATTTTTTTTAAAAAAATCTAGCCCACTAGGAATCCCATCAAACTTGATGCATTTGCTACCGATATATGAATCAACACACTTTTCTGACCAGATGTGTTTCTGGATAGAGATAAAGGACACAGTGTCTATCTCAACCAATGCTGTATTTTTGCTGAGTACTTTTTCCAGGTAAACTTCCTTTTTGTCCCCTGAGATGGTCTACGAGTCTCATTTCGTTCCTGAGCTTTAAGAATCCTGAGTCAGGCCTGACCCAGTACAAATTGAGAAGGGAGGAAAGTGAAGTTGGAGCAAGAGCAATGGCCTGAGGAGATACTGAAGGGTGCAGGGACTAGAGGTCATGATGAGGGGGGCAGAATCTCTTTAGGAGAGATAAGACCTAGGTAGAGATGGAACAGTAGCAAGATATGGTCATATAGAGGAATGCCAGAGTTTCTATCTTAGAAGTGCAAACACCTGTGGGTAATGGTGAGCTCTAGGGTTTGCCCATCCCTGTGAGGGGAAGTGAAGGAATGATAATAATAAGTAGCATTTACATAGCACTTTAAGGATTGCAAAACACTTTGCAAATATTATCTTATTTGATCCTCACAACACCCCTAGGGGGCAGATATGATTATCTTATAAAGAAACTGAGTCAGACAAAGGTTAAGTGACTTGCCCAGGGTCACAAAACTAGTAGATATCTAAGGCCAAATTTGAACCCAGGTCTTTTGGACTCTAGGCTCAATGCCCTATCCACCTAGCAGCTTTGCATAATAAATAACCAAAAATATCTTTGGTAGACTGAATAAATAATATGTTTTGAGCAAATATGTTACAATTTTTGAAAGTTTGTAGATCTGTAAGAGAATAAGCTAGCTCACCTACTCCCTTATTTAAAACCATTACTGAATTTATAGGGGTTTTAGCCATTATCTGTATTCCCCATTATCTGTATTCTCAGTCAATGGATTCTAAAAAAGTGTAACTACTTCTGTGAGAGATAGATAAAAGTTAGGGAAAGTTAGGTTTCCACAGAAGAGTTAATAAAGTTCCACAGGATAATTAATGAAGTGTCAGCTTGAACAAAGAAAGGAATAAAAATTAAGTAAGGTACATGGACTCAGCCAACGAGAGAATAGCTAGTGGCTTTCTGAAAACTACAGATATAGGCAAAACTGGTCTAAACTGGCCAGATAACAGTCAGAGTTGAAGAGAAAACTGGGTCAAATGGCTACCACGCATGGTTAATTGGCTAATTGAATATTACACACCCACAGGAAGGAGTTTTCTATTTTTGAACACGGGACATATGTTGAACAGGGGCCAACATACCAAGGAGTTGCATGTGGGGACCGTGTAGGGAAGATTGTAACTCAGAATGGAGCGGCCCAGTCAGCTCTCTGAGGGGAGGCACTGAGCTGATGGCGCATCAATCTACGTCAGTCTAACAGAATAAAGTTGGTCTCACTCCTGTATTCCCCGTTCCATTTTCCTAAAGAAGGAGTCCTCTCCTGGCCAGGAATGTTTACCAATTCCTTTGAATTCCTCAATAATAATAAATTGCCCTTGATACCTGAATTTCAGTGTCAAGTGTATTTCTAATATTCCTCTCAAGTGAAAGTCTGAATAATTTGATAGAAAAGGGTCTTCACACTCAAAAAAGCTAGGATTCACTTATCAAATTAAGTTATCCAAGGCTGCATAAAGTTGCGGATACTAGCAGGGCCAATTTACTAAACTACCAAAACACAGATTTAAAACCAGAAGAGATTTTAGGAGCCATTTTGTCCAATACTTTAGTTTTACAGATGAAAAGAGTGAGACCTCAAGAAATTCAGTGACTTGCCCAAGGCAAAATAGGCAAAAAATTTCAGAGATAAGATTCAAACCCAGGTGCTCTGATTCTAAATTCCAGGTTCTTTCCATTGAATAAAACTTTCAGATATGATTCTAAAAAGTAATATCCTTCCTAATCGAATGGAAGAAATCAAATATTCCTTTGAACAGCTTATTTTTATGTGTTGGGGTATGCTAGAATACTCCTATGCTCTCAACCATAATTCTGGGGACTTGGAGAAACCAGATCTTGATGTGTTCTTGAAGGGAAATCAGTTTATGAAAGACAAATTTGCATTCATATTTAAAAGTTCACAAAAAAAAAAACATGGGAAGAGAGGGAAAACAGAGTGTAAGGGGAAGCCTGAGTCACTCCCTTTTCCCTTCTACTTAGTGGAACTGAAAATTTCCCCATTCATGGAATAATGAATCTTCTTCACTTTGAAAGAGGCATAGCAAATAGAGTTCCAGTAACCTAGTGCTTTTGAATGGAATAACCCAATTTCCCTATAAATATCCCTTTTACTTACTATCAGGAGGTGTCTTTTCTAAGGCTTTATTAAATTCATGCTTGGAACAATAGATTCCCAATTTCTTCAATTTGCACCATACTTCATTCAAGGGAACTTTTTCATCTTCAAATTTGTCAATGACCTCAATGGCATCTTTCAACACTGAAAACAAAGGAGTGGACAAGAGATGTTATTTATATAAAGTGAAGTTTTAATGGAAAACGCCAGTAAAAATGAGAAGACTCTAGTTCTAGAATTCAGTTACTAGAAGAATAAATTATTAGTACTACAATTGCCACCTACCCCAAACCCCCTAGGGACTGTAAGGACCTTGATAGTGGCAATATGTCATATTGCATCTTTATAACTCCCCAGAGTCTAGCATGATGCTTGCACATTAGTTCTTAATATGGATTGAATTATGCATCACTAAAGCCATAACATATTCTTGAGTTCTACCTACGTATGTAGGTCATCCTAGGTACTAGCAAGTTATGATAGGGAAACACGAGCTCAGCCACTTCTCATCAATCTAGAAAGACTCCAAGTTTTGCCCCGTTGGCAGATTATATCTGCTATCAAAGCACTGAACTTAGTATAGGAAGGCTCATCGAAAGAAGGTTGGCCATCAGGTGATTAGTTCATATGGTGATCCATAAAATTTATTTTTTTTAAAAAAAATTCAGATGAATTGTTCAGAATAAAAGGAAAGAATTTCAAAACAGAAATTAAAGGAATGATCATAGGCAAAAAAGTCAGATACTTATTTGGGGGCAATATGATAATTTGCTTAGAGATTCTTAGAGACAGAGCAAAAAAATTGAGACAATAGCATCAGAAATGCAGCAAGATTCGAAACTGACAAAAATCATTGACATTTCTCAATATTACTAACAAAACCTTGAGGAAGAGAAATTCCATTGGAAATAACAGTATACATAAAATACTGCTGACATAAGACTTACATAAACTCAACTGAAAGTAATTTTCATTGAGAGGAAAAGCAGAGATTCAATATGATGATGGAAGTTTTTGTCCAAACCTAGCTCCCTCTATTGTCACCTTAAAAACAATAAGAAATGTTTCAGATGAATCAAAAGGTCAGCTGCTGAAAAAAGAAAATGAAAAGAAATTCCCATAAGGTAATTTACCCTATTGGGAAAAAAAGAAGAAGAAATAACAAATAGTGACAGCCCTTTTGTAGGCTGTACTCCATGCATGGAATGCTTTCTTTCTACTCTGCCTCTTAGCTCCTGTCTCTTCCTTCAAGATTCAGATAAAACCAGACCTTCTATAGAAAATCTTTCCAGTTTCTCCTATATATGATTTTTTGTGCATAGTTGTTTGCATGTTGTCTTCCCCATTAGATTGTGAGCTTCTTGAGGGCAGGGACTGTCTTTTGCCTTTCTTTGTATCCCCAGTGCTTAGCACAGTGCCAGGCACATAGTAAGTACTTAAAAAATGTTTATTGATTGACTCTTCACTAAGGACTGAGTGTTCTGGGTATTACTAGCTGCTGTTGTTGCTGTCAAGTCGTTTCAGTTATGTCCGGCTCTTTGTGACCCCATTTGGGATTTTCTTGGCAAAGATATTAGAGTGGTGTGCCATGTCCTTCTCCAGCTCATTTTATAGATGAAGGAACAGTGGCTGCTATCAGTTCATTGCTAAATGTTATCCCATCCCCCACTCCAGCCCCTCTCTAAGTTTCTACTTAGCAGTGGCTCCAGCAGAAATCAAGAGGAGTTTAGAAAAAACAACAGTTGATGCAATGCTTCAACATTGTATCAACAATGGTACTTGTAGCTGCCGTGGGGGTGTAAGACCAATAATACCAGAACACAGGAAGGCTGCTAGCACAGGTTCTTTGATCTGCTCTTCTAAAGGAAAGCAACTTAAAAGGGGTCAATAATCTTACTTTACTTTAATCAAACAAATATACACACACACACACACACACACACACACACACATATCATTCACTTAGTTCAGGGGAAAAGTCAGCACCCTGAACTTCAGAGAAAATACAAACAGAAATTACAAGCAGAAATTATACAAACAGAGCAAATACAAACAGCAAACAACATTCTGGGCTTCCAACTGTCTGACCAAAAGCAATACATACATAGTTACCCGAGAAAGAAGCACCAACATCTGGGTTTTTCAAAGCTGAGGAGCTTTTTAATGGCTACCCAGAGTCTCATCTGGCTAAATCACACAAACACTCTTCCAATGGGTGAGCCTCAAAGCAAAATGTTAACCTCAGAGTATATATACCCTTCTTCAGGGCCAGAGAGCATCACAAGCCATGCAACTCAGGCTTCCATGTAACTCAGGTTCAAAGCAGATCACCAGGCCTATTAAGGGGCAGGGAAGATCTTCAAATTGTATTAACATTACAAACATCCATCCTAGCATAGCTGCCCCTTGGCATCAATTCAAGTAAAGGCCTTCAACCTTCACAAAGGGGAAGTTCAAAAGCTAAGACTTTACAGGAAAGAATAAACAGTATAAAGACTGAGGAAATGAGTAAATAAAAGTAATAAAGAAATACTATGAATTAAAAGAATTCCAAATTAAATTCCAGAAAAAGAGAATAATTCTGGAATAACTACAAATGAAAACTGAAGAAAAAGAGAATGGATTGTCTACAAGATCCCAAAGAGTGGTTGGAAGGCCTAATAAAAGAATAGAAGAAAGAAATGAAGAGGAAAATTAAAATTCTTGACAAAAACATACACACACAAACTGAAAAGGAAAATAAACAGGAGAGGTAAGTAGAGGGAAACGGGGTGAGAGGAAGGCAAAGTAAGAAGGAGAGATGGGAGGAAAAGAGGAAGAGGGAGAGGAAAAGTGAAATTAACAATATAAGCAAATTCAAGGAATTTGGAGAGGGTAGCAAGGAGAGAGCCTATAAAAATAGATTAACAACAAAGTAGTATAAATAAAACTAATCACAAAAACAAAGTGCTGACTTAGAAGAGGAAGAGAAGAAAAGTCAAAACATTAAATCCAAAACTTTCCTTTAGGAATTAATGATGCCTTTTGTTTTTTTAAACCAGTTATTTCCCCAATAATACTTCACTCTCACTGAAGTTTATACTTTAACAACAACAACAACAAAAAAGTAGTTAAGCAAAATCAATTAATTAAACAATCACATCTATAAGCATGGGTAACATTTAGCATTCACAGTCTGACATTTCTCTATCAAAAGGAAGGAGATATGTTTCATCATATCACGTCAAGAGTGACAATCTCATTCCAGTTCAGCAGAGCTTGTCTGCCTTGTGGTAATGTTTTCATTTACATGATTGGAAATCATTGTATATATTGTCTCTGGGTTCTGCTTACTTCATTCTGCAACATTTTATACAAGTCTTCCCATGCTTCTCTGAATTTCTCACATTTGTCATTTTTAATGGTTTAATAATATTCTATTTCATTCACATACCACAATTTAACTATCCCCCAAATCAATAGGCAGTCACTCTGTTTCCAGTTTTTTGCCTCAACAAAAGGTGCTTCATAACTATTTTGGTGTAGATATATCATTTCTTTCTGTCTTACTTCCACAGGGTAAAATCTTTCCTTTCTGTTTAAATCAGTAAATTTTAAAAATGGGAAATAACATTAGACTAAAGCCATTCCCCAACAGATAAGAAATCAAAAAATATAAGCAATTTTTAAAAGAATTTCAAGCCAACACCAACCATATGAAAAAAGCTCCAGATCACTAATAATATAAGAAATGCAAATTAAAGCGATTGTGAGGTTTCAATTCAAGGATGATGCTGATAAAAAACATTCTTGGAGTAGGGGGCATGTGAAACCATGCAAACTTAGACACTGTTTGCAATTCATTGTTGTGAACTGGTCAAATCAACCTAGAAAACAACTAAGGATTATGGGAGAAAAGGTACAATACTGTTCATACCCTTTGACTCAGAAATCCTAGTCTTGGGCATTTAGCCCAAGGAAGTCAAAACAGAGAGATTCCACATATTCCAAAACATTTGCCGTAGCATTTTTTTTGAAGTAGTAAAAAACTGAAAAGAAAATAGATGCCCATCAGCTGGGAAATGGATAAACAAACTGTAGTCTATGAATGTTACCGAATATTATTGAGCCATTAAAAAAACTTTCCTATTTCAGAAAATGAGACTTATATGAAGTAATACAGAAATAAGATAGCAAAATAAAAAATATAAATATGATGTTATATTTATAACTATATGTTCAAGGGTATGTTGGCAAATGTTTAATAAAATAATAATAAGTAATTAATAAAATTTAAAATTAATAAAAATAATAAATCTGTTTTAAGACATGTACAATACACTTTTAAGTTTAATCTGCATTATTAACCTTTTCTCCATCACTTTCTTAAGTCTAGACATTCAAAAACAATAAATCTAGCTTTGAATTTGGAGTGTTTGCTAGCTCCTGAGGTGTAAATGTCTACACTGAAAATTTAGCAATCAGCTCTCAAGAACCAGTATGAGCTATTTTCAGCAAATTCACATATCAAATATGTTTGATATTCAAATAAACATGAGAAGACTTGTCCAATCCAATAGAGAAAGAAGATAGCAGAAGCAGAAAAACAACATTTACGATAACTTCAGCAACATAAATAAAAGCAACAATAGAAGCTTGCTGAAGTCAAATTAAAGGCAATGACCAATATTGGTTCCAAAGAATAGAGGTAAAAAGGTGGGAGTCTATATGTACTGAATGCTACATATTACTGTCAAAGATGGTCACAGTGGGATGGCTGATTTTACTTAACTATTTTTCTTTTGTAACAGGTAAGAGTTGGGGGAGGTGGGCATAGAAATATTGGAAATGTCTGCAGTGTAAAAAAATAGGTCATTGACAAAACTTTTTTCTAAAAAATAAAATTACATTATTATTGATTACAATCAGACTGTTTGGTGGTTTTGCTTAACTGGGTTTTTGGGGGCCAAGTTACTTGCTTTGTGGATTATGTTCAGATGTTTGTCCTGAGAAGGGAAAGTAAAATGTAAGAATAAAAATAAAAATAAATAGGTAGTCAAAACCATTTATCAAGTACAAGTAAATTATGCTCAGTACCCTTGGAGACTTCAAAAGAAATATGATTATTCATTTAATGAGCGAATTAAACTGGTAAACTAAAACAAACATTAACATCAAAATACTCTTTAAACTCAATGTATTTTATCTATATCCATGGTTAGAGACAGTTGTTTATTATTATTATTATTAATTATTAAATTGTCATGAATGTACTGACAAGTGATGTTGGTCACTTGGGTATTCAACAAAGTTTCTACCTACCAGTATACTCTGAGAACTGTCGGGCTTTGGCCAGATTAACCATAAAGTTGTTTAAATCGACCATTTCAGTATCTGCAAATTAAAGAAGTTTAGATAACTATATCAACACAGCTATAAAATAAAACATGTTCATACTATTTCAGCTCAAAATCCCATCTTCTCTTTTTCCTTCATATCCAAGTTCCTGAAATGTGTCCTATGACACTCTGCTCTCAGCTGCCTCTCTGCTAAATGTTTCCTCAGCTAAAGGTCTATCAGTCTCAAAACTAAAGTTAACTTTTATAACCTTCTCATTCACTACTCTTCAGTCATACAGAGAATCAATTACCTTGATCTTATATCTGCCCATAGCTATTCCATTCCCATCACCAAGAATTCTGTGTCATAGTTCTTCTTTACAACTTGACTATTGTGCAAATAAGTTTAATGAGAAGGTTTGTCTAGAATCTATATTGGACTATGTGCCATCTTTGGGGGGGACGGGGGAAAGGGAGGGAAGGGAAGAAAATTTGAAATTCAAGAGCATGTAGAACTGAGTGTTGTAAACTAAAATAAAAAATCTAATTTAAAAAAAAAGAATTCTGTGTCTACCATAATGTCCCATTATTATTTCACCTCTTACTATGCCTCACTTCTCCTAAACCTTATCTTCCTCCTCACCATGACTCTGAGTCTCTTTAGTTCTCCATACATTCTTCTAGGGCCTCACATCTGCTTTTAACTTCACTTTCTCTTCCTTTTCCAATTTTCACTCTGAGTTAAGTAGTTCAATTTTATACATTCTTGAATTCTGATTTCCTTTCCTATCACTGCAAAAGTTTAACCCTGGATTTTTTTTCTGTTGACTTTCTCCATTCTTACTCATTCTGAAGTTCTGAAAGGCTCAGGAGGAAGTCACATAACCATGCTGATTGGATCCTGTACAAATTTTTATCATCCCATCTCAACTGGGCCCTCACTGCCACAAGGCAATCCTTTCCTCTCTAATTGACTCTCATCTCATTTTCTCACAGCAACTATTTCAAACCTTGTCTTCTCTCCTCAAGTTTCCTCCACCTAGCCTTTCCTCCACCCTCTCAACTGAGAACTTCTCATACTTTACATAGAATTAGAGGCCATTCCCTTTCTCTACATCTCAGCCTCTTGACATCATTCCCTACTCTCTCCTCTTCCTTTATTCTAGTTTCTGAGGAGGTAGCTTTTCTCCTCACCAACGCCAACCCCTATATATGCACCCAATGATCCCATCTCTTCCAGCACTCTCCCCATCAACTGACTTTATTCCCTGCTGCTACAAAAATAACCAGGCTTCCCTATCCTACCCACTCATCCTTTAAAAAAAATAACAACACCTCACTAGACTTTAGTATCCTATATCCTTTTCTGAGCCAAACTCCTAGAAAAAAGCTGTCATCTGCTTCTTATATTTGTTCATCTATTTCCTTTCCTCTCTTTTCATGCACTTCCCACTTCTTAACCACTTGAAATGGGGCTTCTGACCTCATCAGTCAACTGAAATTGCTCTCTCCAAAGTTACCAATCATCTTTGACGTGGCATAAGTATTTAATAAAAGTGTTTAGCAACTGACGCTAAATCTGATGACCTTTTCTCAGTCCTCATCCTTCTTAGCCACTCTGAAACATTTGACGCTATTGACCACTGTCTCCATCTGGATACTCTCTCCTCTCTGGAGTTTTGTGATACTGCTCTCTTGCTTCTCCTCCTACCTACATAACCACTCCTTTTCTGTCTTTTTTGCTAGATCATCATCCATATCCTATCTCCTTAACTGTGTATACCACACTCCCCACTTCAGGTTCTGTCCTGGTCTCTCTTCTCTATCTCTGAGATATCTCAGAGATACATAGATCTCTTAGAATCCCAATTATTGCCGTTGGTTTCCTTATTATCCACTCTCTGAAGATGAGTGCCAAATCTATATACCCAATCTCAGTCTCTTTTCCTGAGCTGGAGTTCTGTGTCTACAATATTGAACATTCTGAACTGGATATCCCATAGACATTTCAAAGTCAGGATGTCCAAAATAAAACTGATCTTTCCTCCCCAAACTACTTCTCTTCTGAGCTTCCCAAATTCTCTTTAAGGTACTTCCACTATTGTAATCACAATGATTCACAACCTTGGAGTCAGTCAATGGACTCTTTAATCTACTTCTTCCCCTACATAGGGCTAGTCACAAGGTCTTATCGATCCTACTTTCATATGTTTCTCAAGTCCATTCTCTTCTCTCCATTCATATAGCAACCACCCTAGTTCAGATATGTATTACCTTTCTTCTGGAATACTGCAATAGCCTCCTAATTGGTCTACCTGACTCAAGCCTCAGAGACCAGAATGATGTCCCTAGAGGCACAAGATGATGTCATTCCCTGATCAATAAATTTCAGAAGCTTACAATTGCCTCTAGTTTCATATGCAAGCTCCTTTGTTTGAAACATTTTCTAACATTGCACCAACTTACCTTTTCAAGTTTATTATACCCCGAACACTTGCCTCTCTCTGATGTGACCAAACCAGCCTTTTGCTGATCCTCAATACAACACTCTATCTCCCATTTTCATGCCTTGGCATGCCTATAGGGTACGATTATCAATTTTTTTTAAGAAAACAAGTTCACGGACTGCAGGTTAAGAATCCTTGACTTAGCTGGTCAAGAAAAGCTTCTGTGACCAATACAATTTTAACTCCTACCACTGTTTAACCCAGTCACCAAGGCACTTGTGAATGCTACTATCTCAGCATCCATTGTGCCTCACATCTGTGACACCTATGACATCTCCCTCCCAGGCAGACTTTCTAGGAAAATTTTTTAGATATAATTCCCATTTTTAATCCAGCCTTATCGTTTTGTAGATGAGGGAGCTGAGGCCCAGAGGACACTGTCCTCCACAAAGTCACACCAGTAGCAAGGAGCAAAGCTGGGATTCAAACTCAAGTCCTCTGATTCCAAACCCAGCACTCTTTTTATACCTCATTTAGCTTTACCTTGTCTTCTTCTTCCCCATTTATTACTGACGTGTTTCAGAGCTCTGGTTAGTGCCTGCAGATATATTGCAGCTCAAGAAATGTTAACACTTAAATGGATCCCATGGAAACAGCTGATTTCATAAAGTATGTGACCGAGTCTCACCATCTGCAGGAGTCATTTGCAGCACCTTCTCTAATTCGTCATCAGATAAATCCATTCCAATAATCTTCAAGATAGGCTGGAGTTCATTAACAGTAACTTTGTCCTCCGTGAGTTTGTTGAAAAATCCAAGGGAATCTTGTATGCCTGCAAAGTGTGTAAGAATGTAAACTGAACATAAAGAGATATAGATATAGATATAGATATAGATATAGATATAGATATAGATATACATATAGATATACATATAGATATACATATAGATATACATATAGATATACATATAGATATACATATAGATATACATATAGATATAGATATAGATATAGATATAGATATAGATATAGATATAGATATAGATATAGATATAGATATAGATATAGATATAGATATAGATATAGATATAGATATAGATATATCATTCTTAGTGCCTTACTACAATTTTACCTGGTGTTTGGAATGTGTTACAATCTCATAACTACACCTAGAGATGGGATGCCTCAGAAAAGGATTATTTCTCCCTTCACATCTATTTTGTCTTTTGTAATAGCTATGTTTCGATGCAAGAGTGCCTTTGAATTTTGAAACACAACCCTGGAAAATGACCTCTTTGACTCTTTATTTTTTTTCCCAAAGAACCTGGACTGTTCAGGTCTAGAAAATGCTGATTGCTTTCTGCATGAAATAAAATTGTAGAGAGCAGTGAATTAGGTGCAGTTGCAGGAATGAAGGATAAAAACCAGCAGATCTACCCCATCCCCTCCAGAAGCTCCAACATAATCTACGTAGTCTTAAATTAGCTCCTAGGAACATGATGGGAGTTAAAACAAATTTATTCATCCCAATCCAAATATCAGGTGGCCAACTGAAGTTGTTGCTGAGGTAGATGCAAATAATAATAATGAACATTCATATGTCACTTACTATGTGCCAGGCACTGTGCAAAATGCTTTAAAATTATTATCTTAGAGGAAGGAGAGGGGGAGAAAATTTGAAACTCAAAAACTTGAGGAACTGAATGTTGTAAATTAAAACTAAAAAATTAATTAATTTTTTAAAAAAACAAATAAGCATTTAAAAAATTATTATCTTATTTGATATGACAACCCTGCAAGGTAAGTGCTATTATAATCCATTTTACAGATGAGGAAACTGAGGCAAACAGGTTAAATGACTTACCCAGGGTCACCCAGTTAGTAAGTGTCTGAGGCTGGATTTGAACTTGGGTCTTCTTGACTCCAGGCCCACCCCTCCATCCACTGTGCCCTGGAGTTGCGATTAGGACGTAGTTCTAGGGGTATGAATTGGGCAACTTATATTTCCTATCAATTTTCCTCCTCCTACTGATACCATGGAAATCTATAGAAGAATATACTTGGGGGGGGAGGTAGGGGAAGAAAGAAAGAGAGAGAGAGAGAGAGAGAGAGAGAGACAGAGAGAGACAGAGAGAGACAGAGAGACAGAGAGACAGAGAGACAGAGAGAGACAGAGAGAGAGACTAGGAAAGATGAGTCAATTTAGAGGCTATTAACCAGAAAGATGTCTTGACAGAAATATTTGGGTCTATTTGTTAGGGTAAAGATTAATAAGAATAGTCAGAAGGTAATTTGGGTAAAAGGGAATTAAGCTGAACCTCTCCTCCCTCTTAGGAATTTCCATTCTCAGTAATCCTAAAGGCTGAGTGTAATCTTTATCTAGCTACCCAATTATCATAGAAGTTTGGAATTGATTAAGACCTATTAGCTTACTTCAGTTGGTTTACTAAGATTAAATCAATAAATATAAGCTGTCCCCAGACAACTTCTATGGCATTGCCTAACAATCTACCAACACCAGATGAAATATTTCTTTATCTCCTGTCCCAAGAACTAGTCTTAAGTAACTGCTTACATGGTTTGGCTTTATGTGCAATCAGGAGGTCCTCAGCATGTCCAAAAAATACATCCCAGATAGGAAGTCTGATGCAATGGAAGGACTAGATTTGGAGTCTGAGGACCTGGGTTCTTTACCAATTTGTTCATTACCAAATTACTGACTACATGAGCTTGGACAAATAACTTAACCTCTGGAGACTTCTGTTTCCTCTTATCCAAATCAAGGGTATTGGATTAGATTAATTCAGATCAGATTACCTCTGAGGTCCATTTCATACTCTAACTCTATGATCCCATGATCCTAATGCTTGAAATCCCACTGTTCAAAACTTTATCCCTTGAGGATCAATGGATTTAAAGTTGGAAAGGACCCTTAGCAATCACCTGGTCCAACCTCTTCATTTTACAGATGAAAAAAGTGAGGTTCTAAAAGACTTACATGAACTGATGCAAAGTGAAATGAGCAGAACTAGGAGAATATTATACATGGTAACAGCAATTCTGTATGATGATGACTTGTAAATGACTTAGTTATTCTCAGCAATATGATGATCCAAGACAATTCCAAAGGACCCATGATGAAAAAATGCCATCTGCCTCCAGAGAAAGAACTGATGGAGTCTGAATGCAGATCGAAGCATACTTTTTTTTTACTTTATTTTTTTGGTTTTTTTGGTCTGTGTTTTCCTTTGCAACATGGATAATGTAGAAATGTTTTGCATGACTGCAAATGTATAATCTATGTCAAATTGCTTGCCTTCTCAAGGAGGGGAGGGGACATGGGATGGAGAGAGTATGGAACTCAAAAAAAAATTTTTAATGTTAAAAAGTTTTGTTTACATGTAATTGAGAAAAAATAAAATAAGAATTAAAAAAAAAGAATTGCTGCCAATCCTGCCCCTTCCAGTAATGAATTTATGAAGGTTTCTTATACCTAGGTGTAAGACTACATTTATGCCTATTGAATTTTATCTTATTGCTAAGTCTTTGTGGCTTCTCTAGGTCTCTGTCTTCTTCTCTTAGGATCTAGGTCTCTGTGTCTTCCTCCCTAGAGTCTAGCTCTGTGCCTTCCTTCTTCCTCCCTAGTGGCTAGGTCTCTGTGTCTTCCTAAGAGGCAACAAGCACTAAAGGATAATAATAATTACATGCATTAAATTCTGGGACTTCAAACAAAAATTTCAGAGACCCCAACACATTTGCCTTTTGTTAAGTCACAAAAATCAAATGTTTTCCAATGGAAGGGAATCCTCTCTTTTCTAGAGAGTATAATACAGGCACTGTTTGGATGGCTTTTATAACTATAATTCCCATTAATCACCATGTAGCTATGGCAAGGATGGGTTGGGGTAGCAGCTACAAAGGAACTCCTTCCAGATGTGTGGTTGCCTAACAACGACTGGTTGCTATGATACAAAGACTATATAGTAAAAAGAAATTTTTACCTTCAGATGTTTTTGGTAACTGCTTCTCTCTGCCCTTTTCTTTTGCTTTTTCGGGTTGAAGCTCAACCAAGTCCAAAGAGGCCACTGGGCTCTCTGGAACATGAATTTCACTCCATGGTTTTCTGAGGATTTGACTACTCTTCTTTACAGTTGGTGGTTGGAGATCTGTGATAGAAATTCCATATTTCTGCTCAGGTTCTTCTGAGTATTTTAGGAAACTTGAACTCTTCTTCACACTAGGACTCTCTTCTATATCCGGATATTTCTTGAGAGAAATACTACTGCCACGTGGCTGGGTCCCAGTGACAAATATTTCATATTTATCAATTTCTTCCAGAGATTTTCTGGAGCTAATCTTTACAGGCTCTAGCTCACGAACTTCATCTGTCTTCAGAATCTTTTGTTGGGACTCTGAGGCAACAAAAATGTCAGCTTCGTGGAAAGATCTTCTGAAGCTTGGGATGGCTTTGGGCGGTGGAGCCTCCAGCCTATATGTCTCTGACTGACCTACGACTTTTTTGAAGCTTATGCTTGTTTTTGAGTTTGTCCGAAGGGACTCAAAAACACTGACATCGACCCTTTCAGAAGTCTTTTTCAAACTCAAGTTACTTTTGTGGCTTTGCGGTGAGGATAAGAGATCGGTCTCCTCAGACCCTCTTTTACTTAACCGTATAGAGGAAGATTCAGATGATCTAGGGAATATGCCGCTCTTCTTCCTCAATTCCTGAAACAACCTACTACCACGAGTCTTTGAGAATCTCTTATCACTCTCATCCTGGGATGGCCAATCCTTAAGTACTAGAGATACACAAGAAATATACATTTCATCATTTCATTTTCCTGCCCACTGCTTTTAAAATAAACTAATTAAATCATTCCAAATGTTACTCAAGTGGCAAATCACAGATCTATCTAGAAACTAGAAAGGACTGCAGAAACCTTCATCTAGTCTAAAACTCACTCATTTTACAGATAAGGAAAATGAAGCTCAGAAATGTTAAATGACTTATGTGCCCAATATCAGAAAGACATCTAGAATGCTGGAGAAATTTTTAACAGGACCTAAAAAGACCCAAAGACTGAGCCAGCTGAATTTGTGAATGAGTACTTATCTGTTGATTTAATCTATTTAAATTGTTGCCACACAAAGGCTAGCCCCATTTGGATAATGAGAAATGTTAACAGCTATAAAAAGGGGCAACTAGGTGGCAGTGGATAGAGCACCAGCCCTGGAGTCAGAAGGACCTGAGTTCAAATCTAACCTCAAACACTTACTAGCTGTGTAACCCTGATCAAGTCACTTTACCCCGATTGTCTCTAAAAAAAATTTCTTTAAGCTATAATGAAAATTAATGTGGTTATCTACTGAAACACTAAGTTAAAATAATTTTTTGATTCCCTAATTAATTCAATAACAGGAAGCAGCATGGTACAGTAGAAAGGACTCTGGGGTCAAAGGACATGGATTCAAATCCCACCTCTGACTCTCAGTACCTTTGTGACTTTTAGCAAATTACTTAACTTCCCTGGACTTCGGTTTTCTCATCTATAAAATCAGGGGGTTGGACTCCAAGCCCAGCACTCTCTGTGTCCCCTGTGCCACCTGGCTATGCTGCTAATGAGATAGCATTTATTAAGTGCCTACTTTTTGCTAGGCACTAGAGGTATAAAGACAAAAACAAAAGCTTCTTCCCTCAAGGAGAAGACAAAGGACTCTAAAGAGATAAGACCAATTAGAGAAACCCTTAGTAAGGGTGATTCAGCTCCCTCTGAATGAAACTAGACCTTTGAAAAGGGATGTAGGGAATAGACGTGCCTGGGAGGTGGGGGGGGGGTGGCATAGCCTGGAAGCCTAGATACTATAATCCATAGAAAAGAAATGAGGTAATAGATGGACAATGCATCCCTAACTTACTTATTATCTTAGAGTGTTTCCTGGGACACTGAGAAGTGACTTGTCTGGGGTGTCACACTAATCACATGCCAGAAGTAGAATTAAAACCCAGGTCTTCCTGACTCCAAGACCTCTATCCATTGGCTGCCACTGGAGGTGGAGCAGTAGATAAGAGTATTCTAGTCTTAGAGTTTTGGGAAGATTTGAGTTCAAATCCTGTTTCAGACACCAACTTAGTTTGCTGCCTGTCTCTGAGCAAGTCATACAATATCTCTCAACTTTAATTTCTTCAACTATAACAGCTAGGTGGCACAATAGATAGAGATCTGGCGGTGGAGTTAGGAAGACCTGAGTTCAAACTCATCCTCAAGATACTTACTAGCCGTGTGACCCTGGGCAAGTCACTTAGCCCTGTTTGCCTCAGTTCCTCATCTGTAGATGGAGAAGGAAATGCAAACCACTCTAGTATCTTTGCCAAAAAAAAAAAGCCTAAAACCCAAATGGGGTCAAAAAGAGTCGAACACAACTGAAAAATGACTGAACAAAAGATAGGCATAATAATAGTATCTTCCTCGCAGGATTGTTTTGAGGACCAAATGAGACAAAATGAAAGCATTTGGTAAAACTTAAAGTACTAAATAAATGCTAGATATTATTATCCTCAAGTGAAAATAACTACTACAACCTAGGTCACATATTGAGAGTTATTTCAGGTATACTCAAGTGACAATGGATAGATTCTTTCCTAGACCTAGAATGACTTAATGAATCCAATTCTACCTAACATCCTCAGGGACAATGAAAATAGTATGCCTCCTTTCTCTAAGAGAGCCCACTCTCCCCATTCTCTTCCGTAACTAGGTTTATGCCCCCATGGCCTAGAAAAATCAAACCCTAAACTCAATATACTGGAGACTTTAGAGCATACTTTGGATACTTCAGTGTTTCAAGGATCTATAATTTATATATTATAAATATTATGTTATTCACATATGTAGAATATGTGATATAATTTATATGGTATATGAAATATATAAATATATAATTTACATAAACTATAATTGCATCATTAAGAGGCAGATGAGAACCCTTCTACTACTGAATGGCTTGTCTTCAAGAGCTGTTATAACAAAAATAAAAAATTCATCACTTGTGTCCAACCTACTGATGAGTCCATCCCAAATTTATCTAAGCTGACCCTCAGGCAATAAATAGGGGGTCCTCTACTAGGCCCGTGCTCAAAGCTTCCCAATTTGGCTCTGTCAAAGCATAAACTCCATTCACATAGCCATCGAGAATTTAGGGTGACTTCCACACCATCATGAAATATAAGAATAAGACTTCAATGAAAAAGAAAGAAGAGCAGGCTCATTAAATTCATGTTCATTTCAGTCATTTTTCAGTTGTGTACAACACCTGGTAAATGCTAAATCTCATTTGGAGTTTTCTTGACAAAGATACTGGAGTGGTTTGCTATTTCCTTCTCCAGCTCATTTTACAAATCAGGAAACTGAGGCAAACAGGGCTAGGTGACTTGCCCAGGGTCACATAGCTAGTAAATGTCTAAGGCCAGATTTGAACCCAGGAAGATGAGTCTTTCTGACTCCAGGTCCAGGACTCTATCCACTACACCATTTAACTGCCAGCTACTAACCACAGGGAGGTGCCAGCCTTACTATAATCTTGGCTCATCAGACCTCACGGATGGACTACTGTGTTCAAAGCTGGTGCACCATGGTTTAATAAAGACATTGATAATCTGAGAGTGTCCAGAGGAAGACAATATAGTGATAACACACCTTAATTCCACATGAGGATTGGTTGAACCAATGGGTATATTTAACCTGAAGAGAAAACTTGAAGTAGGGAGGAAACATGATCTCTCTTTCAAGTGTTTGAAGGGCAATCATGGAGAGGGGAGATTAGACACATTCTGTTTGGAGCCATAAGCAATGGTTGAAGTTGCTAAGAGGCAAGTCTGGGCTTGATGTCAGGAAATACGGTCTAATAATTATAGCTGTTCAAAAGTGGGTTGAGCTGTCTAGAGAGGGTAGAGGGATAACCTTCTTTGAAGGCCTTCAAGCAGAATTTGAGTCACCTCTTGTCAGGTATGTTATAGTAGGAATTCTTTTCATATGGGTCGTACTAGATGACAACCCTTTCAAATATTATAATTCTGTGATTTATTCAATTATAAGGCAGAAAGTAGAAAAAACTGACAACAGGATAGGGAATGGCTTGCTAAAAATTGGCTAAGAACAAATATAACCCCCCAAAAAGATTTAAATATTAGAGGAACACATGAGCCGAATATAAATTCATTTATTCTGGCTTTTTTAAAGAGAAGGATAAATGGCAAAAATATAAAGTAATCATTCCAATGTACTCAGTATTCATTAGACTACATTTATATTTTCATTTCATATTTTTTCAGTCTATGATTTAGAGGAAAAAGGGTTTAGAAAAAAATTTTCACAAAAAATCATCACTAAAATGTACCTTTAAAGTTGTATTCACACCTAAAATCAATTTCTTTGTCAAACAAAATTTCCCTTACCAACATCCTCATATTGTTGTTGTAAATCCTCCAAAGAAAATAGAAAATCTCTAAAATCCACCGTTTTATTATCTATAATAAAAAAAAGTTTCAAATACTGATTAAATGTATGCCCAGGAAGAAAAATCCTTTTCTTTATCAGTTTAAGAGTTACAGGAAGGCACATGAAGGGTTCAGAGGCACCTTAGAAGACATTCAGGATTGTGAATTACTGACTGACACCAACTCTGAAGTGGCTATAAGTGGTTATAACAGACAAACCCACAGGTACCAGTTGCTGCATTTTCTGGACCCTGCCCCTTATGCGCCAGCTGCCACCATATTTATCCACAGCACCTACAGATCTGTCTTGGCTGTTGCTTGAAAATCCATTTCCAGGCAGCAATTTCCTCTACACCACCCTCTCCTGAACCACAAAAGTACCACATGTAGATGTCCTATCAAGATATGAGTAATTTTAATAGCCAGTGGTCTCATGGGAAAGAGACATATGATAAGGTAGCAAAATGAAACAGAAATAATTCAGAAAATTATTAACAAAAAGTTTCATGCTTCCTTTAACCAGTTGAACCTTTTTGCAAAAGTTGCTTGCAAATTGCAAAATGAACGATTTGTTCTTTCTCCTTTCAAGTACAAAAGCTGAGATCAGGAAGAAAAAGAGAAAGTAATAAATAGAGGCAGGGTGCCCTTAATGGCAACATAGCTTTAGATACTCAGAGTGACAAGGCTGAAGGGCACTGGATTCTCAAGTGGGGCCTTACATCTGTATCCAAGGGTTTCATTTGGGCATACTAGGCATCAGAAAAGACACAAGTATGTGTGCTGGGGAAAGAAGGGGTTCTCCATAGAAAGGGGAGTCCTAAGGTACTCTTGAGCAGCTAAAAAGCCAACCTAAGATATGGAAGTAAGAAAAGTAGGGCTGCCAAACCTGTAGGAATGAGAAGAGAAGGAAAGCTGAGGGTTATGTTTGGAGTACGGAAAAATAAAAAGTATGCTAAGTGATAGTACTATGGTGTTCCAGAACTGAGGAGGCCCACTAGAGCCAAGGCAAGCAGCTTTTTTGGATTCTGGCCTTCCCTGAGATGTAAGCTTATCTGCATACTATCTATTAACATTATGCTAAGAGAATACCAGAAAACAACCGGTTTTTTTTAACCCTTTTTGCCCAGCCCCTGAAGGATTGTTTTTTCTCCATGTCCTAATGCATTTTCTATATTATTTCCCATCTAGGAAGGTATAGATGATTGCATCCATTTGGGCATGAGGACAAGAGTGTGACACTATGGATTTGCTTTCGGGCTTTATGTCTTAATTAAATGTTTTTGCTATTGAACACCATGATAAGTGTTGCAATGGATGGGGATTTGGTCACTATATGCATATAACTACACGTACAAACCTGGAAAAAGTAGCAAGAGTCTCCAGAGCCAGAGTTCTCAGAGTTTCTAAAGGCCTACTTGTTACAAAAGCAAAGGATAATATACAGATTAAGTAATCAAGATCTAATGATAAAAACACACTGAGAATTCAAGCACTCACCCTCTTGAGTCAAGTAATTCATCACTTCCTGGTAAGTACCAAAACTTACAGAGACTCCCAAGATACTCAGAAGAGGAAGTACATCTTCAACTTCAACCCGGCCTCCTTTTATCTTACTGAAAATTTGGTATGCTTCCTGGAATGCTGCAAATCATGAATCAAGGAAAGGTAGGTTATCACCCTCTGAGAAGCAATACCTTCTCTTGGTGACGTGGCTGGTTTTGTGTCAAGAAACTTTCAATAATAAAAAAAAAATCCCACAATAAAAAAAAATTCACCTGCAGATAGCTATTTGACCAAATTCTGGCCCTTTCTCTATTGCTATATCCAAGCAGACTTTTTAAAATTTTTTATTTGAATCCTATTCAATTTCGATATTGTCTGCAGTTAATTGCAAAATCTGTAGTAACAGTTAGGCAGCTGACTCCCAAAGCTTGGGTTTCAAACAGGGGATTTGAGAACAAAGCAAATGAGTGATTAGAGGATTAGGGGACAAGGCATTGACATATTTCAGCCACAAAGGAGGACCAATTGTGCAAAGGCAAAGGGATGGAAGACAATATGTTATATACAAGGAACAGAAAATTATAATGTAAAAACAATATTCCAGTAAGGTAGGAGGTTAGGTCTGCCCTCTGAGAGAGAGGGCAGACATGAAGTTGAAGGCTTAGGGAAAGAGGGCAGCCCCTATATGGAATCTGAAAGTTAGTTAATCCAACAGGTAGAAAATTTTTGTAGTGCAGTGGCAAGGGCCAGGTCTAAACATTCATTAAGTACCTACTATTTGCCCAACACAAATGAGGTTAGATTCTAAAAATGATGGACTTTTCTAGTACACCTAGTTCTGTGATTAGCAGAGTGATCCACAAAAATATATAGGAGAGGTGGGGCAGAGCCAAGATGGCGGCTGGAAAGCAGGGACTACCATGAGCTCCCCACCAAGTCCCTCCAAAAACCTATAAAATATGGCTCGGAACCAATTCTAGAACTGCAGAACCCACAAAGTGGCAGAGGGAAGCAGGGATCCAGCCCAAGACAGCCTGGACAGTCTCTGGGTAAGGTCTATCCCGCACAGAGCTGGGAGCTGAGGGGAGTGGAGCTGAGCAAGCAGAGTCCAGCATGGGCAGCACAGACCAACCAGACTGCAGACCAACCAGACCGGGAGGCAGGCAGAGTGTGCCCTAGCGCCCTGAATCAGTGGGCTGTGGCATTTACCAGACCTCTCAACCCACAAACAGCAAAGACAACAGAGAAGGTTAGTGG
>CM053626.1:181939628-181958818 GCA_028646595.1 Phalanger gymnotis
GGGGCCTAAATAAATTTCTTGTTCTTTTCTCCTTAGAGAATCTCTCATACCTTGCGATTTCGGACCATTCAAACATATACATGATTATATTTGAGATCATAAATTCGGCCTTCCTACTACAAATGGGGTGTTGAAATTTATCTTGCCCTACAAGAAAGGAAGGGAAAAGGGGATGGGAGGGGAGTGGGGTGACAGAAGGGAGGGCTGACTGGGGAACAGGTCAACCAGAATATACGCCATCTTGGAGTAGGGGGGGTAGAAATGGGAAGAAAATTTGTAATTCAAACTCCTGTGAAAAGCAACATATTAAATAAAAACAAAAAAATATATATAGGAGAAACTCAAAGAATATCTCATAGAAGTTGGTAAACCCCAGGAATGGCTGCACCTCTCAGTAATCTACAGGTGGTATCTAATTGATAATAGCAGCTGCCTTACCAGCTCTGGCACCCAAAAGATTCAATTTCTTCCAAGTCAAAAGTGAATTTTTCTAATTTTATATAGAGGTCAAACTCTTAGAGATACTGAGAGATTGGATGATCTATGATCCAGAGATTTATAAAAAACAATTAGGATATCACCTCAGCAGGCTGCTTCAAAATGATCAAAGATGTGTCAAAGAACACACTACCCAGGATGGGTTTGGTAACATTCAACAAAGGGAGATCCAGGCAATGTCCCAAGAAGCTAAAGACCTATACTCCCTCTTGTTTAGGGCATGATGGAAAGTAGAAAAACATAGAGGACATGAAGCTGGTACCAGTACACACAGAGCACGTGCACCATGGTCAGGAGCATTGGCTTGGATCAGCAACCAGCCAGATAACTCAGAGACCTCTGGATGTACACAGGCACAAAGGCAAAGTGTGGAGCAGCAAATCAGAAACCCAAAAAGGCAAACAGAAGCCAAGACAGATAGAACAACTTGGAGCTCTGGGAAAATAGTATGTAGGAAACTAGGTGGGCAGACTATAACCAAAGATGTACAGTGACATGCACATATTTGGTACCTAATGTTTGCTGGGATTATAGATAAAATGAGACCATACTGATGGAGGTAAGGGCTTTGAAATCCAGGCATGGGAGTTCGGATTTTATGTATTCAGCACTAGAGAACCAAGATTGACTCTTCAGTATAGCTGGGCTGCATTATTAAAATAATGTTTGAATTGAGGGGAGAAAGCCAGCCAGCCATCCTCTGAAGACCTCATTCCTTTTTAGGCAGCACTATGGATTTTGTCTACTATATCCCAGAAACCTCCTCATCTTGGAGGCTCACTTTAGCTCTGGAATTTATATATTGGAAGTACCCTCTGTCCCTGTGGCTTCTCCCTCTGACTGGATAGATCCTCTGAGAACCTCCATCTGAGAAAGGTTTAAGTGGTCATATCTTCATTCCTTCTAGGCTGTACTCCATTCAGACTTTCTCCATCATGACACTATGCAACATACCTTCTCCTTCCCCCAAATTTCCTTTTCTACTTCAACTTTCTCTTTCTTCATTAGAAAGTAAGCTCCTAGAGGGCAGGGATTGTCTTTCTGTATTTGCATTCCTAATGCTTAGCACAGTGCCTAGGATACAATAAGTACTTAATAAATACCTTTGGACAAACAAAAAAAAAAAGATTTTCAAGTAAAACTAATCTGTCGACAAAACACTAGGTAGATTGGAAAGAGAAGTGGCACATATTTTAAATTTTATTCAATCTAGATTATCTGAATAGGTAGTTGGGAGACATGAAAGAAATGTAAATTCTTAAACCTAGCTAAAAATCAGTCATGCTAAGCATCAGTTCTCTTTTTGTTATGATTTTGAAAAAAGGGTTCTTGTTTACCTGGGTCTTGAGAGAAGGAATCCCTGTCATTCAAAATCTCCATGAAGTCTGAAAAATCCAGCATACCATTTACTGCAAAGAATGGTTTAGAAGCAGAAAGAAATAGAGCTGTCAGCAAAACCACCGAGTCAGTTGGTTCGCATATGATCTAAGGCAATTAAAAAATTCAAGGAGACAACTGACCACATAAAAATTAAGCCATCCTCCTCTATAAACAAGTGCATGTTCTATCAACTGTTTACAACGTAGCAAAAAAAGGGAAAAGACTAGAAAATCGATCCATCAACAAGCATGTTACGGACCTATGAGCTAAGTTCAGTGCTAGACGCTGAGAATACAAAGACAAATGAAACAGTCCCTGCCCTCAGGGAGCTTATGTTCTAGCAGGTAAGAAATACAAGGTCACTTGGGCAGGGGCTGGGGTGATGAGAAGGCACTAGTCACTAGGGGGTATTAGGAAAGGCTACATGTGGAAAAGAATACATAAGCTGACCTTTGAAGGAAGCTAGGGAGTCTAAGAAAATCTAAGGAGGTGAGAGAGAGCTTCTGGTCATAGGGACCAAAAGCCAGTGTAAATGTATAAATACAGAAATTAGAGTGCTGTGTATGAGCAATAGTAAGAAAGCCCGTCTGAGTGGATTGTACTGTACATAAAAGTTGGAAAGGTAGATCAGGGCAGGGGCTATGAAAGGCCAGACCAGATTGTGATGGACTTTAAATGTCTGACAGAAGTGTCTTTATTTGATTCTAAAAGCAACATAGAACCCCTAGAATGTAAGGGTGAGCAACATGGTCAGACCTGCACTAAGAAAAATTGCTTTAGCAGCTCTGTAGGGGATAAATTAGAGCAAGGGGTGACTTGAGGCAGAGAGACCGATTAGTGAATTATTGAAATGGGTTAGGCTAAAGGGGATGCTTGACCAAAGAGAGACAGGGAAAGATGAGAGAGATATTGTAGAGGTAGAAACAAGATTCGTCAACTGAGCAGATATGTGGGGTCAAAAAGAATGAGATGTCAAAGATGACACTAAGGTTGCAAAGCTGGATGGCTAAAAGGATGGTGTGTGTGTGTATAATTTGTACATAGTTGTTTGCATGTTGTCTCTTCCATTAGACCGTAAGCTCCTTGAAAGCAGGGGCTCATTTCTGCTTTTCTTTGTATCCCCACTGCTTAGCACAGTGCCTGGTACACAGAAGGTGCTTAATAAATGCTTGTTAACTGACTGCTTTGGGAAAAGGTAATAAATAAGACTGAGAGAAGCTGACAAAGGCAATTCTGAGTACTTGTGCCAGCTTGTTTATTACCCTTTTCCAAAGCAGTCAGTTAACACATACCTCCCAAGGTGGTTGTGAGGATAAAATGTGGTAATATTTGTAAAGTTCTTTGCAAACCCTAAAGCATCACATAAATGTTAGCTGTTATTATTGTTAGATAGCCTCTATGACTCTTCCATGTCTAAACATATAATCTTAACACCAGCCTTTGTTCCTCTGAGACTCCATAGTTGTCCATGGAGTTAGCACTAATAATACAGTCCACGGGATAAATAGCTTTCATCTTCATAAGAAAGAATGCGATTTTCATAATATTATGTTTTAAAGAGTCTGCAGTTTTATTTCTTAAATGAACAACAGGGATCATTCTGAAACTTAGATCCACATTCACGAATCCTTATAATTACCTTGACTCCTAATACTAGTAATAAATGTACACAGAACTTACCATCAATATAAACATATTTCAATGCCTGACGCAGTTCTCCATCACTCATGGAAATCTTTAAGGCACGGAAGGTCGGCAGCACATCATTCACATAAATCTTACCATTTCGGATGTTATTGAAAATTTTACAGGCTTTACTGAGTCCTGAAGAAATGCAAGGAAGCATATGGCAAAATACTCAGTTAATATAGACAGGGCATAGTAAAAGAGGCACATTGCAACACACACCCCAAACTATGTGATTAGAAGCAATTCCCGAATAGTCAGAGAATAGTCAAATATTATTGCAATCAGCATCATTAAAAAAAAAGTCTGCATAACAAAAATCCTGACTCTCCTCCTCTAGCTCCAGAGAGAAAAAATACATAGCCTATAGATATGAGGGAAAAAAAATGTCCCTCCCAAATCACCTGCTCAAATTGAGTTCAGGGTCAATGCCAAGTGGAAGGAAGTTCATCTGGAAGCAGCGACCCACATATGTACCCTAGGGCTACAAGCTATGGGATTCCTAAGGGAAGAGAGGCAGATGAGGTTGAACGCTTTTCTGCAACTACTTAGGTATTTGGGAAATCTAATACAGCCTTTTCCTAGTCCCTGACCAACCACCCAAATTAAGACCATGCACCTATGTTGCAAGTTGCTTCAGGCAACTTGCCTGAGAGAATTCTTCCCCCTAACAAAATCACAGATCCTTTGTGTACTCACCTGATTTGAGTCTCAAATTGTTATATTCTAGCCTTGAATACCAATCATGGAAATAGCACTTGGAAGCAGCTAGGTGGCATAATATAAACAGGATTCAAGAAGATCTGAGTTCAAATTCTATCTCAGACACTTACTAGATGTGTGATCCTGGGTAAGTCACTCAACGTCTTTCAAGTCAAAATTTTATAACTTAAAAATAAGTTACCAACTTCATGGGAACTTTCAATACCACTCCCAAGAAAATATTTTACCTGCAGCCCAGATCACCAAACCAAGTTTCTGGGGAAGCAAAGTCATTACAGGCTTTTAAAAACAAAAAGCTGTTATTTCTCCCTCCATCAATGCTAAAATTCAATCTATCTCTCAGGGCTTGTGAAATATCACTTCACACAGTGGTCAGAAGTCTAGACTTTATGACAAACAGCATCAAGATAGGGCCTAGACCTAGGAGTTCGTTAATATGGGGAACTCACAGAAGAAATTCCCTCTATCCATGCAGGTTGGCAATTTCTCAGCAATTTGTAGTCTCAGAGCAGGCAGTCTTACCCTTTGTTGGTGCCATAGACACCTTCGAGTGAGGCTTATTCACTCCATCTCCAAATAATATTTTAAGTGTATAAAATAAAATGCATAGGATTATAAAGGAAACCAATTATATGGAAATACAATTATCAGAATATTTTAAAACAAATTCATGGACCCCAGGTTAAGAACTTCTATCATAAAGAATTGCCTAGAGCAGTGTCCAAGGTCACCCAGCCAGTACCTATTGGAGGCAGTTTTGAACCTAGATTTTCCTGGTTCTGAGTCTGACTCCATCTGTTATATAATACTGCTTCTCTTTCTGTGATAGAAAGCAATTCCTGAATAATGAAGGAACAGTGGAACCACAATAGGCACCATATGTAATAAGTCATTTTTATAACCAAATGTCCTCCTACTTAACAGTCATAAATATTTATTGAGTGCTTGCTATTCAATTCAACAAGCTTTTGTTGCCTATCATGCCTATTGTATGCCAGGTACTGGGCCTGTTGTTATCAGAAATACAGAAGGAGTATATACGGTCCTTGGCCACCAGTAGCCTACCATGTAGTTAAAACAAGATAGTACACCATTAAGTGTTAAACTATGTGGGACAGCCGCTTGGACTGTAGAAGGAAGCATTTTCCTGCTTTAATGCTCCTGTTCCTCCTCAGATTATCTTATATTTACTTATCTGTTTGCATGTTCTATCTCCTAGTTGAATATAAGCTCCCTGAGGGCAGGGACTTTTTCATCTCTGGCTATATATCACTAGTACCTACCATGGGCTTTGTATATAGTAGGTGCTTAATATATTCCTGATGCATTGAGCTGAAAGGGTATCACCTGAGAGGGGGATGGGGAGGTGGGGAGAGTAATGGAAGGCTTCACGGGAAAAAAGGAATCAGAAATCCGATCAGTAAGAGAAAAGAAGGGATTCCTGTTTAGGGCAAAGGACCTTATCAGAGGCCTAGAGTTAGGAATAAGAATGGCATTGCTTATGAAAGCCAGTGTGCCTTTTCCCAAACAATACTTATTTTCCAGTTATAAAGGAAAAATTTAGGCATGCTTACCTTCCCTGCCCCGTCTCCTATTCTTAAAGTTTATAGTAGCAGAATCTCTAGTAGCCTGTGAAGTATTAACAAAAATCTCTTCTAGGAAAGGGGGCCGTTGAAGTAGATTATTCCTCATTAAGGGTCTCCAATTGTGTGTACATTTCAGATTATTATAAGGGCCTGAATGAACAGTGATGGACAAGAATCAGAGAATCTCAAGGTTGAAAGGAATCTCAGAAGCCACCTAGTCCAAGAATCCTTACTACAGGGGAACAGTGGGAGGGAAGGGTTCATTTAAAAAATACTCGTTACTTGAAAAATAAAAATAATAAATTTTTACAAATTCTTTCTAGATATTCAACAAAGGTCACCCAGTTTTTGCTTAAAGACCTCCATTGGATGAGGGGAAGAAGGAAGGGATTCGAACTCCTCTATCTACCTAATATTTCATCTATTCATCATTTTATCTATGCCACAAAGCTGACTCCAAGTGCCATCCCCATGATGGTATTCAGGGCAATAATATAGCATGTTTGGAAAGCTATAATCATTAGAAAGTTCTCCTTTACATATGAAACCTAAATCTAGGGGAGTTTTTTGTTGGGGTTTTTTTGTGGATAAAGAAAGAGAATTCAAGTCACCTGACCAAGGTCAGCTAAATTCTAGAATACTGAAAGAACTGAGTGATATGAACTAGAACATAAGGCTTTAAGTCTCCCTATCCTGTGTTTTTATTTTTTTGTAACTATACAAACACTCCAATGACTCTCAAACTTTTCCACAGTGGTAGAGCCCTTTAGTTTAAGCAAAACCTTTGACAGTAAAAATTGCAGTAAAATGCTCTCAAAATGACTCGCTTAGTGTTTATTAACAAGCTATATAAAGTTCATTTTTTTTCAAAAACTCACAAACTCTGGAGGCATTTTAGGGTTCCTTGCAGTACAGTTTGAGAAATACTGCCTTACTCTATTCAGTCCTTCTTTATGATTAGTTATAGGCAAACTCACACAGAAGCGCATTCCACTTCAATCTGTGGCCTTAATTCCTAACAGTATATATAAAAAAGCTATATTATGTCTTATTATGACAATAAAGCAACTCAGGGATGAAACTAATCTTCTGTCCTTACAAATAACCCCCAATTTTTGCCATAATGGGGAATATTTACTGACACTAATACAGTATTAATTTTTATTATTGTCGTTAAGTTGTTTTTCAGTCAGTTCGCCATTTCCTTCTCCAGCTCATTTTATGGATGAGGAGACTGAGGCAAACCGGGTTAAGTGTTTGTCGAATTTGACAAACTTGAATTTGATAGGTCCTCCTAATTCCAGGGCTGGTGCTCTATCCTATATTCTTCAGCACCTAGCTCACCTTCTATTTGTCATACTGGGATATGTGTGTGTGTGTGTGTGTATATATATACACGTACATATGTGTATGTGTGTGTGTGTATTATATATATGATGAAGTAGTAATGTGGAGTAGCTAGGCGGCACTATGGATAGCATGCTGAGCTTGGAGTTGGGAAGACTCATCTTCATGAGTTTAAATCTGGCCTCAGCCACTTACTAGCTGCGTGACCCTGGGCAAGTCACTTGACCCTGTTTGCCTCAGTTTCTTCATCTGTCAAATGAGCTGGAGAAGGAAATGGCAAACCCACTCTAGTATGCATGCCAAGAAAACATAGAGTTGGGCACATCGGAAATGACTCAGCAACAACAAATGACAAATGGAAGAGACATCCCACAGCAAAGAAAGCCTTCCTCTCTTCTAGAGTCTTCCTTCTGTTGATTTGTCTTGCCTACGGCTTATTTGTACATAGTTGTTTGTATGTTATCTCCCCTATTGGATTGTGAGCTCCATGAGTATCTCCAGTACTTAGAACAGCTCCTGGCACATAGTAGACACTTCAATATTTATTGACTAAATTGACTCTCCTCAAGGAATTCTCATTCTAATAAGGGAGACAAGCCTTCCTAAAATCTACTTCTAGGGAGGGAACCACTCACATTACCTTCCACGTCTGGTAAGAAAAACTCTCCGTGCTGCACCTCATCGTACAACATCAGGGAAAGGTTGGAAAGAAGGCTACTTTTCCTACAAAAGAAGAACAAACTTTAGAAAGGCTAAGATAAACAGGCCAAAGTTTTATGCTAAGTTTTTGGCAAAAGTTAAGAGTGAGCTCTTCTTAGTCTCCCAAGATGGTTCTCCCAAGAAGAGCCTTCCCCTCCTCCCTTTTTGAAGAGCTGTCTAAATGGTGTCATATTGAATCACCCCAATGCCACCACCTCATTCCCTTTAGGATAACTTCTCTCCCTGTAGCAGAACTTCCATGTACTTAGTCACAATCCACTGACACTCTATAGCTGAGATCTGAAGCACTTTGGAATCGACCATGAGACTTGGGAGACATTGACACAGGACTGCCCAGAATGTATCAAAGAAGGTACTAGGGTCTATGAGCAAAACAGAATTGCAGTAGCTCAAAGGAAACAAGAGATGTGAACATTTAGAGCCATCTCCACTCTAAATGTTCATATGGACTATTTGTGCCCAAGCCTTCCAAGCTTGTGTTGATCTAATCAGCCACAGGTGGACACACAGTACCTTGACTCCAAACATAGTGGTGTCATTTTGGTCCTCTTTGAGAATGAAGGACAAAAATCAACCACAGCTGGGATCCCAAATTTTCCTGTTTATATGTGCTGACTTTTTAAGGAAGTTGTCAAGACCAGAAACTTCCTGTAATAGTTAAAGAAACTTAAGTCCTGTTCTTGGCTGATCAGCAAAGAGCCTGAAAGAGATATCATGGCAATTTGCATGTAAGCCCCCTCAAACTGACCAGCATTCTTTTGGAAGGAGAGAAGCAGTAACTAGAAACAAAGGGACAGCAACCCTCTTCCAGAACCCACCATTATCAAAGAAAGTAGAAAAGCATCCCAGACTTACCGGGGAGGTGTAGAAAATGCTGGTCTTATTGATGGAATGCTGCAAGTGCTAGACTGGTGCTGCTGAAACTTGGTAAAAGAAATACTCTCTTCCCTGCTGCCCCTCCTCTTCTCCCTCTCCTTTTCCTTTTCCTTTTCTTTTTCCTTTTCTCTTTCTTTTTCTCTTTCTTTTTCTTTTTCTCTTTCTCTTTCTTTTTCCTTTTCTCTTTCCTTCTCCTCCTCTTTTTCTTCCTTTTCCTTCTCTATCTCCCTTTCTTTTTCTTTTTCCTTTGTCTTTTCCTTTTCCCTTTCCTTCATTGCCATCCTCATTAAGTAAGGTGTTATCTGGATAAAAACACAACAACTTATGATCATAGATTCACAGGATTTTAGAGTCTGAAGGGATTGTCTGAGATTGTCTGGCCTCATTATTTGCTTTTAGGTAGTGTAGTGCCGGAGATGATGAGTCATATAACTTAGCATACCCCTAGTTGCTGACATGGGGGCAGGAAAATTTACTTCCCAAGAAATCTAGTTTAGAAACCACCTCCAAGGACAAATCTCCTCCCCATATATATGTGTGTGTGTGTGTGTGTGTGTGTGTGTGTGTACATATGTATATATATGCATATATATGTATGTGTGTATATGTGTACATATGTATATATATGCATATGTATATGTACATATATTTGCATACATCTGTTGGCATGGAGAATAACTTAGGAAATCCATTTGTCATCGGGTAATCCAAATATTGTTGCCTCAATTCCTTACTCTTACCATGCATTTATAAACATAATTCAAGAAAAAATGAATGAATGAATAAACAAGAGCCTACTGTTTGCCAGTTATAAGTGGCAGTAACACAGATACAAAAGTCCTATAGCCCCTGCCCTTTTCCAATCCTTCTTGATTCTAGTGTCTTCCTTCTGTTGATTATTCCTATTTGTCTTGCCTATGGCTTGTTTGTACATAGTTGTTTGTATGTTATCTCCCCTATTGGATTGTGAGCTCCATGAGTATCTCCAGTACTCAGGACAGCTCCTGGCACATACTAGACACTTCAATACTTATTGACTAAATTGACTGTCCTCAAGGAATTCTCATTCTAATAAGGGAGACAATACATATTAAGGAGTGATAACAAGGGAAGGGAGGAGTCACAAGGATTGTAAGTGGTGCCATAAAACCGTCAATTGTCATTCCTTTTCTAGTATCAATTGTAGTATTGATTGGATGACCAGAGCAAAAAGTGAGATGAGGGGGGCAGAAATAGGGCAGATGTCAACACGCCTAAGTAGGCTGTAATTTCCAATAGATGGATAGAAAGCGAAGGTATTGGCAAGGTACAATGGGTTAAGGGTATTCACCCATGAAGCAGAATAGCTCTGGCCCAATAAAGTCAAGCAAGTGAATATTTAAAAGATTCACTTAACAATCAACGTTGTGTAACTGTAGCATTATTTAATTCTGCACATGAACTCAGAAAATTTTAATGGGCACTTTTTTAAAAAATTCCACAGCAAACTCCAGTTCGTTTGGGGGTTTCGTTGTACCAGACTTGTTATTTAATCAGTAGAGAACTTCCATCCACTAAGGCAGATTGCAATTCCTCTGGCACTCACATGCATACAGAGTTGCCTAGATGACAGAAAGGCAAAGTGACTTTCCCATGGCTGCACAGCCAGTATGTGTCAGAATGTGAAACTGAAAGCTGTTCTTCCTGACTCCTAGGCTAGCACTTTTTCCTTAAATTCTGCCGCTTCTCAATAAACTTAGCAATCAAAAAAGTAATTATCATCTTCTATACATCTACATCATCTGGCTAGGTGTTATAAGAGATAATATTGAAGTCTAAAGTGAAGCATCAAGGTGGTGCAATGGGTAGAGCACTGGGTCTGGAATCAGGAAGAACTGAGTTCAAATCTGGCCTCAGATACTTTTTAGCAAGTCTCTGAATACCACAGTTTCCACTGTAAAGCACCTACCTCTCATGGTTATGAGGCTCAAATGAGTTAATATTTGTAAATATTTCTTAGCACAATGCTTGGTACATAGCAAGCACTTAATGTCTTTTTCCTTCCTTTCTTCCTAATATAGATTTCCTATCTTCAGAAAACATATCTAGTTGAGGAAGAGAAGACTAATGCACATAAAAACTGGTGGATTATACAAGCGTTGTAAATTAGGGCCAGACTGCATAGCTAATCACATGCTTGGGGTACTCACCAGTGGGTTTGAGACCCCTCGGTTACCCTCAACCTGGTTCAGCCCATCTGCCAAAACAGTTTACTGGGGTGTGGATGCTGTGCATGCCACAGCTTCTTAGAGTCACAGGTGAGAGTTAGGTGGAACAGGCAGACACTGAAGGTGGGAAGCAGCCCTGAAAAGGGCTTGGTAGTCATCACACTAGAGGTACCAGTCATGCTTGAACACACCCTACACCCCGAATGACTATTAAAAGCTAAACAGAGGAATTTATATTTTATAATCCAAGTAAAGGGAAGCCACCAGAGTTAATCAAATAAGGGCAGTGGATGCAAATAGAGAGGAGATGGATGGAAGAGGTTAGAGGTAAAAACAAGATTTGGCAACTGATTTGGCTATGTGGGGTGAGGGAAAATGGGAGCCAGAAGAGTGACTTGAAAGATGGTGGTCCCTTCGTCAGAAAGAAGGAAGTTCAAAGAGGACAGTGTTTGGGAGAGATAACAGATGAGATCTTGAACTCTTGCGACCTATGTTCATTCTGTGAATCTGTAAGTTGCTGTCATGGCTATAGACCACAGAGCTGTTCCCTCAAGGGGTATCTGCCAAAGCCAGGAGGTGATCTAGGTAGTAGAGGGTGAATGCGCTGGAGAGAGTGAATTTTCCACCTGTGCTGCTACTGCCGTAGGCGCCTAGGAGTGGTTAGATTCTAACAGCCCTGAGGGACTAAAGCCCTGCCTAGAAAGGGAAAGCTGCTAGCATGCAGAGCAGAGGAAGGGAATTGTTGCGATTGCTCAGTCACTTCAGTCTTGTCCAACTTCTCGTGACCCCATTTCTGGGCAAAGATACTGGAGTGGTTTGCCATGTCCTTCTCCAGCTCATTTTACAGCCAAGCATTCAAACTCTGCTTCAGAGAACACAACTCCAATGGACTGGCCACATTGTTCGAATGATTGCCAAAAAGACTATTTTATGGAGAACTCACACAGGGCAAGCGTTCACATGGTGGTCAGAAGAAGTGATACAATGACACTCTCAAGGTCTCTCTTAAGAAATTTGGGATTGATTGTGTGACATGGGAGACGCTGGCACAGGACCGCTCAGCATGGTGTGCTCACATCAGAGAAGGTGCTATGTTCTATAAGCAAAGAAGAATTGAAACAGCTCAAAGAAAACACAGGATGAGCAAATTTAGAGAATCCACCCCAAATGTTCACATGGACTATTTGTGCCCAACGTGTGGTAGAGAATTCCAAGCTCATATTGATCTGATCAGCCACAGTCGGACACATTGAAACTTGACTGTTAACATAGTGATGTCATTTTGGTTCTTTTGGAAAACAAAGAATAACAACAAACCAAACCAAACAGATAAGAAAACTGAGGCGAGCAGGGTTAAGTGTCTTGCCCAAGGTCACACAATTAGAAAGTGTCTGAGGCCAGATTTGAACTCAGAAGGATGAGTCTCCTGACTCTAGGCCTGGCACTCTATCTACTTCACCATCTAGCTAGAGTAAGGAAATTTAGGGGATAAAGATAGATGTAGTTGTGTTGAAGACAAGTTTCACAATAATTGGCTATGTTGGGAGAGTAGGATGTGATCCATCTTCCTACCCTCTGACCCCCTTGGGCTTATGTCAAGGTCTTGGCGGGGAACGGGTTAGATTACAGACTCCCAGGGGTCCTGGTCCCCAATTTGGAAGCCTATAGCATAGACTAGAAATGGTACAGGGGTTCAGAGACAAATAAAATGAATGAAGACAGGACCAGTTGAGAAAGGTTTCACAAAAAAGGCAGGACTTGAGAAAGACATTGAAGGAGGATTTGAATAAGGGGGAAAGAAGAGCGTTTCAGGTAAAGGAATTTAAGCGAAGGCCCATAGGAAGAAGCAAGTGCTCCCGAATCAGAAAGTAGGTCTAAGTAGAACAACTGTCTGTGCAGGTAATAGGAAAGAAAGTTAAAGAAATGGAACCAGATTATGAAGAACCTTAAAAAACTATAAAGGTTTTAATAGGCTATAGAAAGCCATTGAAGATTTCTGAGCAAAAATATATGTTAAAAAAGGTATTTAAGGAAAATCACTCCGACCACCCTGATACAGGCTGTCAGCCCTCTCCCACTAGTTGAGGCAACATGGTGGTGGTGGTGGTGGTGGTGATGGTGGTGGTGTTGGTGGTGGTGGTGGTGGTTCAGTAGATTTAGAGCACTGGGCCTCCAGTCAGGAAGACTTGAGTTCAAATCTGGTCTCAGACACTTAACAGCTGTGTGACTGTAGGTAAGTCACTTAACCTCTATCTGCCTCAAGTTTCCTCATCTGTAAAATGGATATAATAATAGCACCTTCTTTCCCAGTGTCATCAAAAGGATGAAAGGAGATAATATTTATAAAGCTCTTTGCAAACCCTAGTATATAAATGATAACTATTATTCTTTTTTTGGAGGGAGGAAGGCAGGGCAATTGGGGTTAAGTGACTTGCCCAAGGTCACACAGCTAGTAAGTGTGTCAATTGTCTGAGGCAGGATCTGAACTCAGGTCCTTCAGACTCCAGGGCCATGCTCTACTCACTGCACCACTTAGCTGCCCCAACGATAACTATGATTATTATTACTATTACAATTCCCTGAAACTAGAGAGAAGGATGGAAAGATAAGTATCATCTGGGTGAAAGATCATGTGTACCTTTCCTGTATTACCAATGTCAAAGAACTGGCACCTAATAAAATATATTTAACTCAAAAACTATGATGAATATAATTTGATCTTCCTTTCATGATTCAAAAGGCAATTCCAGATCTTGTCTTTATTAATAGGAATTAACATTGGATCGCAGAGGAATGACAATGTGGCTAGTGGAAACAACAAAGGACTAAGTAAGTCTCAACCCTGCCACTTGGTAGCTCTTCCTCACCTTGGCAAATCACTTCCTCTGTCTGGGCAGAGGATGGGCAAGGTGATCTCTGAGGCCTTCTCGATATTAAAAAAAAAGTTAAATTCTATCTAATGTGTACAAGGGTCATCAGAGTGAGTATTTTGACTAAAAGAATTCTGGTTAACAACAAAAAAAAACCCTCAAATTCTACAGGGAAAAAATAAAGCATCACTCCGTTTTACAAGGTTTCCTTCAGGTGGTTAAAATGAAATATGGAATAGCCGAATGGCTTCTTTCAACACTATCATAGACCAAAGCAAAAAGCAGTGTTTGTAGGGCTGGGAGGCAAGGTTTGCCATCCTTACCTCAGTTCCTTTATCTTCCATTAATACCTCTCTTTTTTTCTTGCTTTTGCTTGGTGTCCTTTGAATTAATTTTTCCTCTTCGCAGACAAACACTGTTGTATCAAACCTAAATTACATAGTAACTTGGCATCATTAGTCGATGGATTAGTTTTCCCCACTCTCTTACTTTATTTTTCCCTCCTCTTTTTATTTTCTCTTCATTTACAGTCAGGAAAATCACTGACATAGACATCTCAGATACCAGGTAGCAATCATCACATACAGTAGGATAAACTATTATCCTAACAGAGAGATGGGAAGAGCAAGTCTGGTCTCGTAGACCTTTAGATTCAGTTAAATGTCGACAGGACCCCACAGGGAAATGAATGAGTTGGGCAGGTGCAAGTTGAGGACAAGTTACACCTGGAATAGTGAGGTATTTAAAGCCTTAAGGCTTTAGTCTACTTCTCTGCCCTTACCTTGAAACCAGATTTTTTAATACATCCTGAGTTCCCTTTTATGGAAAGAGAAAGGGAAAAAAACACTGTGGGGAAAGAGCTGAATTTGAATTGACAGGACTTCAATCACCACTTATTAAGTACCTACTATGTACCAGGTACTGTGTGCCATTTATTGCCTTTGTGATTGTAGGCAAATCACTTAATCTCTAAAGTGATTTACCTTAAGCCTTAGTTTCCAAAAAGAACTTTGGCCTAGATCAAGGTTTCTTAAACTTTTTCCACTCTTGACCCCTTTTCTGTGCAGTCAGTGGTTGTTGGTGCTGCTTGTCCCAAGGGCATGCTCAGTGCAAAGTGTGCACGCATTGTGTTCAGAACCAAGGCTGCAATAAAGTTGCTGATGCAATAAGGGCAAGCACTGACAGAAACACCTTGGATTCATTATGCATTTGATTTTTAATTAATTTTTGATCATTGTGTGTTCAGAAACCTTTTACCTTTGCCAAATTTTTTGCAACCTCACATTGACCCACGGTTTAAGAAGAGCTGATCTAGATGACGTTAAAAGGTTCCTTCCAGTGCTAAATCAATAACTCTTATTCCGTCACCTTCTACTATATCCCAACCCCCTTTTTAAGAAGGAAATGTCATTCTTGCACCTAAATTGTCTGATCAAGAGGTGAAAAGGTATAGATGATCTTGTTTGTTGGAAGTAAAAAAATCTTTTAAAAAAATCAAAAGTGGTAAACTCATCTGTGCAAGCCCTTAGAACTAGGATTCTTAACCTGGGGTCCTTGAACTTTAAAAAAATATTCTAATACCAGAACTCCAAAGGATTCATGATTAAAAGTGCTATCCACCTCCAGATAGAGAACCGATGAATTCAGAATGCAGATTAAAGTATATTTTTTCCTTTTTTCAAATTTTTCTTGCTTCACCCCTCCCAGAATATGACTAATGTAATGACTGCTTTATAAGACTTCATATGTATAATGAGTATAATATTCCTTACCACATCAATGGGTGGGGGCAGAGGGAGAGAGAGAATTTGTAACTGAAAATAAAACAATTTATTTTTTAAATTTAATAATGGTATTTCAATATGATTTGTTTCCTTTGCAATCCTATGTATTTTATTTTATGCATTTTGAAACATTTAAACATTCAAAGACATTATTCTGAGAAGTGGTCCATAGGTTTCAACAGACTGCTAAAGGGGTCCATAATGCAAATAATTAAGAACACCTGCTTTAGAACAGTTGTATATCAAACTCAAATAGAAACAGTGAACACTAAACCCTTCATAAGGATCTCATCTGGTAGCATATTGACTTAGAAAACAACATATTAATATTATCTCTATTCTTATGTGTTTTTATTTTGTTCAATATATCCCAATTACATTTTAATCTGGTTCAGTCCATATTCAAGAGAGTTATCAGCCTGCAGTGTACATGACACCTCTGCTTAGGGGATTTGCTGGAGGGACACAATTTTGTTGATGAGAATAGCTTTGAAAATTGGTCTCAGAGCACATTTTTTAAAAGTTAAAAATCTAAGAGAAATACTTTTAGAACCATCCCTTCACCAAGCCATAGTAAAAGGCAACAATAGGTATATGCCATTGAATTTGTCCAATGTAACAGGAAATGATGTAGATCTCCCATTAGATCATAAGCTCCTTGAGGACAAGAACCATCTTTTGCCTCATACTTAGCACAATGCATAGCACAGAAAAGGCATTCAGAAATGTTGATCGGTTGATTGAGTGATTGATTGATCTCTGGATGTCGTCTACACGCCCTCCATGGGCAACCGCTCTCTGAACTCAAGCCATAATATGTTGATGTCAGACAAATGGCTAAATCACGCAGATTGATTCACAAAATAGAGACGTTTATGTTGGTAATTCAGGATCAGGTCATCACCTGATCATCACATCAGGTCGTCACATCAAAAGATTAACCTTATGGATTAATGATAATTATGATAATAATATCTAACATTTAGTAGGCAGCTAGGTGGCACTGGGGATAGAGTGCTGGGCCTACAGTCATCTATCTTCCTGAGTTCAAAAGACATTTAGGAGCTGTGTGACCCTGGGAAAGTCACTCTCTCCTGTTTGCCTGAGTTTCTTCATCTGTAAAATGAACTGGAGAAAAAAATGCCAAGAAAACCCCAAATGGGGTCACAAAGAGTCAGACACGGCTCAACAACAACAACAAAACATTTGGCTAGCACCCACTACACATCATGCACAAATATTTTAAAGTATAGAGAACCAGTGATAAAAACTGAAACCCTATGGGAAGACAATAAGGTGCTTTATAATTATTATCTCATCTGATCCTGACAACAACCCTGGAAGGTAAGTGATACTATTATTCCTCATTTTACAAATGAGGAAACTGAGGCAAACAGAGGTTAAGTGACTTGCTTAGGGTCACACAGCTACTACGTGTCTGAGGTCACATTTGAACTCGGGTTTTTGACTCTAGGCTCTATCACAAGGTGATTTAAATCTTTAGATTTATGTCACAGTTTGTGCTCTATCTGCTGTGCCATCTAGCTGGAAAGAAATGATAGAAATTGTATAACTCTGTCTCTACAGGTTACAGAAAATTAGCAAGACACAACAGGTGGCCTTAATTAATTATACACAAGAAACTCCATATCTTTCATAAAGCTAATGAATGATGAGTCCCTGTACTATAAAAACATGCCTCAAAATATCCTGGACAACTCAACAAATAAGTGATGCTAGAACTGGTGCATTATCACAGAAAAAAAAACTGTTGCCCATAATCACCCAGATATAACAACAATCCACAAAAATGAAAGTATATTTTAGGAAATGTAGCCATGCTAAGTACTCAAAATGTCCAAGCTACATGGAATCAAATGTTTTAAAATATAGAGAGCTGGTGATAAAAATTGAAACCCTATGGGAAGAGAATAAGTCACATATCATATCTGTCATCCTGTCTGCTACTAAAGTTGAGCTGAAGATGCTTTCAGGCAGTCTAAAGAAAATGAGTTTAAAGAATAATATTTTTACTCAATTACAAAAAATCAGTTAATTGATCCACCTGTGCAATGGTCCCCAGAGCATTAAATAAAAGAATTATAATTATAGCAGGATAATAATATAAATAATTGTATATAATAATATAGCAGGATAATGACTTGTCCCAAGAACATTTCCATCTGACATAATAATAATCATTCCCTTTATAAAGTTTAAGGTACTGTCCCTTTAAGGTACTATAAGGACAGTAAAATACTGTCCCTTTCATAAGAAGCTGTTTAGTGCTAAAAGAGGCAGAAAAGGTACTTTTGAATAAAGAAAGAGGTTTAAATCAATTGATAAATGATGTAAGATATTACCTCTGTCACAAAAGAGCATTTTGATACCTAAAAGGTATAGGAAAAGAACTTTGTTTTACTAAAAATTGCTAAAATATGTAAATGAAGAAACAAAGTTTTAAGATGAGATTTGAACAGTTTAAAACAAAAAACAAACTGTCACATAAATCTAAAGATTTAAATCACCTTGTAAAAGCTGTAGATGACTTTGTACAACTCTGCCTCGCTTAAATCCAGTTCATGAACAAGTCAAGACATCACCCCATGATATCATTGGTCCTCTTCGAAAACAGAGGACAAACGACAACATGCGAACAGCTGACTTGGTTTGTTTGCCTTTCCCAAAGAGTCAACCTGAGTTGTATTGCTGTGTGCTCTGTTCTAACTGGACCACACAGCATCCTGTGAATACGTAGCTGTTTGGGCTGGTATTTATTACCCAGAGACAGTAAGTCTGATGAACACTGTAGTTCCTTCTGGCTTAAAAGGAACTGCTAACCAGTTCAATAGTACAAGGCCCTTTTAAGATTTGATTATACGGTGGGAAGAACTCATAAATGCTGTGATCCAACAAACAAACAGTCTACGTGTAATGCAGACAGGCCTGAATGGACCAATGACATCAAAACCTGTGGTCCAGAGTTGTGAGTTACCCTGAGCACATGGATTTTTCTCCCTCTTGGGATTCCCTGACAGATTTCTTTTAATGTGTTCCCACTCTTCCCTGAAGACACTGAGAATATAGGTGGGAGAATATAACCCAGGTTTATTGTTTATTGGAATTTATTATTACTGCATTTAATTTAAAATACAAGAGCTTGTGATAGTATTATGTTTTCTTTTGCCTTATTGCTAAAATAGTTATATTTAAGACCTAAAGTGTCATTATTGTAATCAGCTGGTTTGCATAAATGGAAACACACCATCAGGCTCTCAAGACCTAACATAGTAAATAGGAAGCATATGCTTCCCCTACAACAGGGTTATTCTCGGGATGTGAGAGAATTCAGAGCAACCTCATGGTTATGATACTTCTCTGAGACCCAAGACCTAACAGAGTGAGAGCAGGTCAGAGAACGTAGGCCAGCCCAGGCAGTAAGGAGTTGATGATACGTCCATGTGAGGTGAAAAAGGAGCTGCCTCCTGATTGATGTAGATACCTCATGCGTCC
>CM053626.1:181959318-181975537 GCA_028646595.1 Phalanger gymnotis
CACACCCACACAGGTTTCACACCTGACAGGGCCCTGGGCCTGGGGCTTAGCACTTAACAGCTGAAAGTACTTCTGCTCAAAAGAAACAAAAGCCATGCTAATGAGACAATTTTGCTTAACAACACACCACCTAGCTGCCCCAAATGGGTGGATTAGAGGAGGTACAGACTTGAGTCAGGGAGACCTATTAGGAGGCTGTTATAACTGTCTCAGAGAGAGGTGAGAGGTGATGAGGGTCTAAACTAATGTGGTGACTGTCTGAGTAGCCAGAAGGGGGTGGATGTGAGAAATATCATTAAGGTAGCTTTAATAAGACCTGGCAACTGATTGAATATGAGGGGTGATGGTGAGGAGTGGGAGAAGCTTAAGTCATTGGGAGAATGGTGGTGACCTTGCCAGTAATAAGGAAGTTCAAAAGAGAGCTGGGTTTTGGGAGGAAGATAGTGGATTCTATTTTGAACAATTTGAATTTGAGTGTCTATTAGACAATGTCCAACAGGCAGTTAGTGGCATGCAAAAGAGAAAGATGAGGACTAGATATGTGGGTAGAAGCCATGTGTGTAGATGAAATTCAAACCCACGTAAGCTGGCGAGATCGCCAAGAAAGAGAGTAGAGTAGAGGGTGCTGGATAGAACCTTGGGGAAGGGGGCAGCATAGCAATGAAGATCCCATGAAGAAGCCTCAGAAGGAGTGGTGAGAAGAGAAGCAAGAGACAGCAGTATCACAAAAACCCAGAGAGGGGAGAATATTCAGGATAGGGTGATCAGCAGTATCAAACAGTGCAGAGAGGTCAAGATGAAGAAGAGCTTCAGTGGTTACTTTAAGAGAAAGGAGGTCAGGAGTCAGGAAATCTGAGCCTGAATTTCTACTCTGTCACCAATCATGAGACTCTAGGCTCATCACCTAGCCTCTCTGAGCATCAATTTCTTTATCTATTGGGAAAACGGGGATGATAAGATTTATACTACACAGAGTGACTTCAGAGAAAGTGTTATGCAATCATTAAGGCCCTGTATAAATGTGAGTTGTTATTATATTATTTTAATAATATATTATTTTGTAAAAAATAGAATATACTATTGTATAAAATATATTACAATAATATGATAAATGTCATATTATATCATTATATTACACTATGCAATAATATAACATTATTTTTATATTATATAACATTATTATTGTATTATAGCCTAAAGTTACATAGTTTGTAAAGGGCAGAGCTGGGAATCTAACAATCCTTGTTTAATGTTTCCATTACATATCATAGTCACATTTACTCTCCTACCTCTTAATTTAGAGAAAGGCATTTTTTTTTCACCTATTGGGTGATCTGGTATACACCAAAATATGAATACAAAATGAAACTATCTAGAAAATATGAATCTCCAGGCAATAAATTCCTCTTCAAGGGAGTCCCAGAAGAACAGTTCGTAAGGAAATGGTTTCATAATTGGCCCAAGTTCCACCTAATCCATCATGTGTATTTCTTGGTGACTCATGCATTTGTGTATGACAGCATTACTAGGAGGGGTTGGGGCAATGGGAGTGTAAGAAATGCTTTGCTTGCCAGTAGGACTGCTTCCTTAAGAACAAAGAAGAATGTTGGTGGTCCAATGCTGGCCTCCACCCATCCTTTCTATAAAAATCATTTCACTTCTGTTGAATTGAATGTAATGTGGCCTAACTACTCTGTCAGAGAGGTGGATGCTTCCTTAAGATTACCAACCATTATTTATTACTTTTCAAGTGTCTCCCCAAACTTCCTGTGGTGTGCTGAATTTGGGATCAAAAGCCCTGAGTTAAATTCCATCTCTTCCACTTAATACCTGTGTGACCCTGGGAAAGTCACTTAACTTTTCTGTGTTTCCTTATCTGTCCAAAGTGGGGTTGGACTGGATGAACATTCTGTGATCTATGATCTATGTGTGATTTCTTCCATAAAATGAACTTTCAGCTTCCTTCCAGCCCTAAATCAGTTATCCTATGAACATGCTGGGCATACTGCAGTTTGACCACAGGGCAGTACAATTATTGTTTTAAGGAGCTGACTGGGTGCATAGCTAGAGTCTAGGATCAGTAAATTTAGCAATGATGACAGTTTCTGCCCTCAAGAAGCTTATAGTCTAATTGATGTCCCAAGAACATACAATTTAGAAAATTCTGAGAATGTTTACAAAGTTGCATTTAGATAGGTCTGAATTCAGCCAAAATGCCAATGAAACCCATTTGTTTGAAGATTATAAAAGTATTCCTGTTTTGTGAGCTGTTATCACCAACATTTGCCTTATTTCACAAAGAAAAAAAGCCTATTTTCTTTGACTTGGTTAAGCTTTAAAGAGATGAAAACATTTAAGCTGATTTTAGCCAAAACGCTGAGAAAACTGCTGAGTATGCAGTAAGTATAGATAAGGGCAGAGAGGACCCTTCAACGGAGCATTGGGATCGGGGGAAAAGATTAAGAACTTTCAGCAAACCTAATATGAAAATCTTATTTTTTTATGCAAAAGATGAATTAGGGTGTTATTTTGCTACGAAGGACTTTTCACAGCTTTAAATTCAACAAACTCTAAGAAGGATCCAATTTACAAAAATTGATTCACACGGCTTTTAAAGGACACACCAAATGTTCAAAGGGAGAGACATTTGTAAGACGGTTCCTGGACTTATTTATAACCAAATTTTGTATTTTTTCCATCCACTGAACCATTTTCACTAAAGGGCATTCAAGAAGAAGAGGTGACTAAAATAAAATTAAAAAAGCCCCTGTCCCCCAACGAAAAAGAAATCCAAACCTGTCCCAGAGAACTAAAAACCCCTAGGGCCCCTAAGAGCAAGTGAGGACAAATTTAACCAAGTTGTATCAAACAGCAATAGTGGCAACAAGGAAAATGCTTCATCAAGACCTTGACAACACCGTTGGGTTTGTGGCTTGGATAGAGCACCACCTGATGGGCAAATCGTATATTACACATTATCACTGGTCAGATCAATCAATCAGTCAGCATTTATTAAGTGTCTACTATGAACCAGCCACTAGACCAGAAGCTTGGGAAACAAGGACAAAAATGAAATGCTCCCTAATCCCAAGGGGCCTACACTCTAAATACATTTGTACATGTACACATAATTCAGGGATGTACTGGAGCTGGCTCAACTGAGCTTGGAAGAGCCAATCGTTAAATTTTAATCTTAAGCATAAAGCCTTAGAAATTGGCAAGTGCTGCAAAAATCATGCTTGACTTGTTTTGTTGATTGTCCAGACTTAAGAAAATGATGGACAAAATATTAATAACAAGGTTAAACTTAAAAGTGTGTCCCGAATCCCTCCCTTTTTTTAAACTCTAGAGAGCTGATTGTTAAACAACTACCAGCATAGCTGTGCACATAAGTATTTCCAAATATAAAGGGATATAATAATAATAATAATAGCTACAAGCATTTATATGGCACCTACTACGAGCTGTACACCGTGCTAAATGTATTTTACCTCATAATTGTCACAGATTTTATGCTAATTTTTTGCCTCAGAAGTGAGGTGTGACTGTTATATGAAGCTTTTAAAAAAATTGTGCCAGTATTACCTAAAAATCATTTATTACAAAACTGTCTTCGATTCAAGATTAGGATGCATGGAGTACTCGTGAATATACATTAAAATTGAATGCTGCCAATATGCGTGTGCTGAGAATTCTAGGCTTGTGGCTTGCAATGTGTAAGAGGTAAATGTGTATCCATATGCCACTGGTGAATACGCTGCTGCTTTGTTCACCTTTTAAGAGGCATTATGAACGGAGTTATACCATGCGACGATTATGCAATGAAAGGTTACAAACCAATTTTTAGATTGGGTGAAGGGAATCTACCAGGGTATGATGATTATGGGGTTGGCAATGATTACATGGTGAAATACAGTCTTTCATTTGATCCTCATAACAACCTTATGAGATAGGTGTTATTATCATCCCCATTTTACAGTTGAGGAAATTGAGGCAGAGATCATGACTTGCCCAAGGTCATGCAGCCAGTATGTGAACTGGTCTTGTGATTTCATTGATATAGGTTACCCATGGATAAGAAAACTCTCTTCACAAATGCATTTTGGCACCTTCTTTGCAACTTACAGTTTTCTTCAGTATTTTTTTGGGGGGGTCTCCTTTAGCAAGTCATTTTGTTTTTCATGATTTTCTTGTATCACTCTCATTTCTCTTCCCAATTTTTCCTCTACTTCTCTTACTTGATTTTCCAAATCCTTTTTGAGCTCTTCCATGGCCTGAGACCGATTCATATTTTTCTTGGAGGCTTTTGATGTAAGGTCTTTGACTTTGTTGATTTCTTCTGGCTGTATGTTTTGATCTTCTTTGTCACCAAAGAAACATTCTATAGTCTGAGTCCTTTTATGCTGCCTGCTCATTTTCCCAGCAAATACCTTGATTTTTGAGCTTTTTGTCAGAGTATGACTGCTTCCAGAGTAGAGAGTGTTTTGTCCCAAGCTTCAGGGGTTTTGTGCTGCTTTTTTCAGAGCTACTTCTGTTCTGAGGTGGTATGATGCTCCTGTCTTGGCCTGTGCTCTGGTATGTGAGTGCAGGCACTCCTTTCTGCCATGTAATTACCAGGAGGACTCCCTCTCCACAGCTACCACAAAGCTCTGCCACACCAGAGCTCCTCTTCCCCCAAGAACCACCAACCAGGACTGTGACCCAGATCCAAGCAGGGCAAAGCAAGAGAACCTGGCCTCAGCCCCAGAAAAGAGATCCCTGCATTCCTGTTCTGATCAGCTGCTTGATTCCCCCCACTGTCTGTGGGCCTGGAGCTGGAAGTAGCTGCAGCCATTTCTGCTGCCCCAGGGACTGGGGCTAGACCACACCCTTCTCTCACCCAGGTCCAACAGTTTTTCCACTCACCTGCTAAGTTGTCTTTGGCATTTTTGGGTTGAGAAATCTAGAAACTGCCATAGCTCGGTGTTTCAGTGCCCTGAGGCCTGCTCTGTCCAGTCTACTCCAGCCTGGTCTGTCCTGGGCTGCACTCTGCTCCCAGCATGGTGCAATAGACTCTTCCCAGCAACCATCCAGGCCGTCTTGGGCCGAAGACTTGTTTCCCTTTTTTATTTCATGGGTTGTGTAGCTCTAGAATTTGTTTAGAGTCATTTTTTCCAGTGTTCGGAGGGATTTGGGGGAGAACTTAAGTGAGTCCCTGTTTTCAAGCACTATCTTGGCTCTGCCCTCTAGTAGCCCTGCAACTTAGAGTCTTAGTGAGTTGTCTAGGGCACTGAGACATTAACACACTTCCTAGAGTCCCATAGTCAGAGTCATGCCTCAAACCCAGGTCCTCTTGGTTTCCAGATCAGCTCTACTTCACTATACGGCAGCACCTCTCATATACAAAATAAATACAAGGTAATTTTAGAGGGAGACATTAGCAGCTAGCTGGGTTGGAAAAGCCCTTTAGAAGGTGGCATTTGAGCTAAACTTTAAAGGGAAAATATAGAATGTCACATCCCCTGCAGCAACAGGAGGAAGGGACACAAGATTAGATGGGGTGGACCAAAGAGTGTGTGCAGGGGAGGAAGATATAAGACTGGAGAGGTAGATTAGAATCAAGTTGTAAAAGGCTTTAAATGCCAAATAAACTTATATTTGATGAGAGATACTGGACTTTATTGAATAGTGGGTGACTTTGGCAGCCCTAACTCCTCTCTTAAGCTCCAGTCTCAAATCTCCAAATGCCTATTGGATATCTCAACTTCTTGCCCCATATGCACCTTAAAATCCAGATATCCAAAACTGAGCTTATTTTCTCCTCCCTCCCCTGCAAATCCTTTCCTCTTCCTAAATTTCCTATTACTGTTGAGGGTACCATTGTACTCCCTATCACCCAGGATAGCAACCTAAGTTTTATCCACAACTCCTCACACTCTGTCTCACTGATCATATCCAAACTGTTGCCAAATCCTTTCTATCCTGTCTTCTTAACTTCTCTTGTTTATGACCCCTTCTATCCTCTTGATGCTGCCACCACTCTGAGGTAGAATCTTAACACCTCACTCCTGGTCTATTACCTTCTGATTGATCTCTGTGCCTCAAGACTCTCCCCACTCCAGTTCCTCTTCCACTCAGTGCTTAAATCAATCTTCCTAAAAAGCAATCCACGTCACTCTCCTATTCAATAAACTCCAACCAGACTCTATCACATTTGTTGCTGTTCAGCCCTGTCTGATTCTCTGTGACACTATCTGGGGTTTTCTTGGCAGAGATATTGGGGTGGTTTGCATTTCCTCCTCCAGCTCATTTTACAGATGAGGAAACTGAGGCAAACTGGGTTAAGTGGTTTGCCCAGGTTCACATAGCTAGTGAGTGTCCGAGGCCGAATTTGAACTCCGGTCTTCCTGACTCCAGGTCCAGTGTTCTATCTGCTGTTACCACCTCACTGCCCATTTGGCTTTTAAAACCCTTCACAACCTTGCCCCTCTATACATTTCTAATCTTTTTATACTTCATTTCTTCTTCCTGCAATGTGGTGACATTGGCTTCCTTGCTATTCTTCAATCAAGACAATCCATTTCCACACTTTATGCATTTTTACAAGCTGTCCCCTATGTCCAGAACTCTCTCCCTCCTCATCTCCATCTCCTGGCTTCCCTGGCTTTCTTCAAGTACCAGGTAAAATCCTATTTTTCTACAAGAAGTCTTCTGAATTATCTCCAGTTTATTCTGAATCATTTGTGCATAGTTGCTGGAATATTGTCTCTTCCGTTAAACTGTAAGCTCTTTGAGAGAAGGGATTATTTTTTACCTTTTTTGTACCCCCAATACTGAGCATCGCCTGTCACACAGTAGTCACTTAATGCTTGTTGACAGACTGATTGGCAACTGTGTGGAGGACTAATTGGAGAAGGGTGAAATTTGAGCCAGAGATAGAATTTAGGAAGCTGTTTTTAGAGTCCAAATGAGAGGTGATGAGGTCCTGAAACTAAGGTGATGACAACCCTGCCCTCCTACAGGCTTAAGGCCCACACCAACTGGTGTGTGCTGCTTGTCCTACTGCAGTGCTCCAAATGTCAAATAAAATATACCTGGCAAGAACATTCACAACTTAAACCCGTGTTATAATGGGAATTGGGGCAGGGTGGAAGCAAAGAGAAAGGAAAGAGAGGAGAGCGAGGTTTTTTAGGAAGAAGGATAATAGGCAAAGGAGAGAATTAGTTTGTAAACTAAGAGCCTGTGCTAATCTTTATGTCCTTCACGCTTAACGCGGGGTCTGGCACATAGGAAGAATTCAGTACGTTTGTTGAGCTGAGCTCAGAGGAAGAGGACAGAGATTAGTTAGAGAAGAAACGGATACTGTTGTGAGAAAAGAAAAGATCTTTCTGTAAAAAAAGTGGAGAGAGTCTCTGGCAGGGAGGAGAGAGCGATTGTTATATGAGTGGAGAGGAGATCAAAAGGAAGGGGATGAACCAAGGCAATCAGAAATTAAGGGCGAAAAAGCACCCCGGAGAAAGGGCTCAGAGAGAGGGGCATCGGACAGTAGCCTCCAGACAGCACTCGTGGCCGGGCGCCCTGGGGCGGGCAGGTCCACATGAGGTCACTAGCCCTTGTGAGGTGGCGAGATGGGCTGCGCCAGGGTTCGGTCTTTAGAGGCAGCGGCCGCAGGCTGGGCTGCAGCTTCTCAGTCCCCGCGGGCTGCGCCGGGGCGCACGGAAGGAAGCAAGCGTGCAGGCTGGCGGAGCCGGGCAAGCGGCGGTGGTGGCGGCTGATCCAGCACAGCCCCTGCCGAGCTCCTCTTCGGCGCTCGCTCGCTCGCTGAGGTGATGCCCATGGAGCGAGGATCGTGGGGGGCGTGAATGTGGGCGCGCTGGGGCACGCAAGAGTTACGGGTGGCGTGTGATTTTGTGTGTGTGTGTGTGTTTCAGTGTTTGAGTGTGTGTGTGCGTGTGTGTGTGTGCGTGCGCAATAGAACAGCTCGGGGGCCAGACTTTTTGGGTTTGGGTGAAGGACTTGATTGGAGCAGAATTGGAAGGAGGAGGACAGGGCGGGATAAATAGTGAGTGGGGGCAAAGGGGACGAAACGAAATAGAAATAAAGCAAATATTGAGGCACCATGAAGAGGTGAGCTGAGGACCAGGATGGGGGTGCAGGAGTATGTCCATTAGGAATTGGAGTGGTGATAAAATGAGTGAGGTAGAGTGAGCAGTTCGGGGTTAGAGAGTGTGAGGTGGGTGTAAGTGTAGAAGAAGGGACAGGATAAATCTGCAGAGTAGAACACAGGTTGTAGTGTTTGGTTACGGTGGCATAGAGGGGATAATTTTGGCCATTTCCAATAATTAGGAGATAGGCACTATTTTGTCAGCAGAGACACCCGTACTGTAGAGGACTGGCCCCAAAGACCCGAGTTCAAGTGTTGCCTCTAATGAATACTGACTAGGTGACTGGACAAATCCTGTCCCGTCTCTAAATTGAAGAATGATTGCCACTATATTGCTAGAGAGGGAATTTCCTTACCAGGAGTTTGCCCTACAGATGAGATCACAGGTCTGAGCAAAAGCAAATACTCTATGGTCTGTTGATTAGAAAGGGAGATTTTAGAGTTAGTCCTTTCACCCTGCTTACTTGACTTTTGAAAAAACAGTGCGGTCCCTCTGGTAGAAACGGTATGGACTGGAAATCAGGAGATCTGAGTTCTGTTCTAGTTCTAGGTTGTGCTACTAATTAACTAGCCATGTGACATTCCTCAAGTTATTTTCTTCAGACCTCACCTTCCTTATGAACATGAGGAAGTTGTTGGCATCATTTAGAGATTAAGGCATTTATGAAATAAAAGTTTCCTAGTTCTAAATTTACATGATTCCATTAGACACTGCACAAAGAATTTCTTCCAATTTCATATTTGTTTGCTAATTATAAAATATGGAAAATCCTGCTTGCTGTCAAAGATGAGTCTTTGGGATTAGAGGGCTTTGAAGTACTTAGGATCTGCCTTTATGTGCAGTGCATCATAGTAACGCTTTGGTGTGTTTTTAAAATGTCCTTTGTGTGTCATAATATACTGCATTTCCTCATTTTCCTTTGCCAGGTTTGAACAATAGGGCCGATGGGGAGGGGGCGAGCTGGTGACCATCATGGTGGGAAGAGAAGCCATTGACCGAAACAGACTGAGATACACTGGTGTAGCAGACTCAATAACAAAGATCGACCTGCTGTTTTTCAAATTGCCCATAAAGTGACAGCAATTCTGAGAATATAAATGCCCTGGAGTAAACTTGATCATTTAAGAAAAGAATCAAATTTTGAATGCTTCTTGAAATTAATTTAAGTGAACAATTGTTCAGTCGTATCCAACTCTCTGTGACTTCATTTGGAGTTTTCTTGGCATAGAGATCCTGAAGTGGTTTGCCATTTCCTTCTCCAGGTTATTCGGCAGATGAGGGAACAGGCAAAGATTAAGTGACTTGCCCAGGGTCACACAGCTAGTAAATGTCTGAGGTCACATTCGAACTCAGGTCTTCTGACACCAGGCCTGGTATTCTATCCACTGTGCCATCTAGACTCCTCGAGTGACAATTAAATCCTTTGTTAACAAGCATTTTCTTTATTTTCTCTTCTTATACTGCCTCTTCCATTCTTATTTAGGGCCTCTGTCTCTTTTTACCATCACCACATTAACCATTTTTATGCATGGATCTAGTAATTTTACACTCCATGCCTCAAGACTCGGACTCTCTAATGATATACTAAATAAAGTTCAAATTCCTTGGCCTGGAATTCATGAGGCCTTTATTACTTGATGCCATTCACATTATGCTCCAACTCAAACCTCGACTTGTCCTGAACTTTCCCACATCTTGCCTTTAAGTATACTGTTCCCTATGTTTTCCATTCCTACTTTCCTATTAAATTCTTGCTTACCATGTTACTGGGGCAGCTAGGTGGTGCATGATTGGAGTGCTGGGTTCGAATCTGGCCTCAGACACTTACTAGCTGTGTGACCCTAGGCAAGTCACGTAACCCTGTTTGCCTCAGTTTCTTCATCTGTCAAATGAGCTGGAGAGAGAAATGGCAAACCACTGCAGTATTTCTGCCAAGAAAACCCCAAATGGGGATCACAAAAAGTCAGATCAACTGAAACAACTGAACAAAAAGTGGGAATAGAAAGGAGAGGATGGTTGCATGAAATGTTTTAGAGGAAGAATTGACAGAATGTGGTGATGGATGGGATGTGGGGGCAAGGCAGATCTAAATTTATGATCCTAAGGAATGTAGTAGAAATCACACTGGATTTAGAGCTGGAATATTGAAAGTTCAAATGAGTATTAGGTTAAATAATTAAGAGTTTACTTAGTATATGATTCCATGTGTTTACTTCCAGTTTTGAAAAAGAAATCAAAGCATATAAATTCAAAATCTGGGGATCAATAATGATATAGGCCCATCACTTCAAATATTGAATGACCACGTAGAGCAAAAATACACATCTTGAAGCCAACAAAAAAGTTTTGGAAGCATCTAGAGGTGTTGAAAATATCTTAGGAGAACCCTCTGCTAAGAACTTCTTAAGTAAATAATATCAGATGTCTTTCCCGTGTCAGCTGAAGATATGTTTCTCATTCTTTCTCTCCCAATGCCTACATTTTGCTAATGTATTCCTTTTGCTTAGTTTCTGATTGAAATTCCACTGCTTCTTGTTAACTTCATCCTTTAACTTTTTTTCAGTGGTTAGGTGGTGCAGCAGATAGATTGATATACTTGGAGGCAGGAAGACCTGGATTAAAATCCTGTCCTAGACACTAGCTCAGTGATCCTGGTCACTTATCCTCTCTGTGCCTTGGTTTCCTACCTATAAAATGGTGATAAATAGATAGAGCCTACCTCACAGGGTTGTGGTGAAGCTTCAGGGAGCTGACTTTAAAGTGCTATCTAAATACTAGTTTTTATTATCATTTATAATCCACCCTGATGTAGGAAGAAAGCACACGGGTGACTTAGAATTGGAGGAACTGGGTTTGGGCTTAACTTTTGCTGCTTACTAGCAGAGTGATCTTGGGTAGGTCACTTGATCTATGTATATTTTAGTCTTCCCATCTGTAAAGTGGAGATAAAGCTTATACTATTTACCTCACTGGGTTATTTTGAGAAGAGCATGAGATAATACATAAATGTAAGCCATTGTTATTTAGTATTAAGGAACTACAGACATGTTAAAAGTAGGCAGAACCTCTGGTTGGTAAGTATCGGCATCAGGACTAAGGACGAGACGCCTCTGATTTTATTTTATCCCATTTTTGTGGTAGGAAGTTCTTACATTATTGCACTCCTCTTATACCCGTTCATCAAGACCTTCGGGATTTCAAGTGGAGACCTTACTTGTAATACGCTGAACGCAAAGATGGAGACTAAACTGAATATCTTTTTTAAGGTAATGCTTCTATCACTGTTTTTAGAGATGATTAAGAGAAAAATGATGGGACATGTGGGGCTCCCTTTTAGTGGTAAGGATCTTGAAAAATGGTGATACTGGAGTCAGGGGACTTGAGTTCAAATCTTGCCTCTGATACTTACTACCTATATATTTAGGGCAAGATACTTCCCTGGGACAGAGTTTCATCATCTATAAAATGAAAGGTTTGCAATAGATGGTCTTTAAGGTCCCTTCTGGCTCTAGGTCTGGAAGAGACCCTTCCAACACTTTCTGTGGGGAAATGGAATTGACCATTGACCAATGATCCAGTTTATACTGGACTTACAGATAAGCTTTTTTTCTTTTTTAACAGTACCATTAAAGATGCCAAACCCTACTGGCTCCATTCGAGGGGATTTTTTTATTCCCTATACCATGTAACCTGAAGTCCTGAGACAGTGTTTGCTTTATTTAATCCCTGGTTATTATTTTTTTTCTGGCTGCCGCATGAGATTTTGTATGTTATATAATCTAGAAATGCTTTCAGAGGACTTGTTGAAAAGTACCTATATATATTCCAAAAAGTGGAACCATTTTTCATGCCTCTTTTGTCGATTCAATTGAACAAACACATGCAAGGCATTGATCCAAATCCTGGGTATATAATGACAAAAACAAGACAGAATCTGCCTTTAAGGAATTTATATTCTCGGGAAATAAAACACAAAGTAAATACAAAATAAATGTAAAATGATGCAAAATAATTTGGAGAGAGAAAAAGCTCGAATCATTGTGGGCATCAGGAAAAACAGTAAAAAGGTAGTAAAACAATAAAAGTTAAAAAATAAAAGGTAGTAAAAATAAAATAACAATAGTAAAAAATAGTAAAAACCTTATCAATGGGCTCTGTAGATGAATGATTAAAAAGTATCATCCTACCTGAAAAATTCATATTAATTCATCCTCTTTAAGCAATGTATTTAGTATATCCTAGGTAATAAACATATATAACTACATTTTTTTTAACTGATAGCACCCTAAATTATTTCGTGAGAGTCAACTTGATGTCTTGGCCAGAGAGTAATCCTCAGAGTCAGAAGGGCCTGGGTTCAAGTCTCACCTTCACACTGACTTTATGTGACCTTACCAAAGTCAACCTCTCGGCGGCAACTCTGTCAGAAAATAAATTTGCAAAGAATTTAAGACCTATATTGGGAGAAGGAAGTTTCCTTCATTCAGGAGTTCCCTGTGGGAATGAAATCATAAGTCTAGTCCTCCCTATCCCTATATATTGTCCTAGTATGATGTGTAGTGAAAAGGAAACTGGACATTGAGTCTGCAAAGACAAGAGCTGGGTTCAAATCTTCCCTCTAACACTAGCTGTATGACCTTGGGCAGGTCACTCTAAGCCTTAGTTTCCTCATCTGTAAAATGGGAATGATTACAACTGGAGCACCTATATCACAGGTCTGTTGTGAGGATCACATGAGATGATGATAATAATTAATATTTATGTAGTGTTTATTATGTGTCAGGCACTATGCTGAGTGTTTTACAGTTATCTCATTTGACCCTCACAACAACCCTGGGAAGTAGGTGCTATTATTACCCTATTTGCAAATGGAGAGACTGAAGCAAAGATAGGTGAAGTGACTTGCCCAGGGTCACACAGGTGGTAAATGTCTGAGGCTGGATTTGAACTCTGGCCACCTTGACTCCTAGCTGCCTAAATAACAAATGTGAAATGCTTTGCAAAAGTTAAAGCTCTATGTTAAATGCCATTAATCAACATTATTGCCTTCATTATGTAGCATTCTACCATAAGGACTTCAAATCTATTGCTAATTAGCTAGCACTATATGGTGCTGACCATGGAATGTGAAAATGTTTTTCCTGGGAAGAACTGTGCTAGGTGGAATAGTGGATAGAACCCAGGACTTGAGTCATGAAGTTGGATTCAAATCCTGCCTGAGAGAGAGCTTACTAGCTGGTCTCATAAAAATTATTTGAGTTCTCCATGCCTCAGTTTTCTCATTGATAAAATGGGGATAATAGCACTAACTTAACAGGGATGTTGTGAGGATTAAATAAGTCACCATATGTAAAAAAATGCTTTGCAAACCCTAAAGCCTACAGCTAAGTCCTGATTAGTGAAAATAATGAATCTCCCGAAGTGGTCACATGCATTTGAATTTGTAGAATTCAAAGTTATAATTATTTAAAATATGGTAATTGCTTACAATGGAAATGGTTCCAGTGGTTTTCTAATGGGAATATGCAGTGTGAATTTGAATAATCGTACTAAACACTTGAAGGTGCATTCTTTGCAATAATTGAGACCCAGCTATATAACTTGCTAAGCTGATTGTCCTTCTCTTTCTCCTCCTCCTCCTCCTCCTCCTCCTTCTCCTTTTTCTCCTTCTCCTCCTCTGCTATTTAACATAGAGCCAGGGCATTTGACCAAAACTATTGCTTACTTCACCTTCTGTATTCTCCAGTCTCTTCAGAGGAAGCAGCATGAGTCTCAACCTCTGGGTGATGGGGAATATTAAGTTTTAAGATTACAGAAATTTGAAATTTTGACTGACATGTACACCCAAGTAAAAATGGTTCTGAGAAAACTAAAACATCCAAGACCGTGGAGTGGCTTAAGAATAAGACTCTGAAGTGGCTTAAGAATCGATTAAACTGCTTAATAGATATTGGTTGAAGTTGTGGTCATTGAACTTCCCCGTTCCCTAACTGCTTTTGATGGCACTGCTAGAGTCTGACCCAGGGTGGGAGGGATGCCTGATGTTCCCATGTAAAGGTTCATCTAATTGTGTGTCTTGGTTCTTTCCCAGTCCAAAAAGGAAGTAGATTCAAGAGATGCTGTTAGTACTACAACTACTACTTTTGCAAGTAGTATGACAACGTCAGGAGTTGATACTAGGAAGTACATCAAGATTTCTAGAACACTAGAAAAGAAAGTTTCACCAGGAGCCATTTCTGAGGTTAGGATGGTGACCCCCAAGTCCAAGAAAGGGTAAGTGAAAATATTGAGTTTGATTTTCTAATCTGTAACAGATCACTCAAATGTCCTCAGGAAAGTTCTTTTGGGAAGAGAGATTTATTATTTATTATTATAGGGGGCAGCGATCTGAATGGACTCTCCCATCATCTAAGTAGACCTACTCCTAGATGCTCTTCTAAAGCATGGTAATAACTTCCCAAGAGTTATTTTGTGGCATGCCTTTTACAGTCATGTGGGAAAGTGTTGGAGTCAAATGTGGACTTCCAAGTATGAGAATATAATTCTTTGAATTTGGCTGTGGGAGAGAATATGGAAGTGGAAGAGAGAAGGCTCCATTACCCTTATACTTGGTGAATCTGCATTCTCTGGTACAATGGGGCAGTTGCCCTGAGACCTCTTATGGTACTTCCATATGTGTCATCTGGCCAGAATCTGCTTCTGATAGGTCCAGCAGCTCCACAATACCATAGGCTCCAGGGAAAAGCATCTAGTATGTGTCAAAGAAACAGGCCAACATGGAGAAGAAAACTTGTAGGTAAAAGGCACATGGCAACCTCACCCCCACTTTTTTGTGTGTCCTGGGCCATCTAGGGTAACAATGAATTTGGAGCCAGAGGACTTGGGTTTGAATTTCTAATTTATCTCTTACTATCTGTGTGATCTCTCACAAGTCACTTCTGGACCTCGGCGTTCTCATCTTTAAAATGACCTTTCCAGCTCTATATCTGTGAACCTATTACCCTTATGTAAAGGTGATATTTTAAAAGTAATGCATTCCCTGTCTCCCTGTCAGAAAATCTGTGTTCAAATTCTACCCTGCTTGGATTTTTAGTTGCCTTATCTTTAAAATGAGGAGGTTAGTCTAGATCAAGGTTCTTAATCTGGGGTCCATAGGCCTTCGTGGTCTGTGGATAACTTTCAGGGGGATCTGTGAACTTGGATTGGAAATATGTGTGTATATATGTGTGTGTATTTGCCAAAACCTCTAGCTGAAATTTCGCATTTTTTTCAATTACGAATGTAGGCAACAAAACATTATTTTGAGAGAGGGTCTGTTATCAAATTTCCAAAAAAGGTCCATGGCAGACAAAAGGTTAGGCCTCTTGTCTTTGAGGTCTTTCCAAGCTCTATATCCACAATCCCAGTATTTAGACTATTTTCTTTGGATTAATCAACAAAAACTAAAAGGCAGCATTTGAAATTCAAGGGCTTTTCTTTTTGATCTAAAATTCAAAGGAGTACTTACCAAAGGAGCAGCTAGCCTGGGAATGATATTAGAAATATTCAGATTTTTGTACCTTGTATTGCTGAGAAGAGCAAAGTCTGTCAGGGTTGGTCCTCACAGAATCCATGTATCTGTGGTTGTGTATAATGTTCTCCTGGCTCTGCTCCGCTCACTCAGCATTATGTCGTGTAGGTTTTTCCAGGTTGTTATAAAGTCCGTATCACCCCCATTTCTTATAGCGTTACCTTCATATACCACAGCTTGTTCAGCCATTCCCCAATTGATGGGCATCCCTTTGATTTGTAATTCTTAGCTACCACAAAAAGAGCCACTATAAATATTTTTGTACATATGGGTCCTTTTCCCGCTTGTGTGATTTCTTTGGGATACAACCCTAGAAGTGGTATTGCTGGGTCAAAGGGTATGAACATTTTTATAGCCCTTTGGGCATAGTTCCAGATTGATCTCCAAAATGGTTGGATCAGTTCACAACTCCACCAGCAATGTAACAATGTTCCAATTTTCCCACATGCTCTCCAGCATTTATCATTTTCCTGTTTTGTTATTTTAGCCAATCTGACAGGAGAGA
>CM053626.1:181976037-181981037 GCA_028646595.1 Phalanger gymnotis
TCATTAGATTTCTCTGTTGTGATATTGGCCTTCAAATATCAAGAGGAAAGGTTACCTACGCGATTTAATGAATCTTTCCATTATATTTGTACAACGAGGTGCCATTTTTACCCATCCCCACTCCGCAAACCCACACACACACACACACACACACACATACACACACATACACACACATCCAGTCACTTAACCCTAATGCTCCAAATATACTGAATCTTGAAGAGAAAAAAAAAATCTCACCATAAATAAGACTCGTTGTGTTATTGGTACTATAGTCCTTTTGAAAATATTTCTCCTACCAATCTTGATTCTAGAGGACTGATAATGAAATATATTTCTCTCCTCTAAGTAGAGAGGTGATGGACTACAGGTACAGAATGTGGCGTACAGTGTCAGGCACGGTCAATGAATGTGTCAGTGTGTTTTGTTTAACTGTTCCAAGGGAGAGTCATATTGGATGGGTGTCTTGGGAAGTCACTGAAACAAAATGCACCCATAAAACCAGTAAAAAATGTAAATCACAGCTTTAGCTCCTGAAGGATGTCTGTACCATATGTCCTTTTATGAACTCTCAGGCTAAAAAAAACACATGCTTAATAAATTTCAAATAATTAGTAGAAAAGTAAAAAAAGAAAAAAAAACCTCATGTGGTATAGTATAAGATAATGGCAGTGGTTCTAGTGATAATCCCTGCCTTCATACTTTATCTAATCAGAAAAATTAGAGCATTTTCATGCCTAGAAGCTTAATTTATAAAGGCTTCCTCGAGCCACTGCCAAATATCTTATCTTGCAGTTTTTTCTTTCCCATGACCCCAATCTTTTTTCTCTTTTGCTCTTGTGTAGTGTGTATTTTTAACATGTTTAAGACAAACCTAAAATAGGAGACTTGGCACGGGTAGAAGAGGGGGAATATTGGTTTGGGGTGGATATCAACCAGGTGACAATTCAGAATGTTTAGACAACTGGGCCAATGTTTGCTGAAAATTAATTTTTAGGATTGCAGGAGACGCAAGTGAGTCCTTAGGCAGAAAAAGTATTTAAACAGCTCTAAGGATCATAGATTTAGTCCTGGAAGAGAGACTTTCGTGGTCATTTAATTCAACACCAACTCCCCCCACCCATATTACAGATAAGAAAACTAAGTCTGGTCCAAAGTCATACAGGTAGTAAGTGGCAGAGCCACAACCAGCACTCAAAAGATTTATCTGCACTCCTACAATTTCTGTCGTAAAACTGTCAGGTAACCAGCTAATAGAATAATAAATCAATATTCTGTGCTAGTAAAAGTGACATAAATTAATAAGTACAGCTAGATTAAGTTTATAAATGCATACATAAAATTTGAACCTATGATTTCATCGTTATAAGGAGTTCCTGTTGAGGAACTTCTTCAAACAGTCAGGCACATTCTCCGCAATTGATGGACTTCTAGAACTTCCTAGAGCACTGAGAAATAAGATGACTGACTTTCCCAAAGTCCCAGTGAGTGTCAGAGCTAGGACTTGAACCCAATTTTCCTGGCCTAGGTCAGCTTGCTACAGTATCTGCCTCTCTTCCTGTATGGGGTTAGGAGTGGGGGTGGGAGTAAGTATTTTTCTCAATTAAGAGTGACCTTCAAAAGACAGTCCAGAATCCTCCAGCTCTTGCCAGAGGCCTCCAAGGCAATCACTACGTGATGCTTATTGTACAATTATCATTCTGTATGAGGCAAAGACATATTCTCTTCACCCAAAGGGAGGAAAATAACACTAGAAGTCTGAAAACAGCTTTTTGCCAGCTCCTTTTGGAAGGCACTTTTAATTCAATGTTGCACAACTCATACAGAGAAGGCTAAATGGGGAAAGCACATGAGTAACAGATACCAGAACATTGACAGAGAGGAATTTCTCGAAGCTATGCGTATGCCCCATGAATAGCTGGGAAGTAAAGAGCTGATTCCATATGTGGCAGTGTAGGTCATCTGGGATCCAGGAATGTCCAGAGTTCCCCCTTTTATCTGTAGGCTCTGAGAAGGGTAGGCATGAATGACTCACACACGGACAGTGTCCACCATCCCCTCCCCAGACCCCATATTTTTGTCTCATACCAAAATATCATTCAGATTTTTAGCCTATGTGATCCCCAACAAGCCAGTTCAACAGAACTGTTTTAGCATTGTATATACAAAGCCCATATCATAGGATGTGGGTCATTACTACCAACTGGTGATTGACACATGTCTTCCAAGCCCAGGCCTTTGACTCAGTAGTCATCCCAGAGACACCGACCAAATCTCAATGGAAGTTTCATTTGTTTTTCATGAACACTCTCTCCCTTCCCTACCACCAACCATGCGTAACTAAGCTAGTCAGTGTCTGAAGCAACATTCTAACTTGAACCTTACCAAGTCCACCCCTCTATCCTCCTACACCACCTAGCTCTCTCTTAGAATTGGAGAGGAGTTAAAAGTCACTTAGTTTGACAGATAATGAAACTAAGACCCGGGGAGGTCTAGGGATTTTGCTCAAGGTCATACAACAAGTGTCATTAGAATATACTATAGTATAGTAACAATGTTGTCACTAAAACCCAAGTCTCATCTTCTCATTCTTTGACACAATTTCTTCTTTTAAGCAATCTTGTCAAATGGAAATTTACTAGGAATATAGATTTAAAGCTGAAAGAGATCTTAGAGGTCCAACCCACTCACTTTACAGATGAGGAAACTGAGGTACAGAGAGGTTAAGTGTTTTGCCCAAGGTTACACTGCTAGTATGTGTCAGAGATGGGATTTGAATTCTGGCCTTTCCTATCTCCAAGACCTGCATGATGTTCACTGTAGCACCCTGCCACTCAATCCCATATCGGAGGCATTCTTGTTCATAACAGCTAAGGATTACAATACTATGCTGAGAAGATTGCCTGGATATAGAACCCTTGCCCTATCATCTCTATGTGTCCTGGGAAGGAAAAGAGTGGTTCTAGGATGGGTTCAGAGTTCTGTCTTTTCCCTCCACTCCCAATTTAAGAGTTTGTTCCAGCTATGAACATCCGGGCACAGAGACACATGCTCCAGCTATGGTCTGCTCTTCTGGCAAAAGATTAAAAAAAATAAGTGCTTGTGAGTAAGGCAGGCTAGACAATGCCATGAATGTTGAATGGATGAATCATTGATGTACCATGGGTTACCATTTGCTGATGGAGAAAGGATTTGAGGAGAACTTAAGATTCTAATTGGTCTCTCTCTGTCTCTCTCTCTCTCTCTCTCTTTCTCCAAAAAAATGACATGTAACATATCTGCTCTTTTCAAAACATTCTAGTAGAATGTAAGATCCTTGAGGGCAAGACCTACTTTATTTTATTTTTTGTCTTTATATCCTTGGTGCATTGAACAATGCCTGGCACATAGTAGGTACATCAAAATTACTATCCTACTCAGTCCTACCAACCATGACATGTTGGGATTTGAATTGGGTGAATTGAATTGAATCCCTGAATTCAACTGAATTGAATTGAGGGCCAAATCTCCAGTTCTCCCTACCAAGAAAGCAAAGACCATACCAATATCCTGTAGAAACCAGACAGTGCTTGCTTGTTACCACTGTAAATCACAGACCCTAATAATAGCTAACATCTGCTTAGTGCTTTAAGGTTTGAAAAGAGTTTTACATGTTATTGGATCCTCACACCTACCCTCTGAGGTTTCCCCATTTTACAGATAAGGATCCTGAGGCTAGGAGATGGTAAGACATTGCCCAGGGTAACTGAGCTAGTCAGTGTCTGAAGCAATATTTTCACTCAGACTTTACCTAGCTCCCTCTTAGAATTGGGAAGGACATGAAGTCATCTCATTCAACCCCTTCAACTGACAGATGATGAAACTGAGACCCAGGAAGGTCAGGGGACTTTGCTAAGGTCACACAACAAGTGTCACTAGATTATGCTACAGCATAGTAGCAGCGTGGTCACTAAAACCCAGGTTTCAACTCCTCATTCTGGGATCTTTCTAATGTATTCCACTGGATTCCTTGAATCTCGAACATGCCTCTCCTGCCCCAACACACCTCACTTACTCAGCCCTGGCCTACCTCCTGGAGAAGTCTTCCCAAGAAGGAAGCAAGAAATTTGGTTAGTTTTTTGGCCCGAGTGTGTCTCAAATCCCAACATGTCATGGTTGTGAGGACCAAATAGAACAGCACCCCTAATGCTCCAGGAAAAATCCAGGACCTTCTGTCATCATGGGCCTCTGGAATGGTGGCTAATGAGTAACTCCAGAAAAAATGACAACAGGCTGGCAGTATCTGTGCCCTGCCCACAAAGAGTAACACCTCTTGAGAAATCTTAGGGTTCCAAGACTTGGAAAGTGCCATGGAGAAACCCCTTTTAGGTGTTTGTAGAGCAGAATTTCAACACTTTCAGCCATGGGGGGCTCACTACCTCACGGAGAAGCCCACTTCGGGCTTTAGAAAACATTTCTGACTTTCAGAAAAATTCTTCCTTATATTAAGACAACATCTAGCCTCCTATAGCTTAGGTGATAAAACTTTAAAACTGGAAATCCAATTCAACATGAATTTGTTGGGCATCTACGACGTGTAGTATATTCTCTGGGGAGTACCTCTGGGGATTCAAAGTAAAAAAAATTCTAAAGTCCACCTCTTCAAGAAATTTACCTTCTCCTAGAAGGGGCATATAAGATCGCTTGGCCCATCCCTTTCATTAAACATGAGAAGAAACCAAGAGAAGTAAAAGCAACTTGTCAAAAGCCATCTGGTAAATTGATGGCAGGCCTAAGATTAGAACACAGGTCTCCTGACTCTCTAAACTATGTTTGTTTTAGTGGTACAATAAATAGATGGACAGGCCTGAAGTCGGGAAGACCTGAAACCTACTGGCTTGTGTGATTGACCCCAGGCAAGTCACTTAACCTCTATTTGCCTCTATTTCCTCAATTGCAAAATGGAGATCATAATACTACATCACAGAGTTCTTGTGAGGACAAAATGAAATAATGTTTGT
>CM053626.1:181986037-182009924 GCA_028646595.1 Phalanger gymnotis
ACGTGTAACATATTATTGGTCAGCTAGGTGGCACGATGGATAGGGTACTAGGCCTGGAGTCAGGAAGACTTGAGTTCAAGTTCAGCCTCACATACTTACTTGATGTTACTTGGGCAAGTCACTTAACCCCTATATTCCTCGACTTCCTCAATGGTGATAATAAAAGCATCTACCTCCCAGGATTATTGTGAGGATCAAATGAGATAGTATTTATAAAATTCTAGCATGGTGCCTGGCACATAGAAGGCAAAAAATAAATGCCAGCTATTGTTAGAAGGGCAACTAGGCAGTGCAGTGGATAGAGTGTCAGGCTGGAGTCAGAAAGAGATCTGGCCTCAGCCACTGATTTGTGACCCTGGGCAAGTCGCTTAATCCTGTTTGCCTCAGTTTCCTCATCTGTAAAATGAGCTGGAGAAGGAAATGGCAAACCACTCCAGTGTCTTTGCCAAGAAAACCCCAAAGGGGGTCACGAAGAGTCAGACATGACTGAAATAACTAAATAACAACAACCTATTAATTACTACTCAAGCACTGTACCCTGTATCCAAACTGTCCTGGTTTATGTCCCCTGCATATGTCACTGTATCTCCCACCTGTGTGCCTTTATCCAGGCTGGTCCTGATGCCTGCAATGCTCTCCCTCTTCACCTCAGCCCCCTGGAACTCCTCCCTTCAAGGCCTTAGCTCATGTGCTATCCCCTTTGAGAGGCCTTTCCTAATTTCCCTAATTATTAGTAATACACTAGCCCCCTACTCACTTTGTATTTACCCTGTGTGTACTTCTCTATAAACCGTATCCCTTCAAGAAAATGTAAGATCTCTAAGAACAAAAACTTCTTCACTCACTCTCTGTATCTCCAATACCTGCATGATGCCTGGCACAGAGAAGGCTCTTAGGTAATGCTTGTTAATTGATTGATAATCTGGTGCTCTGCTGAGTAGGATAATCATCCGTGATGCTTGAGTTCTTTCTAAGCATTTAATCACAACCTAAAATCTCTGAACTCACCAGCTTCCTGCCCAGTCCCAACAAACTTCTAACCCCAAATAACTACTCCACCCTTATGGGCAGGCATAAAGGAAGCTCTGCTGAGCTCCGAGACATCTTGATAAGCCCTGATCTACTTAATAGATCACACTATATCTATATACTCGCACGAATACATATGTATATGTATGTGTGTACATATATATAATGAGATAACATATGTAAAATGCTTTACAAATTGTAAAGCTCTATAAAAATGGGAGCTATTATATACATGCACATACCTGTATATGCACATGTGGGTTCGGTGATATCTGGAGAGGGGAACACAGCCACTTTTCCTCCTTGTCTTCTTCCCTCCTGCTACATTCTCTCTCCCCACCCCCTAGGCCTATACCCCACACACTGTGCAAGAAAAACAAACCTGGACTGGCTATTTCCTGTCCCGCCAGATTATAGCCTCAGACTATAATTAAAGGAGTCCCTTGGGAAAAGCTGTAAGGATCTAATGTCTGGTTTCTAGGGCCTCAAGCCTCTGCTTTTCTGGGAAAAAGTCATTTTGAATTCTTTGGTGAAAGAGCGTAGAGCCAGCAGCTCAGACCCCATGGCTAGGCACCCCCAGATGCTACTCTGGTTGCTGAGATTGAGGCAGAATGGGGATTGACCTTGAAAAGTTGTCCTGAATGGTTTAAACATTCACCTGCAGGGAGCCGGACCACATGATCTCTTAAGATAACTCTCCCGCTTCAAGGGTCTGGAGTTTGAACATGGGGTGGAGTTAAGTGATATAAAAGGGTTGTCCTTCAGTTGCTTGTCATGTCTGATACTTCATGACCCCATTTGGGGTTTTCTTGGCAAAGACACTGGACTGGTTTGCCATTTCCTTCCCTAGTTCATTTTACAGATGAGGAAACTGAGGCAAACAGGGTTAAGTGACTTCCCAATTTGAACTCAGGAAGATGAGTCTTCCTGATTCCAGGACCAGTGCTCTATTCACTGTACCACCTAACTGTCCTATATAGAAGGGAAGATAACCCTTAAGGTAGCGAGGACCTAAAGTCCATGCGCAAAACCCACCCCCATCTTCCATCCTTACTACCCTCCCTCCCCAACGCGAGAGCTCAGCTACCCTATTGACAGGGCTACTGAAGAAACCGAGCAGCTGTAAAGAAGCAAGCCCTGCTCACTGCAGAGGTCCCCAACTGCCCATCTCCCTTTGTAGCCACCAAATCTGGATCCCCTGGATGTGGTTCAAAGGTGAGAGAAGGAGAGAAGAATGGGAACAGAGAGAAGACAGAAGAGAAGGCACAGGGCTTTTACATCAGGAGGCTTCCATCGGGATCCAAGGTGTCCCCTGAAGAATGTCAGAAGGGTTATCTATCCATGGGGTTTTTGAGGAAACCAAGCATTTTTCTCACTTCTATATCCCACCAGAAGAGAAAGTGGTTTCAAGTCATGAAGTATCAAGGACTGATAAATTTAGATAAAGAACACTGAAGGATCACTATGTTAAAAACAGTATATACACATGCATATAAGCATTCATATATATGGGGTGTGTGTGTGTGAGTATATATATATATATAAAATACATAATACAAAATATACATACATATATAAAATACATAATACAAAATACACATATTATATATACATATATGTGTGTACATATACATATATACATATAAAAATACAAACATATATTATAATATATGGTTATACATAGATATATGTATATCTGTGTATATATACATACACACTCATATATATGGGTGTGTGGGTAGGTGTATGTATGTGTGTATACGTATGTACATGTGTGTGTATGTGTGTGTGTGTGTGTGTGTGTGTGTGTGTGTGTGTGTGTGTGTAATGGAAGAAATATCATGATGACCAAAGTAGTGAGCTACTAGGTCTCCAGACTAAAAAAAGGCAGGAGGGGGAATGGGAAACATCCTAGAAATTCCTATACGTTTATTTGTACATGTAGAAATACTGGCAACCGGTTTAATATACTGATTTAAGGTTGTGTTTCACGAGGTAAGTACCACTAGCATTATAGTCCCTTATTTACACTATTAACACTACTATTGTACAAAATGATGACATGGAGGCTTAAACAGGGTGAAGCAGTTTTCCTGTGACAATGCTGAAAGATCTGCAGACCCAGTGTGTCTGGGTATCTGTGTCTGGAATCAAGATGAATCTTTTCTCTCCCCAAACAAGTACTTTCCACCTTTTCTTTCCCATGACTACATCCCCACAGGACATGATTCACCAAAAAACATCATGTGCTGCCTCCTTCTGCCTTCCTTCTTCTTGGGCCTCCAGGAAAGAGGCAAAGGCCCTGAGAAGGCCTCCTAGGCAGTGTTTCAGGTACAATGACCTTGGGTCACAGAGGAGCAAAAGTCAATCCAGCCCCTAGGTAGCACCCTTTCCTGTGGAGGCTCTCCCAAGGGTGTTCTGTCCCCTTTTGATCCTCTCTGACACCAGATGCCTCCCTCTGAACAACCAAGTAATTGAAAAATAAAAATGGTGGACCTCACTCCCAAGGACACCTTATCTTCTCCACTGATTGGCTGGCTATGCCCTTTAGTTCATTTGAGATCATAAACCCCAACAGGACCTCAGGAAATCATGTGTTCAAGACCCCTTCCCTTAAGAAATGTTGGGCATTATGATCTGTTTTAATAATAATAATGACAACAACGTTTCTATAGCACTTAAGTTCTGCAAATCGATTTACAATTTTCTCATTTTATTACCACAACAATCCTGGGAGGTGCTGTTGTACCATTTGATAGATGAGGAAACTGAGGCAGAGGTTAAGTGACTTGCCTAGGATCACACAGTGTCTGAGGTCAGACATGAACTCGGATATATCCTGACTCCAGGTCCAGTGCTCTATTATTCACTGTGTCACCTAACTCTCTTTTCACACAGGAGGCTCCCAGGCCCAGAGAAGTTAAATAACTTTTAAATCATAAAACAAATAGCACCCCATTTAAGAGAGATGGGCCCCTTCACTTCGGATCCCTCCTTGGAAGCAGAGTTTTCATTTTTTCCTCTGTATTTCCTGTACCTATCCATAGTAAGGGATTGATTGATTAATTAATGCCAACTAGCATTTATACAGCATTTTAAAAGTGCAAAGCTCTTTACAAATATTTCCTTTTATCCTCACAATAAATATTTGTTGAATAAATCTATGTATGAGAGAAGGAATCTCCAACCCTGCCCTCTATGTGCTCCCCTTTCTACAGTTCTGGGGCTCCCTAGACAATATAGCCATTCCAAGGTTTGTTAGGTTTCCACTGAGTTGTGAGCACCCTGAAAAAAGAAGTTGTGTCTTTTATGTGTTCTCTACAGACTTCAAGGCAATGTGTAAAATAAAACAAATTCAAAAGAAAAAAAAGTCATCTATAACACAATATAAAAACATAAAAATAATACTTAGGATCACAGAATAGCAGAATGGGAAGGCACCTTAGAAATCATCTAGTCCAATCTCATTTTACAGAAGAAAAAAACGAGGCCCAGAGATGGGAAGATATTTGCGCAAGTACACCCAAACACTAAGTATCAGAGCCAGGATTTGAACCTAGAACCTCTGATCTGAATCCAGAGCTCTTCAGCACCCACCATTGCTCACCAGTGCTTTGGTGATAAAGTAGGTAAGCAGATTTCAAGTTAACCTTTACTCAGACTATCTTGACCTCACCCATCTGTGGTGCTAATGTGATCAAAGATCTTCCCCACCCATTCAATAGGCCTCAGGTGGAGCTAGTTAAAGGAAGCTTGATTAGGAGAGGCTTGCTTGTAGGCAGGCCCACATCCTTTTGCTATTAGGTACTACGCCCCAGGCCTACACCCATTTGCTACTAGGTGCTGAGCCCCAGGCCTACATAGGGTATATATACGCTGTGGGTAGCCATTAAGCTCAGACTAGGGAACTGTGGAGAGAGACTACAGAGCTGCAGAAAGTGGAGCACACAGAGCTGTGAAGAAGACAGAACTGCAAGAAGAAGAGAGAACTGTGAGAGAGACAGAGAACTGGAAGAGATGCAAAGAAGAGAGACAGGGAGAGAACTGGAAGGGCTCTGAGAACTGAAAGTGCTTTCAGAACTGTGAGAGAAGAGGACGTAGGCAAGCAGACAATTAGGATTTGTGAGTGAGTGTTTACAGGAAGGCCCTAGCAGAAGGGAAGGTTACAGGATGGCTTGGCTCTTTGCTGTGGACTTACTGGTTTTGGAATACAATTACTGCTCTGTCGAATTGGGGTTATTGGTCCTGGGATTGGATCCTCTGGTGACTGAATAAATGTTTTACTTCTTCTGCCTTCTATACAGAGAGTCTCTTATACTTCACGATTCCTAACTATACAGGCAAATTCATGGTCACCATCGACATTATGAATCTTGCCTTACTGATACACCATCACAGCAGGTAAAGGTACAAATTGGGCTGCCACTGCCAATCAACTGACTTTTAGTAAGACATCCCTACACTAGCAAAAACTAAGATGAGTAGATATATTGCATTTGGCAAGATAGTTCTAGAAATCAAAGTCCTGTCTTTTCTGATATGGCCTCTAAAATGTGTCAAAGTTTCATTTTTTAATCCTTCTTTCTGCACCGACCCAGCCTTCTCTTCCTTTCTCTGTCTTGTTCTCAAACCTAAATGCTCAGAGGGAATCTCATCTACTTGCTAACCCTCCAGCTCTTAAATTGCTTATCTTCTTCATTCCAGGAATATCGGCTCCGGGAGTTGCCTAGAAAGCAAAGCTCTCACTATCCTGGGTCTGGGAGGCTCCCAGCTCTTACCTGGTTCATCCACCACATAAAGAATGGACTTCCCACTGGAATCTTCATAGTACTGGAACCTGACTACACAGTCATCCTCATCCTTATAGGTACAGTTCACTGCATCCTTGCCGGTGTCTGCTGTGGGGAGATGGAGGAGGAGAAATAAAAAGATCGTCAGCTCCTAGAAGATAGGTGGGCATCTAGGTAGCACAGTGGATGGAGTGCTGGGCCTGAAATCAGGAAGACTCATCTTCTTGAGTTCAAATCTAGCCTCAGATACTTGCTAGCTGTGTGACCTTGGGAAAGTCATTTAATCCTTGTTTCCCTCAGTTTCCTCATCTGTAAAATGAGCTGAAGAAGCAAATGGCAAACCATTCCAGTGTCTTTGCCAAGAAAACCCCAAATGGGGTCATGAAATGTCAGACATGACTGGAACAACAATAACAACAGTTCTTTTTTAAAAATAGTTATTTAGTATTTTATCTTTCAATAATTACATGTAAAAACAATTTTTAATGTTCATTTTTAAATTTTGAGTTGTAAATTCTCTCCCTTTCTCCCTCCTCAACCCCTTCATTGAGAAAGCAAGCAATTTGATATAGGCTATACATGTGTAGTCATGCAAAATATATTTCCATATTAGCCATATTAAGAACAACAGTTCAAAACGATGAAATTACTTGCCCTAAATTACTTACACATAGTAAGGAGCAGAGGTGGGATTTGAACCCAAGTCCTCTGTCACCAAATAAAGCTCTTTGTCAACTGTTCCTCCTTCAATCTTGTTCTTTTAGACATGATCTTTTTAATAGTTCTTAAGTTGTTTCATATATAACTATTTTGTTTTCCCAACCAAATGTGCAAATTCAGTTTTATAGCTAGAAGAGAATTTAGAAGCCAATGAGTCCAATTTCCTCTTTTTTGCAAGTGAAAAAATTGAGGCACAGAAAGGTTAAGTGATTTGCCATGGGTTTCTTGTTGTACAGTCTAATTCTTTGTGATCCCATGGACTTGTCTGTGGGTTTTTCTTGGCATACTGGAGTGGTTTGCCGTTTCCTTATTCTGTGAGTCCTCATTTAAAAAACCAAGTAAGAAAGGTAGAAGAACAATTGGGAAAAGAAATGAGAGCTATGCAAGAGAATCATAAAAAAAAAGAATCAACAGCTTGGAAAATGAAACACAAAAATTAACTGAAGAAAACAACTCCTTGAAAAATAGAATTGGCTAAATGGGAAAAAAAATCCACCCAAGAAAACAACTCCTTTAGAAGTAGAATTGGCCAAATGGAAAAGGAGGTACAAAAGCTAACTAAAGAAAATAAAAATTGGAATTGGGCAAGCGGAAGCTAATGACTTTATCAAATCAAGAATCAGTCAAACAAAATCAAAAGAATGAAAAAATAGAAGAAAATGTAAAATATCTCACTGGAAAAACAACTGACCTAGAAAATAGATCCAGGAGAGATAAGTTAAGAATTATTGGACTGCTGGAGAGCCATGATCAAAAAAAGAGTCTAGACAGCATCTTTCAAGAAATTATAAAGGAAAACTTGCCCTGATATCCTAGAACCAGAAGGTGAAATAGTCATTGAAAAAAGCTACTAATCACTCTCCTGGAAGAGACTCCAAAATTAAAATTCCAAGGAATATTGTAGGCAAATTCCAGAACTATCAGGTCAAGGAGAAAATACTGCAAGCAGCCAGAAATAAACAATTCAAATATCAAGGAGCCACAGCCAGGATTACACAAGATGTAGCAGCTTTTATATTAAAGGATTAGAGGGCTTGGGATATGATATCCTGGAAGGCAAAAGGGCTTGGATTACAACCAAGAATTAACTACCTAGCAAAACTGAGCATCATCTTTCAGGGGAAATTATGGGCATTTAATGAAATAGGGGGATTTCTTTTTTTTTTATTTTTAGTTTACAGTACTCAGTTCTACATGTTTTTGAGTTGCAAATTTTCTCCTCCTCCCTCTCTTCCCCCTCCCCACCCAAGACAGCATGGAATCCAATATATGTTCTACATATACCCTCACATTAAACTTATTTACACAATAGTCAAGTTGTAAAGAAGAACTATGACCAATGGAATGAATTATGAGAAAGAAGAAACAACACCAAAAAAGAAGAGAAAAATAAGAGAGAGCAAATAATTTGCCTCAATCTGCATTCAGACTCCTTAATTCTTTCTCTGGATATAGATAGCTCTTTCCATCATGAGTCCTTTGGAGCTGTCTTTGAACCTTGTATTGCTGAGAAGAGCCAAGTCTGCCAAAGTCAGTCATCACAGAAGCAATATGTCTGTGGTTGTGTACAATGTTCTCCTGGTTCTGCTGCCTTCACTCAGCATCAGATCATGTAGGTCTTTCCAGGTTATTATGAAGATGGGTTCATGATTTAGGAATAAAGAGTGATACTACAAACAATTTGGGAGAGAAATAGGGGAATTTCAAATTTCCTGATGAAAAGAACAGAGCTCAACAGAAACAGCTATACCAGATCTAAAATTATATTATAAGCAGCAATCATCAAAACTAACTGGTACTAGCTAAGAAATAGAGTGGTAGATAAGTAGAATAGATTAGGTTTACAAGACACAGTAGTCAATAATTATAGTAATCTATTGTTTGATAAACCTAAAGACTCCAGCTTCTGGGATGAGAATTCACTATTTGACAAAAACTGCTGTAAAACTGGAAAAGAGTATGGCGGAAACTAGGCATAAAACCAACATCTCATACCATATGCCAAGATAAGGTCAAAATGGGTACATGACTTAGACATAAAAGGTGATACCATAAGCAGATTACGAGAGCAAGGAATAGTTTACCTGTCAGACCTATGGAAAAGAGAAGAATTTATGACCAAATAAGAGAGAGAACATTATGAAATACAAAATGGATAATTCTGATTACATTAAATTTAAAAATTTTGCACAAACAAAACCAATGCAACCAAGATGCGGAGGAAAGCAGAAAGATGGGAAATAATTTTTACAGCAAGTATTTCTGATAAAGGCCTCATTTCTAAAATATATGGAGAACTGAGTCAAATTTATAAGAATACAATTACCCAATTGATAAATGGTCAATGTGCACAGGCAGTTTTCAGATGAAGAAATTAAAGCTATCTATAGTCATATGAAAAAAATGCTCTAAAGCACTATTGATCAGAGAGATGCAAATCAAAATAACTCGTGTGTAGGCCTCATACCTATCAGATTGGCTAATATGACAGAAAAGGAAATGTTGGAGAAGATGCAGGAAAATTGGGACACTAATGCATTGTGAGTGGAGTTGTGAACTCCCATTTGGAGAGCATTCTGAACAGCAGTTTGGAACTATGGTCAAAGCGCTACCAAACTGTGCAACCCTTTGATCCAGACATACAACTACCAGGTCTGTATCCCAAAGAGATCATAAAAGAGGGAAAAGGACCTACATATACAAAAATATTTATAGCAGCTCTTTTTGTGGTGGCAAAGAATTGGAAATTGAGGGAATGCCCATCAACTCGGGAGTGGCTGAACAAGTTGTGGCATATGAATGCAATGGAATATTATTGTGCTATAAGAAATGATGAGCAGGCATATTTCAGAAAAACCTGGAAAGACTTACATGAACTGATGCTGAGTGAAGTGAGCAGAACCAGGAGAACACTGTACACAGTGACAGCAGCATTGTGTGATGATCAATTATGATTGACTTGGCTCTTCTCAGCAATACAATGATCCAAGAGAATTCCAGAAGACTTGTGATGGAAAATGGTAGCCATATCCAGAGAAAGGACTATGGAGTCTGAATGCAGACTGAAGCAGACTATTTTCACTTTTTTTGTTTGTTTTTGTGGCTTTTCCCTTTCATTCTGTTTGTTTTTTCACAACATGACTAACATGGAAATATGTTTACATGATTGCACATGTATAAACTACATCAGGGGAGATGGGAAGGAAGGAGAGAAAAAAATTTGAAACTCAAAATCTTATAAAAAATGAATGTTGAAAACTATTTTTACATGTAACTGGAAAAAATAAAATACTATTTACAAAAAAAAAAAAAAGAAGAAAAGCTATTAAGTATATGAGTCAGGATTAGAAGTGAGGTCTTCCTGACTTTAAACTCAAGGATTAATCCACACCACCACTGCCCTGTGAATACAGGTGTACTCCTCTTCCACTTGTGTATGCTAGACTAGGCATTGGCTTGATCCTGGAGCCCTTATGGATGGTTTTCAAGGCAGTAGAATCAATTATACTGCTGGAGATTACTGGGTAATTCAAACTTTCCCTGACCAGCCGTCGTGTCTTCTATTTTATATTACTGCTACCTTAGTGTGTGTGCTGCTTTATATTATTAAAGCATTTTCCCCTCTAACACCTAACTGGATCCTCCTGGAGAGACAGGAATGCAGACTATTTGCATTCTTCTTGGGCGGGGAATTTAAGACCAAGAGAGGTTTTTAAAAGGCTTGCCCAAAAGCAGGATCAAATGGAGGCACCTGGAATAAAGCCCAAATTGCTAATCTGGTGCACTTTGTATTCTAAAACAATCATTCCCCTATAATGACATCGCTAGCTCCCCTTCCTCATCCCCCACAGCCCTAGCTATAAGTGATGAAGTGTATACAACACTGAATCTGGAATCAGTCTAAACTCAGACGTTTACTAATTGTGTGACCCTGGGCAAGTCATTTAGCTTCCATCTGCCTTAGTTTCCTCATCTGTAAAAAGGGAATAATAATAAGTATGTTGTCATTCAGTCATATCCAATTCCTCATGATCTTCTTTGGGGTTTTCTTGGCAGAGATACTGGAGTGGTTTGCCATTTCCTTCTCCAGCTCATTTTACAGATGAGGAAACTGAGGCAAACAGGGTTAAGTGACTTGCCCAGGGTCACACAGCTAGTAAGCGTCTGAGGCTAGATTTGAACTCAAGAAGATGAATCTTCCTGACTTCAGGCCTAACAGTCTATCCACTGTGCCACCTGCATCTATATCGTACTTTAAGATTTGCAAAGCAATTTATAAATACCTCATTTTATCCTCAAACCAACACTGGGAGGTAGGTGCTATTATTTTCCCATTGGACAGGTGAAGAAACTGAGGCAGAATTTAAGGGACTTGTCCAGGGTCACCCAGCTAGTAAGTGTCTGAGGCCAAATTTGAACTCAGGTCCATCCTGACCCCAGTTTCAGCCCTCTATCAGTGGGATACCAGTGTCCCACCTAGCTGTATGAGAATAGTACCCAAATCCTGGGGTTGTTGTAAGGATAAAATGAGATAAAATTTGTTATTTTTGCTGTTATTGCTTTATATATGCTGTATATTATTGCTGGTATTATTGTTATCATCTTCTTCATCATCATCATCATCATCATCAATTAACTAGATCTTACAGTCGCTCTGGACCAAGTTGTAAAATGGAACATCACTTCTCTCTCCTCTTGGCTAATATTAGTGAGTCCCTTTTCATCCACAAAATAAAACAAAATGTCTCCTTGCATCCAGTCAGCTTATGTCCTGCAACAGAAAGGCCCAAAGGGCTTGGAAGAAACTGTCCCACCCCCAAGACATCTGACTATTTTGATCAGCTTTGGCCTTTCTTAATTCTCCTTGAAAATATGCTTTCAGCCTGAGGGGGAGATCATTATCCTGTAAGAGAAGGCAGTCTTCCAGGCCTGCCTCAAAGGCACTGCAGATGGCCTTGATAACCCGAGTGGTTAACTGTTCAATGTGTACCAACTATAAGAAGCCCTCCTTGCTCATGGTTTTTGTAGAAAGAGCAGAATGGAAGGGGAAGCAGGAGAGAGGAGAGAGCTTTGGTCTATGTTCTTTTTATCTGAGTTTTGCCCTCACCTTTATGGCGCTCATGACATCGACTCATGGAAAGGCTGTGTGTGGACTTGCAGACAGCCCTGGCAGCTGGATGGGTTTCGGGGTGGGACTTTTGATGGCAAGTATCCCAAAGGCTGTTTGTTTGGGGATGGGCGTGGGATGGGGGAATTTCTCTCCAGACCAATGGCCTGACCCTGAGCTATGCTGAAGTCTGGTACTGAAAGGATTCTTAATAAATGCTTCTTCCCTGACCGAATGGACCCAATTAAAAGTGGCAGTACAAAGACAGCCAGCCAGGGAGGCCCAGGGAGAGGGGGGAAAAGTCAGTCATTCAGCAAGTATTCATTAAATACTAACTATGTGCTAATCTCTGGGGATACAAAGAAAGGCAAAAAGGAGGTCACATTCTAATGAAGGAGAAATGGGCAAACACTTGTGTGTGTACAAGATTCTTATATAAACACAGCATAGATGGGAAGACATGTCAGACAAAAGGCACTAAAGGTAGGAAGGGGTAGGGAAAGGCCTCTTGCAGGAGGTTAAATTTGAGCTGAGTCTGGGAGGAAGCCAGTAGGCCTCGGTAAGGCAGGAGAGCATTCCAGTGATGGGAAGAACCAGAAAAAAAAGAAAGGAAGTAAGCCAGGGGTGGGGAACCTGTGACCTTGAAACCTCATGCGGGCCTCTAGGTCCTCAAGTGTGGCCCTTTGACTGAACCCAAACTCTTTGTTTTGCGAAGTTTGGATTCAGTCAAAGGGCCACACTTGAGAGACTATAGGGACACACGTGGTCTCGAGGCTGCAGGTTCCCCACCCCTGGGGTAAGCACCTTACTTTGAGTTTGTGCCTCAGTTTACTCATCTAAGAACAGCTGACAATTACATAAGGCTGTCAAGCATATCCACCCTGTGAAATATTTTATTGCTCCCATTGTACAAATGAAGAAAATGTGGCTAAAAGGGATTAAATTTACTTGCTCATGTCAAGTAAGTATCAAAGGCAAAGTCTGAGCCCAGCTCTTTCTAATTCGAGGTCCAGTATGCTGATGCCTCCTCCATCTTTAACAAGGGAATGAGGAATCTCTCCCAGGAGTCATCATATGGTGCCTACTATGTCCCGGTAATTGTGCTAAGCACATTACAAATCTTATTTGATTCTCATAACTATCCTGAGAAGAAAGTTATAATTTAGATTATATTTATTATAATTATTATATTATTACTATAATCCCCATTTTATAGTTGAGAAAACTGAGGCAGATAGGGACATTAAGTGAATTGCCTAAGGTCACACAGCTAGTCTTGGGATTTTTGTTGTTTCAGTCGTGTCCAATGCTTTGTGACCCTATTTGGGGTTTTCTTGGCAGACATACTGGAGAGGTTTGCCATTTCCTTCTCTAGTTCATTTTACAGATGAGGAAACTGAGGCAAACAAAGTTAAGTGACTTGCCCATGATACAGCTAGAAAGTGTCTGTGGCTAGATTTTGACTCATGAAGATGAGTCTTGGTGCTTCTATACACAGTGCTCTATCCAATGCACCAGCTAGCTGCCCCATCATGGGATAAGGTTGCCTAATTTACACAATTTTTCAATATGTAAAATGATGACTCATGGATGTGACAGGTCCCCAGGAAGGGGAAGAAGAAGAAGAGAAGAGGGGAAAGGTTGCTGACAAAATCAGTTGAGATGTCTATGGGTAGGGCTCACAGATTAATGGGTCAACTTGTTAACAACAGGAAGTAGGCATTGGCCTTCCTCAGCATTACAAGCATCCCATACACAGGCTACTTCCATGTTTGACCATGAAAGGCTCTACAGTAGGGTGTCTTAGCCCCTTTAAACAGTTTGGCAGAACAAGATGGTAAAATGGAGGCATTCTATCTATCTAGCAGCTATAGGATGAGGAAGGAAATCACCTAGGAAGGTCTAGCTGATGCTGAGATATTTGCCCTCTCTCCCTTACCCACCAGTAGAGACGTGCACAATGATATGCAGGGCTGGTAACAGGGAGATAACAAAGACGACAGAGGAAGAAGGAGTTGGGGAAGAGAGTTGGCAACCAAGAGAAAAGACAAGGACTGAAGGGAAGATATCAAAAGTCTGGAAGACCCTATAGAAACTTGCCCTGCCCTGGCCTGACAAATTAGTGGACTAGGTAAGTATGCCACAGAGCTATGAGAAGTGAGGAGAGAAAGAAAAGGGAAAAAAATCCCCCTCCACTTTTGAATGGCAAGGATCAAGTGGCCAAGATGGGATATTGTGACAACAATATCTGCGTCTCTTGAGATTTTCAGAAATGTGAGAATAATATAGCTCCTGAACCACTGTTTCTATGTGAGCATTTATACCTCAGAAATTGGTAAATGCCACAAAACAGGCCTTGACTTATTATTTGTTGTTTGTCCAGACTTAAGAAAGTATTGTTAATAACGCAAATTGAACTTAAAAGTGTATCCAGGGAATTTTTTTTTCTTCTGAAGAGCTAGTTGTTAAACATTTACCAGCACACTCCTGGACTAATGGTGGTTGTTTTTAGGATTTTCATTATGTTTTTCCTTCCATTTAGTAAAATTTATCTCTGTAATACTACAAGCTGTATACTTAACAATAAGAGGATGGTTTCAGAATACCAGGGGATACTCTGTATATATTTTTATGCATTTCCTGGGTGTGGTAGTAGCAAAGGATACTGAGCCAAAAGAAAAAACACCCTCCCCACAAATTTGGATGGGGGAAGAGTTCTCAGAAAAAAAAAGTCTCTGAAACAAAGTTTACAGAAAAAGTACCAATAGTGTGCTTTGGTGGGAGTGGGGGCAGTGGGGGCAGGGGTATAGATTCTGAATTTCATGTTTGGATCCTGGATCTTATTTTCAGAAGAAGTAAGTTCAAAGTCAGAATTGGATTCTAGATCTTTTTTGATATAGACAGTTTGGGATCAAAAGCACCATACTTAATGCAGACACAATTCTTGGTGATCTTCCAAGGGGGATCTTATCAGTACAAATCTGACTTCTCTTCATCCACACTCTCCATTAGCACAGACCAGATCCCTCTAAGATGGACAACAAGTCTCATATCTCAAATTCTAGAGAGTCCAAGACTCTGGTGACAATCCCTTTTTCCATCATATGATTTTTCTTCTCTTTCTATTTTATTCTTTGTTATGAAGGATATCCCTCTAGGAGGAGAGGAGGAAGCTGTATTGGGAAATGTAGCTGTATAAAAACAAAAAGTATCAAGATATTTTTAAGGAATAAGTACAGCTACAGACAAGAAAAGGATAGCCAGTAGGAAGTTGGAGTATTATAGAGGCCCGCATCATCCCCCATTGTGCAGGAGCTGTCACTGAACACAGTCCTCTAGGATCAGGGACCCATTTAAGGTAGGTAGGTGGTGTAGTGAGTAAATATAGCTTTGAACTTGGAATGAGTTCAGATCCTGCTTCAGACACTTATTGGACAAGTCACTAAGGACCTGGAGTCAGGGTGACCTGAGTAATCCTATGACACTGACCTCCTTGCTTTTCGCCAGATACAATATTCCCAACTCTGGGCATTTTCACTGGCTATCTCTCCCATGCCTGGAATTATCTTCATCCCCATCTCTGGCTTCATTCAGTTACCAGCTAAAATCCAACCTTTAGCAAGAAGCCGTTCCCAAGCATTCCCTCTGAGACTATTTATCTTGTCTATGTCTTGTTTGCAAATAGTTGTTTGTATGTTGTTTCTCTCATTAGATTGAGTTCTTGACAGCAGGGGATGTCTTTCTCCTTTCTTTGTACCCCTACCCCTTAGCACAGTGCCTGGCACATAGTAGACACTTAATGAATGCCTGTTGACTGATTAGCTGACTAAATTCTGCCTCAGATGCTTATTGGGCAAGTCATTTAATCTCTGTGGCTTCATTTCCTTATCTGTTAAATGAGGGTATTGATCCAGATGGTCTCTATGGCCCCTGCCAGGTCTAAATCTATAATCCTATGGAAGGGGTTCCTTCAAGGTTGACACCCTGCTCAGAACCCACCAGAGAACTATATTTCCCTCCCTGCCCATTCCCAAACTAGCAACTGGTTAATAAGAAGATCAAGGATGCAAAAATCGGGTGAAGGATAACTGGAAGAAGAAAACCAAGGGTGGAGATAGAAGAAATGATGTGAAATGCATCAACACTTACGGAAATCCCAAGAAGAGTACTTCATCCCCTTCCACACCTACATAATTACCATCTTCAAGTCAAAGCGGGGAGGGGAGGGAAAGGTGAGGGAAGAGAGATACCCTGGCACTTACCAAGTTCTGTCACAGGCACAATCTCATCCCGACAGAAGCGGCTGCAAGTATTCTCCTCAAACACTCCCCGACTGAACTTCTGGCACTCCACACAGTCTCTGCATTCGAGAGAGGAAGAGTAAATTATCAGCTCTTTGGAAGTCAGGACTCTCTCATTTCATGGATGCATTCTTCAACAGCACCTACCTCTGGATCTTACACACAGAAGGCCCACAGCATCCTAGACTCGGGACTAGAAGAGAACTCAGAAGCTAAGGATTCTAACCCTTTCTTTGTTATTGTTCACTAGGTTTTTCAGTCATATACAACTCTTTGTGACCCCATTTGGGGTTTTCTTCACAGAGATACTGGAGTGGTTCATCATTTCCTTCTCCAGCTCACTTTACAGAAGAGGAAATGAAGGCAAATGGTAAGTGACTTGCCCAGGGTCACACAGCTAGTAAGAGCCTGTGGCCAGATTTGAACTCTGGAAGATGAGTCTTCCTGACTCCAGGCCTGTCATTCTATCCATTGCAGCGCCACCTAGCAGCCCTTCTCATAACAGCAAGTATCTATCTTACTGAAACTTAGCATCAAGCTTAGCACCTCGCAGTTTTCTGCATACAAAAGGTACTAAGAAATGGTTGTTGAATAGAACTAAGGGATACTCTATCCCCACTATATTTAGGGCCATAGAGACAAATACTATGGAAGAGTAGGGTTACCCAGGGTCCTCCTGTCAGACTTCCTTAATAGCGGTAACTTTTCCAAGTCTTGCCTTTGTTTACTTCTCTAAGTCTAGTGCAGAAGTTGGGTTTCCTCATGTCTTCTGATGTCCTTGAACTCCCCACTACCAGCAAGAGAAGGTGGGGGAGGAGGTGAGAGAGAGAGAAAAAAACAAGCATTTATTAAGCACCTACTATGTACAAGGGACTGTACTAAGCACTTTACAAATATCATCTTATAATATCCCTGATACAACCCTGGGAAGTAGGTGCTATTATTATCCTCATTTTACAGATGAGGAAACTGAGGTTAAGTGGTTAAATGACTTGCCCACTCACACAGCTAGCAAATATCTGAAGTTAGGTCTGAACGTAGGTTTTCTTGGTTCCAGACTCAGCATTCTATCCAACTGCCCCAGGACTATCTCAAGGTCTCTTGAGTTCTCCCAAAGGTAGTTGTTTTCAAAGAGGACTAATGACATCACTGGGAGACGTCTTGACTCGAAAGTGAATTAGGTCTAAGTAGAGCAGAGTTGCCCAAAGTTGTCAGCCTCACTCTTCCAGAGTTATCAAAGTCCAGGGGCAAGACAAAGTCAAGATGGATGCAGCGGATGACCTTGGCATCTGATGCCTGACCAAGCTCTAAGCGCTCCACAGCACCTGCTTCAGCCTCTTTTGTGGCCATTGGGACAAATTGTTCTCATTTGCCTATTCCACTGGGAGAAGTCTTCACATGCTTGGGGTAGATGCCCCGCTAACTCACTGAAGAGTTTGAAGCCTCTCAGTTACTTTCAACCTGGTTTAGCCCATCTGCCCAGGGTGGTTCTTCCAGGATGTGGCCACTGTACACACTATAGCTTCTTGGAGCCATAGGTAAGAGTTAGGTGACAGGTGGACACCAAAGGTAGATAAGCAATTCTGAAAGGGGCTTGGCAAGCCCTCACACCAGAGGTGTTAGTCCTCCCTGAACACCCCATACATCCCACCTGAAGGCAGTATGAATAAAGTGTCAGTGGTCCAGGGTCTTGGGAGGGTCAAGAGGCTCCAAGGGCCCCCAAATGAGCCAATGCCCATTTGTATAGATAGTATTTGTAAGGTGTTTGCAAACATTAAAGAGCTATCAAAGTATTATTATCATTATTATCATTAAATCCATGGCTCCTCTCTTCTCTGATGCCAAATTGGGCCATGTTCTTTGAAGTTGCTTCCTGTCCCCAGTTCTCTATGCCTGTCTTTTTCTTTTCCCTGATGCATATCCTTCTACAGACATCTCCTACTGGGCAAGTAAAGACAGCTAAGGTGGTACAGTGCCAGGCCTGAAGTCAGGAAGACTCATCTTCCCAAGTTCAAATCTGGCCTCAGATACTTACTGGCTATGTGACCCTGGGCAAATCACTTAATCCTGTTTGCCTCAGTTTCCTCATCTGTAAAACGAACTGGTGAAAGAAATGGCAAACCGCTCCAGTATCTCTGCTAAGAAAACCCCAAATGGGAGTCACAAAGAGTAGAACATGACTGAAACAACTGAGCAACAAAACACTGGGTGAGTACCTCTACTCTAAGAAGCTATTACTGTGGTGGAGAGGGAAAAAAATCTCCTCCACCTCCAATCTCTGTAGCGAGTAGAGGGGTCCACACTTCACAAATCTGTTCCTTGCCTCCAAATCTTTCCCAGGCTGGCAGCCTTAGCTTTTCTTTTTCAAGGCCAATAAGGATGCGGCCAATCCATGGCCAGCCAGCAGCCCCTTGACCTTCTAATTTCCCCAGGGAGAATTCTGTTGGATATTATAAAAGGATAATAGGGAACAGACACTGTCTTTGCACCTCCTTTAAACATATTGATGCCTCATTACCTCTGTTAGCAATCTCTTACCCTCTGTAATTATATCACCTAGGCTAGGAAGAAAACCATCTCCCTTCTCTCCCACTCCCTTCATGAACAGGACTAATACCTCACATTTATATGGTGCTTTAAGATAAGAAAAGCACTTTACAAGCATTACCTCACTTGATTCTCATAACAACCTTGGGAGGCGGGTGTTTTTAGTGTCATTATCCCTACTTGACATATGGGGTAACTGGGGCTCAGAAAAGTAGGTCGGATTTGAGGCTGGATTTGAATCCAACTTTTCCTGCCTCTAAGACTAGCCCTTTATCCATCAATATGTCCCTACATGTCCATAAGAGACTAGACCTACAGGGCAGGGTCAAGCTGATCACCCTAAAACAAGCCTCTGCTTCCTACTGCCCACCCTGCACCCCCACAGCCTTCCCAGTCATCTATGTCCAAACTCCCCCAACCCCTAGTCAACCCTCATCCACTCACTTCTTAAAAGTGCAGGCATCAGGGCAGGTGGGACATTTCTCACAGGTGTCCCCGTAAGAGCCAGGCTGGGTGCAGACACATTTGCCACAGATGCATTGACCTCGGCCGCTACACAGCAGCCCGTTGCTTGACATACACATGTCTTTGCGGGTGGTACAGTTACAGTAGTCACCAGTCCAGTCAGAGTCACAGAGGCAGTCCCCACAGCTGCATTGGCCATGGCCTAAAGAGAGAGAGGGAAGGAAGGAGAGAAGGAGGGAGAGGGAAAGGGAGAGAGAGAGAGAGAGAGAGAGAGAGAGAGAGAGAGAGAGAGAGAGAGAGAAATATATAGCCAGTGAGGAGATGGTAATCCTGGTGGGGATGTACTACATGCCTACAAGTGGGCTTCTCCTTGATCTAAGTCCCCTAAAGGGATGGCAATAGAATCTGACTGCTTCCCCCATTTCCCTACCCACACCCCCTACATATACACACAACAGGACCTTGATATGTTACTGGGACATTGTATCCTGGTGGGGCAGGAGGATCTTAGAAGCTTTGCCTTCCAGGTCTTCCAAGATCCCTCTGCAATCAGAACTTTTCACTTTCTCTGCCAGAGTCCAACCTAGGAAGAAGCAGCTTCTTTTGCTTCCAGTGCTCCTAACAGGGTCGAACTATAGATATTACGTTTTGTCTTAGGCCTCCTTCCTTCACAATAAGAATAAGAAGAGCCAAGCGAGGGGTTTGGATGACAGTCAATGCTGATTACAGGGCTTGAGATTCAGCCTCTCAGCATACCATTCTCTTTCACAATATCCATCCACTGGTAAAGGATTGGAAATTGAGGGGATGCCCATCAGTTGGGGAATGACTGGACAAGTTGTGGTATATAAATGTAATGGAATACTATTGTGCTGTAAGAAGTGATGAGCAGGATGGTTTCACAAAAACCTGGGAGGACTTACATGAACTGATGCAGAGTGAAGTGAGCAGAACCAGGAGAACACTACACACAGCAATACTGCAACCATGATCAACTGTGATTGCTATTCTGATCAAAACAATCATCCAAGAAAATTCCAAGGGACCTATGATGACAAATGCTACCCACCTCCAGAGAGAGAACTGATGAACTCTGAATACAGACTGAAGTATACTTTTATCACTTTATTTTTCTTGCCTTTTCTTTTTCCTTTCTTTTTTTTGCAACATGGTTAATATGGAAATATGTTTTGCATGACATTTGACTATCCCTTAGTTAAGAGTACCCTATTTCTACTTCTAGGGCAGTATTCTAAGGAGATCATAAAAATGGGAAAAGGTCACACATGTACAAAAATATTTACAGCATCTTTTTTTGTGGTGGCCAAGAACTGGAAATTGAGGCGATGCCCATCAATTGGGGAATGCTGAACAAGTTGTGGTATATGAATGTAATGGAATACTATTGTGCTATAAGAAATAATGAACAAGCAGACTTCAGAAAAACCTGGAAAGACTTATATGAACTGATGCTGAGTGAAGTGAGCAGAACCAGGAGAACAATGTACACAGTAACAGCCACACTGTGAAAGGACTGATTTTGATAGACTTAGCCCTTCTCAGCAATGCAAGGACCTAAAACTTTTCAAAAGGACTCATGATGGAAAATGCCATCCACCTCCAGAGAAAGAACTATGGAGTCAGAACACAGAGTAAAGCAGACTATTTTCTTTTTTGTTGTTTTATTTCTCATGGTTTCTCCCATTTGTTATAATTCTTCTTTGCAACATGACTAATGTGAAAACGTGTTTAAGTGTAGAGCCCATATCAGATTGCATGCCATCTTGGGGACAGAGCAGGGAGAGAGGGGGAGAAAATTTAAAACTTATGAAAGTGAATGCTGAAAACTGAAAATAAATAAGTTTAATATTAAAAAAAAGAGTACTCTATTTCCCAAATTCCAAATCAGGCAGAGGAGTACCATGATGGCAGAATGGTCAGAGTGGACTTGACATAAGGAAGACTTAGTCTCAAATCCTGCTTCTGACACTTGCCAGTTGTATGACCATCAGTTACTTATTTAACCTCTCAGGGCTCCAGTTTCCTCATCAGGACAAGATGAATAATCATACCAGAGATACCTAATGAGGCTGTTGTAGGACCAAATGAGATCAATCAATAAGCATTTATTAAACAGCTGCTATTTGCTAGGCACTGGGGATACAAATACAAAGAAAAAGTTCCTGTTTGCAAGGACATTGTGTTCTAGCCTAATTAAGCTTGAATAGTTTAATTGCACTAAGTCTTTTGGGACACCCTGTATTTAGAAAGTGCTTGTATGTGGGGTGTGTGTATGTGTATGTTTGTGTGTGCTTCCTATCCCCACTGTTTAACATATATAAAGTGCTTTATAAATGTTCATTCATTTATTGATTCATGAACTTTGCTTTCTTCCCCACTAAGCTTAAAAGTATGTCCTACATGTATTTTTTCCCCAGAAAGCCAGGTGTTAAATATTTACCAGCTCCTCCTTCCAACTCCAAATCAATGATTCTATTTATCCGATTCTAATTTTTCCCCCTCTCTGAAATATCATGGGAGGCAGGAACCTCTCAGGACAGGGGAAAACAGGGAACTTTTGTTCTTATCAGAGAAAATAAAGGAGGGCTTCTATCCCAAAATGAATATAATCATAAGCAGTTGGAAATCTGTCTGACTCACTGACGCACTTAAGGAATAAATTAACTGTACGGAATTTGCTATTTGCCTGGATGTTCCTGTTTGCCAGCACCGTGAAACATGGTAGAATTATTCCACTGCCTAGCCAACTGACATTGTTACCCTCAGGAGCTTCCTGCTCACTTTAGGAAGGAAGGAAACAAGCATTTATTAAGAACCTACTATGCGCCAGGCACAGTGCTAAGTGCTTTTCAAACATTTGATCATCACAACAACCCTGGGAGGTCCATTTTGTGGTTGAAGAAACAGGCAGGCAGAGGTTTAAGTAACTTGGCTGGGGTCACACAGCTAGGAAGTCCCTGAGGCCCCATTTTCACTCAGGTCCTCCCGACTCCAAGACTCTAAACAGGGCACCATTGAGCAGCCTCTAATTAAACTTTGCTTATCTGTACTTTCATAACAGGTTTTGTTTCTTGATAAAGATATGCTGATCTTTGTTGAATTGAGAGCAATCGTTTGTAATAATTGTTTGTAATAAAGGACTGGATGTCAAAAGAGAGAGTAGGTCAAAAGGGATCTCGAGACCAGTTTTACTTTACCTTTCTACAAGAGCCTATATTAATCTGGGGCAGCTAGGTGGTACAGTGGAGAGAGTGCCAGGCCTGGAGTCAGGAAGATTGATCTTGATGAGTTCAAATCTAACCTCAGACACTTACTAGTTGTGCGACCCTGGGCAAGTCACTTAACCCTGTTTGCCTCAGTTTCCTCATCTGTAAAGTGAGCTAGAGAAGGAAATAGCAAATCATTCCACCCCAAACGGGGTCAGAGAATAATCTACCTTGATGACTATACAAAAGAGGTACTTCATTTGTTAATCAAGTATTTATTAAAGGATCCTTGAAAATAACTCCTAGTTCCAGAGTAAGTATGAAATACTTGATTCCATTCAATTTAAACATGTGTGGGAGCACTACCTTCATTCTCTTTGCTTGTGGACCCTGGTTGGTGACACAAAGGGCAAAAGCAGACAGACCACTGGGCTGCAAACTGATAAAGAAAGGAAAAATGAATGAAGCAAGAAATAGTGGACCGTTAAGATTTTGTAATCTCCAGCGTGTACATGTCGTTGTGAGAGGAAGGGCATCTGGGGTCAGTCAAGAGGCTGAGAAAGTGTAGGCCAGTAAACTGTTGAAATTTATGGGCAATGCCATGTTACTCTAGCATTTGGTTCATGAACTACATGGAATTGTTTTATAAAAGACCCACCCTGCCCCCCCATCTCGTCTTGGGATTAGCAGCAAGGCAATGAGTCATGCATCATTTCTCTGAGATCAGAAGGAAGTTGGTGAATAATGGAAAACTTGGAGTTAATCAGAAGAAACCAGACAGGAAAATCATGGCCTGAAGCCATATGTTGAATCTGTGCCACTAAAACCAATTAGGGTAGACATGCCCTGGGGAGTCAAGGGAAGAGGGTATTGGCAAGGTTATGGTGACAACTCACTTGGCACCTACTGCTACTATTACTAACAATAATTGCTAACATTTATATTGCACTTAGGTCATTTGATCCCCACAAGAACCCTGGGAGGGAGGTGCTATGAGTATCTCCATTTTATGGATGAGGAATCCTACTACCCACAAAAGGCCGCAGAGCATGGCTCTCACTAGGCATCCCTTAGCCACGCTCCCTACCCCTGGGATCCAACTTGGTAAAATTCCACTTCTCAAACAGGAGTCAGGCCAGGAATGTAGTTGAGGAATTGGTGTTAGACTGCGGGATCAAGGCAAATAGAAGGAAAGCCCTGCTTTGAGTTCCTTTTGGATATCTCTCAAAAGTGGGGCAACACCTATGTCAGAGGAAGTCAGGCAAGGTCTTTGACTTCTCAGTTTCCCTCAACATCTCAAGTCAGTCCTGGAAATCTCTTATTTCATGGAATTTCTCTTGCAAAGCCAAAAAAGCAGCCTTTCGTCATCTGATCTGTCAGGGGAGAGTAGGCAGTGGACGGTGAGCTTCAGGTTAACTCTAAGCCCTGTCAGGGAAATCAGAGTTTGGTATAAATGATGTGGAGATGGGCCCTTTTCTTCCAGGGAAGGGGCGAGGACAGAAGCTCAGAGCACAGAGCAGAAAGGATTCAGCTGTTATTAGCACCTGATCTAGTCTGTCCTGCCCTGGCCTACCTCATTCTGGAAGGCAGGAAGGCAGGAAGGCAGGAAGGCAGGAAGGCAGGAAGGCAGGAAGGAAGGAAGGAAGGAAGGAAGGAAGGAAGGAAGGAAGGAAGGAAGGAAGGAAGGAAGGAAGGAAGGAA
>CM053626.1:182010424-182123707 GCA_028646595.1 Phalanger gymnotis
GGGGGGGTGGAAATGGGGAGAAAATCTGTAATTCAAACGCATGTGAAAATCAATGCTGAAAACTAAACATATTAAAAATAAATTTAAAATGAGGAGGTTAGACTAGTTAATAAAAAAGGACCCTTCTAGCGCTGCCAGGAAGTTAAATGGCACAGTGGATAAAGCATTGGACCTGAAGTCAGGAAGACCCGATTTCAAACCCTGCCTCAAATGTTAGCTGCATGACCCTGGGTAAGTCATTTAATGGATATCTGCCTCACTTTCCTCATCTGTAAAATGAGAGTAATAATAGCACCTACCTTCCCAGGGTTGTTGTGAGGATCAAATGAGATGCTATGTATAGAGATTTGTAAACCTTAAAGCACTATATAAGTGCTATTAGCTATTATTATCATTAGGAGCAGCAGCATTACTCCTAGGACACTGATACATTTCCTTTGATTTTCCATACTACCGTGGCTCCTTTCATTTGAGGATGGATAAAAGGATCCCTGAGATATTGACCAGTTTCTGTAGCACTGTAATTGACTAAGTCAGTCTGATTTCTCAAATGGGGAAGCTGAGACAGACAGGAAAAGAAGCCTGACTGTGACCAACCAGCAAAGCAGCCACGGTACTAAACATAGGACCCAGGAGTCCATCCTGTCCAGTGATCTGTCCAATGTCCCAGTGGCAGAGACTTACTCATAGCAAGGATTTTTGAGGGCCTCCGGTGGAGAGATGTACATATATGGGGACATGGGCTTGTCCACAAAGGCCCCAAAGCCTATGCGTAGGTTACTGGTAAGCTTGCGCATCTCAGAAGCCAGCTTAGTCCCCAGAGACTGGATTTTTTCCAGGTCATCCCGCATAGAGTTGGACAGATCCATCAAATAGTAGATGTCTACCGGGTAATCTTCCACCTGTCGCACCTGTACCGAGAAGGTCTGAGAATCATCTGGAAGGGAGGAAGGCAGAAGTTTCAGTACAGACTCTAAGGCATATGTAGCAACTGGAAGACACATGGCTCTGGGGCCGGCTGGCTTTCCCTTTCAGCTCAGCTTCCCTAAAGCCTTCTCTGATTGTCATCCCATTCCCCAGCCCTCATTACTAAAGATCTCTCCACATTAAATGACCCCTTACCTATATTGGTGCCCTTAAATGACCTTCTATTTGTTTATCTGTCAGTCAATCAGCAATTATTAGGCACCTACTATATGCCAGGCATTTTGCTAATCACTGAGGATACAAAGAAAGACAAAAAAACAGTTTGGGCTCTAAAGGACCTCACAGTATAATGGGGAGGAGTACACAGAGTTGTCTTTCAATTCTGAGACTGTGGTGTTCCATGAGCCACACATAATTCCATGAGACAAATAATGGATATTACAGAAATAGGTTTTTATAGTGATAGGCATTTTGAATTGTTGGAGCTAGGAAACATAGTAGGTACAAGGTTAGACTTGGATACAGGAAGACCTGTCATTAACTTCTGTCTTAGGACATTTATTACCATTGTAACTCTGGGCAATTCACTTAACCTCTTAGCCTCAGTTTCCTCATCTGTACAAATAATACCATCTACTTCACAGGATTGTTATGGGGATCCAATGAGATAACATATGCAAAGTCCTTTGGAAATCATACAGAGCTATAGAAATCCTAGTAGTTATCATCATCGTCATTATAATCAACAAGGATTTATTAAGCCCCAGACACTGCACTAGGTGCTGGGAATACTGAGACAAAAGCCCTCAAGAGGCTTTGAGGCTGATGTAATAAAAACATGTACATATATGTATATACATTTATATATATGAATATACACGTATGTATGCATATATGTATGTGTGTGTGGACAGAGGGAGAGAGACAGCGAGAAACTCCATCTTTAAATCCTATCCTCCAAGGACATTGATAAATTTTCTTTGATTCTCCACACTATTTGGCCCTTTTCCTTTGAGGATAGGACAGCTAGGTGGCATGGTAGATAGAATGCCAAGCCTGGAGTCAGGAAGACTCGTTTTCCTGAGTTTAAATCTGACCTCAGACATTTACTAGCTATATGACCCTGGGCAAGTCACTTAACCTTGTTTGCCTCAGTTTTTTCATCTGTAAAATGAGCTGGAGAAGGAAATGGCAAACCACTTCAGTACCTTTGCCAAGAAAACCCCAAATGGAGTCAGAAAGAGTTGGACATGACTGAAAAATAACTTAACAACAACCATTTGAGGATGAATAAAGGACCCCCCCCACACACACACACACACGCTTGTTGTTCAGTCATTCTTCAGTTATATCTGACTCTTCGTGACCCCATTTGGGGTTTTCTTGGCGCATATGTTGGGGTAGTTTCCCATTTCCTTCTCCAGCTCAGTTTACATACGTACATATGTATGTATGTATATGTACATGTGTGTATCCCAGTGACTCAAAAATTTGGGTATTTTGAGTCTTATTAAGTTTTATTGTTAATTTTTAAAATTTAAGTTACGTTTTGGTTTCTTGAGTTGGATGAATAAAAATAATGACCTTCATGACTGAGTGTTCAATAAATGTTCTTCTTAAAAACTAAAATTCCGTAGGTATGCACTCTTTAATGTTTTGTACATGAATATGCACAAAACAAAAACAAGATGACCCTAGGAGACAAAGCAGTAGCAGCGGTGGGGACTAGGAAAGGCTTCCTGTAGAAGGTGATGCTTGAGCTGAGTTCTAAAGGAAACCAGGGATTCCGTAAGGTGAGGCAAGGTGAGATTGTGTTCTACACATGGGAGACAACCAACGCAAAAGCCCAGAGACAGGAGATGGGGAGTCCTGAGTGAGAACAATAAAGTCAGCTTGGGGAGGTGCAGGGTTTGGGGAGAGAAAGAGTAAACAGATTGGAAAGATAGGATGGAATTGTGAAGAGCTTTAAATGTCAAACAGGAGAATTCATATTTGATCCTAGAGGTAATAGCGAGCCACAGCAGTTTACTGAACAGGGAAAGATCTGATCCTTAAGAAAATCATTTTCACAGCTGTGCAGAGAAATATTTGGAGTAGGGAAAGTGAGACAGAGAGCTCAGTGAGGAGGCTGATGAAACAGGACAGTGAAGAAGTGATATGAGCCTGAACTAGGGTAATGAATGCGTGAATAGAAAGAAAGGCACTTTGCAGCTTCCCAGATATAGCCCAGACCAAATCCTCTTTCTTTTATTCAGTTCTAGACTCAGCTCATTGTCCAGATGTACTTCTCATCAAACATGTAAGCTCCTTGAGGGCAGACGGTTTTAGTTTTGCCTTTCAATCTCCAGTACAGTGTCTTAGACATTGTAGTTCCTTAATAAATGTTTATTTTTAATTCATTTGAATTGTTAATTCCTTCACAAGCCTGTTCAAAATTGACCTCCTCCAGGTCTTACCTGGAAGTCTTACCAGATTAGCCCCACTCTCCTTCAGATCATCCTACACTATGCTTCCCCTTAATATTCACAAAGAGGTTATGTTGCACTCATTTGCACACTGTTTTCCCACTAATCTTTAGTTAATTATTTGCTTTTGGCTCATCATAAGGAAGAACTTTCTAATCATGAAGGCTATCTGCCAATGGAAAGGATTGTCCTATGTGGGATTGAGTGAACCACACTGACTGTGTCTTCTGACTCAATTCTGGAACTAGCTCAGTTCTCTTTCTATCCAGTTATGGATCTAGTCCAACTTCTGTCTTGTGAGAAAATTTTATTCAATTATGGGAACTGGGAGAAAACTTTATTACCTTGTTCAAACCTAGTCCTGCATGAATGGAAAGCTGGACCTTCTACCTGCTGCTTGGAGACCCTTAACTAAAGACCTCGGTTATGCTGACCAGAAACCCAGTCAGTCATTTCGGTCATGGCTGACTCTTCGTGACCTCATTTGGGGTTTTCTTGGCAAAGATACTGGAGTGGTAAACCACTTCCTTCTTTGTGGTGTGGAGTAGGACACCTCTTTTTCTGATTTCAGGGAAATATACCTGTTTGCTACTCTCCTCTCAACCTGGAAAGCCCCTAATCTTTTCTCCAATTAGAAATCAGATTACCTAATTTTGTGTCCTGGTTAAAATTATTTTCTTTTAATTAATTAGTCTTATTTAAATACTTTTTTAATAAATAAAAATCTGTCTCACTCTGCATTCAAGGTCTTTGGACTGAGTGGGAAGTCCATGGAACCAATTATTATGCCTGTTTTGCTAATAAATCATAGAGCCTGGATTGTTTCCTCGGTGATTATCCACCACACTCATGAAGCAATATGTTGACTGTCTGTCAGGGACTTTAGAGAGGGGATTCCTGCATTGGGTATGGACCAGACTAGCACACTTCTGATGTATTTTCCAATTCACATTTGATAATACTCCCTTTACCTCATTCTTTAAAATTTACAAAGCAATCTCCCCCCAATAATCTTCTGAGATAGCTAACACAAACCATATCATCCCCATTTTACAGAGAAGGTAACTGAGAAATAGAGAGATTGGCTTCCCCAGGGTCAAACAACTAGAAGATGAGGGGATTTGAAACCAGGTTTCTCCTGTTGGAGCAACTAAGTGGCACAGTGGATAGAATGCCAGGCCTGGAGTCAGGAATACATGAGTTCCAAACAGGCCTCAAGACACTCACTAGCTGTATAACCCTGGCAAGAAACTTAATCCTGTTTGCCTCAGTTTCCTCATCTGTAAAATGAGCTGGAGAAGGAAATGACCAAAACCACTCCAGTATCTTTGCCAAGAAAACCCCAAATGGGGTCACAGAGAGTTGGACACGACTGACTGGCTGATTGGAAGAAGAGGCCATAACTTGTCCAAAGTCACACTCTTAGAGATAGAGGAAAAGCTCAAACCTAGATTTATCTGATTATCAAGGTCAGTATCCTTTCCCCCTAGACCATGTTGTTTCTCCATGAATTTAAGCAAGTGTATATCGTTTCCTCGATGAAACTATAACTTCCCTGGGGACAGGGACCCTTTCTTTTCTTTCTTTGTACCTTGGAAGAGCCTGTAATATGGTTCTGTGCAATGCAGTGTTTCAGTTAGGTGCCTGATGCAGTATGATGTAACCACACCTTTTGTAGGTGCTTGTTCCTCTTGTGTATCCCTAAGCATCCTCTGTTCTCTTCCTCACGTCTCTTAGCCTTTCTTCTCCAGTCATTCTACATTCTTTCCTCCCTTTTTCCCCACTTTCCATCCTCCAGAGACTCTGATCTCTCCTCTTTGTTTTGTTCACCACGAACCAGAATCCAGAACCTGAGTCAAACAAGACTAGATTATAAGATGATCGAGAATAGGGATCCTGTTCTATTTCTCTGGATATTCTTCATTGCCTAGAACATAGCTCCTTGATACATTATCGATTTGATTAGAAAGTTAAACTCAGTGTTCCCAAATGGTCAGTTTTAACCTCCATCCTGACACCCTCTCCCCATCCCTTTAGCCTGACATATCCCTCTCCTTTGCACCCCATTTTCTCTATCCTCATTCTTCCATCCCCATATCTCTACTCCTCCATAATTCTATACTTTCCCTCCACCTCCATCACTCCCTACCCATCCATCTAATTTCCATCACTTATGTTACTATATCCCACATACCCAGTTTCTATCCTGAACTCTTTGGCTCCTGGTATCCATAGCCTGTCCAGGTTTTACCCGAATGGCATGGGGAGGCTCCTTCCCATGTCTTACCTGGCCTCAGTTGAAGCTCAATCTTCTGAGGGCTGACTTGGGTGATCTTGGAACTATCTCCAGAACCAGTATTACTGAGAGGTCTAGCTTCCAGGACATTTATTTGACTGACCGGAAATTCAATGGAATCAAGTGCACATCCTCCTTTCAGCAGATTCTCTTTCAGGTCACAGCGGGAAGAGCCTGGAGCCAGGTCCTAGAAGACAGGAACCCCCAGACCCAAATTTTGGGCTAGAATCGATGCTAACATCTTTCTGCCTTCAGGGCTCTTCAGTAGAGCTTTGAGCGTCCTCTAAGATGCACTAGAATACTGGCGTGGAGGAGGAAGTTCAATGAAAGAACAGACAAACTGAACAACAAAAAGGCTACAGGAAGTGCCTGTGCACGGATGGGATCAAAGAATAATAGATGGCCATCTCGAAGAGACCTCAAGCATCATCTGGTCCAAGGGGTTCTTAACCTAGGGTTTGTGGACTTTTTAAAAAAAATTGATCACTGTTTCAGTATACTTTGCTTCCCTTGTGATCCTATGCATATAATTTTAAGCACTTAACATTATTCTGAGAAAGGGTCCACCAGACTGCCAAAGAGGCTCATGATGCCAAAAAGAAAGGCTAAGATCCTCTGATCTAGTCCAATCTTATTATCTTACAGATGAGGAATCAAAGCAAAAAGATTCAGTGACTTGTCCAAGATCATAAACATATGAAGAAGCAGAGCTGGCACTCTCGAATTCAGATTCAGTGCTTTTTGGGGTACATATGTGCAGAGTACAGTATCCTGCCTGAAGTTGACTGGGCACATATGTATGTCAGATCACTAATCTGAGGACCCAAGGGGCTGAGATCTCTAATGCTCCCTTCTTCCCCCTAAAAAGGAACAAACAGTGCAATTATCCCATTTTTAGGCAGCCTAACACACACCCATTAAATCTTAAGGGAATCTCTTCCACGGCACATGTGTATTACATGTGGAATGTGTGTGTGGGAGGTGTGTGCAAGTAGCATGGCTTACTAAAATGGATGCTGCACTGGAAATCAAAAGACCAAAGCTATAACTAAGGCAAGACAACCAGAGCTTTGGTTCAGGGCACCAGTATAGGTAAGTGGACTTTCTTCACACCTCATTTCCTTCTGGTCCACCCCAGGGTCCAATTGCTATGCCACCCCTCTCCTTTGGTCACCTTCGCCTAGGAGTTGGAGGTCGGGGGAGGTTGGAGACCATCAGCCACACTACAGAAGCACAATACAGATTCTCTGGGACATAACTGCCCCCTCTCCTGATATCTTCTTCCATGGCCAACAGTTCTCTGCTCTGCCATTTCCCTTTTTGAATTTGTTATAGAAACGAGAACTTGGGGGCAGCTAGGTGGAACCTTGAGTAGAGCACCAGCCCTGGAGTCAGGAGGATCTGAGTTCAAATCCAGCCTCAGACACCTGACACACTTACTAGCTGTGTGACCTTGGGCAAGTCACTTAACCCCAATTGCTCTGCCTTCCCCCCTCAGGAAAAAAAAAGAGAAACAAGAACTTTTAGTTATAGCTCTGCAAAAACCCACATCCTGATACAGGCTCTAGCACTAATTACGTATGTGACTTTAGGCCAGTCAATCCCTTTGTCTGGAGCCCAGTTTCCTCATCTGTACATTGAGGGGAGTAAATCTCTAAGGTCCCTTTCAGTCCTCACATTTCTTGAATGTGAGCCTGTGTCAGTATTAGACTTAGAGCATATCCATGTGGACCTATTGTTAGCATGAGGGTAACTGACTGAAAAACTGGAAAACCCCTTCTATGACTTATTTACCTATACAAACTCCCCTCCTCCACTCTTTCCAAACTAGATAGTCATCAATGCCAGGATAAGAGGCAGAATGGAATCGTGGACAGAGCCAGCCTTGGATTCAGGAAGACCTGCGTTTAAGTCTTGCCTTTGGCACATATTGACAGCTTGAGGGCAGCCAGATGGCAAAGTGGACAGAAAACTTGGCCTGGAATCAGGAAGTTTCTCCTCCTGAGTTCAAATCTAGCCACAGACATTTACCAACTGTGTGACCCTGGGCAAGTCACTTCACCCTGTTGGCCTCAGTTTCCTCATCTGTAAAATTAGCTGGAGAAGGAAATAGCAAACCACTCCGATACCTTTGCCAAGAAGACCCCAAATGGGGTCACAAAGAGCCAGACTGACTGAACAGCAACAACAATAGCGCCTCGCAGTATTGTAGTGAACATCAAATGAGCTAAGGCCCGTAAAACACTTTGTAACCTTAAAGCACTATTCAAATGCTAGCTATCATTTTTATTATTAATAGTATTATTATTATCATTATTAATTACCTTTGCCTTCATATGATAATCAATATCACTAGTTTCTCTGTAGCATAAAGACCAATGTAAAGGAGTAGAGAAGGAGAAAAGGGACAAGACTGGAAGAAGCCACATTGGGGAAGACTCAGAAAAAGAGTTAAGGTCAAGGTTATAACATATCTGCCAGGGAGGAGCCCGCAAAGTTCTTCCCTCAAAATTAATTCATAAATTGTTAGAATGGGAAATAACCTTAAAGATCATCTAAGTTTAATCCTGCTTATTTTACAGATGAAGGAACTGAGGCTCATGAACATCTAATGATTTGCCAAAGGTCATTTGTTAGTTACTGATAGTTTATTTATAGGATCACAGGGTTCAAGGTTGGGATAGGCCTTAGAGACCATCTCCAGGGGTGGGGCACCTGCGGCCTCAAGACCACATGTAGCCCTCTACGTCCTCAAGTGTGGCCCTTGACTGAGTCCAAGTTTCACAGAACAAATCCTTTTATTAAGGCCATATGTGGCCTCGAGGCTGCAGGTGCTCCTCCCCTGACTAGACCATATTAACTTTTTTTGTGTCATAGACCCTTCTGACAGTCTAGTGAAGCCCATGGATCCTTTCCCTCAATAATATTTTTGAACAAAAAAAAATTACAAAGGAAACTGATATTTGACCAAAAGACAAAAGAGTAGGGCAGGACAACTAGGGCTTTGGCCCCAGGCACAAACATAGGTAAGGGGACTTTCTTCACACATTGATCTACCTCATCCTCCTCTGGCCAACCCCTAGGGTCCAATTGCTATGTCATCCCTCTCCTTTGGCTGCCTTCCCCCAAGGGTTGGGGGTGGGGGTGGTCATGGACCATCAGCCATACTGCAGGGACACAAGATAGATTCCTATATTAAAATACAGTTATGAAACTATTTTTAAAATCTAAGTTCATGGACCCCAGGTTAAGAACCCCTAATCCAGGTCAACTCACCCACATTTTACAGATGAGGAAACTATGGTGTTGAGAGCTTCAATGACTTACCCAAGATTACTCAGGATTTACTAGGATTCCGTCCCAGGTCCTTGGACTGTAAGTCAGTTTCATCACTACACCATGAAATGTAAAGATCCCAATGAACCCCCACTTATCCTCTTGCCCATCCTTCTAGTTAACAATAGCAAGAAGCTGAGATTGTGCTTAGTTTCCATGTCACCTTGAAAAGCCAAAATGTAGAAGAATTTTAAAACTTGGACTATTACACTTCTGACCCAAATCAATTTCTCTAGACTTTTGAGTCCTTGAGAGCAAAGACTGTCTTATTGAGCTTTCTATCCCCTGTTTTGTGTACCTCACACAGTGTCTTGCACATAGCAGGTTCTCCAAGAATGAAGAAGGACAATGTGATTGTTAAAATGCTAGACTTAAAAGAAAAATTCTGGCTCTGCTTTTTACTAGGTGTGTGACCACAGGCAAGTTGCTTAACACCTCTAGTGATTCTCTAAGTCATCGTGTCATCTACAAATAGATCATTTTGTCTCTTCTTAACTGCAAAGTATTCACAACATGAAAAAAGCTCCAAATCTAATAGGAAGATAAATGTAAGTTGCAATAACCCTGAAGTTTCAACTCACACCCTGCAAATTGGTAGAAATGACAAAAAAAGCAGCAATAGTCAGTGTTGGAGGGGCTGTGGAAGGATAGACACAACATTGCTGATGGAGTTGTGAAATGGGACAGCTATTTTGGAAAACAATTTGGAATTATTTAAACAAAGTGACTAAAACATACCTTTTGAAACAGAGGCTCTGTTACTGAGCTTATACCCCAAGGAAGCCCTTAAGAAGAAGAAAGTCCCCATGTATTCCAAAATGTTTATAGCAGCACTTTTGATGATAGCTAAGAATTAGAAACAAAATAAATGCCCATAAATTGGGGAATGGGGAATGGAATGGAATATTACTGTGCCATAAGAAATTATCTACGTAATGAATACATAATCATACACTTTCCAGAAGCATGGAAAAATCTATATGAACTGATACCAAGTGAAGTAAGAAAAGCCAAGAAAACAATATACAATATACAAAACAATATACACAATCACTACAATACTAAACTACATTTACTAAGCATCTGCTATGTATCAGGCACTTCTCTAAGCACTGGGGATACAAAAAAGAGGCAAAAGACAATCCTTGCCTTCAAGTACCTCACAATCTCAAGGGGGGAGAAAATATACAAACAAATATATACAAAGCAGGCCATACGAAAGATAAACAGATGATAACTAACAGAGGGAATTAGGAGGAGCTGGGGAAGACATCCTGTAGAAGGTGGTATTTTAGTTGGAACTTAAAGGAAATCGGGGAGGTCAGTAGTGTGAGCGGGAGAGGGAGAGCATTCCAGGCATAGAGGACAAACAGAGAAAACACCTAGAGCCAAGAGATGGAGTGTCTTGTTTGGAGAGCAGCCAGGTTGCCAATGTCACTGGATCAAAGGGTATATTTTGGGGAGTAAAGTGTAAGAAGACTGTTAAGGTGGGAAGGGGCTAGTTTATGAAGGACTCCGAATGCCAAACAAGGATTTTGCCTTTGATTCTGGAAGCAGTTGGGAGCCAATAGAGTTTATTGAGTAAGGAGTGACATGATTGGACCTGTGCTTTAGGAAAATCATTTTGATGGCTGAATGGAGGATGCATTGGAGTGAGGAGAGACTTGAGGCAGACAGACAAACCTATTGCAGTAATCAAAGTATGAGATGATGAAGGTCTGAACTGGAATAGGGGCAATATCAGAGGAGAGAAGGAGGTATATTTGAGAGAAATTCAAAAGTGATATTGACAGGCCCTGGCAACAAATTGAATGTGGAAGGTGAGAGATAGTGAGGAATCCAGGATGACTCTTAGGTTCCAAGCCTGAGGGATTGGGATGATGTAGTTACCCTCTACAGCAACAGTGAAGGTGGGAGAGAGGGCAGAAGGGTTTAGGAGAAAAGATAGTTCTGTTTTGAACACATTGAGTTTAAGATGTTTACTGGACATCCAGTTTGAGGTATCTGAAAGGTAGTTGGAGATGTGAGACTGGAGGTCAGCAGAGTGATTGAGCTAGGATAAATTGATATAAGAATCATCAGTCTAGAGATGATATTTAGATCCACAGGAGATGATGAGATCACCAAGTGAAGTAGGACAGAGGTAGAAGAGAAGAGGGCCTATGAAAGAACCTTGAGGGACACCTACAATTAGAGGGTGTGATCTGGAGGAGGATTAGGCAAAAGGAGATGGAGAAGGAGCAGTCAGATGGGTAGGAGGAGAACCAGGAGAGAGTGGTGGCCCAAAAACCTAGAAAGAAGAGAGTATTCAGGAGAAGAAAGTGATCAGCAATGTCAAATACTACAGAGAAGTCAGGGAGAATGAGGATTGAGAAAAGAGCATTGGATGTGGCAACTAAGATCATTCTTGTTCAATGCTCATTCTTTCAGTTTCCTTCTCTTCTTTCATCACTATAACTAACACAGTAGCAAGTAGCATCTTTTAACCTCAGCTTTCTCATATACAAAATGAAGGTGTTCAGATTTGAACTACCTACTTCTTCATACAGATGCTGTGAGGAAAGTGCTTTAAATGCTACAGAAATAAGTCCCTTAAAAAAACTTTTAGTTAAATGAATAAGTGAACTGGGCTTAGGTAGGAAATTGTAACAACGATGTTGCCAGCAGCTGCTGTGAGGGTGAAAGAACCAAGAACACTAGCAACAAGAGCGCACAGAAGAGCTGCCAGCACATATTCTTTGATGGGCTTTTCTAAGGAAAGCAACCTTAAGGGGTTAATAAGCTCAAGCACATGTATGTCATTCAATTAGTTCAGGGGGAAAAGCCAGCACCCTGAACTTCAGAGCAAATACAAATAGAAATTACAAACAGAGACAATATAAACAAACAACACAAACCAGTCTATCCATAGCAATACAGTTACCAGAGAAGCACCAACATCTGGATTTCTTCAAGGGGTGGGGGGGGAGCGGTGCTCCTTAACAACACCTACCCAGAGTCTCATCTGGTCAAATCACACAACACTCTTCCAGTGAGTGAGAGCCCCAAACAAAACAGTAACCTCTGAGTTTATATATCCTTCTTAGGGCCCAAAGGCTTCACACCTAATCAGCAAAAGGGTGTGGGCCTGGGGCTTAGCACTTAGCCAGACTTAATCAAAGGCACTCAATTACTTTAGCATTCTAAAAGAAAAAACAGTAAAAAAAAAAAAAGTCCCACCCTGCTAAACATTACAGAAGTGAAAGGTAGTCCCAGAAGCTAGAATCCATCACCATCGCTCCCTCTCTCTCTCTCTCTCTCTCTCTCCCTCCCTCCTCATCAGCTCTATAGGACTGGTTATCATGGTTAGCACTGGGGCTTGAGAACAGGAACCTAAATGGTCCCAATTCAAATACCTTTCTCGTGTGGTTAATGAAGGAATTTGTTTTCCTTAACTATATATATTTATAATGTGTTTTGTTTTTCAGTGGGAGGGGTGGGAGGTATGGGGAGACAGGCTGGAGAGAATTGGAACCGAAAATAAAATTGAGGGTTAAAAAATGAAAAGCAAATACCCTCTATAGCATTTAATGTCTAATGTATGAAGCAAAAAGAATCTCCTAAATTCCGTTGCCTCTGACCCCTGACTGGGACATTAGAGGAAATTTCACAGGGTATTTCAGCTCTGGGTGCACATTCTCCCTTCAATGACCCTGCTTTTCAGGCCTGGAATGTTCTTCCCCCTCATCTCTGCCTTTTTGGCTTTTCTGTATTTCTCAAAGACTCAGCTCAAATCTCCCTTTCTCCAGCAGGCTTTTCCCAGTTCCCCTCACTGCCAGTCCTTTTGATATTACTTCTAATTTGTCTTATATATACATAGGTGTTGGCCTGTAGTCATCCACATTAGACTGTGAGGTCCTTCAGGATAGGGAATGTTTTTTTTTCCTCCTTCTTTGTATCCCCACAACTTTAGCACAGTGCCTGGCACACAGCAAGCACTTAATACATGCCTGCCGACTAACTGACTGCAGACTCCCTCTGTCCACCCCCCTCTTTCCAGCCCTGTTTCTATTAAAGAAAAATGTCCATCTTATCACAGACTGCAGCTGCCCACAAGTCCCCAGAGGGAAGAACCCTAACCCCAAAAAAGGCAAAAAATAGGCGAAACAGGCAGCAGGTGGGAAGAGCTCTTTTTAGCTGCCTGCTGGAGAGAGGAAGAGAAGAGAGAGACTGGGGAAATCCATGAAGAACAACCAAGTCACAATAAACCTGTGAGATGGAAGACTGGAGGGGTAAGGGTAGGATCCGGTTGCCCAGGGATTGGCCAGTCCCTCTTTCCAAAAGTGATAGCTTTTCAGGGAAGTGAAGCCAACGTGTTTGGCTCTGCTTCTGGTCCTTGTGGTTTGTTATGAATTTCCTCAGAGATCTAAACACTGAAAAATAAAAACTGTTTCCCACCCCTTTGTGGCTCTTTTCACGGTCACTGACATCAGGGGTCAGGAATACACCGGCTGCTCCACAACTCAGCTCCCATTAATAGCCCTTAGACCAAACAGGTAGTCACTCAGTGAGTCAACAAGTATTTATCAAATGCTTAATTACTCTGTGCCAGGCACTCTGCTAAGTGCTAGGGATACAATGGAAGGCAAAAATATGGCCCCTGCCCTCCAAAAGCTCACATTCTAATAAAGAAGACAATAATAACTTACTCCATTTAATCTTCACAACAACCCTGTGGGAAAACTAATAGTATCTCCCTTTTCGTTGTTGTTTGGTTCTTTTTCAATCATTTCAGACTCTTTGTGACCCTATTTGGAGTTTTCTTGGCAAAGTCTGCCATTTGCTTCTCCAGCTCATTTTACAGATTAGGAAACTGAGATAAAAAGGGTTAAGTGACTTGCCCAGGGTCACACAATTAGTCTCTGATGCCAGATTTGAACTCAAGAAGCATCTTCCTGACTCCAGGCCAGACATTCTATCCACTGCACCTAGCTGCACATCTCCATTTTACAGATGAGGAAACTGAGGACTTCAATCTCACAACAATCCTATAAGGTAAATGTTACAGGTGAGGAAACTGAGGCTGAGAGAAGTGAAATTACTTGTCTAGGATCTCACTGCTAGTGTGAGGCAGGATTTGAATGAAGGACTTCTTGACTCCAAGTTCAGCATTCAATCCACTAAACCATTCAGCTGTATTTTACTTAGAAAAGTCATTTTTAGAGCAGTTAGGTGGCGCAGTGGATGCTCCATCTACCTTCCCACTGGCCCTAGAGTCAGGAGGACCTGAGTTCAAATCCAGCCTTAAACATTTACTAGCTGTGTTACCCCGGGCAAGTCACTTAACCCCAATCGCCTCTTCCCCCACCCCCACCACTGCCACCTCCACCAAAGAAAAAAGAAAAAAAAAAGCCATTTTTCTTAACCATTCAGGCAGAAGAGGTAGGAAAGGGATAGAAAGTAGGAAAGGGATGGAAGATAGGGCCAATATTCCTCTACCACCACCACCATGATACAATGATTGAATCATGTGGAGGGGAGAGAAGTGATATCTAAGTTATTCAAACAAATAAATGGGAAAAAGCACACACCTAAAGTTGTACATGCGTGCAGGACTAGATATAGACCTATATATGACAAAGATAAATGAAAACATCCTGCTGCATGTTCTAAAGAAAGAACTATGAGCTGAGAGGCCGAAGACCTTAATTCGAACTCAAGTCCAGCAACTCAGTTACAAGGTGACTGTGAATGAGTCTCTTGGCCTCCCTAGCAAATTTCTCATCTGTAAATGGGATTAATGATGAGAGAAGTAATTCTTCATGGCCCCATGGACTCTTGGCAAAGAAACCAGAGTGGTTTGCCATTTCCTTCTCCAGCTCATTTTACAGATGAGGCAGAGAGCGTTAAGTGACTTGACCAGGGTCACAGAGTTAGTAAGTGTCCAAGGTCACATTTGAACTCAGGTCTTCCTGAATCCAGGCCCAGCAGCCACACGCTGTGTCACCTAGCTGCCCTCAAATGATTGATTTAGGTTCACATAATAACCAAGTGGTAGAACTTGAGCTTCAGATAAGGTTTCCGGACTCCCAGTCAAGAGCTTTCTTTGGAACAGGAAGCAGCCAGAGTTATTTCTTATCTTTCTTTGTGACCAGCCTGTTCCTTTTCCCAACATACATTTCTTACTCCTTTTCTCTGAAGTTCCCATTGGCTGTATGCTGTAGCCTGCTCCTGCCCATCACACACCCATTCGTTATTTTCTGAGTGATAGTTCATTTTTAATTCTTTGGAGACTATTGTATGTCTTACTGCCATAGAGCAACACCAGTAGAATGATGGTATTAAAAAGATGGGCCTTTAAAGGAACTTTGCAATTTCCCAAAGGCAGTTCAGCATGTGTTCTCCTCCTAGACATGTGGCAAACTTGCAGTGCTTTTTCTAGGCTTCAACCAGTCCGTGGGATGGCAGTGGAAGGAAAAGAGCAAGGCTGAAAGGTCATTTGGTATACATTCCAACATTCTATCATCAACATACAAACACGGGATTGCTCCCTGCAATCTTGTCTGGTTTATACACTTTCCTCCATACAAAACAGTCTGTGCCTGAGGTGAGGGGAATGGGGTCATTCAAGGAGATTTAAAAAAACAACCCACACTGAAGTTGTATGAGCCTACTGTACTACACATAGGCATACATATGGCAAAGATAAATGAAGTACCCATCCATGCCTGTGCATTCTGTGGGACTCTTGCCCAAGCTTATGGAATGCCTGTCCCTCCCCACCCCGGGGAACACAATTACAAAATACCAGGACACTATTTTGGAATTCTACTTCCTGTCTCTCTAGATAATGTATTCCTCCTTCCCTACCCCCTGCCACCATTCCCCACCATATTTCCCACTGATACAGTTTACTCTCCATTAAACTCAACTTCCTCTGTCCTTCCCCCCTCTTTTCCCTCTATCCCTTTCTCCACCTCCTCTCCTTGCTCAATGACAGTCATATTTTTTTTTTTGCTAAACCACAGAATTTCCCATTCTCCCATTTCTACTTTCCAAGGGAATTTTTTGGCTGGTCTCCTGATTGGCTCCTCCACACAAACATACTCATCTCCTTGTTCTCCACTCACGGAATACCAGCACTCAACACTCCCTAGCCACAAGCATGGAATTCGTCAGGTTTTCCCTGGTGTCCTACATTGGTAACTGAAAAAAAATTAGTTTCCTTATCTAAAGACCACATCCCCCATTTCCTCAGCAGGAACTCTCCATACAGGGATTATGCCCACCCAGAACAGTAGGAGCGGTGGGATCGAGAAGGGGATGATGCTGCAAAACAAATGTACTCTTTTCCTAGATCTGTTTAGTCCTTAGGGATAGGGACTGGACTTGGGATTTCAAGAATACGTGGAAGCCAAGGGTCAAAGAACCACCTGTACCAATACAGGTTCTGCTTTCTTTACACCTTCCTATCTTAGAAAACTGCCCAGAGCACTGAGAGGGATTTGTCCAGTGTCACATAGCAAGTGTGTCTTGACCTCAGAATTTCCTGGCTTTGGGACCAGTTCTCTATCCCCTACATCTCTCTCCTTTGGGTCCTTAACCGTTTCTATTTTCCCCTAATTTTGGGCAGAAAGGAAGGGACCATACTTTGGCTATCCTTTTCAACTGTGAAGGAGGGATCTTGGATTTTTATTATTGTTGCTTATAACATAGAAACCTCGCCCCCTCCAATTACTGTCCAGGTTGAAATCTTCTCCCCTTCCCTGTCTCTTCTTTCCCATCCCACCGTGGGAGGCACTTGCAAAACAGATTGTAAAATCCTCAGAAGAAAACCCAAGAAGGGTTGAAGGCCAGAGAGGAGGAAGGAGATTGAAATGGGAAATGGGAGAATCACATGAGACACAGGGGAATGGAAGAGAATGGTGGGGAGGGCTGAGTAGGGCAGGGCAGGGTAGGGCAGGGATGGGGAGAAAAGCATCGCACCCCCCCACACACAGGGAAAGTTTCATTGGCTCATCTAAGACAATGTGGCCCAGATGAGCTATATCTCTGAGTAGGACTTGTGCAGAGAAACACTGCGGCCAAACCAGCAGGCAAAGCCAAGAACTGCTGACCCAGCTGTCCTCTTGCTCTGGGATAAATACAATAGTACTCCCTTCTTCTGGCTCCCTGGTCAGACCTAATAAGATTTCCTTTTTTGGAAACTCTCAAAAGAGATCAGTCACCACTTGGGCACCAGGAAGTAGCTTAGGGGTAAAGAAGAGAAAAGGGGGTGATAGGTCTGGTTTGAGTAGTTAGAAAGTCTTGTCCTGAGGATGTAACTGGATTCTTTGAAAGAAAGCAGAAAGCTCAGGGTCCTTCTGGGGATAGGTTCAAAAGATTATAGGCTGGAAGAGGCTTCAGGGAACCATTAGTCCTGTCCCTCATTTTCAAGATGAGGATGATGACAGGAAAAGACTTACCCAAGGTCACACAAGAGTGTGTACCAAAATCAATCGGTAAACTTTTTGATCAGCAAAGATTCATTAAGCATCTCCTATGTGCCAGGCATCGTGCTAAGTGCTGGAATCAGGATCTGAACCTGGGTCTTCTGGTGCCAAACTCAGTTTGCTTTCTGCAGCATGTACTTCACCATCGAAGAAAGTGTGTCAGACTACCATCTACCCTATATCATGGGCCTTGTGCATTGCTGGGTGATCTGGAATTGTAAATTAGTCTCTTCTTGCCACCACAAGTCTCTGTGCCCCAGCCATAAAGAAACATTCATAACCTCAGATATATTTACATTCTGGGCACACCACAGACCAGGAGTGGGGAACCTGCAGCCTCCAGGCCACATGTGGCCCCAAAAGGATTTGTTCTGTAAAGTATGTTTTCAGTCAAAGGGCTGCACTTGAGGACCTAGAGGGCCACATGTGACCTTAAGGCTGCAGGTTCCCCACCCCTACCACAGACCCACGCTTGGACATAGCTAATCCTCTCACCCCTCCAGACAACAAGGTAAGAAGCTTTGACGCAGAATTTCTCTTGAACTCAACACTTCTCCAATACTTGTGGAAGATTTCTTCTCCTGTTTGCATTGTTCATTCTTGAGATTTCCATAGACAAGCAGCTCCACCTCCAAATGCTACCTTATATCTTCCTCCACTTTGTGGGATCCCATGCCATTCCTTTCTTTTTCTCCATATTTCCACTCCCAAAAGAAAGTCACCAAAGAGAGAAAGAGACCACTGCCCATTTGCCGTTAATGCCAGGGTACCCAGGGGGAGTGAAGCACGGAATCTAGAGTCTGATTCCTAGGTTCTGTTCATGGTTCTGTCCCAGGGGAGGTGTATATGACTGAAAAGGTCCATTCCCTAATTAGAGCCTCCATTTTCTTCCACATCAGCAATGATCAGAATTCTCCCTAGCCTTCTGTAGTACAGGGAACTGAGCTCCTAGACAGCTCCTGAAAGGAAAATTAGTTAAGGTGGTAGATGGGGACATGTCTGCTCCTTACCTCATCTGAGCACCAGGCACACAGAGGATTCACAGCTAGGCACTGCTGGCAGGAACTCACCCCCCGGTTGGTACAGACATTGGCCCCTGGAAAAAAAAGACATAAAGGGATTAGAGGGCCACACATGTAATTACAAACTGCTTCTTTCTGTTTGAATTTCCAGAGATGTAGACCATTCTCTCCTTCCCTACACACACACAGAAACACTCACCTTGCCTGTCTTCCTCCACATAAGTACTTCTATCTAACCCAAAATTAACTAAATAAACATGACTAGATTTTCAGTCAATCGGACATTTATTAAGGATCACAGTGCACAACGGTGGATAGAGTGGATTAGTGGATAGAGTGCCAGACCTGGAGTGGGGAAGATTCCTCTTCCTGAGTTCAAATCTGACCTCAGACACTTGCTAGCTGTGTGACCCCAGGGAAGTCATTTAACCTTGTTTGCCTCGGTTTCCTTATCTGTAAAATGAGCTGGAGATGGAAATGGCAAACTACTGTAGTGTTTTTGCCAAGAAAACCCCAAATGGGGTCATGAAGAGTCAGACATGACTGAAAATGACTGAATAAACACTGTATACAACAAAGACCTATAATAAGCAGATTAGGGGAAAGTGATGAATGAACAGAAATACAAAAAGAGAGGAAATAAGGCCCCTTCAAGGGTCATTGAACTTAGAGCTAAAAAAGTGGAAATTTGACACTAACTTATAAGCTGCAATTTCATTTATGGGATAGGAAGTCATCGACTTTGATGTTGGAGGTCAGAGATAGAGATCTAGGCTCCAGAGACTGGCAATGGGGTGTCAAATCCTAGAGTTACAGAGTATTTCAGCTGGAAGAGACCATATGACCACAATATAAACTATCCCAGATGAGGAAAGTAAGGCCCAGATAGCAGAAGTGACTTGTTCTGGGTCATTACGTTATTTGATGGCATTTGACTTTCCTTAGTAAGTTTTCTATTCCACCTCCCTGCTAATGTCCTGAAATGTGCTCATGTGTGAGAAAAGGGATTTCATAATTTTCTAGAAAAATGGACAGAGAGATTGTATCTTTTCAGCCCAACACCTATAGGAGACACTGAGAAAACATGTTCACATCTAGGAAAATTCCTCCAAAATGGGAGGCTAAGGGGCTATTTAGGAAACTGCTTAAATAACCAGTCACAGAAATTTGGCTGTGAAACGTGGTTGGCCTTGGTAATTCTTGTCTCCATTGCTCAGAAGAGTTCTTCATGGGGAGACAGGGAGAAAAAGCTAAATATCCCTTAAGAAGGAAAAAAGGAGGTTTGCTTGGAAGAAGCCAGCACGATTGCGCACACCAATTAAGCGTCTACTTAGCTTAAGGCACTGAGTGCTAGTTATTCCGTATACAAAGCTAACTATAACACAAGTCCTCCTACTAAGGAGCTTACAGTCTATACTGGAGATGGCAAGGGAAGACCAAGTACACAAAAACTTTGGTTTGAAAGAGATTGAGATAAGCGCAGGGGAGAAATCCAGGCAAAGCTCTATGAGAATTTGGAGATGGGAGGGATCAGTTAGGGAAGCTGATCTAAATTGAGGAAGAAGGATTTTCCTGAATAAGCCAAGTCTCAGTCCCTTTGACCTCCAGCTTAGTACTTCCAAGCCTAATTTGGCTGTCCCACTCCTTCCCCCATTGTCAATGTTTCTCTGCTTTCTGGAGAGCGTTACTGTGGTACCTAACCTTGGAACAGTTGAGCCAAATCCTAGAATTTATTCCTTATTCCTTTGCCCTTTGGAAAAGGAAAAGGGAGGATGCTTGAGAGGCTTCCAGGAGGTCCTACTTCTTCCCAGCACTGCTTGGCCTCCTGCTCTCCTCAGCCATAGGCTTTAGGGACTGTTGGAAAGAGCAGGTTTTAGGCCGTGGTGTAACTAGGCAGGTGCAGAGAGTGCAGCTGCATTGGGTGTGTCACTAGCTGGAATGCAGAGGAGCTAACAGTAAAAATACAAATTTCAACTTTAGATATTTCATTTAAAAAGTGCTTCGCAACATTATCTTATTTGGTCCCCATAATAGTCCTGGGTGATAGGTAGGGCAGGTTTGTTTATTTTTATTTTTTTCCTTGCACCTCTAATTTTGTCTTCATGGGGAATTCTGATCTGGAGATCCCCTCCACCAACTACTTCCCTGCAACTTAGACTCTGCCTGGGGCATATGGGCATATGGTATCATATATGTATTAATAATTCTATATGTAGCACTCCCTGTGGGCCACCACTCCAACAAGGCACTCAATCTGGCATGTTGGGTCCTCTAATAGGCAGCTGCTAACTGGTTCTAAGGGCTATAGTCTGTGTATACTGCCATAGTTCATTAGCCCCTACTGTCTATCTTCCCCCCAAACAGTCATCCAGGAGATGCAACTAGATAAAAGCAAAGGCATTTACTAAGATGGCATAGTAAGGACCATAGCTGTGAAACATCCTTCTCTCCCCCTCCCCCACGAAATCAGAAGGGACGATACCACTGGCCAGGTCAAAATTTGCCATGTGACTGATGGCCCTTATAAAATGAGTTAAACAGTTTGAGAGAGTTTGGGCTAAATTCGATGGAGCTTTCCCACGAAAACACATGAGAAAAGTGGTTACAGAGTATAATGGTAATGAGGTACATTGTAATGGCAAGAAAAATAAGACTTTTCACTCTTTTTTCTTTTGGAGTGCTTCTTAGCACTAAGACAACCACGTGCCTATGATTGAGTCATTGATTGAATCAAGAGTCTTTGATGACCTGCTAAAGTTATAAGAAAGCTTAAGTCGCATGAGCTTGAGTCACATGGTTGTGACACCCTCTAACCCTGAAGAAGCCTGTATATATACTCAGAGGTTAGCATTTTGCTTGGGCACTCACTCATTGGAAGAGTGTTCCTGTGATTTTCCAGACGAGACTCTGGGTAGCCATTAAGGAGCCTGCCAGCTTTGAAAACCCAGACATTGGTTCTTTTCTCTCTCTGGTAACTATGTATGTATTGCTATGGACAGATGGTTAGAAGCCCTGTCTGCTGATTTGTGTTATTTGCTCTGTTTATATAATTTCTGCTTGTAAATTCTCTGTTTTCTCTGAAGTTCAGGGTGCTGACTTTTTCCCCTGAACTAAGTGAATGATATATGTATGTTTAATTAAAGTGAGATTATAAACCCCTTAAAGTTGCTTTCCTTAGAAAAGCAGATCAAAGAACCTGTGCTATCAGCCCTCCTATAAGCAGCTGCAAACAACACTGTCATTACACACATATGTAGGGAACACAGGTGGTCAAGGTAAATCAAGTCTCTGCTACTACAGGGCCTCAATGTCCTTTCTCTCCTTGTGGAGTTTTCATGAAGTTCCCCCTTGGGTTACAGCCCTTCTAGTCTTGCCACTGGACTGGTGACTGGAGGAAAGCTGGGCCATCTTTTGTCTCAATTCTTAACTAGCCTTTGCTCATTGAATGGGAGTGGCCTCAGATGGACTAAGACCTAAGAAAGACCTTAATTTAGAAAGGCCAAGTCATCCAGTGCATCCTGGGCCATTGCCATGACCTTTGATCATCTCGATTGCCTTGACCTTTGTGTCGCCACTGGACTCTGACTGGAGGAGGGAGCAAGGCTGACAACTTTGTGCAACTCGGCCTCACTCAAATACAATTCATGTGCAAGTCAAGACACCACCCTCATGATGTCATTGGATCTCTTCAGGAAGGACAGACAACAATAGCCCTTCTAGTAGGCAGGTTACTCGGGTAGGCACCCAAGGTCTGATCCTCTCTGCAACTTGCTCCTCAACTGCCATGGCTAGTTCTATCTAGAATCCATAGTCAGTTCTCTGCCGCCAGAGGTCATACTTATAAAAGCTGTTTCCTTTATCTAGTCAATCCCTGACTTGATGTTTCCATGCCTGATTGGAGAGTGTGTACTTCTGTTCCATCAAATGTAGCTCAAACTCTCTCAAACTGTTTAACTCATTTTATAAGGGCCATCAGTCACATGGCAAATTTTGACCTGGCCAGTGGTATTGTCCCTTCTGATTAAAAACAAACAAACAAACAAACAACTTTGCACTCTTTGTAAAGGGATACAAGGTGTAGAGGCAGGAGTGTACTGAAGCTGCTGGAACCAATTCTTAAATTTTCAGTGTAAGAATGTATACCCTGGAAATTGGTAAACTTCAAATCACTGATTTATTGTTTTAATTGTCTAGACTTAAGAAAATGATGGATAAAATGTTAATAATGCAGATTAAACTTAAGAGGCCTTGATCAATACAAAAACCTTAAGATGTAGGTGTTATTATTACCCTTGTCTTACAGTTGAAAATACCGAGGCAGACAAGTTAAGTGAACTGTCCAAGGTCACATAGCTAGTAAGTATCTGATGCTGGTTTTGAGCTCAAGTCTTCCTGACTCCAGGACAAGCGCTCTATCTACTGAACAACCTAGCTGCCTATGCCACAGTTCTTAAACAATCCAAAACTAAACATTCTTACAGAAAGATCCAGACCAACCATAGCTAGCAGTCCCAGAGACTACATTTACCCTCAAATACATAATTATACATAATAGAGTCAGAAACCATAAACATAAGGGTGCACGTCCATACAGGACAAGGAGTCTGAAGCCAGGCTTGTCCAGCCAACAGCATCTGGGCAACTGACTTTGATTCATGTGGTCACTTTCCCCACCCTCCTCCTACTCTACCTTTAGCCAGCTGTGGAAATAAACACCTCCACCCACCCGTTGTCCCCATGCACAGGACACAGGAAGACCAGCTTGTGCTAAACCTAGCTGAGGCCCTTGCCTCCTTTTTGACTCCCTTAATGGCAGTTTTTTATGGGAACCCGTGTCTAGGAATACATCGGGAGGATGTGGCAATAGTTAAGAGGGAATGGGGGCACAAAGGGTGAGGCCAAAATTCCTACTAAAAACATTTATTCCTATTCTGTAGCTTGGACTGACCAGTTTCAACATAAACATGAACAATAATTTCCCCTAATTTTTTGTGCTTATTGATTTCAGGCAGATTTCTTGAGATTGCCTTAGCCTGATGGAATTCAGTCTTTGAAGAGTTATGCCAGTGGTCCCTCGGGGACACACCACTCTCTTAAAATTAATCATAAATATATTTTATATCACTAAAAGACCCTCAAGTTCTGGAACTAAGAGAAAAGTGCAGTGCATCAGGCTTCAGAACCTCAAGTTAAGAAACCCTGAGTTCAAACTTCATCTTTGACACTCACTACTCATCATTTAATCTCTCTCAGCCTCAGTTTCCCCATCTTGGAAAATGGAAATAATACAAATAGTGCTGATTTCACTGGGCTGTTATGAGAATCAAGGGAGATAATACATGCAAAATACTTTGCAAATCTTACATAATAATATAAATGTCAGATATTATTATTATTATTAAAAGACTAAACTAGGCCTCTCCAAACCCTACTCTGATTCCAAGAAGGTAGGAGTGTATATCTTTAAAAGCCTAGTATTTGCCCTCTCTTTCAGCTGAGAACTGTTAATTCATGAAGAATCTCTGGGTTGGAGCCCATGATGATTCAATAAGCTGTCTCCTCTGAGATTTCATTCTCTAAAATGTGTGGAAGGCTTTGTTTCTCAGTTCCACCCATTCACATCCCTCATCTCGCACTCTAGGGCCCAGCCCTAAAGACTGGCACCTCTTCCCAGGGTCCTCATTTGAATGAACAATTTGAAAAGCCCTTTTCCTTCTGATAGAGCTCTCTCTTTTGACAACTTAGACTCAGGAAAAGAAGGAAGATGGAGTGTTTCTGTTAAACCCTCTTCTGGAGAATCCCAAATGCCAGGGGTTGTTCTGAGTCCATGAGCCAGGAGGGTTGAATTTTTCCTTTTCAATGCAATAAAGCCATAGAGGAGGTTTTCAAGACAGACCCTGGAAAAAGGTAGGGGAATCCCTGTTTCCTTAAAATCTCACTTCTACAAGAATCTATTCTGGATTCCCCTTAATTCTGATGCCTTCCTTTGGTTGATTATTGTCAATTCATCCCATAGCTTATTGGCACTTAGTTGTTTGCGTGTTGTGTTGGCCACTAGTCTGAGAAATCCTAGAGTGCAGAGATGGTCTTTACCTTTCTTGATATCCCCAGTGCTTAGCACAATGCCTGGTACACGGTGGGCACTTAATAAATGTTTATTAACTGGCTGACTTCTCCCAAGGTAGAAGCATCAGATTTCTCTTTTGGATCAAGAGTTTTGGAATAAGGAAGTCTAGCCTAGGAAAGTGGGTGAAGCCAGAGAGGAAACAGGCTTCAGCAAGAAAGAGATGACCAATCAGGTGAGAGGCACTGCATGATCCAAACAGTATTACTGAAAAATATTTCCAAATATAATGGCTGTGGCTGATCAAACATAAATGACTTACCAAGGATGGAAAATAACAGTGGGAGTGGGAAAGACATGAGACAAAGAGGAAAGAAAAGAGCAGGAAGGGATCTAGCAGGAGGGGAAAATGCAGAAATGAAGGACATTTTGCAAGATACATTGTCCCAGTATGACAGGAGGTAAGAAGTCAGCCCTCCCACAATAGCACACTTCATCATCATCTCTGTAGGATATTCTCTATGGTTGAGCCAAGTTGGGACTGGAAGTCATTTAAGGGAAAGTGATGCCGTTTTTTTAAATGATTACACTGCAATACAACAGTTATCTTTGTTGTCATTTGCCAGAGAGGAGACCAGGGAACCAGCTGGCCCAAATCTTGGATTGGATCCCAGCTCAGCCACTGACCCTGGACAGGTCACTTCCTGTAGAGATGAATAATAGGTCAGGATATGAATAATTTTCCATTATAATCACTTGGCCCAATGAACCAGTGCTGAGGATGAGCCATCTCTGGCATACTATCTGACAGATATTAACTGACCTTTAGGTCTCATTTTCCTCAGTAGGAAAGATATTATTATCCCCATTTTATAGATGAGAAGTCTGAGTCTCAGAGAGATTAGGTAACTTTCCATGATCATACAAACTAGTGAGTAATGAAGAAGGGCCCCAAAACATGTGTCTTCTGACCCTTGGTCCAGGGCTATTTGAACTTCATGATGCTTCCCCTACTGTGGATCTTTCATGTGACCGGAATCATACTTGTCCATGTCTCCTACGCTTGTCCCTGAAGGGTAGAATTAGGAACAAGGGATAGTACTTGAAGAGAAGCAGGTTTTAGCTTATGGTAAGAAAAATCTTCATAATCATTAGGAATGTCCAAAAGGGAAATAAGTTACCTTGGGAGGTAGCTGGTTTCCTCCATAAGATTTCCAGCAAAAGCTGTATAAACACTAGTTAAATATGGCAGAGGGGACTATCAGTCAGATACAGGCTGGCCTCTGAGATCCCTTCCAACAGATAATACAGCTACCATCTTTAGAGCACTTATTACCTGCCGGGTACTTTATAAGTATCGTCTCATTTGATTCTCACGTTAACCTTATTATTATCCTCATATTACAGACGAGGAAAGCAAAGCAAACCGAGCTTAAGTGACTTGCCTAAAATCACATAGCTAGTAAGTATCTGAGGGTGGATTTGAATTCAAGTCTTCCTGACTCTAGGGCCAACACTCTATCCACTGCACCACCTGGCTGAGACTCCGTAGTTCTTGATGCAAATACTTCTTTAGTCAACCCAGCTATTCCTTTTCATCCAGTGTAAATTTTATTTGTTGAATGAATAAGCATTAATTAAGCAAGCACATACTGTGTGCTAAGCACTGCACTTAGCTATGGGGTTACAAATAGAAAAGTGAAATTTCTGCCATCATCTCCTAATGGGGAAGGGAACACATACGGGAAGATTCTGCAGCACGGCAGACGGCAAAGCCTGAGTAGCCTTAGGATGCTGATATAGATGCAGGGCAGATGCTAAGGCCCTTAGGGCAGTCCTTAGGGCCCAGTAGGAGCACAAATGGTAAGGTCTCGAGATTCAGAGAATGAAAATGGCAAGGCTTCAAACCTCAGGAAGTGTAAGTCACTTGGAATCTTGACATGGAAGAAGAAAATTCATCCTCCTAAGTGATCACATGCATTCAAATCCATACCATCCAGGGTTATAATTATGTGAGACATGATCGTTGGTTCCAGCCCAATGGAAATATGCAGTGTAAATTGAAATAATTTGACCACTCTGGAGATTCAGTCAGATATGTCTGAAACAACTCAACAACAACAGTTAGATACCTATCAGTGACTTGATTAAACTTTTCCCCTTCTCAAATCAAAGGAGAACAGCTGACAGCAAAGGCAGACTCATCCTCTCTGATTCAGAGATCTCACTTCTAGGCATGTCCCCTAGGGAGGCTGAGAATAAAAATAAATAATAAAAAATAGCTAATATTTATAGAGTTCCTACTCTGTGCTAAATATAAATGTCATCTCATTTGATCCTCACAACAACCCTTGGAGGTAGATGCTATTTTTATCCCCATTTTATAGTTGAGGAAACTGAGGCAAACAGAGTTTACATGATCCACCCAAGGTCACACATCTAGTAAATGTTTGAGGCTGGATTTGAACTCAGGTCTTTCTAACTCCAGGCTCAGCACTGTATCTATTTCAATACCTTGTTGCTATTCAGTCGTTTCAGTCACATCCAACTCTTTGTGACTCCATTTGGGGTTTATTTGGCAAAGATGCTGGAGTGCTTTGCCATTTCCTTCTCTGGCTCATCTTGTAGATGAAGAAACTGAAGCAAACAGGGTTACGTGATTTGCTCAGAGTCACACCGCCAGTAAGTGTCTAAGGCTGGATTTGAACTCAATTCTGCCCGGCACCAGGCCTGGCACTCTCCACTGCACCACCTAGCTGCCTACTTGGCTGCCCCATAAACACCAAAATATTCACAGCAGCACTTTTGTGCATAGAACTGGAAACAAAGCAAATACCGATCAGACTGAAAAATGGCTAAACATATCATGGTACATGAATGTAATGAAAAATGACTGTGATAAGAAACAATGAATGTGAAGAATCCAAAGAAACATGGGAAGATTTCTATGCACTGACAGAGTAAAGTAAGCAAAATCAAGAAACTCCATATATCCTTGCATAAATTAAATTTGTAGATAACAATGGGATGTAGTCAAGTACCATGTGTAACCAACCAATTGGGTTTAAAGACCTAAATGGAAAGGATAACAAATAAAACCAAATGCTGAGTAATGACAATAACTGTACTTAACCTTGACAGAAAAGCAACACATTCTTTCCTTCTTTGGAGAAGGAGGCACACATAGGCATGGAATTATAAAGCACACATTGTCAGAAAGTGTGGATGGGCTAGTTGGTTTTTCTAAACTATTTTTTTTAATTGTTACAAAAAAATAAAAAAACAAACGAAAAAGTGTGGCAAGGGATGGTTTATTAGAAATGAATGAATGAGTATTCATTAAGAACTTACTATTGTACTAAGTGCCAGGGCTATAAATAAAAACCTCAAAGACTATCCCTGCCTGCTAAGTGCTTACTCTCTAATGGGAGTGTTATGGTAATTAGGATGGGATTTTTCGTTGTCTTCTCTTTTGGAATGCTAAGGCAGTCAAGTGCCTTTCATGAGTCTTGCCTTTGTTTGAATAGGGCAGGCAAAGTAGGACCTTTTCTTGTCTTTGTTTTGGAATCTTTTATTAAATCGGCTTCTTTGTTGACCTGCTTATGTCATGGGTTTGAGTCCCAGGGTTGTGACACTCTTTGACCCTGAAGAAGTGTATGTATACTGAGAGGTTAGCATTTTGCCTTTGGTGGCACACTCATTAGAAAAGTGTTGGGGATTTGGCCAGACAAGACTCTGGGTAGCCGTTGGAGCCCCCCACCCCCACCTCCTGGCTTTGAAAATCCAGATGTTGGTGCCTCTCTCTCTGGTAACTATGTAATTCCCTGGTCAGACCGCTAGGGGCCTGTCTTGTTGATTTCTGTGTGTGTTTGCTCCGTTTATATAATTTCTGCTTGCAATTTCTGTTTGTATTCTCTCTGAAGTTCAGGGTGCTGGCTTTTCCCCCTGAACTAAGTGTATGTATATGTATGTTTAATTAAAGTAAGATTGTTAATCCCTTAAAGTTGTTTTCCTCAGAAAAGCAGATCAAAGAACCTGTGCTAGCAGCCTTTCTGTGTGCTCTTGTTGTTGCTCTTTCACCAGCACAACAGCTAATAGCAACATTGTTGTTAAAGGTAGAAATAACATACAAAGGTAAGCAGTGACCAGGGAGGGGAATTTTAGCTCAAAAAGTTTTGGGGGAAGGGAATAATCATTTATACAGTTCCTACTATGTTCAGTATGGCCAGAAATTGTCATGGTCCTTATCACCTTTAATTTCTTTCATTTTTCTTTTCTATTCTTTTTTTAAAGAAGAAATAAGGCAATGAACACAGTTCATAGGGAAATGTTTTACATAACTGCACATGTATAAGCTATATCAAACTACTTGCCTTCTCAAGGAAGGAGAAGGAGAAGGAAAGAGAATATGGGTATTTTTAAAAAAGAATGTTAAAAACTTTTGCTTACATGTACTCAGGAAAAAGTAAAATAAAAATTAAATATAAAAAAAGAAACGCAACAAGGTAATATAGTGCTATAGGACAAGTTCGGTGGGATTGTGGGTAGAGGGAGTTAGTTGAGGACATAGGTTTGAATCTTGGCTTTTCCACTTCCTACCTATATGAGTTTGAGCAAGTCTTGCCTGGGTCTCAGTTTCCTCTTCTTTAAAATGAGAAGTCTGAATTAAATAGACTGTGAAAAGTTAATGATGAGAACAATTTTGCCCAACTTTGAGGGAGTACAAGCAAGCCTTGGGATGTTGCTGTCTCTGCCCTCTAAATGTTAGCTTCTTGCTGCAAAGTCCTTGTTGCCCTGGACTGATTATGGTTCTGCAGCACTGTGGTTACTTCTCTCAAATGCTATGAATTCCAATCTTCCTAAAGTGCTTGGAAGTGTCATCAATATTTGTCCCACATTACTGCCTGAGTTATTTACATACTTCAGCATAGCTCAATGTTTTTAAGGAATCCTGATCATCCATGTTGTTCAGTCATGTCTGACTCTTTGTGACACCATTTGGGGTTTTCTTGGCAGAGATACTAGAGTGGCTTGCCATTTCCTTCTCCAGCTCATTTTACAGCTGAGGAAATGGAGACAAAGAGGGTTAAGTGACTTGCCCAGGGTCACACAGCTAATAAGTGTCTGAGGCCAGATTTGAACTTAGGAAAAGGAGTCTTCCTGACTCTATCCACTGTGCTATGTCAGGTACCAACAAATACTTTAACTCTTCTAAAGACCCACTATTTCCTCCCTTCTGACTATGCAGACCACAGCCCCTCCCACCTTTGCCAAGGATATATGTGAGCTGGTGTGGTTGAAGCCCTTTGAACGACTGGTTATGACCAGGCCATTGAAAACTTATAAGACAAGTCCTTCAAGAACAGACTGAGAGCTTTTCCACCTCAGTTGGATCCATTCAAATCTCCATAAAGGAAAGTCTTTAATGAACAAAGTCACTGATATAGCTACAAAATGACATCTAAGTCAGCACCAAATCCTGGGCAGTTCTTCCAGGGTTTCCCCTAACAAAGCCTTGTCCTCCTGATGACCTCTCTCCAAACCCAGCTTTTCATTTCTGTAGCTATTTCGCCTCCTGACCTGATTTCACATCTATGTTGTGTTGTCAAAAGCAATCCATTCTGCCTCCCTTTCCATCCAGGCATTCGCTTGAATACAAGGTTCTCAGAGCCAAATTTATTTATTTATTTAGAAACTGTAGAGTCCCAAAATATCATATTTTTTTCCTTAGAAGCATCTGGCCCAGAGGAATGTGACTCACTGCCTTTCACCACTAACTCCTAATTGTTCCCAGGAAGAGAGAGTTTGTGAGTCTGTCTTCAATATACTTAGATCTCTAGCTGTTTAGCGCTTAAAAACCTATTAATAAGTTAATAGCCCAAATGCATTGGCCCATCTTAGGAATCTTAGGATCCCAAAGGTGGACCTCAAGAGAGGTCTAGTATAACCACTTGCCTTTAGCCAAGTAAAAGTTCAAACTACCTAGACCAGATGGTTCCAGTTGATCATTCCAATACACCTTGATGGTCAAGATTTTCCTTCCTACACACAAAATCAATCTTGAAATAAGATAAATGCATTGAATCATGGGTATCACAGACACAAATTTCCCATTTGGAGAGGCTAGGATGGCATTGAATGGATTTAAAGCTGGAAGAAACCCAGGGGAACAAGTAGTCCGACCTCTTCATTTTGTGAATGAGGTAACTGAAGCCCAGGGAGGTCAAAAGATTAAATGCCCAGTGGCATAGAGATAATAAATGATAGAGTCAAGATTAGAACCAAGGTGCCCTAACTCAAATCCAGGGCTCTTTCTACCTTCTATACCATGTTTTACTATTGTTATTCAGTTGTGTCTGACTCTTCCTGACCTCATTTGGGGTTTCTTTGGCAAAGATACTGGAGTAGTTTTGCCATGTCCTTCTCCAGCTCATTTTACAGATGAAGAAACCAAGGCAAACAGGGCTAAGTGACTTGCCCAGGGTCATACATCTGGCAGGTATATGAGGCCAAATTTGAACTCAGGTCCTCCTGATTCCAGGACCAGCACTTTATTTACTGAGCCACCGAGCTGCCCCACCATGTCTACTAAGTAGTATCAAATAGGTCCCTAGGGGATGTAGATTGACTTTATAAGCTACAAATTAACATTATCTTTGTTATATTGTATTTTACTTATTTTGTTAAACATTTCCCAATTACATTTTAACTTGGTTTGGTCTTGGAAGTGCCCTCCTCATGTTTGACACCTCTGTTCTACATAATGCAACAATTCACTAATCAATATTTGTTAAGGGCCTGCTGCATGCAGACTGCAGTGATAGGTGCCAAGGAGATGCAAATTTTAAATCAGACACGGTTCCTGACATCATGGCATTTAATATCTAATAGCAGATCACAGGATTTAGAACTTGAAGAGACTTTTAAGATTTAATTCAACCCCATCATTTTACAGATGGCAAAACTGAAAAGGGTTAAGTCAGGTTTGGGGAACCCACGGCCTCAAGGCCATATATGGCCCTCTAGGTCCTCAAGTGCAGCCCTTTGACTGAATCCAACTTGGATTCTCCACCCGTGGGTTAAGTGGTTTGGCCAAAGGCACACAAGGGTTAAGCAGCTAAACTTGGATTCAAATCCAGATCTTTCAATATTCTTTCTACTATACCATACTGTCTCTCAAGGAGTACTTGCTCCAGGATGCATTAAAGGAGGTGGCTAGATAGTGCAGTGGATAGAGCACCAGCCCTGGAGGCAGGAGGACCTGAGTTCAAATCTAGCCTTGGGCACTTAATAGCTGTGGGACCCTGGGCAAGTTACTTCTTAACTCTGATTGCCTAAAAAAAATAAATAAATTTTTAAAAAAGTAGTTGGGGGTGGGGAGTAGGATGAAGACATTTCTAGGAATACAATGGAGGGAAAAGGTAGTTTTTACAAAATTTCACTTGGGAATCTGAAACATAAATTTGGCTGGCATGGCAAAGTTAGGAGAGACCAACTGTGTCATTCCCAGTCCACCTCCCCTTTCCCTGGTGTGTTGACCTCTGCTGCAGCCATCTGCCCAGTGAGGAACCTGGCTAAGTCTCAAAAGAAAGAAGATGGGATGAAAAACCACACCAGCTCTGTGCACAGAGGGGAGGTTTGAATGGCTTATCCCAGAAACTGTCCACTCTCTTTCCCCTTGCTAATTATCTGTCTGCTGATTCACGAACTGTGGTTCTTGTGGGTGCTCTTCCTGGCTTTTCCTGAAAACAAGGGGAAGAGGATAAGCACAGCTAGGGCTGGGTGATAACTAGAGGCCCTGGATGGGGTAAGGGGTTAGACACGAGGGGATTTCAATTGGAAAAGTCCAAAGACGTCCTCTTCTACTCATTCCCTCACACTTTTCTTTGACATCTGTCACCAGGGACCTTCCCTTCTCGCAGACTGGAGAAGACAAAGACTACCACCCTTGCCTGTCACACCCCCGGCGGGGAGAGGAGATGACCTTCATGGTGACCTCAGAATTATACTGATGCTTGGTGCCTGGAAAGCCCACAGTTCTAACCTAGATGCCATCTTTATTGGGGAAATACTCTCTGACATATTTAGGATGCACTGTCTCTCCCTAGCATGTCTAGAGTTGAATAACCAAACAGAGATGCTCTTCTGTTTCACAACAATAAGCGAGGCTCATGAAAAATTCCATGTAAATCAGATAACAGCAAATGTAAACTTATTTTCCCATTGATTTGCAAGCACCTTTAAGAAGCATGTTGTCTAACCCTGAGGTTTTTGCCTCACATCCAGCCCACTGGCAAAGATAACCAAAGATGGGAATGGAAAGACAGACACAATGCTTCATTTTCATTATCGGTAGAGCTGCGGACTAATACAACCACTCTGAAGAGCCATTTGGAGTTGTGGAAGTACCATTTGACCCAGAGATTCCATTGCTGGCATGTGCCCCAAAAAGAAAGGCTCCATATATGCCAAAATATTTATATTAGCGCCTTTTGTGGTAGCAAAAAAACTGGAAGCAAAGTAGATGTCTGTCAAGTGGGGAATGGATAAACAAACTGTGGCACATGAACATAATAGGATATCACTGCTATAAGAAACAACAAACATAACTGAAACGACTGAGTAACAATCCAGAATAACAGTACAATATTTGCCCTACCTCTCTCTTCGAATAAGGAGCTTAGAGGCCATCTAGTCCATAGCCTTGTTTTACAGATGAGACATTTGAGGCCCAGGGAAGTTAAATGACTTATCCAAGCTCACACAAAGAACAAATGGCAGAGATGAGATTTGAACCTGGATCCTTAGACTCCAAATCCATGTGGTATCATGGAAAGAATGATGCATTTAAAGCCAGGAGAACTAGGTATGAGTCCTAGGTCTGCCATTTATTGCTTTACCTGATACTGGAAAAGCCACCCTAGAGCTTCATTTTCTCAACTGCAAGCAGAGAGAATTTGCCTCGATGGCCCCTAAGTGCTTTTCCATCTCTCAGTCTCTTTATGATTCCCAAGAGACTTGACACTCGATTCAGAAATGTGAGCTCTCTTTATTGTTGTCGTGGTTCAGTCATTTCAGTTGTGTCTGACTCTTTGTGACTCCATTTGAGGTTTTCTTGGCAAAGATGCGGGAATGGTTTGCCATTTCCTTCTCCAGCTCATTTTACAGATGAGGAAACTGAGGCAAACAGGGTTAAGTGACTTGCCCAAGGTCATACAGACAGTGTAAGTATCTAAGGCCAGATTTGAACTCAGGAAGATGAGTCTTCCTGACTTCAGGTCAGGTGCTCTATCAACTGGGTCACCTAGCTGCCCCCTGATTATAACCACAACACTAATAATTTTTGATTATAAAAAAAATTGTTGAATTAGGAAAAACTATTCTATTTTACATATGTGGTATAAAACTTGTGAAACTTTGCTTCCCAGCTCTCCTCACCTCCCCACTCCTATATCATACCTCTCTCATTTTAGTAGATTCTATCAGACCCTCATCCTTCCTTCTCTATGCAACTAAAGTATCTCATCCTTTTCCCATCCCCTTTTCCTCCCCATCCCCCAGATATGGTCATATCTCTTTGATCTCCGAGGTGACAGAATCTCTAGGAGGCCAAAGCCAGACCTAAGTCCCCTCTGGTACCCAGGATTCCAGAGAGCTCAGAACAGTTCTGAGTTTTACTACTACAGTTTGAGTTGCTGTTTGGTTGACCTGAGTAGGGACCATAACAAATCCCAAGACCAAGGATCTCTCAGGCCCAGGGTGGCTTAGCAGAGCCTACCAAACCAGTGGTATGTGGGAACCATTGCTGCATTTTCAGCACGAACATTTATACCTTGGAAATTAGCAAATGCTATAAACTGGGGCTTGATTTATTGGTTTGTTGATTGTCTACACTTAAGAAAGTTATGGACAAAATATTAATAATGTAGGTTATACTTAAAAGTGCAATGTCTAAGCCTATGTCTACTGGAGATATTCTAAGGAACCTCTGGCTCTCAGCCCAGATCTACCCTGGAGGCAGGGAAATAGCTACTCCTCAATCTAGGATCAATTCAGTCCATTGGTCCCAACACTGAGCACATAGAGAATCTGTTCTTTATTGGAGACACTCTACCCCAATGCCTTCCAATCAATGTTATGGCAATATCAGACTTAGTTAAGCCTTAGTCAGGCTAAGGATCCAGGAACAGGATGCAAATAGCCTAGCACACTCTTTACAACTCCTTCCATAAGGCCTGTATGTATTCCACTGGGATTCTCCAAAAATTCATAAAAAGGGGTCACCAAAGAAGCCTCCCTGAACTTTTCAACTCACTGCTCATGAGAAAGGGATCCTTACAGCTGCCTGTAACTCAAACAGGGCTCCTAACAGCTCCACATGCCCAAGATTTAGGCTTACCTGGAAATCAAGGAATAAAAAATCATTAATAAGTGCCAACTAGGTTCCAGGCCATGGAGGTACAAAGACAAAAATAAAACAGCCCTTGCCCTCAAGGATCCTATAGTGTCCTGAGGGAGATGACATGTACATATGTACATGGTAGCAGACTTCTCTAACCTGTATTACTGGAGAGACTGAAGCTGATGGATCTCATGAGCCTGACATTTCTAAGCTGTAGTAGGCTCAGCCATTAGGTGTCTACACTAAGGTCTCCGCGTAATACAGTGAGCTCCTACTGAGGGGACTGAGGCATTAGACTGCCCACTGGCCCAGATCTGAAATGGAGTTACAGTCATCCCTTCCACATCTCGAGGGTCAGGGGTGCAGTGCCCCATGATCTGGAAAGTCTGTGTAAAAATTTTTGGCCCTCCCTTCATACCAGAGAAGTCTGAATTATTTTGGTATTAAAAGATAAAATGTTTATATTATATGATACTGTACATACATTTTAAGAATTTCTGAGTTTCTAAAACTTTTTCTGTGTCATCTGCTGGCCTTTGTGTGCAATCTGCAGTTTCCAAAAAAATTCCCAGTAAATTACCATTTAATTTCTTATGCTGACACATATATTGAAACCTCAATGGGGAAAGCCACAACGTGGAAGGGATAATTTTAGTCAGAATTCTCATGTTGATTGGAATGAGACCAGGCATGTGAATGGCCCCTACACTTCCAGTCTGGATGAGATAGGAAGACTTAGTCATATTATGTGTATATACATATATATGCATATATGTATATATGCATGATATGTGTGTATGTATAATAAAAAAGGTAAAATTTGCAGCGTTAAGGCACTAGGAGGAGAGTGGGTATCAGGAAAGGCTTTAAGTGGCAATGTTATTTATACAGACTTTTGAGGGAAGCAAGAAATTCTAAGAGGTAGTGGTGATGTGGGCCTGCATTTCAGGCATGAGGAAGAGGTCAGGAGATGGAAAATGAAGTGTCAAATGTGGGAAACAGAAAATTTGGCTAGACTGTAGCATGTGGGATTAAATACTAAGACCGGAAAGGTAAACTGGGGACAGGTTAATATGGGCTTCCAAACTAAACAAAGGAGTTTATATTTGATCTTAGAGGCAATAGGATGCCATTAAAATTTACTGAGCAGGATAGAGACATGGCCAGACTTAAATTTGGGGAATATCATTGTGGCAGTTGTGTAGCAGATAGAATGAAGAGGGAAGAGAGAAGGCAAGAGCAATAATTAGGAGGCTATTGCAATAATCCAAGCAAGAGGTGATGGGGGCCTAGGATCATGGCCTTGGGAGTAGAGAAAAAGGAACAGAAGTGAGAGATATCGTGAAGGTAGAAATAACAAGATTTGATGACTGATTAGAAGTGTAGAGTGAGGGAAAATGAGGTGGCAAGATAATGCCAAGGCAGTAAAGTCAGTTAGTCAAGCATTTATTAAACACTCACAGGGCTAGACACTGAATGAAGGAATACAGATACAAAGAAAGACAAAAAAAGCTTCTGTTCAAGAAACTTATATTCTATGCAAGGTTCTAAGACAGCTCGAAAAGACTCATGATGGAAAAAGCTATCCGCGTGCAGAGAAAGAACTACAGAGTCTGCATGCAGACTGAGGCGAACTACTTGCTCTCTTTTTTTTTCTTTTCTTTTTTGGTTTTGTTTCTTTTTTCTCATGAGTCATTCCATTGGTTATAATTCTTCTTTACAACTGACTATTGTGAAAATAAGTTTAATATGAAGGTATATGTAGAACCTATATCGGATTACATGCTGTCTGGGGGCAGGGGGGGGAGGAGAGGGAAGGGGAGAAAATTTATAACTCAAAAACTAGTGGAACTGAGTGTTGTATACTGAAAATAAAAAATAAATTTAAAAAAAAAGAAACTTACATTCTAATGAGAAAGACACCAGATACATACATAGGTAAATACAAGATACACATGGAGTGAGTGGAAAAGGGAACTTCAGAAGCAAAAGTTCCAGCATCTTGGGGACCAGGAAAGAACACCTATTGATGTGGTGCTTGAATTATGTCTTGAAGGAATCCAAGGGATTCTGAGGGGCCAATCTGAGGAGGGAGAGGGTTCAAGGCTTGGAGAACGATCAGTTTAAAGGTACAGAAACTGAACATGAAATATTAGGTGTGAAAAAGGGTAAAAGGACAGTATAGTTGGATTGTAAAAGGTGTAGAGGGATGTAGAGTGTAAAGAGCGTAGAACAGAAAGGTGGGGCGGGGACTGTGCCAAAGGACTATGGAGTTGATCTGGAGCTAATAGGAAGCCAGGGGAGTGTACTGAGTAATGGAGTGACATTGTAATGCCCAAACCTTAGGAAAATCACCCTAGCAGCTGTAGGGACAATGAACTGGAGTGGGAAAGTACATGAGACAAGCTGACCAATTAGATGGCTATTGCAATTGTACAGGGGAGAGATAAACTAGGCTGGTAGCAGTATAAGCACAGAGAAGGGGACCTATTCAAGATATTTGGTAAACCTGAATGACCAGAAGGCTGGTGGTTATCTTCAACAGAAACAGAAAAGTTTGGAAAGGACTGAGTTTGAAGACAAAGAAAATGAGTTGTTTTGGACATATTAATTTTGAGATTCTCTATTTGGCCATTTGCTCATGTGATTTTTATAGGACAGTAATATGGTGGGCAGTAGAGGTGGGATAGTGAATGGCATTTATAAATAATTTATAAATTATAAATGTATGCAATAATTATATATTCTATTTTACATTTATAAATAATTATAAATAATAAAGTGCTTTGCAAACCTTAAAACATCTATATAAATGTCAACTATAATTACTAATAGCCTCAGCTATACAACTCAAATGCCTCTTCCAAACAGGAGAATCTTCCTCTTGGACAATGATTCCTTCTTGGGTAATAATACCCACTCTGTCCTCACACAGCACTTTGTGTTTTAACTCCCTAATAAATATGAGCTCTAATATTGTGTGTTCCAGTTATCTGCCTGATTTATCCCCTACTAGACTGTTAGATCCCTTATCTGTCTCCCCACAGTGTATAGTGATGTGCTACACTTTGCACGTAGTAGATCCTTGTTGGCTGTTTATTCAACCTTGCCGTCCCCTGGGCATGTAAGAACCATAATAAATAATAATAAAACCCCCAGAGAACAATATTCAGATAGCTCTGGGTTATTTTGACCCGCACCAGTATTTTCAGACTTCCTAACAAGGAAAGTCCTAGAAAGTACTGCTGGAAGCCCTCTCCAACACCCCAACTTCCCACTCCCCTCAAAAGATGTCTGTGACCTGTCAGGAACTCAGATGTATGTATTCCTGTGGACTCATCAGGCAGACTCTATCGCCAGGGTGGATCAGGAGGAGGAAAGTAAGAAGCCCCAAGGGTGGCCCCTGATCACCTCCCAGATTGGGACATAAATGGAACTGCCTGAGATCTACAGCAGCAAGACATGGGGATGGAATGACTGTGCAAAGAAGAGTCCTAGAGGCTCTTAGAAGTCCTGTTCACGTTTGCAGCACCCTTTCTGGTCTTCTGTCTGTATCAGGGTCACCGCTCCCAACTGAGACTTCGCTTAAAGAAAGCGGAACCCCAGCCTTGTTCTGTAACTCTAATTAGTCTTCTGTCTGAGCATCAGTCCAGCAAGCCCACAGCATTCACTGACACCCGGGAAGGCAAAAAGCACCCATATCATATGAAGAGAGAGAGAGACAGAGAGAGAGAGAGAGAGAGAGAGAGAGAGAGAGAGAGAGAGAGAGAGAGAGACCACAAGCGAGACGACCTGCTCCTAGTGCAAACCCGAAATAAAAAGACAACACTCAAAGATCCACACATCCCCATTGCGCTGCACAGTCAGAAAGAAATCCCTGCGGATGAGCACCCAACGGACCCGCTTATTGGAGTAGGACTGCGAGGCAGGAGCTTCACTCAGGGGAAAAGACCGGACAGGTCAGGATCACTCAGTTCCGAAGCCTGGATCGGCACAAGTCCCACCAGAACTCCTTCAGCTCCCGCGGACTGCACAAACTTTCCGGGCAGGGAGCTGGGATAGCCCAAACCCGGGATAGCCTCGGAATCCACTGCCCGTTTGGTGTCACTTACCCTGGACTCTGCCCGCCAGCGCCCCCAGCGCCAGCAGAGCCAAGCAGAGCTCCCGCGGTTCCATTCTTGCCTCTCCTACCCGGGCTCTGCTCCGCGATTTCCTACGGTTGGGTGCAAAGCGCAGGACGCCCCGAAGTCTTTTTCCCGCCCCCCACGGCTTCCAGGAGGGTGGGGACGGATGGAGGGGGTGGGACTGCGGGCGGCTGGGGGAGGAGTAAGCCGCAGACCCTCCCTTCTACTTTAGAAGCCAACTGGAAAAGAGGAGGGTTTGGGTTGGTTTTTTGGTTTTGTTTTTTTTTTTGTTGTTTTTTTTTTTTTGCGGGGGCGGGGGCCGGAATGGAGGGGGCTGCTTCTTATCACCTTGGACCTGCTGTCGGCTCTCCTTAGCCCATCTAGTACAACCTCATTTTAGACAGAAGGAAACCGAAGCCCAGAGAGGGGAAATAACTTTCTTGTGGTCCCCTTTCACTCACACACAGCCTCCCCATCCCTTTTCCCCATCTCCTGGCCCCCGAAGGAGTACCAGCTCAGCGCACCAGTGGGAAAGAGGATGAAGAGTGGGGCGGGAAGGGGTAGGAGGCCGAGCTGGAAGTCCCCTAGCCAAAGGGGAGCAGCGAATTGAGACCATTAGTCACTTCATTTAAGAAATGTTTACTAAAGGACTGAGGCGAAGATTACAAGATAAAATATGACACAACTCCTGCCCTCTCCGCCCACCTCCCCCAACACACACACACCCAAGGAGCTTATAATAATAACAATAATCGGCATTTATAAAATCCTTTCTGCTTCACAAGCTGTTTAGGTTCGTTATTCTTTGTTCCTTTGCATTGTCAGCCACGGAAGCCTTCAAGGACTAATAGAGACCTCATTGTTCCCTTCCTTCTCTTGTATTTGTAGTTAGGACCAGATAGCTTGGTACTGAATTGTTCCCTGCTTGACACATGCCAATAAGGTTTGTCTCCCCAGCTAAACTATAAACTGCTGGAGGGCAATTACCTTATTGAACATTGTGCCAAAATGCCGAAGTGCTGTTCAGCAAACCATACATAAATCCTTGTTGATTGACTAAGTGTTCACTACCTCTAACTGGGTTTATTCTCTTTTTTACCTGGAACAATATCAGAGCTGAAAGGGACCTCAAAGTTCCTCTAGCCCAATCATCTCATTTTGCATTTTGGAAAACTGAAGGCCAGAGAGAAGAACTTATTATCTTTTTAATCAAGAAATGTCATTTCCTTAAGTTTGAAAAGCCAAAGTTAGTTGCAGAATCAGGTCTAGGATCTCCAGATAGTACCAGTCTCAGCACCACAAAGCCTTGGGGGCAGGAGGGAGAACAGAGGGCCCTACCAAAGGCAGTGAGAGGCAGAGCTATCTCTAAGCACATCAAGGTGATCACTCTGGGTCCTGCAACAGAATGGTTCGGGGTGCTAAGTGCCTTAGGAAAGGAGAGAAGGGAGGAGGAAAGGAAATAAGCATTTATTAAGCACCTGCTATGAGCTATGCCCTTGACAAATGTTATACCACTTGATCCTGACAGCAACCCTTTGCCCAGGATCACACAGCTAAGCGTAAGTGTCTGAAGCTGGATATGAGCCTTCCTGACACCGGACTTAAGGTGGCCTAGCTGGTAACTGTTGGAAAAGGGGGGAGGAGGATGTTTATTGTGAATATCATTGGCAAAATGGGTGTCGTGCAATTTTTCTTTGTTGAGTGACAAGTGTAATATGTTTTATGAAACCTCTTCCTTGAGAAGAGGAAGAATTGGTTGCTTGGTGGCTAAAATGGGAGTAGGACATTGAAAGTCTGCAAATACCCTCCTTGATCGGTTGAAAGTGAAATTAGGATTGTAAGTGGAATGATAATTTCAATACAGAGGAACTAGGTGGGCTAATCCCAAATGGTGGTGAAGGGAGAGTCTGAGCAAAAAGTTGCTATTTTCATTTTGAAGGTAGAAAGTTGGAGCTTGCTAGTTCATCATGTGAACCTTTAGACTTGAGAATAAAGGGTTACCTTAAACACAGAGAATTTGAACTGTATTGTAATTTAGTCAAAGTGGAGCTATTCTTTCTTTTTTTTGTTTTTGTTTTTTTGGAGAGGGAAAGGCAGGGCAATTGGGGTTAAGTGACTTGCCCAAGGTCACACAGCTAGTAAGTGTGTCAAGTGTCTGAGGCTGGATTTGAATTCAGGTCCTCCTGACTCCAAGTCCAGTGCTCTACTCATTGCACCACCTAGCTGCCCCAGGGAGCTATTCTTTCAGAGAAGGGTAGTTTATTTCAGCATACTCCTTTTCTTCCTGTAAAATTAAAAAAAAAAAAAGACAACCCACTTATGGTCTGCAGTGTGTGGCGGCTGCAAAGGGAAAAAGGTAGGGGGGATAGGTGGTAGACTCAGTATTCCAGAGATGCCAGCAATGGTTGTAGAGGAAAGAAAGGTAACCAGAGTTTATGAGACAGATCTCTGAGTCAAAGGAACCAAGAAAATTGAATGACCTAGAAGTTCAGAGATTATTATCCCATGTCAAAGTTAGGGATGAATAAATTACCTCTACTACTCCAAAGAGATCAAAGAAAAAGGGAAAGGACTCATATGTACAAAAATATTTATAGCAGCTTTTTGTGGTGGCAATGAACTGGAAACTAATATTTTAATTTCCCATCAATTGGGGAATAGCTAAACAAATTATTATAATTGTAATGAAAAAAATGTGCTAGAAGAAATGATGAAAGGGATGGCCTCAGAGAAGCCTGGGAAGACTTGTATGAACTAGGTCATAGTGAAGTGCCAGACCAACAATTTCTGTAATAATAATGACCTTGTATAAATGAACAACTTTGAAGAGCTTAAGAACCCTAATCAACAAAATAAACAACCATAATTAGAGCCAGAGGACCAAAAAATGAAGAATGCTTCCCAATATCTGACAAAGAAGTGGTAGACTCAAGATGAACAGTGAAATAGATAGGTAGATAAGTAGATAGATAGATGGATAGATAGATAGATAGATAGATGGATGGAGATATGGAAACATGGATTTTTTTGGAGGTGACCAACAAGAAAATATGTTTTGCTTGATTACGTATATTTGTTACAAAAGACTTGTTCTTTTTTTTTCTTAGTGAGGGGATGGGAAGAGGGAGAGAAAATACGTGCTTATTAATTAAAAAATAAATTTTAATTTTAAAAAACATTTTAAGAGATGAATAAGGCTTAAAAATTAGTGAACATAAAGTACTAGGGACAGCAATGCGGAGAAAGTTAGAATTCTCCGGAATTAGTTGAGAAGGAGCTCAGGCCCCAAGAGGATCGTCAAGGCCTGGGGCCTAGAGCAGTTTTCATCCTGAAGGAGATTCTTCTTCTGCTTTATAGCTCCTAAATCTGGCAGCAACTCACCCAGAATCTTCCTTCAGCACCTGGGGCCTTCTCACCCTGGAATATCCCTCTAACTGCATTTTTGTTACTGTTGATCAGTCATTTAGGTCAGGGCTGTCCAAAATGCGGGCCTTCAGGCAGCCAGCAGTGTGATTTATGCGGCCAGCCTACAAGCATAGAAATTTACATAAATGCTTTAGTAGACAAAGCCCAGCTACCGAAGAGCTCTCACTAAAATGGCAAAATCAAAATATATTGTGTATTGTTTCAATAAAAACCTAAGGTTGGACAGCCCTGAGTTAGGTTGTGCCCAACTCTTCGTGACCCCATTTGGGTTTTTCTTGGCAAAGATACTGGAGTGATTTGCCATTTCCTTCTCTAGCTCATTTTATAGATGAGGAAACTGAGGCAGGTAGAGATAAGTGACTTGCCCAGGGTCATACAGCTAATCTGAGGCCTATCCACTTCACCCCCTACCTGCTCCCTCTAACTCTATGGCCTCTATTAATAAGTTCCTCCCGACATCTCCATTTTGGGAGAACAGGCCCAGGATAGCTAGCTTTCACTCTCCCCTCCTTACTCTGCTTCAAACTCTCTGGACTTCACCACCATGTTCCAGTAGCTCCCCCACTCCGCCCTGTTTTTCAGCTCCCTGTAATAGAATGTCTTTCCGCGTTAGAACTCAAGGTCCCTGGGGGCAAGAACTGTCTTTCTTTTTCCTATATTTTACCCTCAAGCCAGTGCCTGACACATAGTAACCCCTTAATAAATGCTTCTTGCCTAACTGCCTGCCTTACAAAAACAGATCTAAATCCTAAATCCCTAGAATTAGCTTGGGTTGTGTTGTCTACCTGGCCTCTTTCCTCCTCTGAGTCGGTCAATCAGTCAGTCAATAAATGTTTATCAATCATCTGTTATGTGCCAGAAACTACACTAAGTGCAAGACATAAATGTCAGACCTGCAAAACACAGGTCCTGGGATTCAAGAACAGGGAGAAACTGTATTTTTTATTTAGTATTCTATTTTTCCCCAATTACATGTAAAAACAATTTTCAACATTTGTTTTTAAAATTGGGTTCTAAATTCTCTCCCTCCCTCCCCACTCTATCCCCATTGAGAGAGCAAGGAATCTGATATAGGTTATACATGTGTAGTCATGCAAAACACATTTCCATATTAGTCCTGTCGTAAAAGAAAACATAGACCAAAATAAAAACCCAAGAAAAAATAAAGTTAAAAAAAAAGTGTGCTTCAATCTGTATTTAGACTCCATCAGTTCTTTCTCAGGGGATGGATAGCATTTTTCATCATTTGTCCTTGAGAGATGTCTTTGATCATAGTACTGCAGAGAATAGCTACGTTATTTACAGGCAATCATTTTACAATATTGCTGGCTCTGGAGGCAAGAGTGAGGCTGGTGACTTTGCACAGCTCTGCCTTACTTAAATCCAATTTGCTTGCAAGTCAAGACATCATCTTCCCGATGTCATTGGTTCTCTTCAAGAATGAAGGACAAATAACAATCTGTGAGGAGTTGTAGCTGCCCCACTGGGGCATATTTGGAGATTTCCCAGATTAAACTGTGTAGAAACATAGCAAACCAGAGAGATGATCTTTTTGTGTTTGCTCCTGACATCAGACCCTGCGCATGTAAAACTAGATGAAGAGGGTACCCTGGGCTATGGATTACTTACTTAGAATATAAGCTCAGTGTAGGCAAGGACACTTTCTCTTTGGTTTTGTATCCTTATTCTCTAATGTGGTGCCTTGTACATAGTAAGCATCTAATAAATGCTTGTTGAATGAATGAGTGAGTGAATGAATAGCAAGACTTTCATCAGCAGGAGGCATAGAAGTCCAAAGGGGAAGGAAGAGCTTGCCCAAAGTCCTTTTGAGAGACAGGATGGGGACCTCTGGCACTATTTCCATTGTCCTCCCCTATCAGGCCATACTGCTTCCTCTACTACCTTCCTAAACCCAAACTAATAAAAGTCTTGAGCTCTGAACCATTAGCTCCCCACCCTGGGATAGGGGGCAGGGGAAGGGACAAATGATCTTTCTCTCCATTTAAAAGGCTGGTACAGCAGTTCTCAAAGTGTGGTCTGGGGAACCCTTTCAGAGAGCATGGAAGGATAAAACTATCTTCATAGTAATACTAAGGCATTTTAATTTCTAACATGATATTTTGATAGATATAAGCCACAAAACAAAAATTCTTTGGAGAGATCCTCAACAATTTTTAAGAACGTAAAATATCCCAAGGCCAAATATTTTGAGAACCACTGGCCTAGGATGTCCTTTGGGGACTCCTTGAAGGAAGGAGGAAAGGTATGCTCTCTGAAAAGCTGTAGGAACGACCTGTAAACCTAGATATGTCAGCAAAATTGTAACTAGAAATTACCGTGTTGGGGGGGGTGTTTAAGAGCTGTCCCCTAAACCTAAATTAAGATAAGTTAAATTATGTCCACGAATAGAATTGGGGAGTTGGGGATTATAGTCCTGCCCCCCTACTCTGATCCCTGTACAAATATTCTTATATGTAATGCAGGCACAACTGTTGTGCCAAAAAAATTGTCACTGTTAGTTAATTTCAATGAAATAGATCACTCAACCATCGATTTCCGCTCCAACTCATAGCCTTCCAAGTCTCTTCTGTGGAGGGTGGTTATGAAACCATTGACTTTCCATGCCCCAGAAGAAAACTCAGAAAGCTATGAGTCAGCAGACTGGTTCTCAGAACCCAGGTTTTGAGATCTGACTAACTCTGGTGACTTTGGGGATAAGTCATATCCCTTTTTTTCTTGTTGTTCCAATTTATTAATTTGTTTATTTTTAGTTTTCAATATTCACTTCCATAAGTTTTAAATTTTCTCCCCCTCCTTCCCCCCTCCATCCCCAAGACGGCATGCAATCTGATATGGGCTCTACACATACATTCTTATTATACACATTTTCACATTAGTCATGTTGCGTACAAGAATTATATGGGGCAGCTAGGTGGAGCAGTGAGTAGAGCACCAGCCCTGGAGTCAGGAGGACCTGAGTTCAAATCCAGCCTCAGACACTTGACACACTTACTAGCTGTGTGACCTTGGGCAAGTCACTTAATCCCAATTGCCCTGCTTTCCCCCCTCCAAAAATAAAAGAAAGAAAAAAAAAAGAAAAATTATAATGAATGGGAGAAACTATGAGAAAGAAAAAACAAAACAAAAAAGAAAATAGTCTGCTTCACTAAATATTTGGACTGCATAGTTATTTCTCTGGATGTGAATGGCATTTTCCATCATGAGTCGTTTGGAAATGTTTTAGGTCCTTGCATTGCTGAAAAGGGCTAAGTCTATCAAAATCAGTCCTCGCACACTGTGGCTGTTACTATGTACACTGTTCTTCTATTTATATTATTTTTTTTAAGGAGGGAAGGCAGGGCAATTGGGGTTAAGTGAGTTGCCCAAGGTCACATAGCTAGTAAGTATGTCAAGTTTCTGAAGTCGGATTTGAACTCAGGTCCTCCTGACTCCAGGGCTGGTGCTCTACTCACTGCGCCACCTAGCCGCTCCCAATGTTCTTCTGGTTCTGCTCATTTCACTCAGCATCAGTTCATGTAAGTCTTTCCAGGTTTTTCTGAAGTCCTCCTGTTTTATCATTTTTTATAGCACAATAATATTCCATTACGTTCAAATACCACGACTTGTTCAGCCATTCCCCAATTAATGGGCATCCCCTCAATTTCCAGTTCTTGGCCTCCACAAAGAGAGCTGCTATAAATATTTTTGTACATATGGGTCCTTTTCCCATTTGTATGATCTCTTTGGGATATAGCCCTAGAAGCGGTATTGCTGGATCAAAAGGTATGCATATTTTTATAGCCCTTCGGGCATAGTTCCAAATTGCTCTTTGGAATGGTTGGATCAGTTCACAACTCCACCAACAATGAATTAGTGTTCCAACTTTCTCAAATCTCCTCCAACATTTATCATTTTCCTGTTTTGTCATGGTAGCCAATCTGATAGGTGTGATGTGGTACCTCAGAGTTGTTTCAATTTGCATCTCCCTAATCGGTAGGGATTTAGAACATTTTTTCATATGACTATAGATAGCTTTAATTTCTTCCTCTGAAAACTGCCTGTTCATATCCTTTGACCATTTGTCAGTTGGGGAATGACTCATATTCCTTCTTAAGTGATATATTACTGGTCACGGGAACTACTAGGTGAGAGAATATGAATGGGCCTACATTTTGCTAGATAAACTGAGTTACCTGGGACAGGAACAAATCCACCACCACTACTGAAAAAACTAGAGCATCCTATTAATGATGGGTCACCAGTATCATCTTTGTCTATAGAGTATAGCACATATCCCCTTCTAGACTTTAGGAAAGTGGAATCTAGAGTGCCCAGATAAATAATAAGCAAGATTCCAGGGCCAGAAATAATAAGAATTATAATTAATATTTTATTGATTTTTTTAAATCATTTAATCCACCTGCTCAGTAATCTGCTAAACATGAAACACAAAAGAGCAATCATAGGATCTCTACCTGTCCCAGAACAGTTTCTAGGTAAAATATAAATTTTTCAAATACAAATAATAGTAATGATAGTAAGTGCTCAATAAATCCTTTTTTCTCATTCCTATAAAATGAAAATACCAATAATAATATTGAAGTCTTCACCTGCTAACTTCAATGCCTCTAAGATCTATGATCTTCAAAGTGGGAACTCCTTCCACAGAAGCAGATCATGACCCCTCTCCAATTTAGTGGGGAGTCACTGAGGCTTGCTATGACTGAAAAAAATTTATCACCTCATGAGAAAACTGATGGCACAAAAGAGTTAGATGACTTTCCCCAGATCACATATCTCATTAGCAGTAAGACTAAAATCCAAATTCTTCTGACTTCTTCCACCAGCTCTATCTAGTAGGGGACTCCTTGCCTATCAAAAAAAGAACCTTTCTTGGTATGACTCGAATTTTCCCTGGAAAGAGGATGAAGCCACAAAACATAGGACAGGCTGACTGGGTGCTGAGTGTATGGTCTGGTAGGGACTGGGGATGACTGGGAGAGTCAGTGTCTACAGAACCAATTACAGTTATCATGTGCCTGCTCTGTCTCTTTCTCTAGTCATAACCTCAGCTGTGATGCTAGCTAGGTCTTATTGCCTTAAGTCTGAGGAAGGGCACTGAAGGAAGAACACCAATGACTCTTTCAGACTAGCCCATTTCCTTGGAGAGAGAGCAACCTTAGTGCTTTCTTTCCCCTACCCTCTCCCAAACCTACACCTAGGAACCTTTCACTACCTGCCCACTCCCCTTGCTTAAGGTTCAACCTTAGGCAAAATTCTGAAGCAGGCGGAGTTTGTCTTTGCAACCCTTCATCCCCCTTTCAGCCTCCTTTCCTTTCTGTGGCTGCTACTCTCCACTTTATTCCACCTGGAGTTCCTGTTCTTACCCACTGTCCCATTCTCTGAGCCTTTCCCAGTCTCCCCTCTACCACACAAAAAAAGCTCACCTGTACCATTTCCTTCTATTGACTGGATAAAGTCATAGGATTTTGAGCTACAGGCAACCTTAGTCCAACATTCTGATTTTTTTTTAATTTTCAATTGTTGTCGTTCAGTTGTGCCTAACTCTTCATGATCCTATTTGGGGAGTGCTTGGCAAAGATACTGGAGCAGTTTGCCATTTCCTTCTCCAATTCATTTTACAGATGAAAGAACTAAGGCAAACCAGGTTAAGTGACTTGCCTAGGGTCATACAACTAGTGTCTGAGGCCAACTCTGAATTCATGATGACTCTTCCTGACTCTAGGGCCTGTGCTCTATCCACTGTGTCACCCAGCTACCCTTTCATTTAGTTTTTAAAGCCCTTCGCAATCTGACCCCAACCAATTTTTCCAGTCTTGTTGGATATTATTTTCCCTCCTTCATTCTCTGATCCAACCAAAGTAGCCTTCTCTCTGATCCTCTCCCATGACATTCCATTTTTTATCTCCATCCCTATGCACTGGCCATTCCCCATGCCTGGAATGCTCTCTTTCCTTACCTCATAGATTCCCCCTCTTCCTTTAAGACATAATTGAGCACCATCTTCTGCATGAAATCTTCCCTGATCGCCCTCAACTGCAAGGCCTTCCCACCCAAACTGTCTTTTATTTAGCTACTTTGTGTGTGATGTATATATTTAGTAGTATTATATTAATGCTATCTATTTTATATGTATTTGTTTCCCCTATTAGGATGTAAGTTCATTGCAAGTAGGGATTGTTTCATTCTTTGTAATTATATCCCCAATACCAAGCACAGTGCCTAGCACAGAGTAGATAGATAGATAAGCACTTGTTAAACATTTACTATGTGCCAGGCACTGTTCTCCACAGTTGATCTATGTGATAATAATTATTGTCATACAAATTATTATATCACATAAAATTATATAAAATATAATTTTTATTACCATTTAGTAATTATATTACTTTATTATTACCATATATTATTATATTATACCTTGTATATTATATAATATTATATATTTATTATACTATATTTACTATATTATTATTTATTATCATTACCATTTAATATTTATATGCACAGAGCACTTTACATATGTTATTTCATTTGATTTTCACAATAATCTTATGAGGTAGGTGCTATTATTATCCCAACATCATATAAATCAGGAGAAGACAGAAGTTAAGTGACTTCCCCATGGTCACACAGATAGTGTCTGAGACAGAATTTGAACTCCTGACACCTGACTCCAACTCCAACATTCTATCCACTGTGCCACTTAGCTGTCAAAAGTTTGTTGACCAATTGATTGATCCATTGGACAGCTAGCTAAGGTCACAGCCATGAGGTAAGTTTCCATAAGAGAAGAAGCTAGAGGGATGGCCCAGAGCATGAGGCACTGCCAGAAAGAGCAGGCTTGGGTAGGGCATCCCTGTGGGATGCTTCTGGGAAATCACGGAGAATGGGAAGGCAACAGATATCTGGGAGGAGGGGCACAAGGAACAAGGAGAAGGACTCTGAGACAAAAGACGGGAAAGCCCTCAGTACAAATGCTGCCTAAGATTGGCTTGAGTTGGGTGACTTTTCCCACAATAGTCAATTTCAGTAAGTCAACAGTTTGAGATCCCTGTGCCCCCCCCCCCCGCAAAAATATGAAGGTACTTTTGAGTTTCATTAATAGAAGCACATTTTCCAGATCAAAGGAAGTGATCGATAGTCCTATTTAATTCTGTGCCGGTGAAGAACACATTTGTGTTCTTCCAATGTTTCCAATTCTGGACACCGTATTTTAAGAGGATGAGCAGAGGGGAATAACTAAGATGGTGAGGAGTCTAAAACCATGTTGTATGAGGAGCAGTTGAAGGAACTGTTATGTTAGGCTAGAACAGGAAAGACTTAGGAAGGGACCATGATACAGTCTTCCAGGATTTGAAAGATTACAGTATAGGATGGATGCTTTATTTCCCTCCATCTAGTCACCTCTGCTATTTTCTTGTCATCTGTCCAGTTGCAGCACTCTCTGAACTATCAGACCTCCAAAAACCATGTCCTAAGGGAGCTGAATCATTCAGCTTTGGAACTCCCACCTAGGTCCATACTGTCTTAATTGGTGTGAGCCTACTATTATATCAAGCCAGCCCAAACCATGCTTCATCCTGGCAATCTTTTTGCCATATATCCTATGTTACCAACTCCCCACCCCTCTCCCCAACAATATTATCATTGCTTCTGGCGAAAGATGTCAATTAACTCCCCTACAGGTCTACCTCAGCTTCCGAAGACAAAGCACTCTTCCCTGGCTACCATTTCCATCTATTGATAACAATCTGCCACTGTGTGAATGTTAAATTCCTTCTGAGAAGACCCTGTTTCACTTTTGTATTTATATTCACGGGGCTTCACAGAGTGCTTGGCACATAGTAAGTACTTTTATTCATTCATTCATTTTCATCATTCAATCCATTTATTTATTCCACATAGCTCCTGGAGACAGAATTGGACCAGTGATTGAAAATTACACTGAGATAGATTTTGACTCAGTCTTAACATGTCCAACAATAAAATCTGCTACATTTTGGGGTAATGAATTCCCTGTCACTGGAAAGTGTTTAAGTTGGACTGGATGGCCATCTCTCAGAGATTCTGTAGAGGGGATTCCTACATAAAGAGTACAGGCTTGATGCTAAGACCCCTTCCCTCTCTTATTCTAGTCTGATAAAAGTATTTAAGCTAGGAAGTTGAATTAGGATGATATGAATTAATGTATATTATTCCTTCTAATTAATACCCTTAGATCTCTATGGGGATCTATAGTCTTAGTTCAAAGGGATGAATAATAATAATATTTCAGAGGGGAGGGAAGGGGTAAATTTCCAGGCAAGAAGGGCTTTCAGAGTTCCTCAGGGAGCTGCCTACTCTGTTTATTCACAGAGCCACCTTGCTTCCTCCATCTCCCCACAACCCACAAATTGTGGTACAGTGCAAGGAGTGATAGATCTGGAGTCACAGAACTTGAGTTCAAATCCTGACTCAGCTGTTTATAAGTCATTCCATCTCCCTAGCCCTCAGGTTTCCCTATAAAATAAGTGGATTGGACAAGATGACCTCTGGGGTCATCTAAGGTCCTGTCTAGCTGTGACTCTATGACCCTAAGATCCGGTAACATATAAGTATCAACCGTGAAAGGGGCGAGGAGGGACAGAAAAATATAGTCCATGTGAAATATCCCTTCTCACTTTCTTAATTGAATCATAACAATTAAACATTTATCCAACCCTCCTTTCTTCAAAACCCAGCTAGAAGACACTCATTCTAGGAAGCCTTCTCTCCTCATGTGTATATGGTGGGTCTTCCCAATTCAATTTTAAGCTCCCACACTAACATAATAATAGCTTTCATTTACACTCAATTCACCCCAGCTATCATTCCTTTGGTATCCAGTCTCCTGAGTTTATTGAAAACTGGACTGCCATGACAGAGTGACTTTCCATGGAACTCCTGAATAAGACTGACTTCCTCTTTGTAGCTATCTGATGTTCCAATTCACATCTTCCTTGTGGGTGCATTCATGTGCTCTTATTGGTGGGGGTATGAAGTCCATGTACCAAAGGACTCAAACCACTACTACTACTACACCACCACCACCTCCTCTCCCAGGACCCTGAGCCCTGGAACCCTGGGAATAACAATTCCCTGCCCCAGATCAATGGCCCTGCTTCTCCCCTAGTTCCCCAAAGCCATTATCCAAGGATGCAATTCCTGTGTTCAAGAGGTCAGCCATCCTCACTAACTGTGCCTGCCTATATGGCAGAGAATCCAACCTAGCTGAAACAATAAGGCACTCTAAGTAAAAGACAAAAGGAAGCATTCGCAAGTCAAAACACTGCTACCACCTCAACTATAATGTCCACATGGACTCTAGTAGAAGCAGCCCAGGATCCTGAACCCAAGAGTCTCAGGTTTAGCAATGCTTACCAGACCACTGGGCCTGCTTCAAGCCATGGAATCAATCTCTGTAGAAAGAAGACCTGGCAATTGCCTCTCTATAGGTACTATAGATTTCTCAGCAGCTACCATGACTGAAGATCTGGAAAAGAAGGTTCTCCATTATCAAAATCCTTGGCATTCTCAAACGATTCAGCATCAGAAATGCATATGGTTTTTCTTGGTGGAAATAATATTAAATAAGATGCATTACCATCTGCTTTGCCACTGTGTGGACTTTGCATCTGTCCTGCAACTGTACCTTCCTATGTAGATTGCCTCCCCAAAAGAATGCAAACTCCTTGAGAGCAGGAACCATCTTACTTGTCTATGCTATACCAAGTGTTTAGTACAGTTGCTCATGTATAGTAAGCACTTAAATCATGCTTTTTATTTTCATTTATTCAATGGGGAGGGGATGTAGTCATATCAAAACAACTGATTAAGCAGGTATAAGGTTAGGCAGGGTGAGACTTTTTTACTGTTTTCTCTTTTGGAATGCTAAGGCAATCAAGTGCTTTTAATGAGTCTTGCCTTTGTTTGAATTGGGCAGGTAAAGTGGGACCTTTTGTCTTTTGTTTTGGAGTGCTTCTCAGCACTGAGGTAATCAAGTACCTTTGAGTCTTGCCTTTCAAATGTAACGGCAAGCAAAGTGGGACTTTTTGCTGTTTTTTGTTTGAGTGCTTCTCAGCACTGAGGCAATGGAGTGCCTTTGATTGAGACTTGCTTTTGTTTCAATCAAGAGTGTCTGACTGAATCGAGAGTCTCTGATGACCTGCTTAAGTCAGAGGAAGACCTAGGTCACATGGGTTTCAGTCACATGGTTGTGATGCCCTCTGACCTTGAAAAAGGGTATATGTACTCTGAGGTTAGTATTTTGTTTGGGGCTCTCACTCGCTGGAAGAGTGTCCTGTGATTTGGCCAGGCGAGACTCCGGGTAGTCATCACAGAGCCCCCCAGCTTTGAAAACCCAGATGTTGGAGCCTCTTTCTCTCTGGTAACTATGTATACTATGGTCAGACAGAAACCTGTCTGTTGATGTGTTTATATTGTCTCTGCTTGTAATTTCTGTTTGTATTTGCTCTGAAGTTCAGGGTGCTGACTTTTTCCCCTAAACTAAGTGAATGATCTATGTATGTTTAATTAAAGTAAGATTGTTAACCCCTTAAAGTTGCTTCCCTTAGAAAAGCTGATCAAAGAAGCTGTGCTGGTACCTCCTGTGACTACTGTTATTGGCCTTACACAGCCACAGTAGCAACAAGTAGCAACATTGTTGTTACAGCACGTGTCAATTTTTCATAAGTGACCTATTTGGAACTGGAATTCTGACTCCAAAATATCATTCTAATGATATATTCCTTTGTGTGTTCCAAAAGTCCTAGATTCTTAGTTATCGAAGTTTAATATTATACTGTGAAATTCCAAGTCACATTTGCTGACATGACGGCAGGCTTGACATTTTCTCCAATCTCCACAACCTCTCAAACTTCTCCAAAAAAGAAATTATGCACCAAAGATAAAGAACTTCAGCTATGTCCATGATCTAGGACATCCAGAATCCAAAAAAAGGTTTTAAAAAAACCTCTGGAACTGATGTTCACTGATTCTGAGCTCCTTCAGCACTCCTCCTCTACTCACAGTGAGACCATACTAGTAGACCCAAGGACACAATATAAACTTACATTAAAACCTTCCATTGTATCCTGGTCCCTCCTCCCTCTTTCCAGTGTCATGGAGACTCCAATTCCAAGCTGCAGAAGTTTACTTGGGCCTTGACAGCCAGCTTGGCCATAGCCCTTCAGAAACAAAAGCCTACCAGGGGCTGCAGTCCTGTAGCACCCATGCTGTAAAGCTCTGAGCTGCTGGTACTGGGGAAAACAGACTCTGAACTGCTAGTGTTGGGGAAAACAGATTCAAAACTGATGGTGCCAGGCTAGAGAACTGAGCAATAGAGAGAGTGGAACAGGGTGTAAGGACACTGTGCCTGAGGGAAGGAGCACAACACCCACCTGCAGCCAATTCTGACCACCCAAAAGTCAAGACCTAGGTTGCTGAACTGTGGATTGCCCAGTATGGGAAAAGGCTGAGATACTTTGAGATCCAGCCCCCAAGGAAATCACAATCAGAGTATAGGGAGTCAGAAAGTGAGTGATAAGGGAAATGGGGGGTGGAGGGAGAAAGACTGAAAGTACCAAAGATTTTAAGAAGAAGAAAAATCAAAAACCTTAAATATAAACATAAATAAACAATAAAAATAGTAACAAGAGAAGAAAATATGGCCTCCAGATCTTGTAAATGATTCCAGTCACCTATGAAAAAAATACTGCATAATAAAGGAAAATAATCCAACACTTGATAAGACAGAGAACCCCATGGAATTTGAGAATAAGGAAACACAGCACATTATTCCTGAATAGTTTAAGAGAGAAATGAGAATTATGAAAGCAAAATTTATGTCCTACGCAGCAAAAATAGGGAATAGAACAGAATAGAAAAACTTGGATCTACAATGAAGTCTCATCAAAGAAACAAAAGCAAGATCAAGAGATTGGAAATGCAAATACACAAAAGTAAAAGATAACCTGTAAGAAGAGAAGCAAAAAACAGTAACATTAAAAAGAAAATATGCTTACTATGCAAGCAAAACACATTGAATTTGAAACAAGATTGTGCAGAGACTACTTGAAGTTCATAGGTTTCCCAGAAGAGCATGATAGGACAAAAAACCTTAATACTATAAGGAAGAAAATAATAGAAAAGAACAGCTCAGAATGCATAGAAAATGCAATTCCAATTTAAGGAATTCATAGATCTCCAGAAAAAAATCAGGGCCACAAACTGCGAGATATATGGTAGTTAAATTTAACAATCCAATTCAGAAACAAGTTCTGCAAGTCAGGAGAAAGGCTTTCAAATACAGAGTAAAGGACATTCAAATAATGCAAGACTATTTTCCATGCACTAGAAAAAGGAGGAAGGAATAGAATAATACCTTCCAAAGATCAACTGAAGTCAGGAACCAAAATCCAAGTTTAACCATACAGGACAAAAGATGCATATTCCACAATAAAGAAGTTTGAAACATTTTTTAGAAAGAAAACCAGAACTAAAGAGATCGTTTGCTTATTGAACACCCCAAACAACAGAAATGCAGGAGGAAGAAGTTCAGCAGACAAGGTCAGTGACGGCAACACTAACAACAGAGAGATCAGCAAGAGACCTTGTTCTTAGGAGACAGGGTAAAGATGGAAACCTGGTAGAGGTGAAAGTGAAGAAGTAGACAGCAATGTTATGGATAGAACCTGGCAACACCTTGCCTACAGTGAAGGTGTCTTTTGTGCTACTATATTACAGCATGGGAAGGTACATAAAAAGGAGGAAGACAGCAAGGGAACAGAGAAGAGTAAGCGATGCTCTGGCGTCAAATCAAGGGCTAGCAATGAGGGAAAGAAATGGTCTCAGAAAGAGAAGATCCTAGAGGGGACTAAGTGAGAAGGAGAGAGGAAAAGACTGAAAGGAAGGACGCCTTCCTTTGGAGGTGGCAGGACACTGATGAATACTCTGGGGTGAAGAGATATGGTAGTGAAGGGAGAAGAGGACCTCACATTGGATAAAACCTGGAGCATTTGCAGCTTGGAAACTATTCTTGTCCTGGGGAACCAGGGGTGGGAGTGGGGGTGGGGGTGGGGATTGAAACCCCTGGGGGCAATTGGCACCTGAAAGAGTGGAAAAACATGGATACAAGAAGGAGATTTCCAGAAAAATGTAGGGGGAAAAAAAGGTCAACAATAGATGATATAGATCAGTGGTGGGCTACATAATCAGGGACTGGTAGGAGAGGGGCTGAAATATGGGGCAGTGTCCTCTCTGACAACTGAAATAATTGGCAGTGTTCTGGAAGTGAGGCACAATGAAAAGGAGAAGCCATGAGGCAAGCCCTAGAAGATGATGATATAAAGTGCCTAAAGGAGAGAGCCCAGAATGGATACATTAGAAGCTTTAATTGCATGAAGAATATAGAGAAAAGAGATACCAGAAAATTATTGAGGTCACAAACTAGAGAATAAGGGTCTAAAATAAATGGGAAAAGAAGATCGATGGTGAAGAGAATAGGAGAAATGTTTTTGAAAAGGGAACAAAAAAATGAAATTAAAAAAATTAAAGAACAGGACTAGCTGAAAGAGAGGAAAGAGAGAAGAATATTAATTGAGAAGAGGGGATTGGAGTGAAGGAAGAGACCAGTAGAGACCAGACTACCTTTAAAAAAAAAAGATTAAAGTAAAGTAACTGAAGGGTATAATATATTGAGTTTAGAGTAGAAGGAACTTAAAACTGAAAAGTTTCTGCACAGACATTAATGCATCTAGGATAAGAAAGGAAGTAGTCTAATGGGGAAAAAATCTGTATCAAATTTCTCTAGTAAGCATTCATTATCCAATATACATACATACATACATACATTCATGCATACAGGGGTTTATATTACATATACACATATACACATATATATCATTAATAGCCATTCCCCAATAGGTAAATGGTCTAAGAATACGAACAGTTTTCAAAAGAACTGCAAAGTATTCCCAATTACATGAAAAAATGCTCCAAATCACAAATAATAAGAAAAATGTAAATCAAAACAACCCTAATGTTTCAACTCACACCTTGCAAATTGGCAAAAATTATAAAAAATGGCAATAATCAATACTGGAGGGTTTATGGAAATGTAGACACACTAGTGCATTGTTGGTGGAGCTGTGAAATGGTATGACCATTTCAGAAAGCAATTTGGAATTATGCAAGTAAAGTGACCAAAATGTCCAGAGATTCCATTACTGAGCTTATACCCCAAGGAAGCCATTGATAAGGAAAAAGAAAGTCCCTAGATACTTAAAAATATTTATAGCAACACTTTTTGTGATAGCTAATAACTGGAAACAAAATAAATGCTCATCAATTGGGAAATGGCTAAGCAAATTTGGGTGCATGAATGTAATGAAATATTATATTCATTACATATAAGAAATGGTGTGTGCTGAATATAGAAAAACATGGAAAAATCTATATGAACTGATGCAGAGTAAAGTAAGGCAAGGCAAGAAAACAATACACACAATAACTGTAACAATGTAAATAGAAAGAACTACACACCAGAATAAGTGGGACTCAAATGAAGAGTTATGAGAAGATACCCCCAACCTATCCTTGTGGAGGTGAGAGGTCCACAGGTGTCACAGATTGCACATATGTTGAGACTTATTCAACGTACTGATCCATTGTGCTGACCTTTTGGTTTTTTCCTTTTCCTCTCTAAATATTACTTTTTGTCATATGGAATGGTTCTCTGTGAGGGAGAGGGATACATGGGATACTATGATGATGTAAGAAATAGAAAATATCAATGAAAATTTATAAAAAACATTATATGAAGACTTAGGAAAATATATGTGTGTATATATCTATGCATATATACACACATACAAAAGTACATATGTGTATATATGTATACAAACATATGTAGGCATACATGTATACAAATCAGTAAAGCTCTCTTATATGTAACTATTCAGTGGGATAAGCAAATTGTGTACAAAAGTACACACTGTCTCTCTACATAACACCTTGATCCTTGCTCAACTCAGTGAAGATGAGTTGGGTGAGGACAAAGTTGGGGGAGCCTCCATGGTAAGGGAAGCTAGACTAGACCGGAAATGAAAAGGTCAGAGTTGGAGACCTGTCTGTACTGCTGCCTTGCTGTGTGATGGTGGACAAACCACTCCTCCTCTTTGGGACTCAAGTTTCTGTAAAATGAAGAAGCTGAATGAAATGGTCTCCAAGGTCCCTTCGAAGGCTCACAATCTCACAAGCAGTCACCTGGGACCCAAGAGTCCAGGGACAAGTGAGCTGCCATAATCTCAATTTCCAATTAGTCATAGAGTCTAGAGAAAAGGGGTCTAAGAGGACCTAGTACAACAACCCCTCCCCCATTTTACAGAGGAAATCACTGAGGCTCAACAAAAGAAATGACCTCTCCCTCCTCTGAATTCCTGTAACATTTACCTACCTACTGCTCTGTGACATTTCTTTTGCTGTTATATTACATTGTTATTAAATAATTCATATGTATGTGCCTTGTCTCAACTAGACTTTAAGCTCTTGGAGGGCAGGGACTGTTTGTTGTATGTGCTTCTTATTATCTCTCCATAGTGCATAATCAGGATATAGACGGTCAATAAATATATAGATAGGATCAGAGATTTATAACTTGAAGAAACCTTAGGTGTCATCCAGACCCTCATTTCTTAAAAGAGAAAATTGATTTCCAGGCAGATTAAAACTATCTGCGCAAGGTCATACAGGTACTACATAGAGGTTACACAAATTCAGCTTTCTAACCCTTGTCCGCTGGTTTCTGATCTAGGTCTCTACTCGTTGAGTGATGAGTGGATGGATGGATGGATGGATGTATGGATGGATGGATTATAGTAGCAATTAGATTTGAAGATCTTTACCACCCATTAATAGGCCATGTGACTTGCTTACATTACAGGAAACCTAAGACACATATACTGGGAAGAGCTTCCTGACAAGAAAAGGAAGTTATGTCACAGGAAATGTTGAGAGAGAGAAAGATGTTATGGCTAGTAATGGCTGATAATGGCCACCCTTGTGATGGTTAGAACTGAACATGCTGACTTAGCTGTACTGTAAGTTTGTTTTGGGGAAGACACCAGCAAGGGGTTGGACAGGTTTTGGGATGGTGAGGCTCCATGTTGTGACATTCTGTATTGAATATTTTGGGTTCCTTACTGTTATGATGAAGTGGGCTGACTGGCTGTGGAAGCTGAGCATTTGGTTATGTGATATGGTTCTCTGGTGTCTAAAAAAATGGTTTACTTCTTCTGCCTTCTATGTGGAGAGTCTCACATACTTTACAATACAGAACTACATAGGCATTTTGACAATTATCATCTATATTGTTATTATTGCCTTACTGTTTCATGGATAGACGAATGAGTAGATGGATGGATGGATGGATGGATGGATGGATGGATGGATGGATGAGTGAATGAACGAATTTTATCCCACCACATCTCAGGTCCACATCTGTGTGAACAAGGATGAAAATAAAGCAAATATGCTAAAGCTATAACAAGAGAAATTGAGTTCAAATATAAAAGAACAACACTTGATGGTGATAGTAGAAAGAGATAACCAGCATTCTCTGCACCCCTTTGAAATGAGAAATTCCCAACTGGACATCTTTGTTTGTCTTCCCCAAACGGACAGCGGCACAGATGACCTCTGAAATCCCCTCAAGTCCTGGGGATTTTGTTTCCCTATAGTTAGTTCTCCAAGGAACAGTCATTTTCACGTAACTAGCTGGGGAATAGGATGCTGCAGTGCTCCCATCTAGTGGTTAAAGGTGGAAATTGTGCCTTTTTCATGATCTCATTTGGTGTTTTCTTGGCAAAGATACTGGAGGGGTTTGACATTTCCTTCTCCTGCTCATTTTACAGATGAGGAAAGGGGGCAAGCAAGGTTAAGTGACTTGCCCAGGGTCACACAGCTAGGAAGTGCCTGAGGCCAGATTTGAATTCAGGAAGATGAGTCTTCATGTCAGGCCCCCAACTCTATCCACTGCACCACCTAGCATATGTGTGTGTTTGTGTATATATATTTATATCTGGCATACTACTCACTTTTATATAAGTATGTAATGCTTTACCTCTCCCTCTGTAACTGGACGGAAATCCTAGAGCTACTTACTTCTCAAATCTAAATTTGACACCTTCCATGTGGCTCTGACCCAAAAAAATCCCTGGCCATGGACATTATCCCCAAGATGCAGGATACCTTTGTGATCTGTGCCCAGGGGCAGACAGAGGGGGTAGCTGAGGAAGGAAGGGGGTAGCCGTGAGGAAGGGCCCTTCCCACAAGATGCTCATTGCTTCAGGCTCACACAGCTCCTGGTTTCATCCTAGAGGCATCCTTACTCATGCCAGACATTGTGCTAAGCACTAGGAATACACACAAAGGTAAGAGACACTGTGCTAAGAGTTAGGGATGCCCTCAAGGAGCTCACAACCTAATGGTGGAGACAACATGCAAACAATTATGTATAAACAAGATACATACAGGATAAATTAGAGATACTCAACAGAGAGAAAGCTTCTGGCAGAAGGATAAATTTTAAGTGAGACTTGAAGGGAGTCATGGAAGCTAGGAGACAGAGACAAGGAAGGAGGAAGTTCTAAGTATGGGGGACAGCATGTGGAAAAGCCAAGTTGAGAAATAGAATGTCTAGTTGGGAAGAGCAGTGGGGAGGCCAATGTCACTGGATCGCAGAGTATGGGAGGGTGAGGGGTGAAGTAAGAAGACTGAAAAGGTAGGAAGGGACCAAATTATGGAAGGCTTTAAAAGCCACAGGATTTTATAATTGATCTCAGAGGTGATAGGAATTGATTAATAAGGGGGTAACGTGGTCAGACTTGTGCTTTAGGAAGATCGATTTGAATGCTGAGTAGAGAATGGACTGGTCAGCCATCCTGACCAAATTTCCAAGGTAGCAACCAAAGCTGCAAACATATCCCTCAGGGTTGTTGGTTTCCCATCGCATGTGTTTGTGGAAGAAGCACAAAGGCAGGAGAAATGTCACCAGGGACTCAGGCTTACACAGGCCAGGACACATTCTCACTGCCATGGGCTTGTAGCTGCCACTGCCACTTGGAGGAGAGGAGAGAAAGCCCTCTTCACTCAGAGCTATAAGTCAATGGGAGAATAGTAGAGTCCCAAAGTGATTTACTTAACAAAAAATGTCGGGATGTCATCCTTTTTACTGCTTCTAGATCCTACTGAGTGGCTCTTCCTGGCTCAGTCAAGACAATTATCTTTAATGTAACCATTGTCAAGAGAACCAAGGGACAAATCGAGAGTTACTTGTACATGTAGGTACTTTGAAAGGGGCCAGAGCTCATGTCTCATAGAAAGGAGCCAGTGTGGATGCCCAATTCAGTGGGAAGAACTCTAGTCCATCTCTGCTACACACATAGCATCTGTTCAACTTGTCATTCAGTCATTTTCAGTTGTATCTGACTCCTCAAGGTCCCATTTGAGGTTTTCTTGGCAAAGATGTTGGAGTGGTTTACTATGTCCTTCTCCAGCTCACTTTACAAATAAAGAAACTGAGGCAATCAGAGTTAAGTGACTTGCCCAGGATTATAAGTATCTGAAGCTAGATTTGAACTCAGGAAGATGAGTCTTCCTGACTCTAGGCCCAGCACTCTATCCATTGTGCCACCTAGCTGCCCTTCCATTCAACTTCCCCCACCTGCAATTTCCCCCTCCCTGTTCCCCATCTTGAGACACCCTCTTCCCCTGCTGCTCTGTGTCCCATCAAGTCTCAACACCATCTTATCACCAGGCACCTCTGCTGGCTTCTGGCTGGAGACTTGCTTATCTCTGTCCCAGAACAGTGATTCCCTCCTCCTCCCACCCCACTCACCCTTTCCTCTGGCAGTGGCATCTTTCCCTCAAGCCCAGAGTCAACCAATCAAAGAAAGAGCTCCCAAAGAGCTAAACATTCCACTCTAAGAGGATCATAAGTCATCATATGATCTAAACCCCTTCATTTTATGGATGAGAAAATTGAGGCCTAGTAAGTGATAAAGACGTGTTTGAAAGCCAGGCTTTCTGATGCCAAAGCCAGAATTCTTTACACCTAACCACACCGCCTGCCTCAGGACACAGCACAGATTCGCAGTGGACTCAACCCCAAATCAGAAAACTTTCCCCAACCTACTGTGTACCTTTCAGGGGGAATAGACATGGGACTCTGGCAGTGTGTAGCTGTGGGTGGTGAGGCCTTTCCTTGTTATTCTTCTCTCTAAAGATCAGCATCAGTTACTGCAAGCTCATTGGAAGGCAGAAAAAAGCCCCTATACCTTAGCCAGGTTAATCTTCTCACCAGTACCTGAACATCTTGTTCTCCCAACCCTTCACCTTACATCATCCTTCTTGGAACTACTTAAAGAGATCTCAGAGGTCATTGTATCTGACCCCTTCATTTTACAGGTGAGAAAACCAAGTCAAAGAGGAAGGGAAGTGAATTATCCAAGGTCACATAGATAGGAAACCAACCTGCTAGAATTCAAACCCAGAGCCTCTCATTCCAGATTCAACGCACAATGCTGCCTCTCTGTTTCCCACTCCAATTCATCGTCCTCATGTTGGTGGCATTGCTTCCTTCAAGACCTGGCTCAAAACTCACAACCTTCTCCTTTCTCCCATCCCAGTTTGATCAATTCTAGATTCCATATTTCTTCGGCATATACAGTGAGGACTATATTACCTTGCACTTACAATCACTGACTAGTCCAACCTCCTCACTGTGCAGATTTGAAGACTGAGATCCTGAATCATAATGTAATTTTTTCAAAGTCATATAACCAGCTAAAGGTAGAAAAGGAAACAGAATCCAGGTGGCTTGGCTCCCGATCCAGCGTTCATACTATTATTGCCTTTTATATAACTCCATAATAATTTTCTGTTTATTACTTATGTGTACCTTTGTCCTCCCCAACTGGGTCATAAACTCCTTGATGGCAAAACGAAAAGCTTTTATATTTCATCTGTAATCCAGCCTCTCTACAATAACATTTAGATAAGGATATCATGAAATATGGTGGTGCCTTGTATATTGACTAAACAAAGAGCACTTGACCCAGCTCCAAACCCTGAGGAGCATCCATAGCAAACGCTGGGTGAGAAGATGGAAGAAAAGAAGCCAGCAATATGGAAGAGAATGAATAGTCAGAGGGGCAGGAGAACACAATCAAAAAAGAGGGTCATAGAACCATAGGATCACAGAATGCTAGAGCCAGAAGGGATCTTTGAGAACATCTAATCTCTCTCCCTCGTTTTACATAGGAGGAAACTGAGAGCCAAAAGGGAAATGACTTGGCCAAGCTAATACACAAAGTTAATGGTAGGTGTGCAAGTGGGAAGGATTTTAAGAACAAAGGATGTGTGTGTGTCTGTGTGTGTGTCCATCTTGCCCCTTTAGCTGTATTTTAACTTCAAAAGACCACCTCTTATACTTCTCTTAGTACAGAGACAACCAGCCAGCAGTTGCTCAGCTAATACTTACTAACTGATAATCATGCTTGTACTACTTACTTCACAGGGTTATTTGGCAGAAAATTCTTTATAAACCTTAAATTGCTACAGAAAGGTGACTTATTCTATTGACTGACCGGCAGATGAGACAAAACAGGGAGGTCAAGAAGGATGAGATCTATCCATCTCCTCTGAAGCCTCTGGGAAAGAGAGGATGCATAGGGAGGGTGGGGACCAGAGAAGGGTTTCCTGTGGAGTCATGTGGACAGGAGGACAGCTCCAAGTAAGGGTTAGCTGGGAGGAAGGGTAAGAGAGAGAGAGAGATCAATACCAGCTTGGAGATGCTTATGGAGAACTTGAAGGGACCATGGAGGTCACCTGGTACAGCCCATTCATCTTTGTTGACAAGTCATTTTTCAGTAGTATCTGACTCTTCATGAATCCATTGTGGGGGTCTTCTTGGCAAAAATACTAGAGTGGTTTGCCCTTTCTTTCTCCAGATCATTTTATAGATGAGGAAACTGAGGCAGACATGGTTAAATGACTTGCCCAAGGTCACATGGCTAGTGTCTGAGGCCAGATTTGAACTCATGAAGATGAGTCTTCCTGACTCCAGGCCCAGCACTCTATCCACTGAGCCACCTACCCGCCCCACTTGTGGATCTAGGGATAGGTGGACTCCCACATTGGGACAATTAAGTCCCTAGGACTTGAGATGCCACTGGCTCATTCCTGAAACTTGGGAGTGTATTTCTCCCTACCTCAATGTCTCTGCCTCTCTCCATCTTTCTCCTTGCCTCTTTTTCAATCTCTCCTTCACTTTCCTCATCTTTAGCTGAGTCTCTCCCTGACCACAGCTGATGCAGACCAAGCTTTGGATAAGCCACTGAGTAGGGATGGGTTGGGGGAAGAGGATGCAGGGGGTTATTCTCTTTGAGCCACACTCCTCTAGGGTGATAGGCTCTGGGTTCTATCTAATTAGGATTCACTAGATATACAAAGATAAACAAAAACAAACCAGGATTTAAAAAAAACACTCTTTGCCCTCAAGACTTTACATCCTACTAAGGGATATGGGTTTTGGGGCTGATGTTACATAGTCAGGAGCCATTGTGGTGCCCACGGAGAGAGAGTTAGACATAGCATCTGGGAGAAAGCACAGAACAGTGGTAAGAGCAGTGAATTTCATGTCAGAGGACATCGGCTTACATCCCATCTCTAATGCTTTTCACCTGTGTGACTTTTTGCAACTTACTTAACTTCTCCAGCCTCAGTTTCCATCTCTGTAAAAATGAAAGAGTTGGATTCGATGGCCTCTAAGGTCCCTTACAGCTTCAAATCTATGATCTTTTGTTTCATGGGAATGGGAGGCCAAACATCCCATACCAGGAACAGGGACTACTTGGGAGGGTCCTGAGTCTAGATTCGGTCCTTGTCACCATCACCCCCCCAACACACACACACCCAATCATTTGCTTCCTGACAATTAGCTCTGACATAAGGAGGGAAGAAGCGAGAATGAGAGTCAATACAATGTTACTGTGAATAAGAACAGAATTCTGAATCCCATAAATATTTCTGATCCCTAAAACCCTTCCCTTCTAAATTTCTGACTCCAGCACAATCCGTTGAGATATCAGCCAGGCCTCTCCTCTCACCTGGTCAGGTCCCCAGCTACAAACCCTACTGCTCTAATTGCAAACACGAAGGGGATTCTTGAGGTGAGAGACTTGATTCAGGGATGAGAAGAACAGTGCAGAAAACAGACTCCAAGCCGTTATGTATGATCATGCCTGGTTGTTTATTTACAGAGGTGGCTGTGAAGCTGAGGAGCTTCTCATAACTGTAGTGGGGTGACAGGCCTGGGTCCCTCTGACTCCAGTTCCACAGCTCTTCCGAGGGTTCACTCACTCCTGATGCAGTGTCAGCAATAAAAGGCCACCTTGTACCTGGAAAGGCAATCACAGAGGGAAGTGAGTGCCAGTGACTCCCCTATCAAGTTCCTGAGCATTACACCTTAGGGCAGGGAAAAGGCTAGATAGAGGGTCATGGGTAAGAAAAAACCTGTGGACCACCGAGACTGCACACAGCAAGAGAAAGAAGATCAGAGTGGGACCAAGAGTAGATACAAGGGCTTCTCCAGTCCATTGGCATAGCCAGAAAGGTCCAACCCTGGAGGAATGTGTATGACTTGAGAAGGACTAAGATTGTTAGCAATGAGTAGATGGTGAGCAGCAGGATGAGTAGGGGCAAAGGAAAGAGGAAAGGAATCTAGAAAGGGGAGCCATGAAGGAGGAGTGAGGAATGAGGGGATGCACAGTAACAGTAGAAGGGCACCATGCCAGTGGGGCATTATGACTAGAACAAGAGGCTTCCTGGGCCCCAGTGCTCTTGAAACCTTAGGAATGGCCCTGCCCCCCGTAGGGACTGTGGAGGAGCTCATACTCACCCTGAAGGCCCCAATTCATCCAGACATGATGTGTTTGACAAAGGCTGGAAGAGAAGGTAGGAGTCGGGATCCTGACCTGGTTCCTTTTCCCCCTTTCCCCCTTCCTTGCCCCTCCCAGCTCCTTGACTCTAAACTTTTCCTCTGTCTGCTCCTTTCTCAGCCCTAACCCTCTTCTCCTGAGAAGGAATGTGTCATGTACCTAAGGACTCCTTCCTCACCTCATGGACTCTGAGCTGGATGACCTCCTACCCAACTACCAGAACTGCACCACCAAACCTATCCCTTTCCTCAAGATGATACCGAGAGGAGAGACAAGGGCCACCCTGCCCCCATTGGGTTCTAGGTTTCAATTTTCCAGTAGCATAGACAAAAGAGCCTAGGAATGATGGAACTGGGGAAGGGGGAAGGGATTGAGAGTAGCTAAATTGCTCCTGTCCTGCTCCTCTGACCTTCATAGTTAATGCAGCCATTGGCATCCTCCTGTCCAGCCATCAGTTGTTCCACTTCTGATTCAGTCATCTTCTCACCTGGAACAAGCTTAAAGTCATTGACGGCAGAGGGTAGATAGTAGCCCACCTCCTTCTCCTCCCCACTATTCCATAGCTTCTCTAGTCCACAGATCTGTATCCTGACATAAGAGCAGACCTCTTCCCCAGATTGCTCAAAAGGATTTTGAAAGAAAAGTACCAAGATCAGAGTTAAAAACTGGACATTTTCTGACCCTGGGGCTCCAGCCCCACCTTGCCTCAGATACATCCAAGAGATGGACAGGATTTAAGGGTGGGAGCTGCAGAACGAGAGGCAAGGCAAGGACAGAAGAGAAATCAGAGAGCCTCTCTCTCGGGGCCTCCACCAGTAACTTGCCTTCTTTTCATCCCTACATACTCACAGACTTAAAGATGGTCAGAGGATGTTATAGACCATAAAAGCCCAACCCTTTCATTTTATAGATGTAGGGACATTAGCTGGTGACCTGCCCGTGTTCTCAGAGTGGATTAGTAGCAGATCTGGAGACTAGAAGCCCTGTATCCTGATTCCCAATCTACTGTTCTCCTATACCTCCTCTTTCTGCCCTCCTTTTTCTCCCCTCAATGCTTAAAAGACCTTATGTTGAAGAAAAAAGCCTATGGAAAATGGCCACTCATGTAGCCAGAGAGCTGAGTTCCAACATCAATTTAGCCCTTCCTCCTTTACCCCAATCCTCTGTCCTCTTCTCCCCTTGCTCTGTCTCCCCATCCCATCCCACCACAACTGTCATTCCCTTCTTCTAGTGCCCATACCCAGGGTGGCAAGGACATGGCGCAGCTCAGCACCCATGACGGTGCCATTACTCTCCTTGTCAAAGACTCGAAGCCCCTCCACAAAATCCTCGTAGGTCCCCTGGTCCTTGTTGCGGGAGATATGCTGCAGCATGGGCAGGAACGTCTCAAAGTCCAGCATTTTGGCGTTCATCTCTTCAGGGGGAAAGATTAGGGGAGGGGAGAAGGGGGATATTAAGACAGGGTAGCCCAGTGCAGATGGAGACTTTATCCTTGTTCTGCCTACCCAAGAGCCAATCCTAGACAAATGACAGGGCCACACATACTTCTAGGATCAGGGCATAGACACAGTGACCCTAGGAAAATGAGAATGGGAGCTACTGACAAATGGAAATGTGGAAGAGGGATTCAATCTCAATTCCAATAGGGCCCTGTGCTCCCATACCCATAACCCTGACCACTCCCAGGCTCAATAGAGATAGCTGCTAGAGGTGACATCATACATGGACAAACTATCAGTCCCCCAGCTCCCTGCTCCCTACAGTTCCTCAGTCTTTATTCAGCTCCCATGAATGAAGAGCCAATTGGTTCTAAAGCCACAACCAAGGAGGAAGGCAATGAGAGGGAGAAAGAGAGGGAAATGAAGGAGGGTCTGGAAAAAACCTGCCTGACTCTCAAGGTAAAGGTGACAATGAAGTCAGCTTTACCCTGACGTCATTGGGTACTGGCATTCCAAGATGAGTGTCTGCCTCCTTCTAGCACCTGAGAACAAAGTCAAGATTGTCTTGGAGAGAAAATAAGGTATGCACGAATGGTTAATTATTTAACAAACATACACTGAAGATGTACTATGTTCACAGTCCTATACTAAGCCTCTAGGTCAGAGTCACAGAGAATAAATTCTGCCTTCAAGAAATTAAAAATTGGAGAGCCAAACACATAAAAATGACTGGAGAAGAATTCAAGCAAATTATTATCATAGGGCCTATATTACAGAAGCATTTGTGCCTTAAGGAGACACACAGATCTTTAGACTTAGGGAATACCCAGTAATACACTTAGCACGGTGTCTGGCACATAATAGGTGCTTAATAATTGTTTGTTGACTAATTAACTAATAGAAGGGAAAAAATGAGATAGGTCAGGGAAAGCTTCTTAAAGAAGATGAGTGATGATGGAGGAAAGGGGGATGAAGGAAAGCAAAGACAGAGGACAGCCCAGCTGGGAAGACTGGTTTGTATAAGGAAGCAGCAGCTCGAGTCCTGGAGTGGCCCTGGATATTGGAAGGCAGAAAGAGAGCTGGGGTTTTGATACCCTTGGCCCTGACTCTGACCCTGACCTTCAGCCTTGGGCTTGCCCAGCACCCGGAGGACCTCAGCATTGGTGGGGTTCTGGCCCAGGGCACGTAGCACATCCCCGCATTGTGCATATGTAATCTTCATCTCTCCAGTTGGTGTCCGATCAAACAGCGAGAAAGCCTCCTTGAACTCTGCAGAGAAAGATTGTGGCTATAATCACTCTTGTGCCAAAAAGAGGATCATAAATATCCTAGACTCTTGGAGCTAGAAAGGACCTCAAAGGACCCTTAATTCAACCCCCTAATTTTACAAATGAAGAAACTGAGACGCAGGTAAGGTAATTGATTTGTCCTAGGTCACCTAGAGAATTGTGAAAGTTGGGATTTGAGCACAGGACGTCTATGTTCTTTCCACTGTACCACAATGGTCAGGCGCAAGGTACCAAGCTAGGGGCAAATAGGTGATACAACGGATACAGTGCTGGGCCTGGAGCCAGGAAGATCCAAGTTCAAATCTGGCTTCAGACACTTACTGGCTGTGTGATTCTTGACAAGTCACTATACCCTATTTGCCTCAGTTTCTTCATCTGTAAAATGAGCTGGAGAAGGAAATGGCAAATCGCTTCAGTATCTTTGCCAAGAAAACTCCAAATGAGGTCACAATGAGTCAGACGCAACTGAACAATAACAACAAGAAACTAGTCAGTGGGTAATCTTATAATTCCTATACATCTTCCACCTGAGATTCATTGTGTATGAGCCAAAATCAGGGAATTTTGCACCCAAGGCAAAGGGGTAGGACAATGGATGAACTCACCTGGGGTACAGCCACTGAGGGACAGAAAAGGTGAAAAGACATCTTTGAACACTACAATATTTCTATGCTACTAAAGGACTGGCTGCACCTGGGGAAGATGGGGGAAGGGGCAAGGGGTGTAGCCGCTCCCACGAATGACTGAGCTGAAGCTGCTAAGAGTGGAGCTGGGTAGGGAAGAGCTTACTTTGGGTACAACCACTAGGAGGAAGGAAAATGCTCCAGAAAGTTGTCATCAGAATGCTTTAAATTTTATCACTCTGGAACAAAGCCCCAGTCACCCTGCCCTTGTTACAGCTCTAAATAATCATTGCTGCTCACAAGGCTTTGAGCATCCAGGATCAGGATCAGCAGTATCATCTAAGGATAAAGAGTCCTCAGGGTCACAGAGCAGGTACTTGGATGTCTAAGGGGCAGGAGTAGGGTCAAATTAAGGCAATGCTGAGTTCACTGCAATACGCTGATCTACCTCATTAGTTTAAACTCCAATTTAGAATTTGTGATAACCCCCATGGACTGAATAGCTAAAATATACATTATGCAGAAAGGACTTCCTAATTTTATTAATATTATTTAAAAAAACCCAGGATGCAGGGAGAATGTGCAAAACCACTGGAGAACCAATTGCTTTTTAAATTCTATCAACACTCACTGATTTACAAGAATTGATAAATTATAAATTATTATCGGTATTAAAGCAGGTCCCTCAAAGTCACCTACTTGACATTTTACCATCCCTTCCTAGGCATTACTATTTGAAATGAAAGTGCATGCTGTCCTTTGGAAGTAATGACATTGCCTTTCTTTCAGAGTATTCTCTATCTCAGAGGATCTTTAGATCTTGTAGACTCTTGAAGCTGGAAAGGACTCTCTGCTCTAGTCTGGTTGTCCTCCACTCCTCCCTCATTAGTTCAGTTAGTGAGATGTAACTGAATAAACTAATAGATAGACTAATGTGGAGAGGTAGCATGACGTGGTGGCCTCAGAGTCAGCAAGACGTGGGTTCAAGACCTGCCTTTGACACATAATAAATGTGTGACCCTGGGAGAATGTTTCAATAGCAGGCAACATTTAGTGACCTTAAATTGCAGAAAAGTTTCCTATAAAAGAAGTTTCTCTCCTACAGCCCTACAATTGATGAAATCATATCTCTAGTCTTAAAAATAAACACACACATTAGTATACTTACCCATATTTATTGAGACAATTGCTAAAAAAAAAATTGGACCCAGATGGCAGAACCCTGTCAGATTACCTTATCAGTGAGAGCTGGGTGAGAGTGAAGGGTCTATTTGGGTACTGGTATAGTAGAAAGAGTATTAGCAGACCTGAGTTCAAATTTACTACCCATATGATCATGGGCAGACTACTTTTCTCTGGGCTTCAGTTTCCCTCCTTGGTTTTAGAAAACCAACTTCACAACTATAAGCTGGGGGAGGTATGGCTAGATAGCAGTTTGTCTCAAAAAGATCTAGAGGTATTTAGTCACCTGCAAAGTCAGTATGAGTCAACAGTGTTCAAAATGGCAGCCCCAAAAGGTAATGAAATCTTTAGTTTAGTTAGAAGTTTGGGGTCCAGGATGAGAATGGCTGTCTTAGGCTTTATTGGCTCTGCCTAGGTCTTGGACCCTAATGAACTGATTGGACTATGCTGGTTAATACTTTAAAGAATATAAGTAGCTTTTAGTCATGGAGTCCCAGAATAGGGATAAGCTAAATACACAAAGGCCTGATTGTGGGTAGAATTTTTTAAAAAAACATTTTTAAGAGAGGAAGATAGCTCTTCAGATATAATGAACTGTTTATTCCCAGCTGCTGTTACTGACCTGGGTGTAACCCCATTGGAACCTATAGAACTATACCTATATATCCTTGCTGAGAGTCTGCTTATATTTCTTTACCTATTGTTGGGTTTATATGGGGGAAAAGTGTTACTCAGGAGCTTGTGTTGAGTTCCCCTGGTAGCTTCTAGAAACAGGTATGCTGAAGGACCTGCATGTTGAGATGTCTAAGCAATATCCTTATTGGCCACTGAGTAGGAATGACCAGGGTAGCTAGGTGGTACAGTGGGTAGAGCACCGGTCTGGAAGTCAGGAGGACCTGAGTTCAAATTCAGCCTCAGACACTTGACACACTTACTAGCTGTGTGACCTTGGGCAAGTCACTTAACCCCAACTGCCTTGCCTTCCCCTCCTCAAAAAAAAAAAGGAATGCCCCTGCCTTCCTTTTGTCTCTTCTTTCAACTGGCAATGTGGGAAGCCCAATTCCTGGGCTTCTGATAAAGAGTGGGGAAAGTGAAGGTCTTCTCTAGCTTGGGCAAAAATGGAAAACTGTGAGCTCATAGCCACAGAAGCATATATGTTTGCCAGGATGGACAGAAGATATATACCAAGAGGGGATTATTTGGACAGGGCAGAGCCAAGATGAAGGGGGAATTCTAATTCAGCAAACCCCTAAATACTTCATGTTTTGGTATTTTAAGTATCAGTCTTCTGGGAGAGTATAATAGTTTCGAGTTATTATTTCTACTTGTTTAAGCCTTTGTTCATGTGTATTTGTGAGTTTCTTTTGGGGGGGCAGGGCAATTGGGGTTTAGTGACTTGCCCAAGGTTACACAGTTAATAAGGGCGTCAAGTGTCTGAGGCCACATTTGAACTCAGGTCCTCCCGACTCCAGGGCCAGTGCTCTACTCACTTCGACACCTAGCTGCCCCATGAGTTTCTTGTATTAGGCATTTCTTTGTTCTGTGCTTGATTTTACATTATACATTGAGTAACTCTGAATTCCACATTTTAGGTGGAGATGCTAGTCATGAGCCAGCCTAAGATCTAAGTAATTTTTCCCCAGGAATGAAGAGTGTAAAGGGAAAAAGAGGAGAAAAAGAGCTTGACTCCTCTCTTGGGAGGTCAGGCTCTCCCAACATTGAACCTGGATCTTGTATGCTTAGATTCGAGTCTGAAAAGAGTCCCTTTCTGGGAGAGGGAAAGGGTGAGCACTCTCGGCCCCACTGCACCCAGTATCAATTGCTACTGTTACTCTTAAGGGATTATATGAGATTTGAGGGTCTAACTCCAATAAAATCCAATTCCTCAATCCCTTTTTTGGAGCCCTACACATCTTCAGGGATCATCTGTTGTCTAATTTTTTCCCTAAATTCGCTTGTCCTATAATTAGATGAGTTTGGACCTCCAGTTTAATGACCCTGTGTTTTGCAGTGGTCAACCAAAAAAAAGTTTTCATCAAGGACAGTTTAGTTTGTTGACTGAAGGTAAGAGGGTGACTTCCAGCCAACCCTTAAGCCTCTTTAGAAGAACTCCTAAATGAGCTCTGGGAGCTCATTTGGTTCTAGAAATTCTCTCTAAGAGATGAAGCTTACTTTTTCCATTTCCTTTTTTCCATTTCTCATTTTTGTTAGTTGTTCAATTGTCAATTTAAAAAATATTGTAGTGAGACCTGACAAGTAATAAATAAGCACTAACCTATGATAAGCTTCGTAAAATGCCCTTTGTTTCTTGAATTTGTGCAGCTTGCATTGACAGATGGTTGGCTGAGAGTACAGGGTAGGGCACTTGCTACATGGTATTTGTCCCTTCCTGTCCTGAACCCAGACTTTTTCAGTGTGGGATTAGGTTCAGTCCTGTGCAGCCTGCCTCTGGTGAGGAGTTCCCTTTTCTTTCCACTCATTGAATAAATCCCCAGGGATAGTGTTTATTATAGTAAAAGTTATAGCTCAAAAGTCTAGGGTTTCCCCAAATGGGGGAAGGAAAAAAGATACTGTGTATAAACATGAATTAAGTATGGGACAGCATATTCAATTGCTATACAGCAAAAAATACTTAACATGGAAGAATTGTAGCTTCCATTAACAGAAATGCCAGGATTTGGTAACCTAACTTATAACTCTTGCTTCACTTGGCCTAATATTTAAGCCTCATAAGGACATAGAACAGTTTCGCAAGGTCACTAATCAGGCAATATATTTCACCTCAGCGCTGCACTGTCCAACCACTCCCAGGTGCTATCTGCTTGTTAAATAGACCACGCTTAGGCCAATCCTCCTGTCAGTGAACATTACTCCATCATGCAGAAGCTTCCCCTTCCGTCAACCACTGCCACTCTGGGGATACCTCAGGCACTGAATTCAAGGGCTTCCAAGGATTTTCAGACATCTAGAACACTGAAGATATCAGGAAGGAAACATAAAAATGGCAGAGGCTGCCAGAGAGCAACACTTAAGTTCACCTAGTTGTGGCCTCTGGCACTAGCTGCCTAAGTCTAAGTCCTCCTCACCTTAACTTAGTGTAATTCCAGTGCTCCTTGAGGTCTGGAGGTTTTTCTTAATTCTTCCAGGTACTAGCACTTCACCTACCATGCATGAAATGATTTATTTTGCATGGATTTCACATTTACTCATGTTTACATGTTGTTTTTGTCAAGTAGACGATAAGGTCTCAGTGAGCAGAATCTCTGTCATTTTTATCTTTGTAGTCTGGCACCTAACAGTATCTGACACGCTTACGTGGTTTTGTGACTTACAGTATTTTGTGGTTGAATTCTATTTCTAAGATTCTGTGATTCATTTGGAAAACAGGAGGGATGAGACTTAAGGGTAAGACTTGTGATTTCGTTGGTATAGGAAACACTTGGAGGAGGAAATTCTATTTAAAGAGCTGCCCAGTACACTGAGAAGTTAAGTGACTTGCCCAGGGTTACACAGCTAATATGTATCAGAGGCAAAGCTTGAACTCAGGGCTTTCTGGCTCTACAACCTGTTCTTTGTCCCCTATGCTGTTTCTCTAAAGAAGGGATTCTTAACCTTTTTATGACATAAAGATCCCTTTGGCAGTCTGGTGAAACCTATGGTCCCCTTATCATAAGGGCTTTTATGTGCATTAAATAAGATACATGGTGGCAGCTAGATGGCACAGTGGATAGAGCGTCAGGAAAACCTGACTTCAAACCCAGCCTCATACACTTACTAGCTGTGTTACCCTGGGCAAGTCATTTAACCCTATTTGCCTCACTTTCCTCATCTGTAAAGTGAGCTTGGAAAAGGAAATGGCAAACCGCTTCAGTATCTTTGCCAAGAAAACCCACAAAGAATCAAAAATGACTGAAAAAAATGACTAAACAACAACAAATAAGATACATAGGTTCACAAAGGAAATCAACTATGTAAATATATAGTTATCAAAGTGTTTTTTTCAGAGACCTAAGGTTAAGAACCCCTGACCTAAATGATCCCTTAAAAAATCCTTCTAATTCTAAAATCCCATGATCCTACATATATGTGACATCCCCAATTCTGTTAGACCCTCTACACAATTATTCATGAAATTCTGCTGAGGAGGTTTAGAAAGGAGAAGGGGAAATCAACTCTGTCCTACTAATGAACTCGTTTTTCCCTATATTCCCTCCTGGCTTAATGGGCAGACTGGTAAGCGCCCAAATTGATTGTGAGTCAGGCCAGTGCGGCTGCTGTGAAAAGTTCAGCCTCGTCCTGGGGTTTATTTAAAGGAGCGTGACATACACCCGTGGGCCAAGGACTAATCTGTCCTTGGTACTCTGCATTAGTCAGACTTTGATTCAAGCACTCTGCTTGGTCCAGCTGTGGTCACCATGCTTTAAAAGGTTCAGAGAACTGGGATATAGGCCCAGAGAGGGAAGGTGTCTCAAATGAGGAAAGGCTATTAAAAGGATCGCATCGTTAAGCTTAGAGAAGGGGTTAAGAGGTCATTTAATTACTCTCTTCTTCCATTTGAAGAGTTTTCACAGGAGGATGCTGAACTGAATACAGAATGTCAGAGCTAAAAGGGAACCCAGGGATCATCTAACCTTCTCATTTACAGGTGAAGAAATGGAGGCCCAGACTGGTTAAGTGACTGGCTCACAGTCATACAGCCAAACTGGTGGCAGGGCTTGGGATTAGGATCCATCTGCTAACTCCCAGGCTACAGTTCTCCCCACAAAGCCACATGAGGATAGTTCTCTGTGTCCAAAGAAGATCAAATAAATGGCAGTGGGTCAAAATGAAGTCCAAAGGGATTCCAGTTGGATACAAGAAACATTTTCATGGTCAGTGATAACCCACTGTAATGGGCTAGTGAGTCATAAACGCTGAAGATAAGATAATCAAACAGGGGTAGCGTGCTGTAGTAGAAAGAACACTAGAGCCAGAGACAGAAGATCTGGATTTGAATTCCAGTTTGCTAGTTTTTGTTAGCTGCTCTTGAGTCATTTCAGTTGTGTCTGACTCTCTATGACCCCGTTTGAGGTTTTCTTGGCAGAGATACTGGAGTGGTTTGACCTCTCCTTCTCCAGCTCGTTTTACAGATGAGGAAACTGAGGCAAACAGGGTTAAATGACTTGCCCAGGGTCACACAGCTAGTGTCTAAGCCCAAATTTACTCATGAAGAGGAGCCTTCCTGATTCCAAGCCCAGGGCTCTATCCACTGCACCACCCAGCTACCCTTGCTAGCTAGGTAGCCTTGGTTAAATCACTTAACCTCTCTGGGATTCAGTTCCCTCATCTGCAAAACGAAACACAGCCCTAGAGTCTGATCTCTAAGGTTCCCCTCTATGTCTGAATCCTTTGCAGTGGCTAGCTCAGAGTCCCAAACATTTTGAAGATGTAGCATCCTACCACAGTCTGATTCTGCAACCTTCCCTCATATACAGGTGAATTTTTTTAAATTAGTTTCATTTTTAGAATTTTTAGAATTTACGGAGAAACTCTGGGATATCACAAAATCAGAGCTAGAATCACTCCTTAAAAATGGACATGAGAGCCTTCTATTGTATAGTTAAAGGTTGTCTAGTTCAATCACTCCATTTTACAGATGAGGAAAGTAAGGCCTACAGAGATGAGTTGGTTTGCTCAAGGTAATAGAGTTGATTAGCAGAAGAGTTAAGAATCAAGCCTCAGTCCTCTGACTCCAATGTTTGTTTGCTTTTCTTCCATTTTTGAGGCAATCGGGATTAAGTGACTTGCCCAGGGTCACATAGCTAGTAACTGTCAGAGGCCAGATTTAAACTCAGATCCTCCTAACTTCAGGGCCAGTACTCTACCTGCTGTACTATCTAGCTGCCCCTATTAGTTTGTTTTTACATTTTACCTCGATGCTTCTCTTACCTACCTGAAAAGCCAGGTACCCTCTTCATTTTCCTCACCTTCCCTCCCTGGCTTCCTTCAAGGCCTAGCTGAAATCTTACTATTTACAAGAAGCCTTTTCCAATCCCCCTTAATGCTACTGCCTTCCCTCCCAATTTATTCTATATCTACATCTTGTTTGTATATAGTTCACATTTTCACGTTGTCTCCCTCATTAGAAAGTGAGCTCTTTGAGGGCAAAGATTGTCTCTTGTCCTTCTTTATATCCACAGCAGTTGGCCCAGTGCCTGTCACAGAGAAAGCACTTAATAGATGTGTATTGACTGCTTTGTAGACTAACTGGACCAGAAGATCCCTCAAGGTTCTTTCTAGCCACAAGAGTCTAAGATCCTCAGCCTTTAAGGCATTTATAGAGCTGAAGGGAGTCCTTGAAATCAGAGATAACCATGATATTTTTGAACCAGTGTGTTGGCACCAGGTGATGGGTGATGTTATTCTCTGCACCTTTAAAATTGCATTGTTTCCTGGTTCCCAGGGACTTCACTATGGAGGGGGGCCCTGTAGCTGGGATGTACTGAAGCCCATAAAGGGAAGAATGGGAATAAAAGACAAGTGAGTCATTTACATGGGATAATGGGAGGGGTAGGGAGAGTTCAGCATTAAATCTGCTAACCTGGCAAAGGCCTATTCTGGAAGACTTTGTAGTGGGAGCTTGGGGAAGGTGGTAATGCTATCAGAATTGCCTTGGGCTGGATGAGTGGGGAGTAAAGGCAAACACTGCTCCTCAACTCCAAGAACCAGATGGGGTAAAACTTTCTCCCAGGACACTGAACCCCTGACAAAATACAGTTCATTAGCTTGGATATAAGAGGATCACAGCAACTGGCCGTGGCCACTTCTTAAGGTTTCAAAATAACTTGGCTAGAGGACTGAGCAACTGTCAGAGCTTCTGGGAGACTCTTGGAGAATTCGGACAGGTCTTCTCTAGGGAGGTATTGGTTCTCATCAAGAAAGAGGACAGAGGCCATAGCAACGGCAGGGAAGGAGGGGTAGTACTCACCTTCTATCTGGTCAGCGGTGAAATCAATCTGTGGGGAGGGAGAGAACAGAGTGGTGAAGGCTGCTGACAGGAAGAAAATTCCAATTATTGTATTATAAAGGGCATGATGGGTGTGAGCCTGGACCTCCCTAGATTCTGGCTATCTGAGGAGTAAGCTTATAGTATATTCCACATAATAGAATGGAATGGGAGAGAAAAGGAAAAGGGAGGCGTAGGGAGGGGACAGGTGAATGGGAGGGGAAGGGGAAGAGAATAAGGGAGAAGGAGGAATCAAGAATGACTGAGAGATTACAAACTTCAGTGACTATAAGGATGGCAGTATTCTTACACAAATTAGTAAGTTCATAAGAAGGGTGGATTTGAGGGTAAAGAAAATTAGTTCTGTTGCGGACATTCTGAATTTGAGAATAGCTCTCACTTTCATCCCCTTTCTCTCTACCTACTTAGCCACCACCTGAGTTTAAGCTCTCATCACCTCTTGCCTAAACTTCTGCAATAACCTAACTGGTTTCCCTGCCTCAAAGCTCTCCCTATTCCAATGTATAATTCACTGCCAATGTGATTTTACTAAAACAGAAGTGTGACCATCCATGTCCTTCTCCTACTCAATAAACTCTAATGGCTCTTGGTCAGCTCTAGGATTAAACATAAACTCCTCTGTTTGGCATTTAAAGCTCTTCGTAACCTGACTCCAACTTATGTATTTGGCTTTATTATACGTTATTGCCATTCACATACACTATAGTCCAGATAAACTGGCCTCGTTGCTGTTTGTCATACAACATACTTCATCTCCCATCTTTCTTTGCAAAGGCTGTCCCTCATGTCTGGAACATACTGTCTTATCACCGCTACCTCTTAGACTCTCTAGTTTCCTTCAAGACCCACCTCAAGCCCCTCCTTCTACATTAGGTCTTTCCTCATTCCCCCCAATCTCCTTGCATCCCTGAGAAAGAAAGAAAGAAAGAAAGAAAGAAAGAAAGAAAGAAAGAAAGAAAGAAAGAAAGAAAGAAAGAAAGAAAGAAAGAAAGAAAGAAAGAAAGAAAGAAAGAGAGGGAGGGAGGAAGGAAGGAAGAAAGAAAGAGTGGAAGGAAGGAAGGAAGAAAGAGTGGAAGGAAGGAAAGGAGAGGGGGAGGCAGTTAAGGAGGGAAGGAGGAAGAAGGGAAGAAACAGAAAGAAAGAAAGAAAGAAAGAAAGAAAGAAAGAAAGAAAGAAAGAAAGAAAGAAAGAAACAAAGAAAGAAAGAAACAAAGAAAGAAACAAAGAAACAAAGAAACAAAGGAAGGAAGAAATTACTTTGTGTTTATTCTGCATATACTTATATAGGTACACGGGCAGCTAGATGGCTCAATGGAAAGAGCACTGGGTCTGGAGTCAGGAAGGCTCAAGTTCACATCCAGCCTAAGATATTTACTAGCTCCATGACCCTGGGCAAGTCACTTAACCTCTGTTTGCTTTAATTCACTAGAGAAGGAAATGGCAAATTACTATAGTATCTTTGCCAAGGAAACCCCACGTATAGTATTGGTATGCTATGGTCCACAGAGTCATAAAGAGTCAGATGCAACAGAACAACAAATATAGGTACAATATGTCTTCCCTACTGTAATTTAAGCTCCTTGAGGTCAGGGACTGTTTCATTTTTGTTATTGTATACCCAGTACCTAGCACAAGGTTTGACACAGTAGATGCTTAATAAATACTTATTAATTAAGGATTGAATAGAGATAGGGACTGGATTGAACCTAGACCTGTGATTTTTATTGATAAAGAAAACTCCCATGTGAGGACATTCCCTCTACCAATGAAAATCACCATCTTTTCTCCATGTATGAGTCCCAGAGAGTTGACTATAGATAGCACTAAGAGATTAATGACTTGTCTAAGGTCACACACAGCCAGTGTGTGTCAGAAGTAGAACTTGAACCCAAATCTTCCTGGCTTCAAGGCCAGTTCTCTGTTTACACCATGCTAACCTCTATTGATTGACTTGACTAATTATTATCCCTATTTTCAGATAATACTCATAAAAGTTCACAGGATCATAGAATTAGATATTGAGCTGGAAGAGACCTTAGAGATCTTTTAGTCCAACCTTCTCATTCTATAAATGAAGGTACTTAATATATAGAGGTAAAGTGACTTGTCCAAAGTCACAGAGATAGTAAGTGACAGAGCTGGGTTTCTTGGTCACCTGACTCCAAGCCCAGATCTTTTTCCATTACACCACACAGGAAGAATACAGGATGGCTTAGAGGTGGGGAGGATAAAAGTGCTGAAAAAGAGTATAATTATAGATTCTTTGCTTCCCCCCTCCCAAACTCAGAAAGCCTCATTTAGAGTCCCCAACTTCAAATCTGTCAGAATTCAGACAGATTTTTGGGCTGACATTTTACCGTTTCACAATATATAAAAGAAGAGGTTTGCTATATCTAAAAATGATGTGAATAAGTTTGCAGTGGGCACATTTAAAAAGTCACCAAAACAAACCAGTTTCTCACCACTTTTAAGGAATGCAGCAGCACAGGGTACAGTACTGTGCAGAGGGCCAGGACAGTGTGGGGAGCATTGGGTAAGCGAAGCACTGGAAAACTATCTCTTAACCTGGGGCCCGTGAATTTGTTTTTAAAATCTTTTGATCGTTATACTTTAATATAATTGGCTTCCTTTGTAACCCTTATATATTTTATGCATTTAAAAACATTATTCTGGCAGGGCATCCATAGGCTTCGCCAGACTGCCAAAAGGTTTTTGTAGAATAGAATATTTTGTGGAATGTGATGGGGGAGGAGAGGGAAGAAGAAAGGGGAGGAGAAAGAAGGGGAGAGGAGAAGTGAATTAGGTGGGGAGGGGAAGTGTAAGAGAGAGGGAAGAATCAAGGCTGGTTGGGAGATTTCAAACCTCACTGACATGAGGTTTGACATAATATAAAAAAAAAAACTAAATAAAAGGCTAGGAGCACCTGGGGAAAGGTCCAGAGAGAGGTGGTGGGCAGTTTGCTGGTTCCACTGACTCATGTTGAAACAATTACCAGGGTGAAAGGAGGCACCGATGGATGCTAGAGAGCCCAGCCTGGCAGTGGCTGTCCAAATGGAGTGGTGCTTAATCCCAACATGATAAAGATAATAGCAAAGGGCTGTCATGATGAGTGGATTTGTACCTGCCAGGCTCTGCCCATAAAGGGAGAGAGACACATAGCATGCAAAAAGGCTCTGGACCCCTTTAGGACTGGGCCCAGACTAATCCTAGCCCTACCCACCTTCCCTCCATCCCTATCTATCCCCAGCTCTGTCCTGAGAGCTGGGTTCCCTTGTCTCTTGCCCCACCCCTTCCAGCCTCAGCCCAGTTATAAATAGCTCTCCCTACCAGTGACAGCTCGACCTCCCTCTTTTTGGTGTGGAGGCTTAAAATTGTTCCTTCCCCTGAGGAGCCTCTTGGCCTCCTCTACCCCCACTCCCTACTTCTTTCTCTAGCTTCCCCTCCCAAACTAATTCCTTTCACAGCCTGGCCTGTGAGCTTGGAGAACTCAGCTAAGCAGCTAGGTTGGTAGAGGTCACACCTATTGAGGAAAGAAACCTTCCCCTGTGGGCACTGATGGCAAGCAAGACAAAAGGTGAAGATTACCCTTTTCTAGGTTCAACCCTAAAAGCAGCCATACCCTATCATACACTCACTCTCGCGGGATCTGGGTAGAGGTTCCTCAAATGCACAAGAGAAGAAAAAAGGTAGAAAAAATCTTCACTTGATATGCGGGCAACACCATCAACATGCTGAACATAGCCAGAGTATTGACATTGGCGTCAGCTACAGCTGTCCTAGGACTGACATTGGAAGGCATTGGGTATGTAAAAAGCTAACAGAGAATGGGGAGAGATCGTCTTCATGCTACTCACCCTTCAAGACGCAACCCTCCCCACCCCACTAAATGTTCCCTGAACAGCCTGTAAGGATCTCTCCTATCCTCTGAGCCCCTCTAGCTCTTATTACCTAAGAAACATGGTATACTTGAGAGAGCACCACGTCTAAGAGTCTGAAGACCTGGGTTCAAATCCTGACTCTTTGACTTGCTATCCTATAGGACCTTAGGTAAGTAAAACCCCTCTCTGATGATCAATTTTTTCATCCATAAAATTAATAGGTCTATAAAGACCTTCCAGGCCTAAATCTCATGAACTATTAACTTGACACTCATCATATACTGGTTTGTAGGGTAAGTTACCTTTTTATGTCTGTGTATGTCTATTCTCCCCAACTAAATCAGTAGCTTCACAAAAGCAGGAACTATCTTTTAAAAAAAATGAAAAAAACAGAAACTTCTTTGTATCTCCCAAAGTCCCTACCACAGTGCTCTGAACATAGCAGGCACTCGATAAATGCTTCTTGAGTAATCGATTAAAGCCCAGGGTCATTGTATAGTGAGACTTCCCCTTCCTTAGCTTCCAGTTCCTCTATATCAATGGTTTTTAACTTGGGGTCTAGCCAACTTCTCGTGGGTTTTACATTTTTTGGCTAACTGCACTTTAATATCATTGATTTCCTTCGTAATCTAATGTATTTTAGTTTATGCACTTAAAAATATTCTCCTAGGAAAGGGTCCCTGGGCTTCACCAGACTGCCAGAGATGTCCAGGACATAAAAAAGATTAAAAACACAATGTGCCTATTCCCTAGGGCAGGTACACTGTAGTATTCTGTCCCAGTAAGGAGTTATTTAAGCCCAGAAATGTTCATCCCCAATATGTACAACCACCCTAACCTCCCAGAGTAGAAAAAGGTCCTTGATCCCCCTCCTCCCAACTAGATGCATCTTACCTTCACACTCTTTGGGTCAAAGGCAGGTTCCTTTGGGGCTTCTGGAGCAGGAGCAGGGGCCGGGGCCGGGGCTGGGGCTGGGGCTGCGGCTGGCTTGGCTGCCTCCTTCTTGGGCTCAGGCTTCTTGGGAGGCATGACGCTAGATTCTCTGGTGGAAATGGAAACCCTAAGAGGATGCAAGAAGAGCCTGGAAGACAGAGAGACAGGAGCCTTGAGTTTCTCCACCCCTTATATCACTGACCTGAACCCCCCCCCCCCCACTCCAGGGGTTGGGCCAGAGCAAGAGCAACTGTCACTGACTATAAAAGGAAGAAACACCCACAGGGTCCAGCTGACAATTGTCCATTGTCACCAGATTTGGGGCCACCAACCCCCACCTTCTCCTTCCACCATACCTCTGGCATCCAGGCCAAGAAAAGGCTGCCCTCTTCCTGTTGCCTGGGAGAAACACAAGAAACACAGAGGGGATAGGGGACCAGGGCCCCCTTAAAAATGTCAGAGTCTGACCACAGTAATGAGCCAACACATAGCAGCTGATAACCCCACACACAAAGCTCAGGGGAGTGCGGGGCTTTTTTTAGCCCCTCCTGGGCGGGGGCTGCCTGATGCACATTCCTTTTAGGCAGAGATCTATTCTGTACCCTCCACTCTCAACACTATCCAGGGGGCTCAGCTTTTGTGAAAGTAAGATGGATTGAAGGATAATGAATCCATTCTAAGGACTGTCCCTTTACTCTCAAGTTCCATGACCTCCAAGTTCCCCAAATCATGAGCTTCCACAAACTTAAGTCATTGAACTTCTCTCACATCCATTCATTCAAAAAAATGTTTGTGAAATGTCTTCTTTATGCAAGTCCCCAGGTCCCTGAGACCAGAGCCATAACTAGTGTTAAGGGAAAGGGACTTTGGTACAGGGAGGGGAGCAGGCTGGGAGGTGCGCTTCCTCTCTATGCCTCACATTGTGGTCTTCTGCAGGCCCTCACCACCCTGGGCCACTGCTCTGTGGCCTATTGACCTATTGACCCACAACTAATTTATCCCCCAATAAAAAATTCCTAATTAAGACTCTACCTGAAAATTGCCTAAACACACCATAGGCAATAAGGCACCATACTTCCAAGTATCATCACAGACCCATGGAATTTTTAGGGCTGTAAAGGGGTGACCAAAGCTAAACATGAAGGGCTGAGCAAGGGTTGGGGACTGGGTCCTGGTCCCTGAAGAGGCAGAAGACAGATGAGAGCTGGCAAAGAGTCCTCCCTGAAGCCTACGCCCCTTTTCAAGTTGGCAAAGTAGAATAAGCCTGCACTGATTCTACTATTCTCACATCTCAAAAGTACTCTTGGTATATCCTAGCCATGGGTGGGGAGAGCAAACAGCACTTAACTTGGCCCACAAGCACTAAGTCTAGAGTAATAATAAGAATAAATACATTATGGTTTACAAAGCACTTTATATGTGCCATCACATTTGATCCTCCCAACCCTGAGTGGTAAGTACTATTCTTATCCCCACCTATAGATGAAGAAACTGAGAGAGACATTAGTCAACTTACCTAAGGTCACACAGCTAATAAATGTCTGAGACAAGATTTGAACTCAGGTCTTTCTGACTTCAAAGGGCAGCTAGGTGGCACAGTGGATAGAGTGCCACGACTGGAGTCAGGAAGACTCCTCTTCCTGAGTTCAAATCTGGCCTCGGGCACTTACTTGCTGTGTGACCCTGGGCAAGTCACTTAACACTGTTTGCCTCAGTTTCCTCATCTGTAAAACAAGCTGGAGAAGGAAATGGCAAACCGCTCCAGTATCTTTGCCAAGAAACCTCAAATGGGGTCACAAAGAGTTAGACGTGAATGAACAAAAACAACTTCCTGACTCCGAGTGCAGTGCTCTCTCTCCACTGCACTACCACTAGCTGCCTCAAAGAACAGAATTATAGAGTATTATAGAGTCTTGGAGCTAGAAGGAACCTTAGAAATGATTTAGTCAGGGGTAACTAGGTGGTGCAGTGAGTAGAGCACCGGCCCTGGAGTCAGGAGGACCTGAGTTCAAATTCAGCTTCAGACACTTGACATTTACTAGCTGTGTGACCTTAGGCAAAGTCACTTAGCCCCAACTGCCTTGCCTTCCCGCCCTGGAAAAAAAAGAAAAAAAGAAAGAAAAACAAACAGAAATGATTTAGTCCAACCACTTCACATCATAGAGCACAACATATTGAGCAGAAGGCTAGACCCAAAGTCAAAAGACCTGAAGTTTACTCCCGGGTTGGAGACATAATGGCTATGTCACCATGAACAAGTTTCAGTTTCATCATCTGTAAAATGGGAACTAATCATACTCACTCTTCACCTACTTGGGAACACTGCTGCAAGCAAAGCATTTTGTAAACTTTCATATTTTATATATATATATACATACATATACATATATATGTATATATGTGTGTATATGTATGTGTATGTATATGTATATATACACACATATATACATGTGTGTGCACATATATATAAACGTACACAAATATATGTACATATATATGTTATATATGTAATAATTCCCTTCAACAAACATCAACTAAGTATGTATGTGCTGAGAATTGTTCTAGGTTCTGGAAACACAAATATAAAATCAGATATTTTCTCTGCCCTCAAATATCTTATAATTTAGTAGAGAGGAGGAGACCCATGCATATAATCACAATACAAATTGGAAAATTAGTACAAAGCAGATGTTGATAAAAAAAAGGAATTATTCTCAAGGATAGAGAGGCAATAATCAGTTACATCTACAGGAAATCAGTGAGGAAACAGATTCAAAGGGGTGACTAAAGAAAAAAGGCACTTGACATACCTAGTTCTCTGCAACAAATACTCATTCCTTTACTCTCCTTCTCTCACTTCTTTTACTTTATCTTTCTCATCTGTTCCCTATCTTGCTTTCTCCTATCCCTTCTTAATCTACTTATTTCCTTTTTCTTTCTCTATCTTCTTCCCAACCTAGTTCGCTTCATGTCATCTGTAGTTCCCGGATGGTTGAGGGGTTAGAATAGAAGGAGGGAAAGGAAAGAGGAAGATAACATATAGCCTCTCCTCAAACCCCATGCCCCATCCCATTTCAGTCACCTAGGTCTCAGGAGTGAGTCTGGGGCCCTGCCAAGGAAGAAAACAGATACAAAATCTGAGAGCCAGTGAGGTATATTGGAAAGAATGCTGGCCTGGGAGTCAGGAAACCTAGATTCTAATTCTGGTTCTCCCAATGACTAACTGTGACCTTGGATATATCTGGGACTCAGTTTTACTCATCTGTAAAATGAAGAGGTTGGAACACTACAGACCTTTCCAGTAAGAAGAGGAGCAAACTCTCTTTTTGTTTTGTTTCTTCTTTCTCGTGGTTCATTCCATTGGTTATAATTCTTTGCAACATGACTAATATGAAAATATGTTTAATGTGAATGTATATATAGAGCCTATATCTGAATACTATCTTGGGGAGGGGAAAAAAGGGGAGGAGAGAGAGGGGGAGAAAATTTGGAACTCAAAAGCTTGTGGAACTGAATCTTGTAAACTAAAAAAAATAATAATTTAAAAGAAAAAAAGGACAGGAGCAAAGAAAGGATATCCATTTTCATAAATATTATTTGATATAATTCTGGAAATGGCAGGCAGAGCAATAAGACAAGTAAAGGAAATTGAGAGAACATAGACAAAGAAGAAACAAAATTATAGCTTTTACAGATGCTATTTTTATTCAGAGAACTCTAGAGACTCAATAAAAAAGTTAATTGAAACAATAACTTCAATAAATAACAGCCTATAAAATAAGCCCAAAAACTCATCAGCCTTTATGTATGCTACCAAAAAAACTAAGCAGAAACACAATAAAAAAACAAGAAATTCCATTCAAAACAACTTACAAGATGAATAAAATATCTAGAAGTCTACCTAAAGGACACACACAAAAATTATATGAATACAACCACAAAATACTCTTTACAGAAATAATGAAAGAAAATAATTGGAAAAAACACATTGTTTATAGTTGGACCATGTGAATGTGATAAAAATGACAGTTCTACCTAAATTAATTTATAGATTCATGGCTATAGAATTATCAACCAAAGGATTATTTTATAGAACTAAAAGAAAAAACTATCTACAGGAAGAAAAAAAGTCAAGAATCTCAAGGGAAATAATGAACAAAATTAGGGCCTAGCTGTAGCAGGTTAAAAAATAGAAAAGGTGATCCAGGGAACAGAACAGATACAAAGACTCAGAACCAACTGAACTTAGTAACGTAGTGTTCAATAAACCCAAGGATACCAACTAGTGGGGTAAGGATTCATTATCATACAAAAATTTCTGGGAAAATTCTAAAAGCAGATTCATAGAGATTAGGTTTAGAACAATATTTCACAACATATATCATAATTAGTTTCAAATTAATACGTAATATAGTTATAAAAGATCACATCATAAACAAATTAGAGGAGCAGGGAAGACAGTTCCTTTTATAATTGCGGATGGTGTTCTTGACCAAACAAAAGATATAGATAATCATAAAAGATCAAAAGGATAATTTAAATTACTTCAAACTGAAAAGGTTTTGCACAAATAAAATCAATAGAAATAGAATAGAAATAGTTACCCAGTTAAAAAAAAAATCTTTGTAGCAAATTTCTCTGATAAAGATCTGATATCTAAGAAATAGAAGGAATTGATACAAATAGATAAACAATAAAAGGATGTGATTAGGTAGTTTCAACCCTGAGGTTCCACTTCAAATCCATCAGATTGGTAAAGATGTCAAAAAAGGAAAATGACAGTGTTAGGCTGTGGGAGAACAGATGCACTGTTAATGCAACTGTGACGTGGTCTAGCTATTTTGGAAAGCAATTTGGAACTATGCGCTGTGCATACCCTTTGACACAGTGATACCAGTACTAGGCATATACCTCCCAAAGAAATCAAAGAAAGAGGGAAAGGACTCACATATACAAAAATACTTCTGTAACCCAAGCCCCAAAGCCTGTTGGTGTAAGAATCTCTCCTCAATGGTGGAGAGCAAGCCTAATCACCGAGTGAGACAAAGTAGAGTTGATGAGAGAGGAAGAAAAGAAAGATTAGGTCTCTTCAATCTCTTTGAGCTCTTCTGGTTTCTAGCTATGAGACAGTGGATGTATGATGCTACTGTTTCCTTCAGTTTGCTGAAGCGAGAAAAACTCTGAGGAGAAGCCAAGATGAGAGGAGATGTAATCTTCACCATGTACCTATCACTCACTTACAGAGATTTCGGTAGCTTCCATTTGGATCAGATCTGGGATACTTTCGCTTTTGGTTGAGCTGACCTACCTCATTCCCAACGGGGGAGGTCTTTCACTCTGTATTGGCTAGTATATATACTCATATGTATACTTTCTCCAATTTCTGCTTTGCTACCAACTTGGATAAGTAGGTTTCTCTGCTATCTGCTATATGCATTCACTGCGGAATTGGCATTTGGTGGGAAGGAAATATAAGGTTTAGGGTCCCCCTCCCCATTAAGGAATAGTGATCAGAAGTTTAGCTGAAACCTAAAAATCACATCCCTTAAATTAATATTTAAGGGAGCAGACAGATATGATTCTAGCCCAGTACCCATCCCCCTTCTCTGAGGAGAACAGGGTGGTGGCCATCTTCTAGTCCCCAGCCTCCTGTTTCCCCTCTTGGCAGAAATTAAAGACTCCCTTGGACGAGAGTGAGGAGAAAATAAGCTAGAGATGTATCTATTCCAGGCTTCCTCTAAGACACACACACACACACACACACATCACATCACACCACACCACACCATACTACAAGTGGGAGAGAGCTCACACTTATAAAATCATTTTTTGTGATTTTATGTGACAGCTAAGAACTGGAAACAAAGTGGATACCCATCAATTGGGGAATGGCTGAACAAATAAATTATGATATATGAATGTAATAGAACATTCTTTCCATAAGAAATAATGAAAGAGATAGACTCAGAGAAACTTACAAATCCTTGTATGAACTGATGCAGAGTGAAATGAACATAACCCAAAGAACAATATATATAGTGATGGGAGATGAGGGAATTTAAGTGTCTACTATGTGCCAGGCACTAAGAGCTTTACGAATGGCTCATTTGATCCTCACAAAAACGCTGTGAGGTAGGTGCAGTTATTATCCATATTTTACAGTTGAGGAAAGAGAGGCAGATAGTGATTAAGTGACTTGCCCAGGGTCAAACTGCTAGCAAATATCTAAAACAGGATTTGAATTCAGGCTTCCTGACTTCAGGTCCTGTCCACTAAGCAACCTTGCTGCCTCAACCACAATAATAAAAAAGAAAACAACTTTGAAACACACACACACACACACACACACACACACACACACACAAAACCCAACTGATAAATTACCAATATGACTCTAGAAGTCTAATAATGAAGAAGCACCTCTTGGCTAAGAGATGATAAACCATAGGTGTAGAATGAAATATTCATTTTTAGACAAGACCAATAGGTGAATTTGTTTTGTGTGACTATACTTATTTGGCATAGGAAGAGTTAAGTAGCAAGTAGAGAGAATAATGCAAGATGTTTTGGGAAATGATAGAGAAGAAAAGAAGCTGAAGAAAGAGAAAGGAGGAGGAGAAGAGAAAAGAAGAAGAGAAGAGGATGAAGAAGAGGAGAAGGAGGAGAAAGAAGAAGAAGAAGAAGAAGAAGAAGAAGAAGAAGAAGAAGAAGAAGAAGAAGAAGAAGAAGGTCTAGGAAACATTTTTTAAAATACATAGAAGAGAGCAGACGAAGTTCAGAAGGGGAAACAGACAATCAGACAGTCGAACAGTATTGGGACTGTTGTGTTAAACATAATGTGAGCTTTTAAAATAAAATAACCTGTAGACTCATAATTTTATATAAAATCATCATTTTTCTGTTCTTTGCATGTGGAATTGGTCCTGCTTGCCAAGTTCACAGTAAAAAAAAAATCTCCCAATAAATCAATCGATAAGCAAATAAATAAATGAGTGGATAGAGAGATGGATGAATGAATAAACGAAATGAAGAGGTGGAGCCAGATGATCCGTAAGGTCCTTTCCAGCTCTAACATTCTGTGGTTTTGGTAAAGGAAAACATCACCTCATTTCCCTCCTCCCTCAAAGCAGAGAAGCAGGATGTTTTCTTTTTGCCATCTATTGGATTTCTAAGGTAAAATATAATAACAATTTCTATAAATACGGGTTCATATGGATAAGAATCCAAAGGGTATGGTGTGCCCAGGATGCCACACAGCCCTAGAACATGGTTCTCCCACAAAAGCCTGGGGTGAGAAGAGGGAGAGGGGAGAGGAAATAACTGTAGGGAAGCATGGAGCTGGGAGTGGAGCTGAGGGCTGAAGTACAAGGGACCTGAAGGATTGGTTAACAGAGCTAGAGGAAGGGTAGGGATGGGGCAGAGGGGGAGACAGGAATGGCCAGAGAAGACGGAGATAGACAGAGGAGGGGGAAGGGCAGCAGCTGGGAACCCAAAGTGTGAAATACCTTGCATCTTAGGAAGCATGTGGCAGGTCCCTTGGGTCAGGTTGCCTGCCTGTCAAGATACACTTAGACAGGAGCCGCCCAGACTGAAACCTTAGAGCTTTTGCTGAGGTAGTGAGGGCTCTCCCAAATCAGTCCATGATTCTCCCTAAGTGAGGCCAGCTAAAAAAGTTTCTGGGCACTTAGTTCAGATAGATATGCTGACTATGTGAGACATGAAGATCCCTGGATTGAGACTGTAGATACCTGAATTCTAGTCTTGGCTCTGCCTTTACAATTAATTAGGTTAAGGTATGAGGCTAATGTCACCAGAAATAAGGGTTTGATCTCTATGTGGTATTTTGTCTTTTGTCTTTTCAATAACCAGACTATCCTTAACCTCAAACCACAATGCATGTTTTAAGGGTTATCTGTAACTTGCAATTCAATTCAACAAGAATGTATTAAGCAATACTAAACATTGAGGACTAGAATGCAAAGATGAAAATGGAAAAGACCCTGCCTTCAAAGAACTTACATTCTAGTAGGAAGAGACAGCATACATATAGATAAGTAAACACAAAATATATACAAATTAGATGTCATTTCCCCCATAGAATATAATTCTTCCTTCAGGGGAAAGGCCTATTTCTTTTTTTCCTTTCCTTTTCTTTTCCTTACTTCTTTTTGCCTTTCTATTCTTGGTATCTAGCAGTGCTTAGCACATAGTTGGAGCATAATAAATATTTGTTAATTGGTTGATAGTATGAAAAAAATAATTTTCTGTACTGACTTTAGGCTGCCTTTCCTTAAAACAGCAAGTCACAAAACTAGCTAGAGCTTGCAGAATTTAGCTAACATCATATTTTACCTTCAGTGATTAACTGGGTGATTAGTGACGGGAGAATTTCTGGCTCATCTTTATTACCTCTATTTACTTAAGATGATTATGTCAAGTAACTAGGTAGAGTCCCAGTGTTAATGGTTAGTGTGCAAATTCCAGCTTTATCCCTAGTGTTTAGTGACTTGTTTATAATCTTCCCTGACGTGATCTTCCCCTTCTCTTAGCTGTTTTATCATGTGTAAATCTTTACCTCCCCCTTCTGCCCTTTGTAAAATTCCATTGCATCTGTTCTGGTTTGCCAAAACTACTTCTCGGGCCTCACTGGCTTCTCCAAGCGTATAATAAACAAGTTATTATCAATAAGTATGATTGACCTTACTGCCTATCAAGGGATCATTGGACAAATTTGATGACAATGCTCTACCTGCATCTCATTTTGTTCTAATCCCAAGCCTGAACCACCCAACAAACCCAAGTCATGTCTGGCCCAGAACACTGAGCACAACCAGAATTAGATAGGGAATGTGGCTCTCTTTGTGTTTAAAGTGAGGGGTGACCGTGAAGAAGAGACTTTAGTGATCAGATGGCCAGATACAGGAGTCTAGAAAATATCCAACCCCAAACTAAACGCACCCAGGTATTTCATAGCCACAATCCAGAGCTTCCAAGTTAAAAATAATAATATTAAAATAATAAGAATGTAAATATTCAGAAACAGTTCAAATACTAAAGAGACACAGTCAAGACTACACAAGATGTGACATCAACTACTATAAAGGAGGGGAAATCTTATAATATCATATACCCAAAAGAAAAAGGCTTACAACCAAGAATAATTTATCCCAGAAAACTGAATATCATCCATAAGGGAAAAGTAGGTCTTTAGTAGAATAGAGGAATCAACCATTTTTGATTAAAAAAAAAAAACCTTGAGTCTAGAATAAATTTTTAAATGCAAACAAAGGTATCAAGGGAAATTAGAAAGGTAAATACAATTAAACAATTAGAAGAGGATAAATGGTGATATGGCAGCTAGGTGATGCAATGAAGCCCAGATTGGAGTCAGAAGACTCAGTTTCCTTGCAACAACAATGGGACTAGCAGCTGTTGTGGGGGCATAAGACCAACAGCACCAGCACACAGGATGGCTGCTAGCACAGGTTCTTTGATCCCTTTTCTAAGGAAAGCAACTTTAAGGGGCTAATAATTTTACTTTAATTAAACATACATATATCATTCACTTAGTTCAGTGGAAAAAGTCAGCACTCTGAACTTTCAGAGAAAACACAAACAGAAATTACAAGCAGGAATTACAAGCAGAGAGAATAACAGAAACCAACAGACAAGTTTCTATCTGTCTGAAAAAAAATCACAATACACAGTTACCAGAGAGAGAAGCACCAACATCTGCGTTTTCAAAGCGGGGGTGGGGGGCTCTTAATGGCTACCTGGAGTCTTGTCTGGTCAAACCACTTCACTACTCTTCCAAAGAGTGAAAACCTCCAAAGCAAAATGCTAACCTCAGAGTATATATACACTTCTTCACGGTCAGAGGGTGTCACAACCATGGTATTCAAATCCATGTGACCTATGCGTTCCCATGCCTTAAGCAGGTCTTCAAACACTCCCAATTCAATCAAAGACTTTCAATTGAAACAATGGCAAGACTCAAAGGCACTTGGTTGCCTTAGTGCTGAGAAGCACTCCAAAACAAAAGACAACAAAAGGTCCCACTTTACTTGCCATTACATTCTTGAGTTCAAATCTGGCCTCAGATATTTACTAGCTATGTGACCCTGGGCAAGTCACTTCACCCTGTTTGCCTCAGTTTCTTCATCTGTAAAATGAGCTGGAGAAGGAAATGACAGACCAGTCCAGTATCTCTGCCAAGAAAACCCCAAATGGGATCAGTAAAAGTCAGTAAATTGAACAACAATAACAAATGATGATAAAGTACTTACACTGAAATGGGGAAAGACAAACACCTCTAGGCCTGGGTGTGGCATTGTTCTATTGCTTGGTTTTTAAGAAAGGAAAAAGGGGCATTAGGGGAGAAATAAGGAAGAAGGAGAGGGAACTTACTTTTTCCATAACTGGGATACAAAGGACTATTAAAACAGGCAGAAAGGAGCTTAGGGAATGGCCATCTCTTGAACCTCCCTCATCTGAACCAGGAAAAGGAAGGTTGAATACACACATTTGTTAAGTGCTTCCTAGGTGTTAGGCAACATTCAAAGAAAAGAACAAAGACAGTCCTTGACCTCAAGGGACTTACATTCTAATGGGAAAGACTATACATAGTGTAGGAACACTTTCATTGGTAGGTTACTGAGGTGAGTGGGGTCACCCCATTCAGTTAGTAAGTGAATAAACACTTATTAAGCATTTGCTGTGTGCCAGGTATTGGGCTAAGGTATTAAGAGAGAGATGCAAAAGATTGTCCCTGCCCTCAAGGAGCCTGCAATCTAAAGTGGGGTGAGGAACAAGAAAAAAAAAAAGACAGTTCTTGATTTATGTAAATGAATCTTTCAGCAGACCTTTATGTAAAGCAATGTGAATTTGCCCCAGATGTGGGGAACGGAGGGATGGAGGCAGGAAGGCAGCTTGTACACCCATGGGGGGAGGGGGCCAGAGGAGGCTGGCAGATAGTTTAAGGACATGGAAGCAGGGACAGACAAGTGAGAGCAAGAGGAGAACAAGCTCAAACCAGGCCAGTCACGTGGTGGCTGGCCAGAACCAAGAGGAAGAACACTCAGGGAAACAGACACATGGGGCCTGAATATGGACACAGACACAGACAGTAGAGGATGGATGACATTGGCAGAGTCTGGGGACAGACACAAGATACCCAAGAGTAGACAGACAGAAGACAAACACGAAGGGGTCATTCACAGGGGGCAAGTGGGCAGATCGAGGCAAAAGTCTCCTCTCTTGGTGCCAGAGGTCTCAAGCCAAGTCCCTATCCTGCAATGGCAGCTGGTCTCTCTCAGGATGCTTACTCTGCTTTCACTTGGAGGTTTTTATTTTAGGAGGGTTTTTTAAGGTTTATTTTTGGTGGTTCTTCTGAAAGGGGTTAAGGAAGGCTTGGGTCTTTGTTAAGTCACCCCAGTATAGTATTCTTTCAGGGAGCCATTACATTACTTGCTATCTTTTCTGCTGCCCTGTTGTTTTGGGTTTTTTTTCCTCTTTTACCTGCATCCAACTCTTCCTCCAAGGCTGTATGCGCCACTCATCTTGAATCCCCAAGATGGGGAGGAGGAATTAGGAAAGAAATGAGGAAGAAGGAGAAGGAACTTACTTTTTCCATAATTGGGATACAAAGGAGTATAAAAGCAGGCTGAAAAGAGCCTACAGCCTTACAGCCACTCAATTGGAGGAAGATCCTCTAAAATGCCATCAAGGGGTGGAATGTGGTAGGAGTATCTACTAAGCCTGAAAAGTATCTGCTCCGCAGGCAAGGCCAGTTTTTCCCTGAAAAGACAATGAACCCATTGAGAACTAATTGGTCTAGCGTAGCAATTCTTAAAACTATGGGTCTCGACCCCATATGGGACCCCATATGGCAACAGTAAAAGATTTCTGAATGTAAAATGACCAAACAACCAAAATCAATTCAAAATCAAATGCATAATGAATCCAAGGTGTTTCTAGCAGCACTTGCCCATGTTCCATGTTGCATCATGGGCAACTTCACCGCAGCCAGCCTTGGTCCTGAACACGAAGCATAAGCACTTTGCAATGCACATGCCCTCAGGCCACACAACACCAAACACTGCCAAAAGGTGAAAAGGGGGAAAAGTTTAAGAAGCCCTGGTCTAGAAGACCAAGGCTTGAACCACTGAAGTAGCTTCCTAGTCATGTAAGACATAAGAAAAAAAAAGAGCCCAGGGCACAGAAATCAATATCCCTTAAACCTGACAGTCTTCCCTCTATTATGTGAAACAATACACTCTTCCTACCAAGCATATCACCATGCTAAATGTGGTGGCCTGGGGAGCTATGTCCACCAGAGCCAGTGCTGTGTTCTTGCTGAATATCATCTCTAGGTTATGTAACAAATGGGAGGAGGAGTTTTGTTTCCACAGAACTAAAGGTGTACTTCCCGCACCACCCCACCCCAGCTTTAGCGAAACCAGGCCTCAAGGTCGGTCAGGTGAGAGGTCAGAAGCTTGCATGCATGCGCATGCTTTTTGAGAAGGCAGTCAAGGGAATTAGAGAGGCCAAATAGCTTGAACCAGTTCAAGCTTATCTAGGGTCTGGTCTTGGTCAAGAATCCAGGCCTATTTATTTGCATAATTTGCATATGTTAAAGAGGGAAAGCAGGGGAAGCAAAAGAATGTAGCTTAATCCTAAACTAAGACAAAGAAAATCCAAGTAACTTCACTTTTGCTTCTGTATCCTTATTATCCTATCTACATAAACTGTATAACCTAGGGAAACTATGTAAAAAATAAAGATTGTAAACTAACCATAACTCTAGCAGGAGTGGAGGGAATGGTTACCCCTGCTCCTGCAGCTGTATCAGGTTTGAGTGTTCCAGTGAGCACTACACCTGCTCTCTCAAGGAGTGTAATAAAATGCCTTCCTCTGCCCACTGTGGTCCTGAGTTCTTTGGGTGAGAATGGGCAAATCACATGGAACTTCCTAAGGTCAAGTGAAGGGAAGCAATGGGCAGCAGAAGCTTGTCCTGTGCTTACTCCTGGATCTTGCCTTGGGGTGTCCTGTGATTCCCCACTGCAGTGACTCTGGCCAGGAGCCTTTTGATCTTACTGCTGTCCTAAGGGGCCATCACTTGGGTCCTCCTTAGGGTCTGACCCCTAGGAGGCCCTGTGATCCCCACAGATTAAGGGGGGCTACCACTTGGCCTTCCCTAGGGATTATCACAGGGTTCTTCCTCAGGACTTTGGCCCTGCCTAGGAAGTCCAATGATCCCCAAAGCCGTGTGTTGCGTGTTCTCACAATTTGGGGAAGTCCAGTGGATCGCCAAAACCACATTTCTCACAGGTTATTTTTAAGCAAACTTATTTTTGTTAAATATTAGATAATCTATGAGAATTCTTGTTTCGTTCCAGTCTGGGTTAGGCCCAACCTTAAACAGGCGTGACATCTGCAAAGTCCAGTCAGGCTGACTCCATAGATCTTCCCTTAGCTACTAACACCAGAGCCTCAAACACTAGACACCTCCAAGATGATGCCAAGAACCAGAGCCTCAAATACCAAACCTGTTATTGTCAATAACTCACTAGGAATAGAATCTCTGATATCTGGAAGAAACTGTCTTCTCCCCTTCCCAAATGGCAGTGCCCTCTCCATCCCAGGAGTGTCAAGTATAGGAGCTCCAGTTTACATTGCCCTCCTCTAACTATTAAACTTCCCTCTGGGGCAGACAGGTGGTGCAGTAGATGGAGCACAGACCTGGAGTCAAGAAGATCTGAGTTCAAATCCTCTTTCTAGCTGCGTGACCTGGGCAAGTCACTTAACCTCTGTTTGCCTCACTTTCCTCATCTGTAAAATGGGGATAATAATAGCACCTACCACCCCCCCAGGGTTGTTGCAAGAACTGAATGAGATAATATGTGTAAAGCACTTAATATAGTGCCTGGCACATAGTAAGCCCTTCATAAATGTTAACTATTATTATTAATATCTCTTTCCCTCCTAATCCTGGTCACATAAAATCCCTGGCTGCTTAAGCCTTCCTTGGCCAGAAAAGTCAGGTTGGTAAGACCAGAGAACTCCGGAATTCAGACAGGGAGGAAAGGAACAGTGCCCAGGCAAAGGGTTTTCCCATTTCCAGGGTCCTAATTTTTCCTATGTAAGTGAAAGTTTGAACAGAGTCCTCCTTGAGGTGGAGAACAGAAATCGAGTCTCATTGTAACCAGAAAGGAAACTATTTAATTTTCTTTAGAGGTTTTGTATCTCTCCCCCACCCCTCCCCCATCCTCACTACACTTGTAGTCAGTAGTAAATTAGAAAGACCCAAGCTGATTCTGTTTCTAGGGAAGTTGGGAGAGGGGGAATAATGACATGCAGAGGGGGAAAATGTCTAGATTTGGCAATCTACTTCTGTACCATGGCACAGCAGACTTGGACCTAGAGTCGGGAAACACTTGAGTTCAAATCCTGCCTCTAACCTTACTACCTGTGTGACTACAGGCAAGCCCTCAACCTCTCTAGACTTCAGTTTCCTCATCTCAACTAAAAGGCTTGGACTACATCGCCTCAAAGGTACCATTCAGTTGTAGAATCCTATGATCCATCCTGAGTCAGATGACCCGGGTTCAAATCTTTGTTCTTCCACTTGCTAGCTTTTTGTGACTTTCACTAAGTCACTGCCCTCTCTCTGAGATTCAGTTTCCTCATGTATAAAATGAGCAGGTTAGATTTGATGATCACTAAGGGCCCTTCCATACCAAACATGCTATAAATTTTTATAATGTAAGCTGACTGTAAATGTAAAGCCAGAAGATGCTCTTGGTAGGAGAAGGTAACAGATTTTCCTGGGTTAATGGAAAGACCATAGAGGCTACAAGAAATTTTGATAATAACAAGACATGAGAGGAAAAGATTTCCTTATCGCCCACAATAACCCTGCTCAAAAACATCTCACACACATATTCTACCAATTAAATATTTATTTTAGCTTAACTGGTATTTAGTGAGAGCTCAAGTGAGATTATTTATAGAGTTCAGCATAATTTGTTCCTTCCCTCCTTCCCTCCCTCTGCTTTCTTTGCTGTGCTAGGATATATGGAAGTCACAAAGGTTTATAAGACAATTTCTGCCTTCGTGAAGCTAATAATCTAAAAGAAGATTCTGACACACTAACCAACAAATAATTTAAATGACACTCAAATACATGAGGGCTGTAAGCCAAATGCTATGTAAGATAGGGGGAAAGGGGTGCATGAAACACCATTGACTGGAAGATCAGGAAAGGTAGCATTCGAACTGGATCGGAAAGGACAGACAGAATTTTAGCAGGTGGAAATGGAGATCTTAGAAAGGTATGGAAAGACTTGCATGAAATGGTTAAGAACGAAGTGAGCAGAACCAAGAGGATACTGTATACAGTAATAGCAATATTGTTTTCAGAACAACTTTGAGTGAATAGGTCATTTTGACTATTATAAATACACAAATTACAAATAAAAGACAAATGAAGAGAGATGTCACCTGCATCGAGAGAAAGAACTGATAAATAGAAGTATGTATAGAATAATTTTACACATATATACATTTGTGTCTAATGGTAGCTCTCTTGCAGGGGGAGGAAAAAAAGGAAAAAAAGAAATTTACATGATAAATTCATCATTTTTTTTAAAAATAGCCAGTTGTATATAATAGAGTTGCAGTTTCATGTGCAATCATCTTTTTTATTATGTTATATTATGGAAATGTTTGTTTTATTCCATAAATGAAAAAAGAAATCAATACTGGGGATAAACCAAATTACTGGATTACTATTTTACTTGGTTTAAGGATGTTTATGTTTACATATATATATATATACACATATATATGAATGTATGTATGCATGTATGGGTATGCATATGCATATGTACATGTAAATAAAATTTTCCAATTATGAAAAAAAGAAATGGAGAGAAGTACATTTTAGGGGGTACCTAGGTGACACAATGGATAGAGTGCTGGTCCTGGAGTCAGACCTGAGTTCAAATATGACCTCTGATACTTACTAGCTGTATGATCCTGGACAAGTCATTTAACCCTGTTTGCTTCAGTTTCCTCATCTGTAAAATGAGCTGGAGAAGGAAAAGGCAAACCACACCAGTATCTTTGCCCAGAAAAGTCCAAAAGTCTACAAAGAGCTGGACACAACTGAACAATAGCAAATATTTTAGGTATGGGAAACGTTATGAACAAAGATAAGGAAACAGGATACTGTAGGATAATTTTCCTTATATTGAACTAACCCTGCATTCCTGGCATAACTCCAACCTGGTCATGAAGTATAGTCTTTATAATATATTTTCATAACATATTTTCTATTTGTGATCCAAAACTAAAAATGAAATTTTATTAACATGTTATTTTATATTTCTATCATAAAATTGAAATGAAAAGAGTGTAGCTAATGTGTGGCCTAAGTTCTGGTTTCTAGGGCCTTTTAAAGGCACCAACTGTCTTTCCATCTCCAAGAGCCACCTCAAGAGTAGCCCCTGCCATGTCGGCCCACCTGCAGTGGACAGTCCTTCGGACCTTCTCCAGCTTCCTCAACAAGGGCAACAAGCAGACGCACAGTACCAAGCCCAACAACCTCAAGGCCCGAAACTCATTCTGCTACAATGGGCTTATCTACTGCAAGATGGTGAGCATGGAGCTAGCTGCCAACGGCAAGGGCATTGTGGTGGTGCTGAAGCAGAGGGCAGGTCAGAGGAAGCCTGCCACTCCCTATGTGTGTACCACCATTAAAAAAATGACCACAGTCTACAGCATCCGGCACATCATCCTCAAGAACAAATATCAGAAAGATCTCCGCATGGCCACTCTGTGCCGAGCCAGCGCCATCCTTTGAAGCCACAAGCCAATGGTGGTGAAGAAGAAGCGAACCCACCCACCCAAGAGCACCTAAGGTTCCAGGCCTGCCTTTGGCTAAGAAAGTCAGACTGCCCCACCTGTCAAAAAAAAAAAGGCACCAACTTCTGGCTACACTGACAACCAAAAAGAATTCTCCTCATTATAAATACTCAATACTGTAAAGGCAATAACCTTGAAAGCTATAAGCTATGATAAATACAATGACCATTTGTGATTCCAGAGGAATAATGATAAAATATACTATCTATTACAAAGAGGTAATGGGTTTAGAGTATAGAATGAGACAGATATATATAGATAATACATGTATATATGCATACATACATGCATACATAAACACATATATATTTTTTCCATGTATAGCAATTGAAAGCATTTGTTTTGCTTAACTATGCATATTTGTTAAAAGACATTTGCTTTTTCCCCCTTTCCTTTTTTCAATGAAGTGGGAGTGGGAGGAAAAGAAAATAAATGAATTTCTGTTAATTAAAAAATAAAGAAATCAGAGGGCTACTACAGATGTAAAATCTTTCATGAATTTTCAGACTAGGTCAATCTATTATTAATTTTACTTAACTTTTTTACTTTGTTACAAGAGACTTCCCATGAAGTGAGAGTAATATATAAATATTTGTAAATGTAAAAAACAAAACACATAGAAGAAAATGACACCTCCTAACCAGATCAAAACCAGTCACGGAATGTATATACATATTTAAGTCTCTCCAAGGCACTTTCATTATTTGTCATCATGACTCTCCCAGAAGTAGGCCTCCTACCTTTTTCCACCTGGCAAGCAGCATCAGAAATACTCTGTGAAGGTACCACACCCCAATGCCACATTCTCCCCTTCCCCTATTTGAAAAATCTTTCATCCTCAGCAAATCATTAAGGGTGTTTTGAACACATTGTCCATGTCCCTAATGCAGATTAGATCTCTGGGATCTCTGGGAGGCACCAGCAGTGCCTTTTCATTCACTTTCCCAGTGACACACAGGAACATTTTTTATATTTTTTTATATTTTAGACTCAAGGAAAAAAGTCTCAAAATAGTGAATATGACACAATCTTATAAAGTCCAACATGTACAAGAGAAAACCATAATTGTCCTGAAATACAAAGTTATGCAGACTCAACAAAGAACATCTCAAAAAGTTTACCAAAGATTACTATTTACTTAGCATTCAAGAAGAGCCTGACTTGGTGCCCAGCCCACAGTCAATAAGGAAAAGGAAAAAAAAAAACCAAAGATAAGCAGTTTCCTGCTTAGAAGGAAACTTGGTCCCTACAGAGCTTCCCAGATTATTTGCATATGTAACTGTCCCCAAAGGTATTTAGAACCTGGAGCCTTCTGAAAGTTTCCTCTTCACTCTCAGAGGAGAATCCAAACTGATTTGTCTTGGTGTCTTGGGTCCCAGAAGCCTGGTATACTTAACACTTTCCCTTTTCCACTAGGGCCCCTAACTCTGTTCTGAGCCCACATTTACAGAATAGATTTAATCACTGAGTAACTACAAAGAAAAATAAAATAAAGCTTTTCATCTAAGGGAAGCTGAGTCTCCACTGAATCCCAGAGAATATGAGGTTCTCCATACAAAGATTGGAGTCCACTGCAAGTAATCCCTTCACTCTCTAGTGAGAAACCAATTAACCTGGATGAAAACTACCAATATTCCTATACCACATAAAACCATGCAACTGGTGTCTAGACAAAGTTTTTGAAGAGTCCCTTTCTATATAAAACTCACTAAAATCAGCATCCCACTCCCATAGGCATTCCCTTTAAAGGTCTAGACAAATTTTTTCTGCATTTCTATTCCAAAAGTGCATCTGAAGCTCCCCCCTCACCCCCAATAGATCTCTGCTACTAAAAATGTAATCCTACTGGAATTCCAAACTCACCCAATAACAGAACAAGTAGGTTCAGTAAATAAAGTCAAAGATGCCCAGAAGATTGGTGAGGTTCCCCCCATAAAGGAATTAAGCTCACTGGGTTAATTACTTGGGGTTTCTAAGTCATATATATAATATATGTGTGTACATTTCTCAACTAGGCATCAGAATTTCAATGATATAATGCCCATACTTCTCTTATCAGTTGCAATATCAATACTAATACAGGATTTAGTAATATAGTAAGTTTCAGTACTTAAAATTCCAAGAACCAACAAATGCAAAAGTCTCAGTTTCCTCAACTATAAAATAACTGGGTTGCAGTAAATGAACCTTAAAGCTTAATTACAGCTATAAATCTATAAATCATGACTCTAAGAAATCTGTTTAACATTAATAGTGTTGTAACTTTTTAAAAAGTTTCACCACAGTGGGGGCAGGGAGCATTTTAAAAACCAACAGAATATTACAAAGTATGAGGAAAAGTCCCCAAAGTCTTGGTATGTAGGGATCCCAAGAGGTCTTAATATAATGCTATAATAGACATAAATTCCAGGATGGTTGGGGGCTTTTGGAGAAGCAGTGGTCAACGTGAGAACACTGAAAGCTAGGACATAGGAGAGATTTCCGGGAGAGCACCACCTGGTGGCCTGTATCTTAACTGCACCAGGATATCCATAGAGGAACCCAGTGACAGGTGGGTTCCATTGCCTTTACTCAGAGGGGAGAGGTGATGACAGCTAGTGTCTGGCTAGGACATCCACTGAGGAAAAGCAGTAAGTAACTAGTTGAGACTCCTCCCTCTCCCATTCTCCAACTGCATTCCCCCAGGCATTCCACTCTAAAATGCCAATGAGAGACAGCTGGAGGAGCAGGTGTCCCTTTCTTGTCACAGAAGAGGGTCACGGCTGCCTCCCAGGGGCTAGGGCTTTCCAAAGAAAGAAAGGTGACATCAACATAACAGCTACAGCATGCAGAGTTCTAAGCCCTCAATAAGAAAGAAAAAAGCAAAGTGGTGCTGTGGATAGAGCCCAGGAGTAAGTTTCTAGGTTATGCTTGAGCTCTCATTAGCTACCTGACCTCCGCAAGGTTCTTCCGTCCCCTAGGCCTCCATTGTCTCATCTAGAAAATGAGGTGGCTGGACTGACTATTTGATCTTTAAGGAACCATCCAGCTCAGCGATTAATACTACCTATACTATAGATTCTATAATATGAAATCCAGCCTCAGACAGCTTTGTGACCCTGGACAAGTATTAGCCTTGTTTGCCTCAGTTTCCTTATCTGTAAAATGAGCTGGAGAAGGAAATGGTAAACCACTCCAGTATCTCTGCCAAGAAAACCCCAAATGGGGTCACCCAAAATGGCTGAACAATAACAATATGGGATTAAAAGCTCTTGAACAGAGTTGTGTTAAAGCTATGGACTTCAATGATATAGGGAACTTCCAGAGGAGCAAAAGGTAGGCTGGCATCTTCTCTGCAACTTATAGCATTAGTGAGTTGCCTAGAGAAATAGATATATACAAAAATGTATACACATACATACAGTATTGTGTGCATGTACATGTATGCACTCATTTAGTATACATATGCATATGCACTCAACTAGTGTACATACACACATAATATATAGGTATATGTGCATATATGCCTATAGTGTGCATTATTTTGTCCATACACATAGTGTACACATATGCACACATGTATACATATAATATACATATTGCACATGGATATAGTATACATATACACGCTGCATACATATACATATGCACTTGTTTTGCTACATACAAACACATATCCATAGTGTGTATATACATACTTATACAGATAGTGTACATATACATATATAAGTGCATAGAATATGCATGTGTACATATGCATACATATATTACATAAATGCACACATATGGGGTACTTATATGCCTGCATATAGTATACAAGGCATATCTGCATATGTGTGTGTATCCTTACATGTAGTATACAGATACACATACATAACAGATACATGTGCATATACATGTATGCATAATATACATGTGTGCACATGCATGTGCATAGTGTACATACAGTAAACCTAGGCATAGGCATGCATGCAGTGTTCATGTACATATATGCATACATGGTATATCTACACACATGTATATATATACATCTAGTGTACATGTGTGCATAAATATATGTATATATTTATAAAGCTGTCTCCAAAGCTCTTTATATACATTAATAATTCACTTTTCTATGTCACTTTAAGGGTTAAAAAGTGCTTGCTTCACCAAAACCTATGTGATAGAGATAATTCAAGTATAATATCCTGTTACAATGGGGTGTCATTGTTCACTCTTACTAGGTCCTTTATTACTTGTATTAGGTGATTACTTTTAAGTGGGTGGAATAACCAATGAAGGCCCCTCTGTACAAGTACTATACCCACTTTATAGATGAGGAAACTCTGGCTCAGAAATGGAAGTGGCTAGCCTAGAGTCGTAAATGCCAGAGCAAGGCTTCAAACCCAGATCACCTGGCTCTTTCTACTAAAACACACGGCTTCTTTTGGGCCTAATCCAAATCTTGCAAAGTAGGTTGTATAAGAAACCCCAAATCATTCACTTAATCAATTGCATATGTGAGGCTAGTCTCATAGCTTCACCCAGCTATAGAAAGGGGTCATGAAAAACTGAATTAACTCCTTTTCTCTACACTCAAGGGCTTAATACATGCTTTTCTACTATAAAAATTATTTTTGTTTTACAATCAACTTTTTTTACTCCCTGCAACATGTGGGGTCATCTTTATTTTCCCCCAAGACACTTCTTGCCAAAGCCTCCAATTTCTTCTCACCAAATCCATTGGGTTTTTCTCAGTTCTCAAGCTACCTGACTTCTCTCTGGAGTATCTGGAAATACTTGATCAATGTTCTCTCCTTGGCTCCTGTCTCTTCTCACTTTCAATGATGATCTAACCCATTCCCCTGGCTTCTAACTTCCTGTTTATGGTGTCTCCCCAAAACAGGTACTTCCATTTTGATCCCATCATGCAAAATCTAATCCCAGACCATAGTTCAATGGAAAGAGCCCTTGCTCTGGAATCGGTTCAGAGGCTGACTGCACCACCTGTGACCTTTGGTAAATCATTTTACTTTTCTGGGCCTCAGTTTCCTCATCTGTAAAATTAAGGGATTAGAGATAAACTATTGGTATGGAATACTTCACATACTGTCAGATTCTGTTGATGTGCAGGTTACTTTTGCAGAACTACTTTTTTTTCCTTTTTTATTCTTTGTTATGAAAAAATAGATTACTAGGTACAGGAGGAAGGGAAGGAATATATTTTGAAATGAAGCTAATACAAACAATTATAGCTTTATGCAAATTCGACTAGCTAAAGAAATCAACATTCCAAAAAAAAAAAAAACACCTGTTAACTTTACAGTACTGTCCTCTCTGTCTCCACACCTGTCCCTTGGCTTGGCGCTCGGCGGTCTTCAATCCCCCTACAAAAAAAAAAAAAACCTTTAAAAAACCTCCAAGTGAAAGCACTAGAATGGACTTGTGGGGAGACCTCCAACGCTGGATTGGGGGCTTGGTTTGAAACCTCCTGCGCTGCCTGGTATTCCCCGGTGTGTAGGTCTTCCGTTGGTCTGGGGATGGGTATCACGCGTCTGTCCTGTCCCCCGGCCCCGCGTGTTGCCCGTCCTCACCTGTCCGTGTCTACGTCCAGCCCCCGCGTGTCTGGGCCCCCATAGCTTCTGATTCTCAGCTTGGGCCAGGCCACCAGGTGGCTGGCCCCACCCCCTTCCTTCTCTTGCTCTAGTTTCTTTGTCCTAGGACCTCACGTGTTCTTGAATGGTGTGCCGGCCCCCTCCATCAGCATCGGCCTGCCGCTTTCTTGCAACCCTCCCTCCACCTCTCCTCCCCCTTCTCTTCCAGTAAATTTTCATTATGTAAAAGTAAAGCTTTTGCTTTATGTAGAGGTCTGCGGACCTGTCCACTAACATAAAGCCAGAACTGTCTATAAAAAATAAAACACACCAATAAACACTTTAAATGGAGCGGTTGGCCTTATTTTAAGAATATTTCAAAATAATCTGTAAAGTCCCTTTAGAGATCCAGAGATCTCCAAATCTATGATCCTATGAGCTTCTGATTTACTTTACTTTCTGATTTAGCCCCCTGAACATTTCTACCTAAATAACCTACCCATATTTAATGCTTCAGTTTGCATAAAGCAAAGAGTTAGCATGGTACAGCAGAAAAAGGGCTAGTCCTGGAAGTGGAAAAGACCGGAGTTCAAATCCTAACTGTAACACTTAATAGATATGTGACCTCGGATAAATCATTCAAATCACATACTTCACTTGAAATCATTCAAATATATTTCTCATTTGTAAAATGAGGATAATGAGACCTACAGGTTCACACATCACTTTGGGCCCCTTTGCTATTTCTGAGGTTGGACGGGCTGTTTTACCTTATCTACCACTCAAACCACAGTCTAAGCTCCTACCAATGCCATTTTTTTTTACTCCAGACCCTATAAAAGCACATGAGTCCAAAGGAAGTCCCAGGGAAGTGAACCAGATAGGAAATATTTTCTGTAATTAATCTAGCCCAAGTTCTCCTTTGAGCCAGATCCCCAAGGTCCATGCCTCTGACAACTCCCTCAATGTCTGTTATACTCCCTACACTTTTCCATCCATAGCTCCCAAAGATACCTGGAACCCTTAGATTACCTACTTAGCATCTCTGTCATTTCTTTCCCATACTCCTTTTCTATATAAGCCCCAGCACCATCCTCACTTTCTCTCAGGTTCCATAAGGACCCCGTCTGCTTCTGCTAATAAATAACAATAATTAATAATATCCTTAAATAACTTAATAATATAATTAATAATAAACTTTTGCCATGTGACTAAGAGAAGGTTTGAGTGCACGAATTCATTCAAGGCAATTCTGCCTTGGCATTCTTGGGGTCCCAGCACCCCCAAACCTCATCAGTGGTAAGGTTAATGCCATGTACATCTTTAGTTTCTTTCCATCCTGTTTCAGAGAGGAAGGCTGAGGCACACTAATGCATAAGGGCCAGCTGACAAATGCTAAAAACCATTTCACTGCAGCTCTGGAATGATCACACCATAACCAAGTCACATTGAGCTATTATCCCATGTTCTCTATAGCCCCCTAACGACACATGATTTCTTCACCTTGGTAGCATCCACCATCCTCATGCTGCTCAGCTCTGGTTTTCTCTACTTTCTTTCTTCCCTCCCTCCCCCCAGTCATCCCACCACCAGTACCACCATCATCTGCTCTCTTCCAAATTCACTCATTTGAACCTCTTACAGATTGTAGTAAGGAGGGAGGGGATTTCTCTTTTCTTTCCTCCAGTTCCAACGAACATGTAGTCTTGTGGCAGAAATAAATGACACAGGAGATAAATGTTCACATGCCACTTTCCCCTTGCATGGGGTACTTCCCAGGTGTCCTGGCTCTCCCTCTCACTAGTCTCCTCCTTTTGTGTATTGTCTCCCCTCATCAGATTATAACCTCCTTGAGGACAGAGGCTGTTTTTCTTTTTAATTAATTATATCCCCAGCATTTAGAACAGTGCCTGACACATAGTAGGTGCTTAATAAATGTTTATTCAATTAGATTGGATTTCAACAAAGGTCATCTGCATCTACCTTTGTTAACGTTCAAAAAACCTTGTATAATCTGGCCCCAAAATACCTTTCTAGTCTTATTATATATCATTCTCCTTTTTCAAACTCTTTGATCCAGCCAAACTGGCCTTCTTGCTGCTCCTTGCACAGGACATTCAACTCCCATCTTCATACATTTGTACTGGCTATCTCCCATGCCTGAAATCTACTCTCTAGGCAGACTCCTTAGCTTCCCTCAAAGCTCAGCTCAAGGACTACTTTCCATGTTAAGTCCTGGCTGTACTCCTCAGCCCCTAGGGCCCTCCCTTCCTCCAAATTACCTTGTACTTATTTCTTATATTCTGGATCTACATTTGTATCAATATCTTGTTCCCAAATTGCCTAAATTTCTCCTTGTATCCCTCCTCCTTCCCACTCTGAAAGAGTCAGCCCACAAAACAAAGAATCTTTTTTAAAGAAAAAAAAGAAAAAGGAACAAGAGAGGAGAAATCAACATAACATGTCAATGCAGCAAAAAGAAAAAAGAAAATACATGCAATCTTGATTGATCACGTATAACCTCTATCAAATTACTTATTGTCTCAGAGAAGGAGGAGTTGAGGAAGAGAGAAAGAAAACTTGGAACTCAAAATTTTTTTAAATGAATGTTTAAAATTGTCTTTACATGGGAAAAAATAAATACTATTTTTAAAAAAGAAAATACATGCAATTTTCCACACACATGGACCTCCTACTTCTTCAAAGGAGTTGGGATGGGATGAAGGGTCTCCTCATGTCTCCTTTTTTGGGACTATTCACATACTTTGTAATTTTGAAATATTTTTTTTGGTTGTTTTGTCGATGAAGTTCTAACAATGTTCTAACATTGCCGCAACCTCTCCAAAGAACCACTTTGTAGAAATAGAAAAAATAATAACAAAATTCATCTGGAAGAACAAAAGATCAAGACAATCAAGGGAATCGATGAAACAAAATGAGAAGGAAGGGAGAGTTGAAGGACAAGATCTCAAACTATATTACAAAGTGGTAATCATCAAAACAATTTGGTACCTGAAAAGAAATAAGTGAGTTAATGAGTGGAATAAATCAAGTATACAATATACAGAAGTAAATGAGTACAAAAATCAGGTGTTTGATAGACTCAAAGATCCAAACTATTAGAACAAGAACACACTATTTGACAAAAATTTCTGGGAAAACTGGAAAGTAGTCTGGCAGAAACTAGACATAGATTAACATCTCACACCATACACCAAGATAAACTCCACTAGTTACTATTGTGCCTATCATGTAACTTGGCAAGTGGGTTGCCACTGAGCACTGTCTCCTGTTTGTCACATGATCCATAGCAACCCATCATCATCAGTATGTCTATAGTCTGAGAGGAGCAAGAGGAGCACTGTGCTTTCAGTCATTACCGCACTGAGCAGGGACAAAGTTAAGTGTAGCCATTCACCAACACAGCCGATGCCCACCATGCAATGAGCAGCAACAATTCAAGAGCTTCTTCCCCTCCCTCACTTCCTGGCCACCCTCTAAGTTGCATGAGTTTATCTTGGTGTATGGTGGGAGATGTTAATCTATGTCTAGTTTCTGCCAGACTACTTTTGGAATATCAAATCAGAGCAGAGTATTTAATATAGAGTGGACAAATAGATACTTGTCCAGACAAAATATTGTTCCTTGTTTGCCAAGAAGTAAGAGTCGAAGTGTAATATATCCCATTAACTAAATGTAAACAGTAAGAAAACCTGAAAAATGTATTAAAACTTATACTGCTTAGCAAAGTAATTTTTTAAAATTAATGTGATTTCATGATGAATAAAAATCTTAAGTAATAAGTGTAATTAATTGATATTGATTGAAATTTCCCTTTTTAAATGTAATTTATTTGCAAAATAGTTTAATCATTAATTATACCTTTACATGCAAAGTGAGCCACTAAAAATCTATCTGCAGCCCAAAGAAGTTTAGCCTATTTTAATTTTGGCCACTACATACTGCCACGTTGTGCAGGCCTGCATTAAATGGTCAAAGGATATGAAGAGGGCAGTTTTCAGAGGAAGGAATAAAAACTACACTAGTCCTGTTTAAAAATGCTCTAAATCACTACTAATTAGAGAAATGAAAATTAAAACAACTCTGAAGTACTACCTCACACTTATCAAATAGACTGAGATGACAGAAAGGGAAAATGACAAATGCTGCAAGGGATATGGGAAAATAGGTTCACTATTGAACCATTGGTGGAGTTGTGAACTAGTCTTCTAGTTCTGGAGAGCAACTTGGAACGATGCCTACATGGCTATTAAACTGTGCATATCCTTTGACCCAGAAATGCTGATACTAGGTATATACCCCAAGGAGATCAAAGGAAAAGGACCCATATGTACAAAAATATTTAGAGCAGCTTTTTTCGTGGTGACAAAGAGTTGGAAGCTGAGGTGATGCCAATCAATTAGGGGATGGCTGAACACATCATGGCATATGAATGTGATAGAATATTATTGTACTGTAACGGATCATGAAGAGGATGGTTTCAGAAAAACAAAATAAATTGAGTAGAATAATCTTTACAGTAATAACAATATTGTACAAATAAACTGCAAAAGACATAGTAACTCTGATCAATACAATGATCCATGACAATTCCAAAAGGATTGACAATATAAAATGATATGTGCCTCTATATAGAAGGTCTAATAGTCTCTGATTTTTATTCATCATGAAATCACAAGGTCTGCAGATTGAACGATTTACCTGCTTTTTAAATTTTCCTCGATTTTTTGGCTAATTCATTAATTTGGCTAAATATGTTTTGCATAACTTCATGTGCATAATGGGTATCATATTTCTTACATTCTCAGTGAGTGTGGGAGGAAGTAGAGGGGTGGAAGAGAACTTACAACTGAAAATAAAAATAAAATATTTTGTGAAAAACATTGCTGTAGACATTACCTTACATCAAATCATATAAGTCTTTCTATGCTTCTCTGTATTCATCATATTCATCGTTGTTTATGGCACAGTAACATTCTATTACATCTCACGTGCCACAATTTGTTTAGCCATTCCCCAATCAAAAAGCATCTACCTTTTTTTTCTAGTTCTTTGCTACCACAAAAAGTGCCACTATAAATATTTTAGTGTACATGGGAGTTTTCTTCTTATCAATGATCTCCTCACAATATATGCCTAGTAGTAAAACCTCTGGGTTAAAGGATATATACATTTTTGTCATCTTTTTTTTTTTTAGATAATTCCAAATTTTTTTCCAAAATGGCTTTCCAAAATTCCTGGTGGAGACCAGGAATGCACAGATGTGCTAATCTTCCTACAACTTCTCTAACATTTTGTAGTCCAATATCTTATCATCTTTGCTAATTTGAAGGGTGTGGTATGAAGTAAAACCTCAGAGTTGTATTAATATGAATTTCTCTTAGTATTAGTTACATGGAACATTCTTTCGTATGGTTAAGAGTTGGCGATACTTCATTTGAGTCATTCTTTTGAGCACTTTTCAATTGGGGAATAGCTAATATAACATATACATGGTACATTACAGACAGATGGGAGGAAAGAGAGAGAGAGAGAGAGAGAGAGAGAGAGAGAGAGAGAGAGATGTAAGTAGGTAGGTAGGTAGGTAGGTAGCTTGTCTTTATATTGGATACAAAACACTTATCTGAGAAATCTCTGATATAAAATTACCTTGCACTTATTATATTATATCTATTTTAAAATAAGTTTTTATTGATATATTTTGTTCTTACATTGTCTAATTTTCTCCTATATTACTTCCTCCCATGTTTTTTTCCACATTTAACCACTTCCCTTCTTAACCTAAATGCATTAATTTTGTTCAGGCAGAAGCTTTTAAATTTCATGTAATCAAAATTTTCTCCTGTATTTTTTGTAATTTTCTCTATCCTTTAATACATCTTTAATACTTTTCCTACCTGTGAGAGGTATATGATCTGCTTCTCTTCCAGAGTTTTTATGGTCTGATTTATAATATGAAGACCACATATCCATTTTGTATTTTCAGTGGAATATTGTATAAGATGTTGACTTAAACTCAATTTCTGCTAGGTTGTTTTCTGGTTTTCACCATAGTTCTCATCAAATAAGGAGCTCTTTTCCTAAGTAATTTATGTCTTCAGGTTTATCAAACACTGGGTTATTGAGTTCCATTGTTTCTGATTCTCCCTTGCCTAGTCCATTCCATTGATCTATTCCACTCTATTTTTTACCTATTGTATTTTTTTATCCACTCTATTTTTGTTAAATCAATACCAAATGGTTTTGATTACTACTACTTTATAATATAGGTTGAAGGCTAGAAATGCTATTTCTTCATTATTTCCTCTCTTCGTTCACCATTTTTATTTCTGGTAACAATCTAGATCTTTTTTCCAAGTGAATTTTGTTATTATTTTATTAAGTTTTGTAAAGTATTTGCTTGATAGCTTAATTGTATAACATTAAAATTATAAATTTGCTTTGGTAGCATTGTTATTCTTGCTATATTAGCGGGGCCCAGACATGAGCATTGAACATCCTTCAGCTATTCAGCCTGTCACTTTTTTAAAGGAACACTTTGCAATTGAATCTATAAAAGTGCTTTCTGTGCTTTGATAAAATGATCTCCACATATTTTATGTACTATAGTTCTTCTGAGTTTTATTTCCCCTTCTATTATTGACTCTTGGGTTTTATTATTAATATTAATAATAAATACATTAATTTTGTTTGATATAGAAGTGCTAATGATTTTGGGGGGTGGTTGCTTACAATTTTGTTAAGTTATTACTTTCTCAATTGATATCTTTACTAATTTCCTAGGATTTCCTAAGTAAACTATTGTCATCAGCAATAGGGATAGTTTTGTTTTATGTGTGTCTATATTTATGCTTTTAATTTATTTCTCCTGAATTATTGCTATTGCTAGCATTTCTAGAATTTTATGAAATAATAGCCCTAGTTTACTCAGCAATTTGTGTAATTTTATATTTTCCCTTTTGCTCATCTCTCTGTTTGACTCGTCCAAAGCTGAAAAAGGGATATTGAAGTATACGAGTTGTATTGTGTTATTGTCTATTTCTTCTTGTAACTCAGCTAATTTTTTCTTTATGAATGTGACATTTGAAGCATAAAGATATAGTATGAATATTGGTTTATTTTCTATGGATCTTTTCACCATAATACAATTCCCCTGTTTATCTCTATTTTGTGCATTTTTATTTGTACTTTGTCAGATGTAGATATGATTGCAAATCCTAATTTGATGGATTCACCTGATGTATGGTAAACTTTGTTCCAGTGCTTCTTTTTTATTCTATTTATGTCTTTCCTTTTGGGGGGGGTGTTTCTTGCAAGTAACTGATTGTGGGGTTTGTTTTGTTTTATTGGAGGGTAATGGCACAATACATATAACACTGGGCCTGGAATTAGGACGATCTAATTTCATATCTGACCCCAGGCCAGATTACTATTAGTGATGAAGCCATAAGAAAGTCACTTAATCTCTCTTTGCCTCAATTTCTCCAACTATAAAATGGGCATAATAATAGCACCTACCAAGGTCATTGTGATGTTCAAATGAGATTATTTGTACAGCTCTAAGCACAGTGCCTAGTATATAGTAGGTATTTAATAAATGTTCTTTTTCCTTCCTTATCCAGTTTGTCATCTTTTTTTGTTATACTGAATTTTTTCATTCACATTTAAAGTTATAAGTAAAGCTTAAACTTTCCTCCATTTGGCTCTAATATTGCTTTTTTCTGAATTATGATTTTTTGTCATTTGCCTTTTTAAAGACAATACTTTAAGAGAGTATAATATGTATGATGAGCTACTGTTGCACATTTTTAAGAGTGTATTAACATATTCTTTATGAGTCTGATGTGTTTTAAGCATTTGTTTTGGAATGGAAAATAATTGCTAACTCATAACTGCTACAATTACTTATATCTTTCCTAGAAAGAATTCTGGTGATCCTATTTGAGGGGAAACCATAAGAAAAAAAAAAAGCCATGTTTAAGAGACCTTTCCCCATCTTCCCCAGAACTCTGGGCTGGGAGAAAGAAGCCAAAGAGTATAAGAAAAAAAAAGTCTGATTCCCTCTCTAAATGATCAGGCTCCCCCAGAGATGAATCCAGATCAGCTCGAAGCATCAAGGGACATGAAGTCTCTTGTGAGAAGGAGACAACATGGGCTAGAGATAGCAGTTTAATTGAACTAAACTTTTGCTGAAAAGGAAAGATGGATTTCTTTGATTAAATCTAAATGAACAGGAAAGCCCATCTTGGGAGAAAAACTCTGTTAAAAATAAAACAACTAAGATGGCGGCTGGAAAGCAGGGACTACCGTGAGCTCCCCACCAAGTCCCTCCAAAAACCTATAAAAAATGGCTCTGAACCAATTCTAGAACTGCAGAACCCACAAAGTGGCAGAGGGAATCAGGGCTCCAGCCCGGGACAGCCTGGATGGTCTCTGGGTCAGGTCTGTCTCTCATGGAGGTGGGAACTGAGGGGAGCGGAGCTGAGCGGAGCAGAGTCCAGTGTGTGTGGCGCAGACCAACCAGACCGGGAGCTGGGCGGAGCGTGCCTTAGCGTCCTGAGCTGTGGCAGAGACCAGACCTCTCAACCCACAAAGAGCAAAGACAACAGAGGAGGTTAGTGGGAAAAGCTGCGGGGACTGAGTTTGCAGTTCAGCCACTGCCAGGGAGGGGGAGGGGGAAGCAGGGGAGGTGGGGCAGCTACAGAACTACAGCTGCGGTGTTGCTTCTGGCCCCAGGCCCACCTGGTGGGAGGAATTAAGTGGCAGATCAGAGCAGGAGTGAAGAGCCTGCTGAAGATCTAAGCCCAGTCTGGGTAGGGGGTTCTTGGGGAAGGAGGAGAGCTGGTGTGGCAGCGCATC
>CM053626.1:182124207-182139793 GCA_028646595.1 Phalanger gymnotis
ACCAGAGTGTATGCCATCTTGGAGTGGGGGGGGGGTAGAAATGGGGAGAAAATTTGTAGTTCAAACTCCTGTGAAAATCAATGCTGAAAACTAAATATATTAAAAAATAAATAAATAAATTTAAAATAAATAAATAAATAAATAAATAAAACAACTATTCTAAAGACACCTGTAGATTCATTTATCCTGGTAGAGGAAAAATACTGATGAATCATTTTTAAAGCAATGTAATTTTTCATCATCAACTTTTTGAACTCCTCAGGATTTTCATTTAGTTTTCTCCTTTCATAAAGCTTGATATTCTGAGATACTAACAAAATTGGTTATTGGAATTATTCAAACATGAATAATGCTCTAACTTTGTTCCATTATTTAGAGACATGAATAAAAAAAGCCTTAGACAATTTTAATGGTCTGGTGAAAAAGGGATATAAGTTTCCAAAGACCAGGATTTGCTTCATTCCTTGTATTTGTATCATCTGTGCCTACCTCAATACTTGGAATACAGTGGGCCCTAAATCAGTGTTTCTGAGGATCCTGCTAAATAAGAGGCAGGGTAACCTGCTCCCCAACACCTACTCCAGCAAAACTCTGAAGTTTACACCAGACAGAATAATGATCAAGAAATCTACAATGACAAAACTTCTCATTGCAGGTGATTTCTTCCACCACCAAACTGAACTGCACAAAAAATCAGCAAAAGGTCATGGTCAATAAGAAAGATCAATAGCAGTTTAAAAAAAATGTTGCTGCAAAACAAAAGCCAGCATAACCGCAGATAGGGCACATGTAAGCTGCCTGGCTCTGTGTCCAGAGGTAACAAAAGTAAGTTCCCCGAGAAAGCCCCAGGGTAGTTAGAAAATTCTAGGGTGGGGACATTAGAAGACCTGGGGAGGAACAGTATGGGATGACTAATGTGACCCAAGTGCAGTGCCACAGCTCTCAGCTTCTGACAGTCTAGGTCTAGGGGCTCTGAGGTTCCTAACATTCTGTGCTGAGATGTCATTTCGGACCCTGAAGATCCAGCACTCAGAGCCTAAAAGATCTAGGGGGATCTAACCCCAGGGGACAGAGGTCAGAAGAAGAACCCAGGGAACCAAAGGGTAAGGGTAAGACCAAGCAGGGCTAACAAGACTAGTACTGGTAGAAAGCCAGGAGGTTTGAATAAATCATAGAAAATACACACACACATATTTTATCAAATCTAACTCTGTAACTGGGAGAGTCGAATAAATCAAAGAAAATACTAATCAATATTATAAAGTGTTTTATTAAATCTAACTTTAAAATAATTGCAAACAGAGACTTAAAGGGAAAAAATAGATTTTCCAAGTGGACAATATAAATAGAAATGAAGCAAGAAATAAAAATGCTTGAGAAAGAATTAAAGAATAAGTAGCTTAGAAGAGAAAATGGTAAACTTTACCCAAGAAATGGAATTCCTCCTGAAAAGAACCCCAAAAGAAAAAGTTACAGGAATGTCATCACCAAAATCCAAAGTTTGCTCATTAAAAGCAAATAAACAAACAAATATTGCAAACATCTAGAAAGAAACAGTCAAAATATCAAGAAACCACAATAAGAATATCACACATAATCTGGCAGCTTCTCCTAAAAATAAGAGATCTCAAATTACAACATGTCGGGCTTACAACCAAGGATGACTTCCTTACCTGCAAAGCAGAATATAATTCTATGGGGGATGGGGGATGTACCTTTAATGGAAGAAAGAACTTTCAAGCGTTTGTGATGAAAAGACCAAAGCTGAGTAAGAACTTTGAAATAAAAACCATAAAAATCTAAAGAAATATAGAAAGGAAAATTTATTGGAGCACATGGCAGTAGCTGTATGATAATATAGGGCTCACGGTTTAATGCGAGAGAAGGAACAAGCATCTCTTCAGAATCTTGATGTCTTATAAGGGAGTTAAATAAGAAAAACAGAAGTTCTGTCAGGTAGAGTGGTTCTGTTCTGAGGGCTTTAAGAGCAGAAAGAAATGGGCAGGTAAAAGTAATAATACATTAGTGTTGTTCATCTTTCATTTTTGAAGAGGACTAGGGACATCATGGGCTGATGTCTTGACTCATGCATGAATTGGGCTTGTGAGGCACAAGATTATCAGCCTAACCCTCTCTTCCTGAGTCACAGAAGTCTGGTGACAGGATAAAAATCAAAACAACTTGTGATGGCCCAGGATACAGTGGATGATCTTGGCATCTTTAGTGTCTGCCAAGTTCTAAGCGCTCCACGGCACCTGCATCATGGCCATTGGAACGAATTGTTCTCACAGGCCCATTCTGCCAGAGGAAGTCTCCGCGTGCTTGGGGTAGACATCCCCTTAACTCACTGACAGGTTTGTGGCCTGTGGGTTACCCTCAAACTGGTTTAGCCCATCTGCCATGACGGTTTATCTGGGTATGGCCTCTGTGCATGCTACAGCTTCTTGGAGCCACAGGTGAGAATTAGGTGACAGGTAGACATCAAAGCTGGGTGAGAAGCTCTGAAAAGGACTTGGCAAGCCCTTGTACCAGAGGTGCCAGTCCTCCCTGAACACCCATGATCACGTAGTGATAAGTACTCTGTGTTGTGTCCATAGCAACCTCAGATGCACTAATGTAGAAAGGAAGACAAAGCAGGAAGAATTTGCTACTTCTCATAATTGGAGTATGTGAGAAAAATGTACAAACAGAAGAAAGGTGAAAGAAGTGGGCTTACTCTGAACTGAAATGAACAGAGGAGTCGAACATGCACATGCAGCTTGGTATTTTTGTTGTTGCTGTAGTTGCTTTTCAGTCATTTCAATCACATCTGACTCTTCATGACCCATAATTTGGTATAAATACATTAAACTTACAAGGGGAAAAGTATGGGGAGCACTAAGAAGTGTGGTAAGTAAAATGACCCTGGGGTAAATTGAGGCATGATGCTCTCCAGGGCAAGATTACAGTTTGTTAACAGAACAGCATATTGCTATTAATGATGTGAGTGAGACTGTCTCCTCTTTCAATTGGGTCAGCGACCTGAGCGTGATCGATTAATTAGTTACTTTAACTTTTGGTTTTTTGTTCAGTCGTTTTTCGGTTGTGTCCAACTCCTTGTGACCCCCATTTGGGTTTTGTTTTTTTTTTTTTGACAAAAACACTGGAGTGCTTTCTCCAGCTCATTTTACAGGTGAGGAAACTGAGGCGAACCGGGTTAAGTGACTTGCCCTGGATCACACAGCCAGTAAGTGTCTGAGGCCAGATTTGAACTCAGGAAGACGAATCTTCCTGACTCTAGGCCTGGCACTCTGTCCATTGTGCCACCTAGCTTCCTCATTAGGCTAACAGTAACCAAAAAATTGAGTAAATAGCCTTTCTTAATGACCAAAGAGCCTGAGTGAGGGACAACAGGGTCTTTCAAACCTACATGTGTCTTCCTTCTGATTGGCCTGACAGTACAAAATTGAACCTCCCCTGGCAAAGGCAAGACAATCCTGATTGGTAGACATTTTAATGAAGAGGTGGGTTAAGAGATACCTCAGCTCCTCCTTATTACTTCCTCATTTGGAGACAGGAGTAATCCTCAAGTGATAGGATTAATCTGCAGAACATGGCTTCGATTGAATCAATTTGAATTTAGGTTGAGTGGATGGTATTTGAGGTTACAAAGGTGGACAATACCAGGGCAAAGATACAAACTAAAATCATAGAATTGAGATTCAAATGAACCAAGTTTTACCTCTCATGTGTACCTCTTTTCAGGGCTGTTCATCTTCCTTTGGTGTGCACCTTTCACCCAACTCTTACCTGTGTCTCCAAGAAGCTGTTAGCATGTGCAGTGACTATACCCCAGTTAATCTTTACAGGCAGCTAAACTAGGTTGAGGACAACTGACAGGCCTCAAACCCATCAGTGAGTTAGGGGGATGTCTACCCTATACATGTGAAGAATTCCTCTGGCAGAATGGGTGGATGAGAACAATCTGTTCCAATAGTCACAAAGATGACTGAAGCAGGCACTGTGGAGTACTTAGAGCTTGGTCAGTCGTGGAAGACGCCAAGGTCATCCACTGTATGCTGGGTGAATTCCACCACTGGACTTCCATGATTCAGGAAGAAATAGTGTTCCTGAGGGCTTTGTGCAATTGTGCCTCACTTAAATCTAATTCATGTTCAAGTCAAGACATCACTCTGTAATGTCATTGGTCCTCTTTGAAAATGAAAGAAAAATAACATCGAAGTGTAGAAGTAGCTAGACAAAAAGCTTGACCTTTAGGCAGGCTTCCCCAGAATGTAGGTATGAAGTTGTAATGATGTGGTTTAAGGGATTTAGGGAACCCCCAAAGATCGGAGTATGGACAGGGTCGTCTGGAATGAATTCACAGACTCAAGCATTCAAGTCAAGGTGGCAAAGGTTTATTGTAACGCCAATATGGTGGGCACAACTCCCTAAGGAGCGTGCCACTTAATAGCAATGATGCTAAAGCTTATATAGGAAAAGTAGTGGATTATCTGGCAGATATGCTAATTAGATGATAATTTACAACCTTGGTCACAGGTGTCATTCACTACTGGAAACCAGGGGAAGGGGTTTCTCTGGGGTGTATTTTTGGTCTGTTGTGTCTGTAGCAAGATAGCATTGAGAGTTGGTGTCTGTAGCTTGACCTCTGGATTGAACGTAATAACTTTGGGAATTAATACATGATAATTCTGTGGTTACAAGATAGTCCTGTTTTTACAAGAGAGTTTCTACAGAAGTCAGCTTGTTCTTGTAATGGGGAAAGAGTTTGTTTTACTGGGGCCACTCATGAGTAATTATGGGGAAAGGTAGTTTGTCTTACTGAGGCCCACTCATGAGTTATTGCTAGGCATAGTGTCCTTGGGCTGGAGAGATAGGAATAGTGTTTTGAAGCTAAGGAGAAATGTGATCTTGGAAGTGGAGTCCAAGCACAAACACCCAAGCACCCCATCAGTAAGGGTAAGGAGTTTAGACTCACCCTGTATAGCAGAGTATTAACCTACGCCAGCTTGATTAAGTCTTAAAAATAGAAATAAAATCTATTTTCAATTTTATAGAAGGATAATGCTGGGGATGGAATAATCACAAGAAAAAAATAAACTTTCTAATTCTGAAGGGCAGATTAAAACAGAGGGGGGAAAAAGGGAAAACTATAAGAGAGAGCCTGGAATTGACTTAGACAATAGGAAAATTGATGTCGTGGTATATATGGATGGAATATTATTTTGTTCTAAGAACTGATGAAAGAGATGATTTAAGAGAATTCTGGGTAGTATGAATTGATGCAGAGTGAAGGGACCAGAACCAGGAGACCAGTTTGTTCAAGGATAGTTACATTGTAAAGAAAAACAACTTTGAAAGATTTAAGAATTCTCATCAAAGTCAGCCATATCTCCATAAGACTGATGACAAAGCATATTATCCCCTTACAGAGAAATGATAAATACAAGATGCAGAGACAGACAGTTTTAGATATAGCCACTGTTTAAATTCATTTTACTTTATTATGCTTATCTGTTACAAGGGTTTTATTTCTTTTCTTTCTCTTCATTAATGGGGGCGGGGGAAGACAGGTAGGAGAAGAGGGAATTAGCAATTTAAAAAAAAACGAGAGAGCCATTTAAACACTTTTTTAAAAATCAAAGAAAAGAACATAAGGAAGTTCAAAAGAAAGTACATAGAATTTGGACGGTTTTGAGATTAATGTGTTTACAAGGACAAAAATTGACCTTTAAGAAATAAAATATTTTCAAGCATTCCGGATGAAAAGATCAAAACTGAGTAGACATTTCGAAATGAAAATGTGGGCACCAAGAGAAAAATATAAAGGCACATACATTTGTTCAAATGGAAGGGACTATGTGGTGATAATTTTTTACGAGCTGAGAAACAAATGTCTTCTCAAAACCTTGAAGGGTCATAAAGAGAAGTAAACATTACAGAATATTTGAGGGTTGTTTTGATGGTGCCATAAGATAGAAATGGGAGATGTGGCAGACAGAACTGGGGAAGAAAGGAGGAAGTGAGGGAGAAACATTATCGTCATAACATAGATGCATAAAATGAAGAGTATTTAAACATTGGAGAAGGATTGGAGGGAATGGGAATCCCATGAATTTCACTTTCATCTCAACCAAACAAAAGAACATTGGACACAATTACACGGTATACCCATGCATACACACACACATGCACGCACACATGAAGATCACCAAATAGAAATACATTAAACTAAGAAGGGAAATAGGAGACAGTGAGAGGACGTGGGACAGGGGGAGGTTAAGAGGAAGATAAAAGAATAGGTATAAGCAAAACAAACTATAATTTTGGGAGAGATGTCCTGACTACAATATTGGAATGTGTAATGGAGGAGATGTGTAAAAGAAAAGGAAGAAAGAGCAAAAACCTAGGAATAAGAATGTGGTATGAGGGGCAACAGGCTATTTTATGTTGTTGCTGTTGTTCGTCCTTCATTCTGGAAGAGAACTAATGACATTGTGATGTTAGGATCAATGTACAGTATCTTCAACTGTGGCTATACAGGTCAGATGATGGGCAAACTTCCTCTGATTTACCACCTTCTTTTTTATAAAGAGGGAGGTGAAAGGAAAGAAAGAAAAAAAGTATAAGGATAGGATGAAGGGAAACACATAATTAACATTCATAACTGGAATATAAATGGCATTAACTCACCCATAAAACTAAAGAGGATAACAGAATAGAAAACAAAATCCAACAATATGTCATTTACAAGAAATTCTTGAAAGTTAAATTTTCACATGGACTTGAAATGAGAGACTGAAAGAAAATCAATGCTTCACTGAAATTTTTTTAAAAAGCAAAAATAGAAATGATGATGCCAAATAAATCTACAGTAAAATAGTCATAATAAAAAGAAATAAATACGGAAACAACTTGTGCTTAAAGGCATCATAGGTAACAAATAATATTAATAATTAATACATATAAGTCAAATAGCAAAGTGTCTAAAAACATAAAGAAAAAGTCAATCTAACTGAATGGGAAAAATAGGTGGTGAAATCATAACAGTGGAGAGATTCAATGTATCTCTTTCAGATCTAGACAAATCTAACTGAAAGAGAAACAAACAAAAAAAAGAAACTAAAGATCTGAAAAGAACTTAAAAAATTAAAGAAGATAGATCTCTGGTGATTCTTGAGTGAAAATAAAAAGGAATTTATGTACTCTCTCAGTTGTGTATGGCACTTTTACAAAATTTGACCTTATATCAAGGCAATAAATAAAATAAATCACCCAAAATTCAGAATAGCAGAAATGCTAACCACACTGTTTACTGATCTCAATGAGATAAAAATTATACCCAACAAAATACCCATGATGAAATAATTTAAAAGTAATTGGACTCAATAACTTTATTCCAGAGAATTGATAGGTCAAAGAACAAATTACAGAAACCATAGATATCTCATCAAATAAAATGATAATAATGAGATAACGTACTAAAACTTAGGGGACACAACTAAAGTAGTCTAGAGGGGAAAGTGTATATCTCTGGATGCTTTTATCAACAAAAGAAAGAACAAATGGATAAATCGGAGATGCAATTAAAACAAAAAATAATAAATCAAAAAGCCTCAACTAAATAGCAAAATAGAAATTTTGAAAATGAAAGAAAAGATTAATAAAAATTAAAAGCAACAAAAATCCATAGAATTAATAAATAAGTTAAGTTTTTTAAGAAAAATAATAAAATAAATAAATTCAGGCATGCCTCAGAAATATTGCAGGTTGCTTTCCAGATCACTTCAATAAAACAAATATGGCAATAAATCTAGCTACATGAATTTTTTGCTTTCTCAGTGCATATAATAGTTATGTTTGTACTATATTGTAGTCTATTAAGTGTGTAATAGTATCATGTCTAAAAAAGAAACTAATGTTTTAAATTGAAAATTTTAAAATACTTGATTGCTAAAAAATGCCAAGCATCATCTGAACCTTCAATGAGTAATCTTTTTGTTGATGGAAAGTCTTGCCTCTATGTTGATGGCTTCTGACTTATCAGAGTGCTGAAGGTTAGGGTAGCTGTGGCAATTTTTTAAAATAAGACGACAACGAAGTTTGCCACATCAATTGAATTTTCCTTTCCCTTGAACACTTATAGGCCATTGTAGGATTATCTGCTGGCCTAATTTTAATATTGTTGTACCTCAGGGAATTGGGAGGTCCAAGTAGAGGGAGAGAGAAGGGAATAGGTAGAGCAATCAGAACATATACAACATTTATCAGTTAATTTCATGGTCTTACATGAACACAATTTGTGGTGCCCCAAAATAATTACAATAGCAACATTAAAGATCACTGGTCACAGATCACCATAAGAGATATAATAATAATGAAAAAGTTTGAAATATTGAGAGAATGACCAAAATATGACATAGCAACAAAATGTGAGCACATGCTATTGGAAAAATAGCTCTAATAGACTTGCTCAACACAGGGTTGCCACAAGCCTTCAGTTTTTAAAAAAATACAATATCTACAAAGCATAATAAAATAAAGTGAAGTACAATTAAATAAGGCATGCCTATAATTAGCTAATCTGATTAAAAAAAAGAAGAAAACTAAATTGTTTATAACAAAAATGAAAAAGGAGAATTCATATAAATTGAGGATGAAATAAAGGAAAGTATCCCAAACTATTTTGCCCAATTATATGCCAACAAAACTGATTACTTAGAGGAAATGGATGAATACTTAGAAAAATGTAAACAAACAGATCAGCAAAGGAAAAAGTGTTTAATTTAAATAATTCAATATCAGAAGAAGAAAATTAACAAGCCAAAAATGTAATCTTAAATGAAAAAACTCTACCAGATGGATTTACAAGTGAATTTTATTAAACATTCAAAGAACAATTAATTTCAATATTACATAAACTATTTTTAAAAAATAGGAAGTGAAGAGATCCTTCCAATAGCTTTCTATGACATAAATATCTATGTGATACCTAAACTGGAGAGAGACAATGCAGAGAAAAAACCGTAGGCCAATAATCCTAGTGAACACTGACATAAATTTTTTTAATAAAATGTTAGCAAATGAACAGTAACAAAATATTAGAATGTTTATGAATTATGGCCAAGTTCAATATACCAAGAATGCACATCTTGTTCAATATTTGTTGTTGTTGTTGTGCAGTTGTTTCTATCATGTCCGACTCTTTGTGACTCCATTTGAGATTTTCTTGGCAAAGATATTGGAATGGTCTTCCTGATTCCAGGCCTATTGCTCTATCCACTGTGCCACCTAGCTTCTCCAAATTACAATTCCATTGAGCTAAACACATGTCAAGGGTATACCCTCCCAGCAGGATATACCCAGACAACTGCTGTGTGGATCAACCAGGAAGAGAGAAAGCAGGAGGAGGGAAATGATTTTAAGGTCTCCAGAGATATAACTTCAAAGAAGGACAGTCTATTTAATGACTGGTTGGGGAACTGCAGCAGCAGATAAATCATGTTGGTGTGCAACCATCTGGAATGGATGGACTCTGAGCCTAGCATTCCCTCTAGGGCCTACTCCCCAACTCACACTGGAATTGGCAGGTTAGGTCACCTGAGGGTGATTACTACTATTCTCAGCATTCTTAAGGATAACTCTGAGAGGCAGTACTTCTAACTTTGTTGCTCAGGAGCCCCATAAACAACCAGCCAGTGGAATTAATTAGCTTTTGCAAAGGTATTTATTAAGATTTATGGTAAGAATAGTTGGTACAAAACATGATTCCCCAAACCTGGAGCACACGCTCCCATAAATACACACAATATCCACCAGGAAAGCAGGCTCAAACTTAAAATGCAATGGTAATGAGGTATATGTGTAGAGAACCTGTATGTCAAAGTGGTGAGGTTTAGGGGTGCTGGGACCCCGAAATAGCGACACATGGGTCCTGCCTCAAATGAATTCAACCCAAGCCTTCTTTCAGTCAAAGACAAGGTTTATTAGAACACAAGTCAGGGTGGGAGTGATTCTAAAAATCCGCCATATGGGCCAGACTCAAGGAACCTGCGCACTTTAATGGACCTTATATACAGATGGATACAAGATGTATCTTATATACAGAACACTGTGGGAACAGAGAAGGGGTCTAGATGGAATTGAGGGAGTGAAGGTCTAGGGTGGGGCCAGGTACAGACAATGAAAGGACAGTTAATTAACTGGGAAGGGCTGATTGCCCCAGGCAAACGCTAGGGACCTGGGCCACTGGGAAAGTCCAGGGCCTTTTCCTTTTTGGGGTCCAGATCCCAAAGACATGGTCTTTTCCTTTTGGGGGTTCAGATCTCAACCCCATCAAAAGGAGAACCTCCTAAATCTTGACTCTGGAAGCCCTTTCCCCCTATATATAAAATTTATGCAATTCCTTTTAGTTGTAGCTCTTTGATGGACTCTGTGGGTAAGAAATTCTAGGTGGCTTTCTAATCCATACATAGTGCTTCTCTCTTCTGTGAGAAATAATTGTCTTACCAAGAATTCCACCTGGCTATTAGTGAATTTAGAAAAAAGATTTTTATTTCACATCATTTTGGACAAGTGACCTGACCTTCACCCCCTTGTGGAAAAGGGTAACCTAGCAGGCACAAGTACACTTCCAGACAATTACAAAGCCCTTTTATGATTTCTATCTCGATTCACATTTCCCCCTGCATGCCATTGGTCAGGCTGAAAACACCTAAACCTCACCCTCACATGGCTCTACACCCCTGCTTATATCTCTTATTTCCACATTTCAGTTCTCTCCTCCCCTTTCATCCTTGTTAGAAATACCCTTGACACTGAAATTCAGGGTTCAGGGGCAATTTATTATTATTGAGGAATCCAAAGGAATTGGCAAACTTTCCTGGCCAGGAGTGGATTCCACCCTTCTTTAGGAAGAGGGAGTGGAGAATACAGAAGTGAGACTAACTTTATTCTGTTAGACTGACATAGATTGATGCACCATCAGCTCAGTACCTCCCTTCGGAGAACAGATTGGTCTGCTCCTTTCTGGGTTACAATCTTCCCTATACACCCCCAAGATGCAACATCTTGGTATGTTCCCCCCCACCCCAACATATATCCCATGTTCACAAATGGCAGAAAACTCCTCCCTGTGGGTATGTAAGGTAATATTCAATTAGCCAACTAAGCATGTATGGTAGCCATTTGACCGAGTTTTTTCTTCAACCCTGACCCTTACCTGGCCAGTTTAGACCAGTTTTCCTAACATCTTGAATAACATCCTGAATCTGTGGTTTCTGCAAAACTGCAAACTTTATTCTGATTGGCTGGGGATCCTCATCCTGGTTAATTTTTACTCCCTTCTTTGTTCAAGCTGACAATTAATTGTTCTGCATAACTCAATTAATTATTCTGTGGAACTTAATTAACTCTTCCGTGGAAATCTAACTCTCCCTAACTTTTACCAATCTCTCACATCCTCATACTTTATACTTTAATTTAGTAAAGGAAATGCCAAGCCATAAATGCTTTTAGTCTCATCCCAGCTTGTCAGCATCAGATTTTATGATCTCCATAGCATGAGAAAGGAATTTTCTCAATAGCTAAGAGAGTTGACAAAATTTGTGAGTTGAAGATTCAACCCAGGATATCCATAAGAAAAAGTCCCATTGTCTAAGACAGCATCTGGGTCAATGAATCTCATCCTTGGTGAGTCACATCTGGTCTGGCAGTTTTTGATACAATGGAAAAAGTCCTTCATAGAACAAAAGAAAGGGAGACTGCTCTTACACATACTGATTAACAGGCAGCCAACATCCCCCATTGCCCTCCACTACAATCAGTTCTTCTCTTTTACCAGCCACAAGCATGACTCCTTAGGTTTCACAAATCATGGTTCATATGATTTCTGTGGAAACAAAATTCAGTGATCCCTTACATCTACCATGAAGGGTCGTGCTGCAGCCATCTTCTAGTGATTATCTTTCCATCTCCATTGGAGGTACTTCTACTACCATTGGCCACTAGTGCCTCTGGTGGACACTGACGCTGTCATTGCTTTGACCTCTGATGAGATTTGTTTCTCCTGACCCCACAAAATTGCCTGAACATTTCTGTCTCAGAATACATGTCCACCTAAAATGAAGAAAGAACAGATACAAAGGGACAGAGGTGGCAATGTGTTCAGAGCCATCATGGCCAGGTGGGAGATGAAGCAGCTGCCCTTTTTCCACCAGCTCTTGGGGAGGCAGGTCAAAGAAGTCTTCCCTCTAATAGTCACAAAAGAATGAGAGGGACATAGAGGCCACCCCCTTTGTATACTTATTCAGTTCTGTATCAGCAACCATGAAGTCATCAGCTCTTTGGAATCTATAGCCAGTTAAAAGGCTTTTTGTCATCATCTAGAACAAGTCCTTCAGTCATTAAGGTCAGAAACCAGTTCCCCAGAGTTACATGCGACAGGCCTAAACCAAGGAGTTAATATCTGTGTCTGTCTTGTATATACTTCACTAGGAAGGGTAAGTCAGAGCACATTCCCTCTGTTAAATAAGCCAGACACAAGGCTAAGGGACCAGGTCGCAGGGAGACAGAGTCTTCAAATCACGGGTGCAGTCACTACTATTTGACGTAAAATCTTTATAGGGATAATGTATGTACTCAGTTTTGTAAGCTTTCATACTTAGGTTCAAATAATCACAATTGTACAACAACTAGATGGAGGAAAACCTGGTTTGATTTTGATCTGCAGGTCTCAGCTGACCACAACCTTAATCATCAGCACAATGTGGCTGCTAAGAAAGCTAACACAATACTAGGCTACATGTATAAACTAGTATACAGATCAGAGGAAATAATAATCCCATTGTATTTGGCCATATCTAGAATATTGTGTTTGACGATTTAACAATAGAAATGTACCAATCGGAATGTGTGTGGAGTAGGAGATCTAAATGATGAGGGATCTACAAACTAAGAAAATGTTCGTTTATTTATTTATTTCAAACATTTTTAAAATTTTGACCTCCAAATTCTCTCCCTCCCTCCTGCTCCTCCCCTACCAATTGAGAAGGCAAGCAATATATCAGTTATACATGTGAGATCATACAAAATATATTTCCATATTAGCCACGTTGCAAAAAAAAAACACCAAAAAAAAAGAAAGTGAACAACTATACTTCAATTTGCACTCAGAGTTCATTGGTTTTCTCTCTGGAGGTGGATAGTATTTTTCATCATTAGTCCTTTGGAATTATCTTGGATTATTGTATTAAGTAGAGTAGCTAAGTTTTTCACAGTTCATTATTGTTACAATATTGCTGTTACTGTGTACAATGTTCTCCTAGTTCTGCTCATTTCAGTTTGCATTAGTTCATGTAAGTCTTCCCAGGTTTTTCTGAAACCATCTGCTTATCATTTCTTATAGCATAATGGTATTTTACCATAATCATTTACTATAACTTATTGAGCCATTCCCCAATTAATGGACATCACCTCAATTTTCAACTCTTTGCCACCACAAAAAGAGCTACTATAAATATTTTTGTACATATGGGTCCTTTCCCCTTTTCTTTGATCTCTTTGCAGTACAGACCTAAAAGCAATATTTCTAGGTCAAAGAGCATGCACAGTTTTATAGCCCTTTGGGCATAGTTCCAAATTGCTCTCCAGAATGGTTAGATCAGTTCACAACTCCACCAACAATGCATTAGTGTCCTTGTTTTTCTACTTCCTTTCCAATATATATCATTTTCCTTTTCTGCGATATTAGTCAATATGATCAAGATGAGATGGTACCTCAAAGTCTGTTTTGATTTGCATTCCTCTAACCAATAATGATTTGGAGCATTTTTTCGTATATGGATAGCTTTGATTTCTTCTGAAAACAGCCTATTCATATCCTTTGACCATTTATCAGTTGAGGAATGGCTCTTATTTTCATAAATTTGAGTCAGTTCCTATATAATTGATAAGTGAGGCCTTTATCAGGGAAACTTGCTATAATCCTGTCCCTCGCCCCCCAGTTTTTCCTGCTTTCCTTTTCATTTTGGTTATATTAGTCTTGCTTGTTTAAAACCTTCTGCATTTCATATAATCAAAACTATCCATTATGCTTCCCATAATCCTCTCTCTCTCTTAATGATCATAATCTCTTCTCTAAACGAAGAAACATTTCTTCCTTCTTTCCAAGGAGAAGTTGAAGAAACTAGAGATCTTTAGCCTAGAAAAGAGAAAACTAAGAAGAGACATCATAGCTATCTTCAAATATTTGAAGGGTTTACAATGTGGAACAGAGATTATTATTAATAATTAGAAGTAGCAGTCGTAATGGTGGTAGTAACTGCTGTTGTTTTTATAGTAGCTGTAGTAGTAAGAGTTCATTGTTGTCCTTCATAATCAAAGAGGACCAAAATTACATCGCAATGTCAGGGTTTATAATACAGTGTGTCTGACTACAGCTGATCGAACCAATATAAGTTCAGAAGGCTCTACCACAGGTCAGACACAAATGGTCTATATGATCATTTGGGAGGGAGATGACTCTAAATTCGTAAATCTCGTATTTCTTTAGAGCAACTGCAATTCTGCTTTACTCATAAAGCGCAGTGCTTTGTTTGACACAGGCATACCATGTTGGACTGTCCGGTATTTCCCATGTCTCACAATCAATACCAAAGTTCTTCAGAGAGATGTTGAAGGTATCCTTGGGTCACTTCATCTGGCCTCCATAGGTATGCTTGCCTTGTGTGAGTTCTCTGCAAAATTGTCTTTTAGGCAAATGTACATTCAGCATTCAAACTATGTGGTCAGCCCATTTGAGTTGCCTCTCTGAAGTAGAGTTTGAAGTAGAGTTGCCAGTTCAGCTCGAGAAAGGACCTCAGTGTCCAGTAGCTTATTCTGCTAGGTAATCTTCAGAATCTTGCTAAGACAAATCAAATGGAAGCGATTCAATTTTCTAGACTGTCCAGGTTTCACAGGCATACAACAACGAGTTCTGCACAATGGCTCAATATTACTTAACTTGAAAAGGCTGCGAGACAAGACTAAATGTGTGAATTTTTGTTCTCAGATGATTATGCACTCAATGCAACCTCTGAGGTTGAGCTGCAACAGAGTATGGATTTATTCTCTGCTACTCGTGCTAATTTTATCCTGACAATTAATACCAAGAAAACAGAAGTTTTCTACCAGCCAGTACTCTACCATCCATATGTGGAACCATTGGTTACAACAAATGGAAAAATTTTGAAAGCTGCGGGATAAGTTCACTTACCTTAGCAGTATACTTTCCAGGGATACACATAGATGATGAAATTGACACATGCATTGCCAGAGCTAGCTAGATTGTTTGGGAGGCTCAAAAAGAAAATGTGGGAGAAAAGAGATATTAGGCTTCCTACCAAACTGAAGGTCTACAGAGCTGTTGTGCTGACCTCATTATTGTAATAGTAATAGTAGGAGGGGGCGGAGCCAAGATGGCGACTGGAGAGCAGTAACTGGCGTGAGCTCCCCACCAAGTCCCTCCAAAAACCTATGAAAGAATGGCTCTGAACCAATTCTAGAACTACAGAACCCACAAAGGGGCAGAGGGAAGCAGGACTCCAGC
>CM053626.1:182140293-182167512 GCA_028646595.1 Phalanger gymnotis
GGAAATGGGGAGAAAATCTGTAATTCAAACGCATGTGAAAATCAATGCTGAAAACTAAACATATTAAAAAGAAATTAAAAAAAAAAACAAAAAAAAATAGTAATAGTAGGAGTAGGAGTAGTGACAGATCATACTTATATAATGCTTATATAATTACCCCACAACAAATCTGTGAGGTAGGAAAGTGTAGACATTATTATCTTCGTTTCTCGGGTGAGAAAACAAAAGCTTAGAAGGGAGAAATTTGTCTATGATTAAAAAACTAATAAGTATTAAAGGCAGGATTGGAACACAGATCTTCTGAATTCGGTACTCTTTTGACAATGTTATGCTAATGTCTTCTTTGTAACTTCAGAGGGCTGAACTAGTAACAGTAAGTGTAAAACCAATTTCAGCTTAATATAATAAAGAAATTTCTAAGAATTAGATTGGTCCAATAATGTAGGTAAAGAACTCCCTGTCACTGGAGGAACCAAGCAGGGATATTGATGAAGGATTCCTGAATTGGGCAGGAAGTTGTACTATACACCCTCTAGAGTACTTTCTAACTGCAAGAGTTTATGTTTCTATGACTTTTCATTTCACACGGGTCTGTTTAGCCACATCCATAGACAAGGTAAATAATCATAGGATCATAGATTTACACAGAGCTACAGGGACCTAAGGAGCCATCTTGTTCAACTTTCTCATTTTACAGATGAGAAAACAAAGTCTAGTAAGAAGAGTCTTGCCCATTATCACAGCGGTAGTAAGTAGCAGAGTGGAGATGGGATAGAAGAGGGATTTGAATCTAAGTCTTCAATCATCCTGGGTATCTATTCAGCCAAATTGCAAAGGAGCTGGTGTGATGGAGAGATTTTTCATTCCCCTATTATGTGCAAATCACTTTGAAAGAAAGACTGGAAGGGGCTAGGTAGAGGTTATTGAGAGAGATGTTACACTTCCCCCTACTTCCCCCTAACAAACTAATGTCTTCCCTATACTGCCTACATGTGTACTAGGCTTGGCTGTGAACTTGGAAAAAAATGAGAGTAGTAGTGGGAAAAGTTTATCAACTGTGGAAGGGACTTTAAAAGAATCTGGAGGGGCAGCTAGGTGGCGCAGTGAGTAGAGCACTGGACCTGGAGTCAGGAGGAACTGAGTTCAAATCCGGCCTCAGACACTTGACACATGTACTAGCTGTGTGACTAGCAAATCATTGAACCCCAATTGCCCTGCCCCCCCCCCAAAAAAAAGAATCTGGAGGGCAAGGCCAGATGAACAAGTTAGTGAGTTCTCTCTGCATCTACATTGGTTTCTTCAGACAAATTCCATTGCTCTTCCTCCTCGGAATCATTCCCTGTCATGTCTTCAGAATTTCATTCTTAAGCATCTCCCATATCTCCTAGGCTGACGTCTTCTGAAACATTTTACTCCATATGAGTCTACCTATCTTTCCTCTGTACTCTTTGAAATTTACCCACTCCCTCCCCAAATCCAGAGTATGTTAGACTATGCTCAGAGTTCATCTCCTGTTTTAAAATTACAAATCTTAGGATGGAATTGTCACCATCCTTCCAGGATTTCTATCATTTCTACCCCAACAGCCATTATTAGTGAGATTCAGATCCAAAAGAGAATTTTCCCTTGTTGTCTCCTTTACATTTCAAAGGATGAATTTATTACTACGGTAAGAAAGGAGAAACAGAGAGACTGAGAGATAAGAGAGAGGGAGAAGCAGGAAGGAGAGAGGTGAGAAAAGAGAACGAGAGAGGAGAGAGTGAGAAGAAAGAAGGGGGAAATGGGGAGAGGGGAAGAAGATAGAAGGGGCAGAGGGAGGTGGTAAAGAGAGAAGGAGGGATGAAGAGAAGGGGGAGGAGAAGAGAGAGAGAGAGAGAGAGAGAGACTCAGTATGTATTGGGATAATTAAAGTCTCTCATCACTACTATATCATGCCTCTGCTTCAGATTCATTATCTATTTCCCAAACTCCCCATCTAATTTTCTCTTTCTGTCCAGGTGGTCTCTAGTACACTCCAATGACAAAATCATTACTGTTTTCTCCTTTCTCCCTCCTTTGACCTTCACCCAAATACTGTCTGTCATGTTTCTTTTTTTTTCTTTCCTGGATTTTCTAATATGAGTCAATCTTCTTAATATACAGTGCTACTCCAAGCACTCTATCCCCTTTCACTTATCCTGTTTTTTTGAATAAGAACATGCAGAACCATGGTCTACTCACGGGTTTCATTCCATCAAGTCTCGGCAGCCTCTTAGCTTTTCTGTAGGAGCAAGTACCTGAGTTGAATATTTAAGAAAGGCAAGAATTCTAAGAGAAGAGATACAAGGATGAAGCAAGGATGCTGAAACCCAGGACCAGCAAGTAGACCTATTCATTTTGAGATCATAGTGATTCATGATTAGCAGCCATCTAAGGTCTATGGGAGAATATTGGTGTGAAAAAGGTAGGCTTTTCTAGCAGTAAACCACTTGAGATCTTTGAGAGCCCAGGGCAATTTCCCAAATTCAATGCTAGCTAGCCTTATCCTACTTAATTCTGGTCCTAGTTCATTGTCTGTTTGTGGCACCTGTCCACAACACATGTACTAGCGAACTAATTGAATAGTCTGCCCATAATAACTGGCATCTACATAGCACTCAAAAGTTTACTAAGTGCTTTATACGCACTAAGTTATTTGGGCCTCCCGATAAGCCCACATGGGGTAAGTACCAGAGACATTATTGTCTCTATTTTAAATGAAGAAACTAAGGCTTGTTGAGGTCAAGCAGTTTGCTCCCGATTATACATATGATATACACATCAAACTCACACACATGTGCACATACACACAAACACACACATGGTCATACACCGCTAGTAAATGTAAGGAGCAGGATTTGAACCTAGATTGTCCTAGATGGAGCACTGTGTACTATATCACACTGCTTTTCACATTCCCAGCCAATTTCATGTCCTAATCAAGCAGTGAGTCAACAAGCACTTATCAAGTGTTTACTATGTGCTAAGCACTGTGCTAAACATTGGGCAAACAGTCCCTTCCTTTAAGGAGCTCACATTTTTATGAGGAAGATGATATATAACTATGTGCATACGAGATATGTAACATACAGGATGCTTAAAACTATAAGTTTCTCTCTCTCTCTCTCTCTCTCTCTCTCTTCCTCTGTCTCTGTCTCTATCTCTCCCTATTTATCTATCTACTTATACTGGCTGTGTGACATGGGCAAGTCATTTAACCTCTGTTTGCCCAAGTTTCCTCAACTGCAAAACAGGGATAGTAATAGTCCCTGTCTCCCAGAGTTATGGTGAGGAGCAAATGAGATAATATTTGAAAAGTATTTTGCAAACCTTAAAGTGTTACATAAACTATTTAAATGTGTATTGCTTCTTCCATTAGAATGGACTAATTTTTGCTTTTTGTTGTTGTTGTTGTTGTTTTTCTCAGAGCTTAGCTTACCGAGTACATAGTCAGTGCTTAATAAATGCTCATCGATTTACCAACAGATTATGCAGACTGATACCTTCTTATTTATGACAACTTTACCTTGGGCATATTTCATTAGGTAGATCATGGCTCATCTTGCCTTAGTTACATGAGAGGCAGCATGACGGACATCATTATCTATCTACCTACCTACCTGCATATCTATCTATCTGCCTGTTTATCTATCTATCTGTCTTCTGTCTATCGAGAGGCAGAGAGAGTAGCTAGAAGGTGATCTGAGAGGGGGGAGACACTAGTAGCAGGGGGATCAGGAAAGGCTTTTTGCAAGTGCAATGAAGGAGAGACAAGGGAGTGTTGTGTGTGAGAAGCAGCAAGAATTCCAGGAGGCCAATAAGGTCAGATCATAAAGTCATGTCAATTAGCATTTATTAAGTACCTACTATGTGCCAGGCACTGTGCTGAGATTAATTTGGAAGAGCTTTAAATGCCAGACAGAAGATGTTATATTTGATCCTGGAGGTAATAGGAAAACACTGGAGCTCACAAAGCCGAGGGATGACATGGTCAGATCTGTGCTTTAGAAAAAATCACCTTGGCAACAGAGAAGAGGATATGTTGGAGTAGGGAGAGATCTGAGGCAGGAAGATGGTTATTGCAATAGTTCGCAATGCAGAGTAATATGCACATACAAATGCATTTTCCATCCAATTTGCTTTTTCACACAATTTATAGCTTACATGACTCTTGTATTTTACATATAGCCAGTGCATGGGTTAGTGAAAGAACCCAAACAAGTTGCACCCCCAGAACTTCGCAAGATTTATCACCCTTTGAGGCTGAAACCCAGAAGAATCAAAACCAAATGATTTATAAGGTTAACTATCTACGGAGGAGGTGGTTTCTAAAGGGTACCTCCTTGATAGAGATATCAAGGAGTCCAGGGTATCTTCCCAATCTCACTAAGGAGACTATATATAACTTTTATACAAATATAAGATATAATTTCTATAACTCACATAGCTATATATGTAATACATAGGCAAAAGTATATATGTTAACACATATGTTACATATGGGTATAACATGCATGTCAGGAAATATATAGAAACAGATAGTATGTAGTGTGGAATGGATAGTGTATAGGAAATATAACTAACTGATGTCTATATAGTATTGGAAGGTTTGCAAAATGTCTTACATCATTTGATCTTCACGTCTTTCCTATAAGGTAAGCATTACGGGTATTTTGCAGACAGGACTAGTCCATGGTTACACAATTAGTATGTATCAAAGTTGAGATTCAAACCCAGGTCTCTTTCTACTATACCATGCTTCCTCTCATGTAACTAAGGTAAGATGAGCCATGATCTACCCAACAAAATATGCTCAAGGTAAAGTTGTCATAAATAAGAAGGTGTCCATCTGCATAATCTATTGGTCAACTGATGAGCATTTACTAAGCACTGACTATGTGCTGGGTAAGCTAAGCATTGAGAAAACAAACAAAAAGCAAAAATTAGTCCATTCTAATGGAAGAAGCAATATGCATTTAAATAGTTTGCGCAGCACTTTAATTTTGCAAAATATTCCTCACCATAACTCTGGGAGGTAGGGACTATTACTATCCCTGTTTTGCAGTTGAGGACACTTGGGCAAACAGAGGTTAAATGCCCAAGTCACACAGGTAGTAAGTGTCTGAGCTTGGATTTGGGCTCTTCCTGACTGATGCCAGTGCTCTGTGTGCTATGCCACTTAGATGGCTAGGTATAGAGGGAGCATAACCTCAGAGTAGACAACCTTAGGGTAGATAGAAGGAACGAATGGATCTCCTGCAGGAGGTGGCATTTGAGCTGAGTCTTGAAGGAAGCCAGGGATTCTAAGAGACAGAGGTAAGGTGGGCGTGTATTTCCGCCCCAGAGAGCAAAAAAAGTAAGAATGTATCAATGTGTTTCCAGGAGGGAGACTGCTGTGATTCTAAAGACCAGAAACCCCTTATTCAAATATATCTATCCTTAGAACTGAGAAGAGCAATTTATCAGGCCACTATAGCTTGATGGAAATATTTCTTGAGGACACCCAACTCATTTTGCTCTCAGGCTCACCAAGCAGTGTTCTGATCTGTGATTTGGCCTCTGAAGTAAATGACTGGAGTTACCTTGCCAGATAGATCTCCCAGTGCAAATTTATAATTTGGCATTCGAGTAGATAAATCTGTCTCTTGTAAGTTGGATTAGTGTGAATTGATTCCCCTTGGCCCGAAAGCCAAGAGGGAACTTATAAAAAAAGAAAGGAAGCTTTTGCTAATTCCTCTGCTTTCGGGGGTCCTTTCTCAAATTACCTCATAATGTCTGATCTACTGATCAAATGTTAGTGATTTTACAAAGTAAAGAAAGATTCAAAGCAAACAATTATAAAGTACGACATGCACCCATACTTATTGTTGGAACAACTTTAACAATAGCACTCTACTTCAATCACTTATCCTGCTGTTATGACATTTGTGAACTCAAAGCTTTTTGTTTGTTACTTTACTGGTGACTGCATTTTGTTAGGTCACGACAGGCCATTACTTTTGGATCGGATGTTTATTGTTTTTGATATTTGGACTTCACTAGGGATTCCTTATAAAATGGAGACAATTTAATGTGGAGGAGGGTGGATTAATTAAAATTAATTAAACATTCATGTTTTCAGAATTTGAATAAATGAACGAACAAGCAAAAAAAACCAAAAAAAAAAAAAAACAAAACAAAACCCCCCTCCTACTTATTTTTCTTTCTAAGTGTTTTATCTTCTCCCTTCTTCCTAAGTAAAATGCAGCCTTCTTAAAGGCAGGGATGTTTTTTTTCTTCTGTTTCCCCCTTCGCCTACCACAGTGCCCTGGATATAGTAGGTGCTTAATAATTGCTTAAATTGAATTAAACATAAAAGTCTTGACTCAGTTTGTGTAGGCCCCAGAAGACTGAGGCAGAGATTAAGACACATTGTGGGTGTTTAATAAACGCCTTGTTAAACTGAATTAAATTTAAAGGGCCTGACTCAGTTTGTGGAGGTTCCCAAGGACTAAGCCATATTCACAGAGCATACATAAGTGTTTAATAAATGCTTGTTAAATTCAATTAAACTTAAGGCGTGACTCAGTGCGTGGAATAACCCAAAGACTAAGACATACATGCACATGGTAGGTTCTTAACAGGTTCACAGGTTGGAACTGGAAGAGACCTCAGAAGTCATCCAATCCAATCGCCTTATTTTAACAGACGAAGGCACTGAGGGCCAGAGAGTTTAAATGATTAGACCAAGGTCATATTGATTACAAAAGCCAGGGGCACTCGAACCCGCCCCTCCGACTCCAGCATTGTACTCGCTCAACCACAGTCTGAATTTCTCATTCCTGCTGTAATCCGCGGTTCCATATCCAAATACTCTGCTGAGTCACTGAGGTCCAGGTTCCAATCTTGAAATTAAAGTGCGCCAAAGAACGCCAAAGCTAGCTAAATTGATTAGTCTGTAGGTGCCACGGCCGGGCGGCGAAGCCCACCGCCCCGCGACGTCACGGCTAGCCTGCTCGCAGCTGATTGGCCAAGGAGTGCGCGGGTAACTGAGCTCTAGAGCAGCGTGAGCTTCCTCTGTCTAAACCAACCTCGGTTTTCCTTCGGCTAATCCTCTAGCATTTCCGGCAACGCTTTGCCCCTCCGCCAGCCTTCGTGTTTTTCCGGCCGAGCTCGGGCATTTCCGGCCAGCCCCAGCTTCGGAGATTTCCGTACTTCATTCGGGTGTACTCGGCAGCCGTTCGGCCTCCCCCATCCCCCGGTAACGGTCGCTGCTGAGTTTAAATGAGCCGGGGCTGGGCCGGGCCGGAGCCGCTACGGGGGGGCCTGAGGCGCGACGGAGAACTGGCCTGAGCCTTGAGAATGACGGTGCTGCAGGAACCCGTCCAGGTAACGAGGACGTCGCCCCCTTCAGCCCCAGGCAGCAGCGGCGACTGCGGCGGCTGCTGCGGGGAGGCCACGCTCGGCCCCGGCCGGGCTGCGGCTCGAGCTCTGGCAGGGCCTGGCGCGGCCTAGGCCTCGGGACGTTGCTCCTCCTCCTCCTCTGCGGACCGGCCCGGCTCGGCCCTGCCCGGCCCTCAAGCTGCCGGATCCTGGGCCCACGCCCCCGGGAGCCCCCGAGAGGGGACGAGGTCCTGAGCGCGCCCCCGCCCCCCCCTCCTGTCAGTTCCCCGGAGCTCCCAGGGGAGAAGTATGCCTCGTGTACGCCACCGGGGAGGGAGAGGGAGGGAGCCAGAGTCGTGCCGGCGGGAGGGTCGGCTCAGGTAGTGTCTGTAGTGCAGGGGGAGGAGGATGGGCACGGGGCTGGCTTGGCGTCCCTCAGGAACCCGCGAGTTTGGGGATGGTTTGCTTTTTTTTTTTTTTTGGCGCGGTTGCAGATTTGGAGCGGGGGGCAGGGAGTGGATGGTGTTTTAAAGAACTTGGCCTTTGGGTGACTTGGCCTCTCCCCAGCCCCTGTTGCTTTCTGATTTCACTGTGAATTCACCACTGGACATGTGGCTTGGTCTGGCCGGATTCAGGTATAAGGTACAGACACTTGCCTAACAGCCACGGTAGGGCAGGGCAGGGTGGGGATGTTATCAATGCCAGGTTTTTCTATCACAGATAATGATGGGATCACGGGGTATTTTTTCCTCTTCCACATAATTAAAAAAAAAATTCTAATGGCTTTCCCATCCTTTTTTTTTTTAATCCCTTAAATCTTCACTGTCATTACCAAATGAGGTATGTTTTTGATTTACACTTCTATTGGGATGGAATAGAAGAAATCCTATTGGATTTTGAGAATATGATGCAGTGCCATTTCTTGCTATGCTTTCTGAAGGAACTGAATCCTTTGTGCCTTGGTGATGCACCAGGTTTGGGAGGTGAGAGTTCTACATTATGTCAGATGAGTTGACCTCTGTCGTGGGTTTCTCTATGGGTTTAAAGCAAATGATGATGGTGGTGGTCAGGAAGGACTTGATAGTATATCTTTATGGTTTTGAGAGTGCCCTATATCAATGTACTTGTTACTAACCAACGAATGAATCTAACAGTAAACATTTAAATAATGTCATCCCCATTTGTTGGTTGCAAAGCCATTAGTGTTTGAGTCAATGTGAAGTGGGGCTCTAATTTAGAATTGTAAACATATGTGAGATATCCTAGTGTAATAAGTGAAAATGTAAAAATATTTCTTGATTTGACCAACCCCAGCCTTTCTCTTGTTAACAAATAAGCCTAAATTAGAAGTCCTGTCTTTTTGGGGCCTATATAAAATTTATAGCTACCTATGCCCCTTCTCAGTTTAGTGAGTATAAGCTTGCTTCTGTTATTTCATTTGCATTTCAAATTTAATTTCATCCAAGACATTTTATGCTGATTCTGAGTTATAAACTTGCTTTTTCCAGCCTCAAAAGATTTTTTTTTAGAACCTATTTCCCAGGATGGTAAGAATCAAATGAGATAATATTTGTAAATGCTTAGCATAGCTCCTGGCACATACTAGGTGCTATATAAATGTTAGCTATTATTATTATTAGCTATTATTTTCCCCCTCAAGTGATTGGTTTGTGTCATCACTGAAGTGCAGCCATTACTTAATAATTACAACCTCTCTAAAGAACATCAGATGTTTTAACAAAAAGGAGAGGAAATTTGTGATCCAGAACCCTTAGATGATGCATACCAATTTTCCTTCCTTTCCATCCATTTAGTCTTATCAATGATGCACTTCAGGCTTTCTTAAGCCTTAGAATCCAGTAGCTTATTAAATTCATGTGGTTAAAAAAAGAACAAACCAAACCAAACACATCACTCTCCTTTGCTTCAGGGGGTCTTTTGTCCAGGTGAGGTTTTTTTCAGGGTTCCATCTGTAGAGCAATATGAATCCACTACCAAGCTTTGATTAGGTGGCATGGTCAGGATCATTGAGCAGACATTTTTTGCAGCCGCCAATGAGGATCAGTCAAAATAGGATGGTGCCAGAGGTTGGGGTAGGGGCTGAGGCTGGGACTAGAGCGAGGAAGAGGAGTTTGTAGTAGCATAGCCGAAAGATAAATACCTATGTAAAGGTGCTGTCTGTAAAGATAGAGGAAGGCATATATGGGAGTTTTGAGTAGATCCACTACAAATTTCTTATGTAATCTCAATTGGCTCTTTACTGCTATACAGAAATCTTTTATTCTTTCCTGGTTAACTTGCTGTCCCACTCCCCACAGTCTCTGTTACAGACCTCTTCTGTCTTCAGGCTAACTTTACCCTCCCCCGCCCCCAAGCAGAGGATCTGACCTTATATGTCACCGAAAGAATTGAGGCTACCGATCATGAGCTTCCCTGTTCTCTCCAATTCTGCTACACATCAAGTCTCCAGCATTACCCCTAACTCTGTCCTCCTTTGCTGCAGACTTGCTCCAGTACAAGTAGAGGGGTTAGCCTTGAGAAGGAAGAAGGCCCTCCCTCAGGCTTGCCCCTCACAATCATTCTTTCTCTATAATTTTCAAGCTTTCCTTCCTTACCTGCTAAATCCATCCTCACTACCTTCAAACATGTCCTACTCTTCCCCATCCCTAAAGAAAACCCAAAACTTTCACTTGATCTTACCACTCTTAAAAAACTAAACAAACCAAACCTTTCACTTTTTTAAAAAAAATTATACTCAGGTTATTCATTCTCCACCTTTACACCACTAAACACCTAAGAAGAGTTGTCTCCACTCATTGCTTTTACTTCTCAGCTCCTTGCGATCTGGTTTCCACTCCCACCACTCAACTGAAATTGCTCTTTACAAAATAATCTCTTAATGACTAAATTTAATGGCCTTTTCTTGGCCTCACCATTCGTAACCTCTCTGCAGCATTTGACAGCATTGACTATCCCATTTTCCTTAATAATCTTTCTCCTTTCAGGGTTTCCATGACACTCTTCTTTACTGGTTCTCTCACCTGTCTGACTATTCTTGATCTTCTTTACTAATTGCTATCCTTATTCAGACCCCTAACCATGAGGGTCCTCTTTGTCCTGGGCCCCCTTTTCTCTCAACGATGCCTCTTGAATCTCATTGCTTCCTATGGCTTTATCTCTTGCAGATGACTCTGAAACCTGTATTTCCAGCTTTAGTCCTGAATAATTGTCTTTGGATATCTCTAACTGGATGCTTCATATACAACTTAAACCCACAGTATCTCAAGTGGAACTCATTATCTCCCCACACAAACTCATCCTTCCCACAAATCTTCCCATTTCTGTTAAAGGAGCCATCATCTTTCCATTTACCCAGTTTCACTTTAAGGCATTCTTCATTCTTCCCTCTCTTTTACCACCCATATTCAGTCAATTTTCAGGTTTTGTCAATTGTGCCTTCAGAACATCTCTTCCACCTATTCCCTTTTTTCCACTCACATACCCTTTTTCAGATCCTCATTGTCTCTTGCTTGGATACTGTAACAGCTTCCATTTTGAGCTTTCAGCTTCTAGTCTCTGCATTTTTTTAATCCATCCTTCAGACATTTGCTGAAATAATAGTCTTAAAACAAGTCTGTGTCACTCCCCCTGCTTGAATACCTTTGGTGACTCCCATTTACCTCTAGATTAAAATAATAAGTGCTCTGTTTTGGCATTTAAAGCTCTACTCAGACTCCAGCTTAACTTTACCAGGTTTATTGCACATTACTTCCCTTCACATACTCAATGTTCCAGCAAAACTGACTTCCTTTCTGTTCCTGAATTTGGCATTCTGTCTGTCCCTTGCCTTCAAGCACAGGCTGTCTCTTTCCCATCTCCTCTCCATCCTTGGAATTCATTCTGTCCTGACCTCCATCTCTTAGACACCCTAGTTTCCTTCAAGAGGCTCAGCTCAAGGGCTACCTCCCATAGGAACTCTTTCCTGATCACCCAGTCATTAATTCTCTTTCCTCCTCAAATTATCATCTCATTTATATACATATACATATATATATATGTCATATATCTGTTTATACATTATATCCACCCCCCCCCCATAGAATAGAAATTCCTTTAGGGTAGGGACTTTTTAAAGATTAATTTTGTCTTTATTCCCAGAACCTACCACAATGCCCTGTACATAGTAGGTGCTTAATAAATGTTTGGTACATTGGATTGGATAGCTCAGGAAAGTTAAGTCCCTGGGCTGACAGCTGACCACATAAATGGTATACTTGCCTTCCTCTTCCCAGCATTATGGGCAATCCTCCAAACAGAGCACCCTCTGCTTTCTCATGTACCTTGGGCCTACTGCCTCTGAAAAATAGTCTCTTTTTACTGGAATCTCTGATTTCATCAGGTTGGAAGCCCTCCTCTTCTCAAAACCCCCAGTGATTGACTGACCTGGTGACATAGCTTTTATATATCAGAAGGAGCCCTTGAAACCTCCTTAGCCTAACTCCTTGGCTGGTCGTCTCCACTACCACCATGCTACCTCTAATGTCTCTTTTCTGAAGGTATACATTCCCCTTTCCTTGCAAGGGAATTCACCTGCTATGTTGATATGGACTAGCAGAAAAGAAGCCATTCCAAATGAGAGCACTCATTAATATGTGCAAAGACTTACACTAGAGCATAGAGGCTACTGTCATCTTTCCTCTTCCTTTGCCCATTTGAGGGACTAGAGAGGGGGAAAAATGGTGCTTGAAATTGCAGTGGGATGAAGGATGGGGCTAGTAATTAGTGGAGGAAAGAAAAAGATAGGGAAATGATAGTAACTGAGAAAAGGAATCGGACTCTGAAAGTATTTCCCTTCTCTTCAGGAGAAAGATAGAACCTAGAGATTATAATGACCTTACTTTGCCTAAGAAACTGGATGGGTTGTGGAGCTGGCTGTGAAGTTAAAGACTTTCCTGCTCATAGGGAAAGTTGGAGAAGACAGTTCTTATAGGAGCAGGAGAGTAGCAGGAAGTACTTGTATTTGGGAATGTCTGTATCTTTCTGTCTGTCTTTGAAGCTAAAGGTGGTCTTTCAAGAATATCTTATTTTCTTTTAATAAAATTTTTTATGTCATAAACTGAGAACTTGCAAAGAGAGTGTTGATCTCAATATACCATGTATATATTTTCTGTGTAAGGACTATGAGAAAGGAAAAAATCTTCCGGAGTATACTAGGCCCTTTATATCATGAAAATCTCAGCCACAGGGGTTCCTGGAGGTTTAGGGATATATATTTCACTTGTTTTCATCTGCCCCACCCTTGGAAAAGTGTAAAAAGGACAAGTTACTCTACTAGTAAACTCTTGGATTAGCTTGCTCTCTGGATTTATCCCATTGTCTACCGAAACCAGAGTAGACCTGTAAACTAGCTACTTTTGTGTTTAAGGCAAGTGACACAAAATGTCATCAATTGTTGTTGTGGAGGTCATCAGTAGAAGGGATGGGGAAGTGGTGGGCTGGCAGGCTGGGTAAGAAGTCACCTAAACTGTGGCCACCCACCATCTGATAGCTTCTCATTGTAACTGATTGGCCTTGCCAAGTAGATGTTGAACTCAGTTGTTTCTAGCTGCTGTTGGCACCCTCTAAATTTCCAAACCCTGGGAAAAAGCAAGGTTGATCTGCTGTAGTTAAAGTTTTGATGCCAAGTTGCTGACCCCTGTTCTGTAGATCCTAGGAGAAGGAAGAAGAGCCATTGGTTTGGGGTAAGTAAGGAGAGAGGTTTCCATTTGTTTTCTAAGTTAATGGATTGATGACTGAGTCAAAGGGCTGTATTTGAAACAAATATTGATCTGCTACTGGTCTAGTAGATTACCATTACTACACCAACTCATTCCGTAATTCAAAAGCAGTATAATACTATGCACAACTTTAGGAGGAACTGAATTCTTTTTTTCCCTTTCCCAAGCTTATGGGTGGGAAAGGAGAAGAAAGTGGGGTGGTGTGGGAGACAGAGATAAGGAATGGGAAGAAGGGAAGTCAGGTTGTAATTAAGATCAAAAAACTCTGCATTTCAGACCAGGAGGAAAGGAGCAGGCTCTAGACCAGGGCTGTCCAACCTTAGGTTTTTATTGAAACAATAGTGAGAGCTCTGCATAGCTCAGCTTCATTTAATTTCTATGTATGTAGGTGGGAGGTATAACTCCCATTGCAGGCAGCATGCAGCCCATGCGTTTTGGACAGCCCTGGTCTAGACAAAGGGCCTGATTTTTCCCATCTAAGTGAAAGGTCGACCACAGTCCTCCTAAAGGTAGAGAACAGAAATCTAGTTTCAATGTAACCAGTGAGGAAACTATTTAGTTCTCTTTAGAGGTTTTGTATCTTTTATTTTTCCATACACCTCTGTAGTCAGTAGTACATTAGTGAGAAAAACCTAGGATAACTGAGAGTTTCACTATGAAATGTGGCCAAAACACCCAAAAAACAAAAAAGAAGTATGATGTTGCAGGGGAAAAAATGCTGAACTTGAGACAGAAGACCTGTGTTCAAGACTTGGCTCTGCCAAGTCTTTTCTCTGGGCCTCAGTTTCTTGTAAAAATGAGGGGAGGGGATAGTAGTGTTGGATTAGGTGATTTTTAAGAGTCCTTCTCTCTTTTTCTATCTATAAATTTCCATAGTGAAAGTTGATAGCAAAATCATAGAACACTCTTGGTGGCAGAAGATGACATTTCCCTGGGTTTATGGGAAGGGACCACTATATAGGCCGCAAGTAATTTTGGCACTTGCAGTGCATAGCTGGAAGAAATTTCTCTTACCATTCCTCTCTACCCCCCTGAAAAATATCACACACATGTATTCCACCACTACCTAGCAAATCATTGCTGAAAAAAATTGACACCTATCAAAGCAGTGTGATTTGGCATTCATCTGAATGAAAGAACAAAGATGAGTTGAACTTTGAGTTTCTTTGCCTGATTTGCTTTGAGAAATGATGATAATGTTATCAACTGAGCATAGGGAAAGGTTAAGGAAGGTCAGCAGTTCTGTCTTTAGTAATTCCATTGTTAAAATATAGCAGCCTGATACATATTAAATATAGCACATAGGAAATAATCTGAAGAGGTAAATTTCTGGATAAAGAATGTTTAATTTAATCTAATAGAATAGGTAATGTTGCCTAGAGTCCTACACAAGCAAGAAGAGTTAAGGATAGAGCCCTGAGAAGCTACAATTAGTGTGAACTAGTCTGCTAATGGAACCGCTGAAGAAGATACTAGAATAATAACCAGAGTGATAAGAAACAATCTAGTTGAGAAAATGATCAGCAGTAATTTGAGTTAGGCATTGTATTAGGTGGGCACTTTAAGACTATTCAAGAGAAATGTAAGACATATTGTTAAATAGTAGCATCATCCTCTTGCAGCCTATGATCTTATTAGGTGTTCATCGGTATGTAGGGAGACCCCAGTGAGGAACTTCCTCTACCAGTGCAGGTTGGCACCTTCTCTGCAACTTTATAATCTTAAATAGTTGCCTACAGCAGTGACTTGGCCAGGATTTGGAAGAAGTAGGACTTGAATCCAGGACTTCCTAGATTTGAGACCAGCCTCCTAATATACCACACTGCATCCTTATCCCTATCACGACAGAATTGGATTTTTCTCCCCTGAATCTCATGGTTTATTTTACATGCCAGAGCTGAGAAGGGTCCCATGAAGAGCCCTGGGGTCAGGAAGGAGTCTGGGGAGAGAGAGTCAGTTGCTGAGCGGGAGTGGTGGTTGATGAAAGGATTCAGGAGGTTAGGATATCCCCTGCCTATGTCCAGGGCAGATCCTAACCAGGGGGCCCACTAATTCCCAGGCTTTCCTGGAACCTCTGCTTATTGCGATATGCCTCCTCTCTCCATGCTGCCCAGGACTGACCCTCTAAGTGGGAGAGGCCTCTAATTCAGGTCCAGTGTATACAATAGAAATTCAAGGTTAGGTAGACATCTTGGATTGGGAAGGGAGATGAGACTGTGGATTCTCAAAGGATTGAGGTTAGTAAGACATCCTGATCTAGGCTTTGCCCAGTAACACCCCATAACTCCCCCAGGCAGTCTCAAATATGATGACAGTTTGGGAGTGAGATAGCAACATTCTAGTCACTAGGCCTTTACAAGGTAGTAGGAGCTGGCCAAGGGCTAGGGAACACAGACCCCAGGACCTGAGTAGGAAATGAGTGAAATTGGATTGAGATTGGATGAGATTAGGAGGTAATAATTGTGTCTGGAGAAAGTACAAGGCTGGGAGCAGGACCAGGGGATCAGATAAGGCTGTTGATAGAGGAGCCATTCCCAACCTGGGCTCTTTCCATCCAAGATATGTACATCCGTGTATATGATGTGTTGTGTTGCTAGTTTCAGGAAAGGGAGTACTTTCTGCTTGAGAAGAGTAGGAGACTGGGGGGAAGGGGTTGATTTAGAGATACTATGGGCCTTGGTGGTAGAAAGGAGCCCTTTCTACCCTCTACCCAAGCTGAGCATGGTCCAATACAGAAATAAGGCACCCCGATAGCAAAGAGAGATGAGGGCAATGTGATGTTTGGAGGATTCCTATAGTTCTCATTGGTTGTCTTGGTCTCTGCCCTAGAACACTGATAATCCCTGGTACTCTACAGGCACTCCTCTCTCCTCACCAGAGTTTGGGAGAAGGAAGCTGAAGGGGAAGGGCACTATGAGCTGTTCCCATCAGTTCCAGTGACTGTAGCCAGACAGCAGAGAGATCTTTGGCCAGAGGCACAGAGGATGAGCTTGTGGACTGCCCTACCAGATAGACCCCACCTGCATCCTTCTCTTGCCCCAGCCCTTTAAGCAAGAGTCCAAGAGCCAAGGAGGGGCCCTGAGGAGAGCAGGTCTGGCTGAGCGGACAGGGTGGAAGTCTGGTCACTTTGGCATTTCCAAGGCCAACACTTGAGGCTCCACTTCAAAGTACTGGTTGAGTCTGATCACTGCGTATTTGAGGAAGTCAAAGTCAATAGTGAAGAACTAGATCTGGATGAATGTCCAAAATACCCCCAAAAAAGTGAGAGGCCAGAGCAGACTTGTTGATTTGAATGTGGTGTTTCTCCACCTCCTTAGAGATTCCAGCTGTCTTACCCCACTGCTTACAAAACTACTTTTGGGCCTGAAGGTAACGATTCAGCCAGTGTGGCTGAATTTCTCGGCTGGGGTAGAGACTATAGTCTACCTTATTCTAACTCCTTGAAGTGTTTGCCATAAATTAACTCTACCCTACCTATCAAATATCCCTCCAAACAAGAATATGCTATGCAACTGACTCTTGCCCTCTATCCTCACATTTATCTTTATGGGTTAGTGACATCATTACATGTGCCAGAAATATGCTATTTATGGAGTATCTTGAAATCCAGGTTTATGAGTTTTGAGTTAGTCTGGTAATAGGAAGTCATTGTAGGTTTTTGACTATGAGAGTGGGAGGAGGAAAGTAGTAATATGCACAGTGAATTGGAAGGTAATGACATAGTAGCTTGCTGTAATAATCAAATATGCCAATAGTAAGCCAATTGTTCCACTGAAAGTTATACTATCAAAATCTTCAGAGTTGGCAGGTTTAATTAGAATTATAGAAAGTTAATTAAAGTCATAGAATATTATAGATAAAGAAATCAAGATTGAAAGAGATTAAATAACTTGTTCAACATCATACAGAGTGGCAGACCAGGAGCTACGATCTAGGAGTCATTTTCAGTCTAGGTTTTCTTCCACTATCATTCAGTTAACAAGCATATTTAGTGAAGTCTTTTATATGCTAGGAACTTGGTAAGTGCAGTATTTGGAAACAGAGGCAAAAATGAAAGTCTCTTAAGCTGTCATGGGGGACACATCTTCTACATATATAAGCACATACAAAATAAATACAAAGCGATTTTATTAGGGAGAAGTGCTAGTAGCTCAGGAGAGAGGAATTACGAAAGGCCTCCTGAAAGGTGGCTCTTAAGCTAAATTTTGAAGACAAGAGGTTCTTAGAGGTAGGGATGAGAGAGGAAGTACATCCTAGGCACTAGAGTAGGAGGAGGCAGGAGTGGCCTATACAAAAGCATGGACTGAGAAGATGAAAGTCTTCTTTGAAGAACAGTAAGAAGGCCAATTTAGTTAGACCATAGAGTGTGTGAAGGAGAATAATATGTAATAAAGCTGGAAAAGTAAGTTAGAGCTATGTTGTGGAAGGGCTTTAAATGCTCACCAGACAAATTCGTATTGATCTTAAAGGAAATTGGGAGCCCCAGTTAATTTAGCACAGAAATAACTTGGTCAGACCTATACCAAAGGAATATCAATTTGGTATCAATATGGAAGATGGCCTGGAAAGGGGAAAGACCTGAGGCAGGCAGCAATATAAGTTGGGTCTATTTCAGTAGTCCAGTTAAGATGTGATAAGGGCTTAAAATGGAGTGGTAGCTGTATGTCGGCAGAAAAAATTATAGATATGAAAGGTGTTACAGAGGTAGAATTGGAAACACTTGAAACCTAATTGAATACATGAGGTGAGTGAGAGTAAGGAGTTTAAGATAATGCCACTTTGAACCTGGGTAACTTAGAGGGTTGGTGACATGCTTGACAAAAGTAAGGAAGTTTTAAAGACCAGAGTGGGAAAAGATAATTTTACTGAAGAAATGTATGTTGAGGAGGCAGTTGGTGATGCTAGACTAGAGCTCAGAAGGTAGACATCTAGAAGTTATCTGCATGGTGATGATAATTAAATCCATGAGAGCTGATGTAATCACTATATGAGAGAATGCAGAGAAAGAAGAGAAGGCTTAGTGTAGAGCCTTGGGAGCTCCCCACACTTGGGGAGCATGATATAGATGATGATCCAGCAGAGTAGACTGAGAAGGAACAGTCATTCAGGTAGGAGGAAAACCAAAAGAACAATGTCATGAAATCCCAGACAGAAGGGAGTATCCTAAGAAGACAGGGTATTCAGTAGTTTCATCTGCAGAAAGATGAAGAAGGATAAGGAATGAGAAAAGAACAACAGAGTTACAGATCATTAAGAGGTTTCATTTGAGAAATGAGTTTGGAAACCAGATTGCAGAGGGTTGAGAAATGAGTGAGTGAGTGGAGAGGAAATGGAGGCAATAAGAGCAGTCATCATTTTCCAGGAATTTGAGAATCAGGGAAAGATATAGGAGAAGCTTGAAGGGACAGCAGGTCAAGTGAGAATTTTGTTTGTTTTAAGAGGCCTTTCCATTAAGATCAGGGGTAAAGCAAGGATACATGTTATTACTATTACTTAACATGGTTGTAGACTTACTACTAGACATACTAGACATATTAGCTGTAGCAATAAGACAAAACAGAGAAATTGAGAGAATAGGCATAGTCAAAGAGAAAACAAAATCACTTCTTACAGATGAAATGATGGTACCATTTGGGAACCCTAAAGAGTTCATTAAAAATTAATTGAAATAGTAACTTAGGCAAAGTTGTAGTCCACATAAATCCCCAGCATTCTCATAAATAATCAACAAAACCCAACAAGAAGAGCTAGAAAGAGAATTTCCATTCAAGATAACTACAGAAACTATAAAATGCTGGAGAGTACATCTCCAAGATTCACCCACAGACTGTATGTATCTAACTATAAAACATTCTGCAGAAATAAGTAATTGAAAAAATATTAATTATTCATGGGTAGAGTTGATGTAATAAAAATACTACCTGAATTAATTTACTTGCTTATTGTTATGCCAAACTCCCAAAAGTATATTTTATAGACCTAGAAAAAAATAGTAAAAAGTTACGTGGAGGAACAAAAGGTTAGGAATCTCAAAGGTAATAATGAAAAAAGTGGGAAGGAATGGAGTCTATCAGTACCAAGCCCCAAAATGTACTTCAGAGCCACAACCATTAAAACAATTTGGTACTGGTTTAAAAAAAAAAAAAGATCGATCAGTAGAATAGGTTTTGCAGCAAACATTAGCATAATGTTTGATAAACCCAAAGATTCCAGTTCCTAAGGGAAGGACTTACTATTTAACAAAAAAGAATGGGAAAACTGGATGGCAATCTGGTAGAAATCCTGTTCAGGCCATCGTTTCCATATACCAAGCATAATTCCAAATGGATACATGACCTGCATAGAAAAAGGTCACATCATAAACAAATTTGAGGACAAAGGAAGAAATTACCCTTCGGATCTATGCATAATGGAAGGAATAGTTCGTGACTAAATAAGTGATAGAGAAGATCGCACAAAATGGGACAATTTTGATTATTTAAATTTTAAAAGTTTTTGCACTTTTTTTTGAGGGGTGAAGGCAGAGTAATTGGGGCTAAGTGACTTGCCCAAGGTCATGCAGCAAGTAAGTGTGTCAAGTGTCTGAGGCTGAATTGAACTCAGGTCCTCCTGACTCCAGGGCTGGTGCTCTACTCACTGCACCACCTAGCTGCCCCAAGTTTTTGCACTTTTAAACAGATCTTTAATCTGATTCAAAAATTAGAAGGGAAACAGTTAACTGGGAAAAAAGTTCTTTGCAAAAATGTTTTCTGATAAAGATTGACTAACCAAGATATATAAGCAACTGATTTAAATGTATACAAGTAAAAGCCATTCCTCAATAGATAAATGGTCAAAAGATATGAAAAGGCAGTTTTCAGAGAAAGAAATCCAGGCTATCAATAATTAATTTAAAAAAAATGCTCCAAATTACAAATAATGAGAAGTACAAATTAAAGCAACATTGAGGTTCCATTTTATGTCCGTCTTGTTTTACATCTGGTTGTAAAAGATTATAAGAAAATGACAAATGTTGAGGGGTTGCAGCAAAACAGGCACACTAATGCTCTGTTGATGGAGCTGTGAATTAGTACACCCCTTAAGGAAAGCAATTTGGAACTGTCTCAGAGTAGTTACTGAACTGTGTATATCCTTTGATCCAGCTATGTCACTACTAGGTCCATATCCCAAAGAAATAAGATAAATAAGGAAAATGATCTATTGGTACAAAAATATTTAGAGTAGCTTTTTTTGTAGTTGCCAGAAATTAGAAACTTAAGGGATGTCTTCCTATTGGGAAATGGCTAAATAAATGTATGTAAATATAATGGAATATTAATATGCTGTAAGCAATGATGAAGTGGACACTTTCAGAGGAATCCGGTAAGACTCTTATAAACTGATGCAGACTATGAGCAGAACTAGAACATTTTATACAATGATAACATTATAGAAAAAAAATTAACTTAATTCCAATTAGCATAATGATAGGATGAACATGAAACATGCCACTCACCTCATTTTAGGAAAGTCATGAAAGTAAAACATAGAAAGACACATTTGTTTTGCCAGACTATATAGATATGTGTTAAGTGGGTTGCATTTTGTGTGTGTGTGTGTGTGTATGTGTATTTAATTTTTTTTAATTGTTCAATGGAGATGGATGTAGTGGGAGAGGGACAGATTAAAAGAACACTTGTTACTTGAAAATTTAAAAAAACAAATGAGACAAAAAGAAAAGGATGGGGGAGACCTGGATATGTTTGTAGGCAATAGGGAAGGAGCCAATAAAGAAGGAAGAGATCAAAGATTAGAGAGGGAATGATTATGGAGGCAAGATTCCATAATATAGGAGAGAGGAGGGAATAGGATCAGGGATACATGTTGAGGGGTTGGCTTTGGAGAATAGAAGGAACATGTCCTCGTCAGACACTGGAATAGAGGAGAGAACAGCACATGATGTCAAGGAGTTTTGAGATGGAGAGAAGAGGGAAAGAATTCACAACAACTGACTTCTGTTTTCTTAGACAAGTGTAAGGCCAGGTCATCTGCTGAGAGGCTGGGGAGAGCAGGGAAGGAGGCTGAGGGAGAATAGTACAGAAGGCTTGAGAGAAGATATGTAACAGCTATTGTGGGGAATGTGATTGAGGACTAATAAGGGAAAAGTAGGAGAATTGCCTTATTGAAGATGGCAACATAAATTTGTAGAGGGGACCTAGTTAGTTTGTTTGAGTGATTAGCACTATTCAAACCAATACCGCTGGGAGTAACCCATGCTTAAGTTGCATAAGATATCAATAGCTGTAGGACAAGCAGTCAAGAGAATCGAGGTTAACATTCAATTGGTTAACAATAGGGTTAAGATGAGGAAGGAATGGGAAAGAGAAGAGAAAAAGCAAAAAGTGAAGGAAGGAGTGGAGAAAAATCAGATTGGTTTGGGAGGGTAGGAGACTTGGATATCATCCTGAAGACAAAGAAGAGGAATAAGGCATAGGGAGAGATGGAATGATAGATTATGGTTAGATAAAGTAATTTCAGGTGGAAATAGAAAACTTGTGTGAGATCAAGGGTGTGACCATCCTTTTGTGTGACTAGTGAAGTGAAGGAATAGATCATGAGCAATGAGGAGATTGAGAAAGTAGGAAGCCAAGATTATTGAGGAAACATCAAACATATATGTTAAAGTCTTCTAATATAAGATCATGGTGTGGTTTGAAGAAGAGGACTGTATTCTAGGTACTGAATTCTTTGAGAATAACTGCAGCGATTTCTCTGGGTTTTTATGACACAGCTCTTACCAGTTTGCCTCCTGTCTGTCTAATCATTCTTTCTCTTTTGCTGGTTCATCATCCAAACTCCAGGTGGGGTCACAAAGAGTTAGACATGACTGAAATGACTGAACAAAAACATCCATATCAGAGCCATTCCTCAAAGTTCAGTTCTAGACCCTCTTCTTTAATCTTTTCCTTCTACATTATTTCTCTTGGCAATCCCATTAGCTCCCATGGTTTTGATTATCATTCTATATAGATGACTAGATCTAGATCTATATATCTAGCCATTGGCACTCCCCTGAGCTTCATTCTCACAAAACCAGTTACCTATTGGATATGTCAGAATGGATGGAGGCAGCTTGCTCAACATGTTCAAAACTAAACTTCTTTTCCTCCAAAACCAAACCTCGTCTTCTAAATCTATTTCTGTCGAAGACACTACCATCTTTCCAGTCTCCTAGATTCTTAATCTTGGCATCATGTTTGACTCCTTACTCTTCCCTCATCACACACGTCTAGTTGCAAAATCTTGCCATTTCTGCCCTTACAACATCTCTTGCATCTTGACTTGACCCCTTTTCTCCACTAACAAGGCTACCACCTTAGTTCAAGCCCTCATCACCTCTCACCTAGATTATTGCCATAACTTCCTAATTGATTTCTCCGACTCAAGTCTCTGACGATATGGTTCCTACTCATTCCACTCCATTGGCTTCCTGTTGTGTCTAGGATAAAATATAAACTTTTCTGCTTAGTTTTTAAAGCCGTACAAAACTTGGCCCAACCTATTCTTTCCACCCTCATTGTACATTACTTTCCTCCCACACTTTGCAATTCAATTCAATTTAAAAAAACCATTTATTAAGCTTCTACTATGTCTCAGGCACTACAAATAAGAAAAAGACAGCTCCTGCCCCCAAGGAACTTACAGTCTAATGAGGGGAGGGGGAATAATACACGAAAGGAAGCTGAAGAGGGGATAAGGGAAAGGCTACTCCATGCAGTTGAAACTAAGCAGAGCTGCTGATGAAAAATGAAGGATTACCAACAATTTAACCAAGGTGGCATTTTCTCTGTTCCTCATGCATGTCACTATTCCCCATCTCCATGCCTTTGCACAGGTTATCCCATAAGCCTGGGATGCACTCTTTCCTTATCTCTAACTCATGAAGAACCTTTTTTCTTTTAAGACAGCCCCAACTTCATCTTCTGTATAAAGCCTTTCCTGAACCCCCCAACTGCTAGTGCCTTCTTTGCAAAACTAATTTGCGTTTAATTATTTTGTATATCTTTGTACTTATTCACTTTATATATATTTATATGTACTTGTCTTTATATATTTTTATACATACTCGTCTCCTCCATTATAACATGTGAGTAAGGGTTGTTTGTGCTTAAGGGTTGTTTTGTTCTTTGTACTTTTGTCCCCAACCTGGTACAAAATAGACACTTAATAAATATTCGTTGGTTGATTTTTATGGTTCCCTTTACTATTCTCTGCCTTAGTTTCTTTATCTGTAAAATAAAGAGGGTCATACTTGGTGAATTCTTAGATCTGTTTGAATCATTTCTTCATCTTTATTTTCTCCTTAGTGATGAGCATAGTATAGTGTCTTTCGGTAGCAGACACTAAATATGTTGTTACTGTGTTACAATGAGTTGCAGTCCTAAAATTCTATGTGTATGAATAAGTTGTAGGTTATTTGCTCTCAAGTATTAGTATTGGAGGAATTCAGAAGGAAAGCTTATGGGGGCTTAGAGTGGGCATGGGTAAGATGATTGGTATATGTAATTTAAATTGGACACAGTTGAAAAAAACTTAGTCTAGTTGTGTTTGTTATTATTATGTCATATCATACTATCCATAATACAGATATTATGTCAAATAGTTAAGAGTTGTACACATTTGAATATCCCTGCTGTAGCAGTTTATTAATAGTGCATTTTAGCTTGTTTAATTAACTGATACTTAATTTGACTTGTTTCATAGTTACATTTGGTAATATTGAGGTGAATTGAAAACTTGTTTCACTGTAGCTTTTGTAACTAAATTTTTTTTTCTGATATAAGTAATAACTTTTTATCTTTATTTAACAGTTTTACTAGTGGGACTAAGAAAGGCCCATGGATGTCATTGGGTGCCACTTAGAGGTCTTGGTTATAGGCAAGGAAGAGGAAAAACTGAATTTAGGAAGATTTGAAAAGGAAGTTAATCATCTCTCCCATGGCTTTTTTATAGTACCTTTCTCATGGCTTATGTAATCTTCTGTTAGACGAGGCCTGCATAACTTGCGACCCACCAGAGGATTTCAGCAGCCTGTGAAAAATGTAGAGGAAAACATCCTTTGTATGTAGAGGAAATTCTTTGGCGTGCAACAAGCAAGCAACCCACGGGCCTCAAATTTTGCAGGCCTGTGTTAGATTGATATGGAATCTGTTTCCCTCATATCCAATTTCTGGGGTATGAGTACCAGAAAGGCTGGTGTCATGTTTTATCAAAACTTTGTTTCTCCCTCAGCACTTAGCACAGTGCTTTGTAATCAGAAGGTGCTTGATGATGCTGTTGATTTTTAAGTTAAATTGATATTATTTGAGCACCTAACTTGAACAAGATGCTGCACTAGGTACTATGGGGAAGACAAGAATGGATAAGAAGCCATTTCTGGGTCCCAAGGAGTGTGTAAGTGAGGAAATTAAACATAGCCCAGATATGGCAGAGTGCCAGTGGTGTATAGGGACAGGCAAGATTAACTTTAGGTGAGGTAATTGGGCACAACTTCAAGGTCCAGCACTCAAATGCTATCTATTCTATGGTAGATAGATATGGTTTCCACTGGTGGAAATGGGAGGAAGAGAAAATTCTCATCCAGAGGCATAGCAAGAATAAAGGTTTGGAGGTAGAAAAGAACAGGGAATGGCAAATAAAACAGTTTGGCCTCAAGTGTAGGGCATGTACATTGTACTGTTGGGAGGTTAAGGCAAGAAAGAGAGGCTGAGACGTGACCCAGATTTGTAGAGGTAAGATACAGATGTTTGCATGTTATGACTCTGGAGCTGAGATGTTATTTCACAGGGAGCGGGGAGCCATCGAAGGTCTTGGAGCAAGAGATTGAGTGTATGTGTAGTCTTCTTTATGTTTACTTCTCTTGTATTGCCTAATCCCAAGTCTATATCTAATAGATGGTGCATAAATATTCACTGAATGATACATGGCATGGATTTTAGGAAGATGAATCTATCAGCAACCCCCATGGAGATGTAGTCTGGCCACCGTTCCTGCAGTTCCTATAGCAACAGTTACTGAAGACTCTGGAAAGAAAGTTCTTGCCACTAGAGTCCTTGGCACTTGTCAGATGGTTCAGCATCAGAAACAGATATGTTTATCAGTAGAAATGGCATTAAAGAAGAGGCATTAACATCTGCTTTGCCATTGTACCCTAAGGACGTTGAGATCTTTCCATCTATCTGACTTGCACCTGAAACTTTCTATATGTAATATCTCTCCAGGTAGAATGTGAGCTCCTTGAGAGCAAGAATTGTCTTTTCTATTTGTAGTCACAGTGATTTGCATATAGTGAGTGCTTAGTAAGTATTTTGTTCATATATTTATTTCTGCATTATTATTTGGGACACAGTGATCAAGAAAAAAAATCACCAAGCAAAAGAGACAGGAACTTGAGAGCCAGTCACAGGATCACTTAGACAAGCACATGCCCATCTGCCATGTCCATGTATCTTCCTAGGAACAGCATAGCCAAAATCCAGACCTTCTAGGACAAAGAAAAAATAGTGAAAGCAACCAGAAAGAGGGAGTTCAAGTAGTGCGTGCACCTCTCAGATAACTTTCTATCTACTATGAATATATCTTATGTGTACCTAATTACTTACATGTTGTCTCCTCCCATCAGGTGGCATGCTCTTTAAGGGTAGGAACTTTTTGTCTTTCTTTGAATATTGTGTGCTTAGCTTAGGCCATCTCCAGTCATCCTGATCTATATCTTGCCACTGGCCTGAGGAGAAAGTAATGCTGGTGACTTTGCACAGCCCTTCCTCACTTAAATCTGATTCACTTGCATGTCATGGCATCACCTCCCAGATGTCGTGGTCCTCTTTGAGAGCGAAAGACAGACAACAACAATAGCTTAGCTCAGTGCCCGGCATGTTGTAAGCCCTATATAAATGCTTGTTGACCAACCAAGGAGTCACTGTCATTTGTAGTTATCACTATAAATGAGAGCAAAGTTTGCAATATGCTGTTTCCCAAAGGCAAAATATAAAGGCTTATTTAACAGAGGTCTGGTGCTTGCACAGAATACCTTTGATAGCATCCCTTATTTGGAGGCACTATGGAGCCTGCTTCTGGGACAGAGTGATGACACAGCATGCATGTGTGATTCCAGTCTGCTAAACACATGGCAATCCGTGGCCTCTTTGATTGACTTCATTTGTGGAAATGGAATAACATACCTTGCAAAATTTAGTATAATACTATAGAGAATAAAGTAGATCTTTGATGGAATAGAGGACTTTCAAACATTCTTAATGAAAAAAACAGAGCTGAATGGAAATATTGAAATGCAAACACAAGAAAGAAAAGATGTGTTAGATGTGTAGAAAGAGATGTATTTGAGCAATTGGAAAGGGCTAAACAATGACTAAATGCTTATATTCTACTAGGAGAACAAGAGACCCTCCAGAATCCTAATGCCTTTTTAGTGTCACAGAAAGACTTTTAAAAATAAGGGAAACGGGAATGGTGGCTGATAAAACTGTGTTGGGTAAAATCTGAAATAACTTGAGGAAACAAAAGTTTGAGTTTCTGAGTGTATTAATTTATTAAGCAGTGCATGCCAATTGCATAACAAATTGGCACCAGACCTCCTCAGCTTGGCACTGGACCCTGAATACAGGGGGAGACCGATTTTTATGCATTAAAAGAAAAAAAAAACAAGATATAAGCCAGAATACAATATTAGGTAATCCGATTTCTAATTGGAAGAAAGATTAGGGACTTTCCAAGTTAGGAAGGGGAGAACAAACAGGTGAAATTCCCCGAAATTAGAAAAAAAAAATATTCCCCTCCCCCAAGTGTCTGCAATGAAAGGAATAAAGAAACAGTAATTGATTGACCAGTATGGGGCCAATTTTCAGATAAGATATATGAGTTGCTTGAGCTGTATAATTGTTTTGTTTTTTTTTTTAAGTTTTAATTTATTTTTAATATGTTTGGTTTTCAGCATTGATTTTCACAGGCGTTTGATTTACAAATTTTCTCCCCATTTCCTCCCCGCCCCCCACTCCAAGATGGC
>CM053626.1:182177832-182194746 GCA_028646595.1 Phalanger gymnotis
AGAATTTTCCACTTCCCTATTTCTTGATTTTTAAACATTTCTTAGTACAGATATAGATATATATTTATACATATCTTCCCTGTGAAGTCTTCACATTTTATTTACCTCACACAATCCTCCCTCTTCTTGACACTATTTTGAAGACTTCACACACCATTGCTGATATTGTATTATCCACCCACCTATCTCTTTCATTCATCACACTTTTATATCACATTTTCTTTCCCATCATGCTGGTATCCCCATTACCCTTTTTAATCAATATGGGAAGGACTGATCAACATATTGACAAATCAAAGGGGGCAGTTCCCTTTATAAGTACAAATACAGAGACCCAAAAGAAAACTACAATACAATTGTCCCTTTAAATTTCAAAAATCTCTTCCTATACAGCTATCTGGCAAGGCGCATCAATAAAGTCTTTTGGTCCTTCGTTGTTTCAGCCACTTCCACGGCTTCTTCTTCTTGTAGGAACCAGCTTTCTACCCATCCTCCTACAAAAGTTACCTTAGCACAATTTTAAGTTATCATTTCTAATAATTATACCATGATCATTTTTTACAAATTCAAAATTGAAACCTTGGCCAACTGACATGTTTAAGAAATTCACAACAGAACCCAAATTCTCATGCTTTATATTGACTCATTATTCATTTCCTCACCAGAAGGATAAGACTCCAGTACATACATAAATACATTAAATAACCAATTTTTTTTAACACAGTACATATAAATCTTAACCTTTTAGTCCTGCAAACCTTTGACAGCATTACAAAATAAGCCACAAACCATTGTTCTTTTAATATTATTTGTAACAAAACCTTAGACAAGTTTGATATTAACCAAATAACAAAATAATATTCTCACAAGCCCTTGACCTAATAATTGTTTCCGTACCACTACCAAAAATATAAACTAACCTCACTTGTACAGGGCCACACACAAGAACACTAGTCCTAGGACTATGGTATTAAAAAAAATACTGCTCTTAGAATCCTTTAAACAAAAGGAAACATCTCAGGGTGAATCTTAAGCAGTTTGCATAAATTTTTACACATGTTCCAGTTCTAAGTAAATATATTAGATTGCCCAATAAGATAACACAAAAGATCGCATATCTTTTACTAACTACTTGCTCTGATCACAGAGACTTGCTATAGAAGGAAAGAAAGCAGGGACATATGACATGCCAAATATGACAGGATAAAACATCCTTGGCTTTTGTTCGAATTAAGATATAGTAATTAGATTCTTCACTATCTGTTTCCACAGTTGAACTCAGGAATAGTCAGATGGGAAAACATTCCTTCCTAAAAAAGTATAAGGCGAGGGTGGGGTGGGGGGGAACTGAGCCAAGAGGATCCTGTCCTAGATTGAGACTAAGATTGTCCCCTCAACTTTTTCCCAAATGCAGACCTCCACCTGTAAACAATACAGGATCACATTCGCTCTGAGTGGCTTGCGGTATTTCTCTCAGATACTGATTTAATGCAGACAATTCTATCCAAATTTAAACTCAAAACAAAATTAGTTATGGTCCCAATTACTTTTTGCCTTAAACGGCAAGTCTCACTAATCACAGCTGATCAAATTCCTCCCTTGGTAACTCCATATACAAAAATTTACCAATTTGGTACACTTCAATTTTATTGGGTACACTTCACATTCTAGCCTCTTCTAACTATAATTCAATTGAAACAGCCACATTTAGCTTTTCCCATCAAAACCAAAATATTCTACAACTTATCTCTCTTAAAGAGACTTACATTGAAATTCTTTTCCCTAAACTAAAAAAAAGTCTCTGATTCAGTTCCAGTAATTAATTATTGGTAATTAAATGCCATTTGAAGTAATACCTAATTGTTCTCATACGACTTTAAAACATTTAACCTTATCCTACATAGATACAATGAAATGTTAAATCCCAGCCTTAATCTACAGGATAATAATTCAACATTACATTTGTATCCTGCTCCTTTTATCTAACTGTTCCCATTAATATTTAGAAAGAATGTTATCCTTCATATGACTACACAAGAGTACCAATTTACCCAATTATTTGATGAAAAACAACAATATTTCATATATTTACATTAATCAAATTTTTCATTTCCCCCCATAAAACCTTCTAGGTCTTTGGGTATCACAACTTCACAATAATAGCATTTTCTGACAAATACCTTTCCTTTTAAAGCTTTGCCAGGACCTCACAATCAAATTTTAATTTTAAAAAGAATTTCCTAAAAGCCAATTACTAAAAATTAGTCCTACTGATTTTAAAAGCCAGGTTGGGAGGTCAGCTAGTTTCTGACCCCACCATTCTCTATCTTTCAGTAAAACTTTCAGGCTTTCCCAACTTATTGTACAAATAAAGATCCTAGTAACTGCTGCTACAAAACTTGGAAATTTATAATTTCTTAAATTAAACTTCTTTAAAAGACGTGGTCAAAGAAAATGACTTAACAGTTTCCTAATCCCTTCATTATTTTAACAGTACAATTGTCAACCTAACAACACTTAGAGAAATTGCCTCTCTAACAACACAGATATAGTTGTTTACCAAACAATATAACAACATTTTTAGAAATACAACAATACCATAAACAGCTGTCATGTATTTAAACCTTTTAAAACCATAACGTTTCCACCTTCATCTTATCATCATTGACATAAACTTCACATCTAAGAAAATCCACATATGAAGCAATTATATTTAACTTAAATGTTTGTTTTTGGCAATCAGTATGCCAAATGCTTCTCAATTATGTGATTCCCATATTATTTCTACGAGTAAATTCCACCCTCATCCCCTCACTGAACAGTGAATTAACTTTCTTAGGACCACACAATTCTAATACCCCTGGCCCTTAAAAAAATTATCTAACAATTTCATATATTTCCTTAATTTTTCAGTTCCCCATTCATGTCCACATTTTCTTGTTTTACAAACAATTTTGTTGTTACAAAACAATCTTGTTTTACAAAGTTTTACAAACAATTTTGATAACCAGGTCAGTTATTAGACCAATATTCATATTAAATTTAATAGAACACACTCACAGATCTAGTCCAAAGGTTGGGTGGACATAATCCCTTCCATCTCTCTATAATTTCATCTATTGGGTTTTTAACTCAGGCTATCAAGCCTTTTACTCTAAGCTGCCCGCTCAAGATTTTAGTTTACTAATCTTCCACTTTTATCACAGTCTCTCTTTGCCTTTTCCCATAAACTTTAGTGACAAACAGTAAAATGAACTCAAATTTATCTTAAGCATTAAATTAGGAGTGCCACATCTTCACTTTTCACATTTAGTTCAATTCTTTTCTGGTTGGGTCCCATTACACAAGAACTTTTCTCCTTTATGCAGGCAGGAAAAGGGTTAAAATACTTGTCTAGGCTGCTTCCCTTTGATCTGAGGGAAAATATCCCCCCCCCCTTTCTTTTTTATTTCTATAGGAGCTGTAACCCTTTCTTTTCTTGAAGTTTTTTGTTTTGTTTTTAGTGCAGAGAAGTTCAAAAAGAACTTTTCCCACATACCTTTAAGTCTTCTTCCTGTTCAGATAACTCTGCCTCTTGAGTGGAGGGTATAATAACCATTCAAGACCTGAGAACTCAGTCTAACACTTCTCAGGCTTTCTTTCTCACATATCCTGTTTTTTCCCCGTTTTCAACATAAATCAATCTCATCCCCCACAACTAGGCTTTCACTGACAGTAACTTGTGAGTATTTCTCCTTATAATGGTAAACTTTAAGAAACTACATCACACAAAACAAAACTGAATTGCCTGCTCTGCTCCCCACCACTCCTTCCTGCTGCTCCACCCTGTCTCCTCAGGAATGTCAGTGGGATAGGGAGGGGCAAGGGGGAGTTTACTGACAGTTCTGCCACTGCCGTTGCTGCTGCTGCTGCTTCTGACAGGCTACACTCACTCATTCACACAGACACACAAAAACACAGACAGGTAGGTACAGAAATCCAAAAGCTTTTTCCCTAAAAGAGTTTCTATCGGTATACCTGGAAATCCTTGCTCCAAAATAATAGACTTTGATTAATTTTTCCCCATTTCAATTTGGACGAGGTCCATCGCCGCAGCCTCCAAGTCAATGAAACTACAGAAGCAGGTCACCCAGCTCCTCCCAGTCACCCAAGGGGGGGGGTCACTTGATGGGGCCCAATCTAATTAAGACCCTTGGGCCCCCAAGTTCTTGCCCTCCTACCGCTGGGTTACACATATAACTTTCGTGACTACTTTCTCCACAGGCGGGAATTTCAGTTGGGGAATTTTAATTTTAGAGTCTGAGCGCTTTGGTTTCTGTTCCTCTGAGTCTCTCCTTCTTTGGGACTTTGGCCAGCTGAAGCAAAAACCCTCGAACAGTTCCGGAGACTATCAGAGAAATCTCCGAGTGTGCACCAGTCTCGGAGCCAATCAGGAGTCTCACTTACAAAGTGGGCAGATCCCGGATGAGCCCCCAAAACTGTGTGGGATGAAAGACCCTCACCAATTAAATTTATAATAAGGAGCCATCTCAGGGTGGGAACAGAAATAAATCTTATTCAGTTCTTGAGAATAGGGCATCCTCTGCCAGAACAGATCTAGCAAGGGAGGTGCCTTACAAAGGGCAAAGTACCAATAATTATACCTAACACGAAAGAATTCCTGCCTACCTCTGACCCTTCTTACCATTGGCTGGGATGCAGGCTTACAATCTGAGCACAAAAGCTAGACAAAGAACTGGGAAATGGAGGCACAGAAACTCTAATTCCCATTCCCTTAGTTAATGATACTGTAATACTGTAATAATAATATTAATAATAATAATAATGATACTGTAATAATACAACTGAGGTGACATCTATAAATCTAAAGGAGAATAGCATAAGGGGAGGGGGAGACCCTCTCCATTCTTCTACAGTACTTTTGCAGTAAAGGAAAGCAGGTCACAGTGGCCCTATTCTTACTGAACAAATCTTTAAACCAGAACCAGAAGAAAGAATGAAAAATTTCAGGATAAACTTTCCCAGAGGCTGAGCCATCAGACTCTCATGACCTCAGAATTTTCCACTTCCCTATTTCCCTATTTCTTGATTTTTAAACATTTCTTAGTATAGATATAGATATATATTTATACATATCTTCCCTGTGAAGTCTTCACATTTTATTTACCTCACACATTTCTCAACAGGCCTTAAACACTGTAGGTACCTAATAAAATTTATGTTGCACTACTGTATCTCCAACACTCAATAGTGACTTTTACATAGTGGGCACTTCATGTCTGCCGAACTGAACAGAATCCATCTATTTTCCCTGATAAATGCTATACTCCTTTAAGGCAGGAATCCTGTCCAATTTATCTTTATACTTTCTGCAATACCTTCCCTAGCACACAGTAGGGGATTACTAAATGCGCACAGAATCATTCCAATTCATGGGCTCTCTAAATAACCTCCACTGCATTCTGCTTGCCATCCTCCTCAGCAAATGGTTACCAGTTTGCATACACCCAAACTTTAGTCACTCATTAAACTAACACTTTTGAAACTTCCTTTTACCCATAAAAAGCTTATCTTTTTAGTGAGGATAGAGTTCTGGGGAGAGTCATTTCTTTAAAAAACTCTGTCTTATTCTACCACGTAAAGAAAGATGTAGCCCTGCACTTGCACTTTGCCTTAAAAGGCAAATTTTCAAAGCAGCGTTGAAGCATAATCATTTTTGTACCCCTAAAACCTAAAACTTAAACCTAATGCCCATGCAAAATTTTTAAACCTACTTCTCTCTGGGAGTAGGTGACCAGAGGAAGAGGTAATAAAAGACAAAACTAGGCCTGTAAGTACCCATAGGATTAGGGGAAATGGGTTAGAGTGAAGAATGCTGCTTGCTTAAAACGGCTCTATTTGTCTCTTAGGGTGTGCTTATAGATTTCAAGAGAAATTTTGCATATAAATGACCTATACAGGCAATGGGGGAATATGAATCCAAATTCCCAGCTCCTACTCTCCTTCCTTGCCCCACCCCCCTCCCCAACAATTGCCTTTTGTTCCTTACCAAGGAATACTCAGAAACTGATCCCCTAGTACAGCAGAAGAAACCTTCTCTTATGCAACTGGAGGATTTAAAAACTATTAGACACTCAGAAGCAACTAGCCAAACTCTCTGGCCATGCAGGTCTCTCTGTCCCTCTCTCTTATCTTTGAGATTGAGGAGTAAGAACTATAGTGCTAGGGAACCAGGAAATATGTTTTAGACTTTTAACTTACTCAGAACAAATTTTGCCAGTTATAAAATGGTGGTTAAGGAAGTTGAAATGGTATTATTCATAAACCATTAAAGCTGGAAAATGGCCTTTGATTATTTAGTCCAACCCCCTCATTTTACTAATCCCAAACCATGGGCCACAATGCTAAGTGCCTCACCCAAAGTCTTCCAATTGCTTACTCACTGGCAAGAGTGAAATCAGTATTCTATCTTCTATTCTAGTCCTTTTTCCACTACATTAAGCTGCCTACCTTTCAGGTACATTACGGTAAGATAGGCTTTTGGTCTAGGAGCCTAGTAAACCTAGTTTACTACACATTGTTTTCATGAGAAAATGCATCCCGACTTTCAACTAATAACTTACAACCCATCCCTAGTTAATTAACTACTACTTGTGATGAAGTTTTCAAGTAAAGTTACTGCTAGTTATTAACAATAACATCAAAATAGATGTTATAAAACAGCCATTCCTTTGCTTGATGACACAGCATTAAGTCCCAAAGACAGAGATTAAATAGCAAAAATAAAAAAGCCAGGAGGGAAATTGGGAGACACTTGGCTTTTTGGCAAAGTACTCTTATGAAACAGAGTCTATAGACAACTGGAAGATAGCAGCAATCACCTATTTGATAATGTGGTAAAAACTTTAAGAAAACTCACACACACACACACACACACACACACACACACACACACACTCGCCCCCATAGAGTAGAAAAGTTAGTCTCCCAAATTATCAGAATTTGGGGAGACTGAATTCTTTGGGTTTATCAAAGCTTGATATTTAGGTGTATCAGGCTTTGTGAACAATGGTAAATTAAGAATTAGTGGAAGAGAACTCAAGACAGAAATTCTTTCACTTCAGGTGATATAAGAACTGACTCTTTTATTAAATGAGACTGGCCAGAGGAGGGCATAAAGACAGGATGCAGATGAGGTACGACAGAATTGCTGCATACCCTTTATCTACATTAGGCTATTAGAAAGTAAGCTTCTCACTGGGCAGGGGACTGCCTTTATCCCTATTTGTAGACTGCAGGAGAAACTCCAGACACTGTGCTGACTGGCTCCACTACAAATGTATGTCACATAATCTCAGTTGGGCCCACACTGTAGCAAGACCTTCTGCACTAGCTGATTCACCATCCCAGTCATCACAGAGACTTTCCCAAACCTTTGCACCCCTCTTTGGGCCCTCCCACGGCTCTTCTTCCTCTTTCAGCTGAGATATCTGCCTCCTACTTCACAGCTAAGAGTCGCCTTGTATTCTCTCTTCACTTCATGTCACTCAGATGCCTTCCACACTCTACCTCTACTTTACTACTCTTTAAGCCCAATCTCACACTGAAGAGATGGCCCTTCTCCTCGATTAGGCTGGCTCCTCAAAGAGCACAAGGGATCACATTTTATCTGTCTTTTCTAGCATACTGCCCCCTTTGCTTATCTTCAATCTCTCTGCTGACGATTATCTGATTTATTTATCCAGTCCTAACATTTCTCCTAATCTCTAGATATGCATCTTCGACTGCTAGTTGGACAACTCAAACTGGACATCCCATAGATATCCGAAACTGAACTCATTCTCTAGTCTCTTTGTCATTCCTCAAAGTACTCTACTATCTCCCTACTGTGTGCATTTTCACTGGCCTGTCCTCCATGCCTGGAATTCTTTCTCTGGTTATCTCTGCCTCCTGACTTGCCTGCCTTTCAAGTCCTAGTTCAAATCCTACTTTCTTCAAGAAGCCTTTGCTCATCATCCTTAATACTACTAGTGCCCTCCCTCTGTTGATTAACTCCAATTTAACCTGTATATCTTGTTTGTACACGGCTTTTCGTGTTGTCTCCCCCATTATGGTGTGAGATCTTTGAGAGCAGGGACTATCTTTTGCCTTCCTTTGTATTCTCAGGACACACAGTGGGCCTGGCATAAAGTGGGTATTTAATAAATACTTATTATCTTAAATTCAACACAATCAAAACTTGACTCATCTTTCCCCCTAAAGCTTCCATTCTTCTTAACTTCCCTATTACTGCCAAGGGCACTACCATTCCAGTCATTCAATTTTGCAATCTAGATGTCATCCTCAACTCCTCACCTCACCCCTATCTAATCTGTCGGGACCCTTTTTTATTTCACCTTTAACAACTCTCTTTTACATCCCTTTCACTCTTCTTTCATTGCCACCACCCTCATCAACTCATCTAGACATCTAGTTATCCATTCAGGTCACCTCATCATCTGTCTATGCCAGGTAATCTGCTCCCCCTCATGCCCACCCAGGGACCCTTCACAGCAGACCTGAGATATGAATTTCCATACCTGGGCCTTCCTGAATCCATGCCCCAGTCCTTGAGGAGGTTAATACACTTACCTTTAGCCCTCATTCCCAAGGCCCAACCCAGTGAGTGTGCAAACTAGACCAATTAGCCCGCTATAACTAGTACTCGTTGGCCATAGGTATCACCATGGGCTTCAGCTTCACATCGTATTAAGCTATCAGATCTCACCATTTGCCAGTTGATACCAGTACACCTTCTCTCCTACCTCACTCCCTTCAACCTCGACAGAAAAAACCCCCTTCCCTGGTAATTTCTTCCTATGGGTTAAGGACAGGGACTTTTTAAATCTTTGTAATCCCAGAGTTTAGCAGTGTCTAGGGCAAATAATAAGTGTTTCTTTTCCCCCATTTATTAGATGACTTACTACCCTCCCCAATAAGTCTTTCTCCCTTTGTAACAAATAAGCATAATCAAACAAAACAAAGCCACATACTGGCCATCTTCAAAAATGAAAATCTCATTTTCTACTTCTGATCCATCATCTTTCTGTCAAGAGATGGGAAATTATTTCATCTTTGATTCTCAAAAGTAATGGCTGGTTGTTGCACTGATTAGAGTTCATAAATCTTTCAAAGCTGTTATCTTTTACATTATTGTACTCAATGTATATATTACCCTCTTGGATTGACTCTTAGTCAATTTTTATAAGGCTTTCCAGGTTTCTCTGATTCTGTCATCACTTTTTACAGTGCAATAATATTCAAGTATACATCATAATTTGTTTAGCCATTCTCCAATTGATGGGCAACCCTTAATTTCCAGGTCTTTGCCACAATAAAAGGTTCTACTATGAATGTTTTTGTACATATGGGTCTTTTCTTTCCCTCATGTCTCTCTGGGGCATAAATCTAGTAGTGGCACCATTGGGTAAAATATAGGCATATTTCAATGATTAGGTGAAAGGGGATAGTTCAAAATTACTTTCTAGAATGGCTATATCAATTCACAGCTCTCCCAACAATGCAACAACGTGCCTGTCCTTCCATATCCCCTCCAATAATAGTCTTTTCCCTTTTTTTGGTCACCTTTGACAATTTGTGGGGCACAAGGTAGAACTTTATCGTTGTTTTAATCTGCATTTCTCTTATTAACATATACTTGTTGATAACTTAACATTTCTTCTTTTGAGAACTGTCTTTTCATATTTTTTAACCATCTAATCTATTGGGGAATGACTCTTTGTAACAACAATGTTGCTAGCAGCTGCTGGGGGATGAAAAACCAATAACACCAGCACACAGAAGAACTATCAACACAGGTTCTTTCATCTGCTTTTATAAGGAAAGCAACTTTAAGCAGTTAACAATCTCATTTTAATCAAACTTACATATATCATTCACTTAGTTCAGGGGGAAAAGCCAGCATCCTGAACTTCAGAGCAAATACAAACAGAAAATATCAACAGATCAAATAACACAAACCAGTAGACAGGCTTCTAACTTTCTGTACAACATCTCACTACATAGTTACCAGGGAAGCAGCAACATCTGGGTTTTCAAGCCAGGTGGAGAGGCGGAGCTATTAACAACGGCTGCCCAGAGTCTTGTCTAGTCAAATCACATGACACTCTCCAGTGAGAGCCCCCAAACAAAACACTAACCTCTGAGTTTCTATACCCTGTTCAGGGTCAAAGGGCATCACAATCATGCGACTCAAAACCATGTGATGCTTCTTCAGGCATCACAACCATGTGATTAAATCTATGTGAACTAGGCTTTCTTGTTTTTTAAGCAGGTCATGGGACTTCTGGATTTAAAAGAAACAAAGGCACTTTATTACTTCAGTGCTCCAAAAGGGAAAACGGTAAAAAAGTCCCACCTCAATTACCAATACACTCTTGTTCTAATATAATTGAATAAGTTCCCTACATATCTTGGATACCAGGCAAAATTGCTGCAAAGATTTGTTTTCCCAGCTGTTTTCCTCTTAAATTTAACCGACTGATCATTTTTTTCAGATAGAAATGTGTTGAATGCATGAATACCTAAGACACTATAGAACCTCCTAAAAGAGCTCTATAACCACTCCAAGGAGTTTGGCTTATCTAGCCACACAACAAACATCAAGTGGATAAAGAAATTTCTATTGCTCAGCTCTCAAAATAAATTTGAACGGAAATAATTTAAAATTTGTCCAACAATAAGTATGTCTACCTGAGAGAGAGAGTATAAGTGAATCAAGAGCTAGGCCTAGAGTTGAAAGGAGGAAGAGAGTAGGCTGGATTGCTTTTGGGAAACTGCCAGCCTCTTCTAACTGTTTCCAAGCTCCTGATGAAAGCAAAGGCCCATTCTTTCAACGCTAATATTTTACCAGCGTTGCTATATGGCACTAAGACCTGGGACACTACTGCTTCCGAAAAATATTAATAAATGAAAGATAAATATCAAACAGAAGGAAATGGAAAGAATGGTAGGTGTAAGTAGCCATCAATGAAGAGCACCAAAGAAGAATTGAAATAAAGTATATCATTAAGGAATTGTTATGACATGAAGCATAGATAACAGGTGGATGCTCACAGTGCTCCACTAGTATCCTGAAGATATCAGGAAAAACTGAAGGAGACTTCCAGCATGTTGGCTGGGTCTCCTGTGGTAAACTTTTAGAAGAACATTCATGAGAGCTGCACAGGATGGATGGCATGGGTTGGGTGCAACCTGAATTACTGGAGGAATGGAAATTGATGAGCTCACAGATCCATTTGATCATCTGAGTATTGAAATTTAATTTGTGCAAATACTTCAATTTATGCAACTAGAATTATTCAATTTATCTTTATGCTCATCTCTACTGCTTATTTGGCCAAGAACTCCCTCTATCCATAATTGTGAAAGGTATTTCCTCCATCCCTACTTCTCTAATTTATGTGACCTTTTGTATCTAGGTTGTGTATCCACTTGGAACTTATTACAGTACGTGGTACAAATTGCTAATCTAAACCTAGTTAATGTCTGCCAGACTTTCTAATTCTCCTAGTTTTTGTTGAACAGTGAGTGAACCCAACAGAGTGAACAGGGTCTTTGGATTTAACAATATGCTATTTAACTACTATGATCATTTGCTTCTGGGCATGGTAATCATAATGATGCCCATCAGCTAACTTTTCTATTTTTTAACAAGTGTCGAATAGTTTTTATCATTAATGCTTTGTAATATAGTATGAGATCTTTCTAAACCCATGTCTCTCATCTATTTTTATTATTTCCCTTGATATGCTTTACCTTTTGTTCTTCCAGAAAAATGTTATTTTTTTCTAGCTTCATGAAGTAGTCTTTTAGTAGCTTGACTAGTATAACACTGAATACACATTTTTATTCTATTGTTGATAATATACAGAAAAGCTGAGGATTTGTGAGAATTTATTTTATATCATTATCATTTTGTTGAAGTCACTGAATTAATTTTCAATTGAGTCTTTAGGATTTCTCAACAAAGTAAGCCATCACATTATCTCCCTAAAGCAACAATTTTATTTCCTTTTTGCCTATGCTTATTCCCAAAATTACCTTTTCATCTTACTGTTGTAGCTAGTATTTCTAGAAGTGTATCAAATAGTAGTGATAATAGTAAACATCCTTGCTTTACTCATTATTGGAAAGGCCTCTCACATTTTTTCCACTATAAATTAATGCTGGCTCTCGGTTTCAGAAAGCTACTACTTACAATATTAAGGAAAGGACCATTTATTTGTATTTTTAGACATGCTTTGTATAGCAATAGATGTTGGACTGTCAGAAGCTTTTTCTGCATCTACTGAAATAATCATGTGAATTTTATTTTTTTGTAACTAATACCACCTATTTACATTTAAAGTTTTCCCTATAATGAAGCAGCCCTTCATCCTGGGTAGAAATCCAATCTGGTCATAGTATAAAATCTTTTAATATTGCTGTGACTGCCTTGCTCATGCATTATCTTTAAATTGATACTAATTAGCAATAATGTTTCACGGATTTATTTCTCTGCTTTATCTCTCCAAGATTAGATATCAAGACAATATTTGTATCATTAAAAAATGAGTTTGGCAGAATATCTTCTTTTTCATTTTTTGCTAAACAATTTATATAATATTGGAATTAAAAGTTTTGAATGTTATAATTCTCTTGTAAATCTATGTGGTCTTGGGATTATTTTTTTCATTTGTTGGTTCATTTATGGATTGTTTACTTTCTATTTTTAAAAATTCTCTGCATATATTTTTGCAAATGTCCAATCATTTCTTTTGTTATCAATTTTATTGTCATATGGTTGGCTAAAATAGTTTCTAATAATTCCCTTTTATTTCTTGTGATTCTTTTTCATTTTGAATACTGGTAATCTGGTTTTCCTCTCTTTTAAAAAAAACAGATTAACCAAACATCTACCTATTTTATTTGGTTTTTAAGAAATAATTCCTGGCTTTACTTATCACCTCAATGATTTTGTGCCTTCAATTTTATATCCTCTGATTTTCTAAATTTCTATTTTTATGTTTACGTATGTTTTAAAATTTTTGGTCTTTCTATATTTTTAGTTATATTCCCAATTCCTTGATCTCCTTTACTGATGAAACTGTTTAGAGAAATAAACTTTCCCCTAAGGATTGCTTTGGCTAAATCCCCAAAATTTCAGTATATTGTCTAATTGTTGTCATTTTCTGTGATGATATTATTTATTGTTTCTATTTGTTTCTTGTCCACCTTTTCTTTTAGGACTGTAACAGAAAGCACCCTAGCACACCCAGGATGGCCTACTAGCACAGGTTCTTTGATCTGCTTTTCTAAAGGGAAGGCAATTTGAAGGAGTCAACAATCTTACTTTAATTACAGATAAGTAGAAAATATAAGCAGAGAAATTAGCACAGATATTCAACAGACAGGGCTCCAACTGTCTGAACAAAGTAATACAACCACCTACATATACCATCGGATCAGGGGAACATCAACATCTGCATAGGTAGGGGGCTCTTAATGAAGGGCAACTCAGAGTCCCGTTCAGGGAATCGAAAGGTCCTTCTCATGAGCAAGCCCCCAAACCAAAATCTAACCTCAGAATACACACACACACACACACACACACACACACACACACACACACACTTTTGGCTAATATGCTCAGAGCCAGAAGGCATCACAACCCTTGTGACTCAGTGCCTAATTAGTACCAAATTAGTACCAAAAGGTGTGAAAGCCTTCCTACAAGCAAGTTTCCCCTTAGCAAGCTTCCTCTTAGGCAAATTCCTCCCCCAGTGGGCTCTATGTAACTCAGGATGTATCACAGCTATGAGTTGGGCCATAGCTCAAAATAGCAAGATATCTGTGATTGAAATACCTATGTACCTTTATACCTGGGAACATGGTCTTTGTTCCAGGAAAAAAGGGGACACATGTGGTCACACAGACCTACCTACTAATGGATAGGAAAGATCTTCCTATTCCATTAACATTATGAGGACCAAATGAATCCTTTATGGATATAAATAGGCAGTTTTCAGAAGAAATCAAAGCTATCAATAGTTATATAAAAACACTCTCACTAATAGAAAATTGAAAATAAAACAACTTTGAGGTACCACCTCACACCTATCAGATTGCCTAACATGTCAGAAAAAGGAAATAACAAATGATGGAGGGAATATGGAAAAATAGGCACACTGTTGCACTGCTGGTGGATTTATGAACTGGTCCAATCATTCTGGGGAACAATTCGGAACTATGGTTAAAGGGCTATAAAAATGTACATATACTTTGACCCAGCAATACTGTTATAGGTCTTTATCTCAAAGAGATCAAAGAAAAGGGAAAAGGTCCTACATGTACAAAACTATAGCGGCTCTTTTCGTGGTGGCAAAGAATCAGAAATCGAGAGTATGCCCACCAACTGGGGAATCGCTGAACCAGTTATAATTATATAATCATGATGAAATGCTATTGTGTTAATAAGAAATGATGAGGAGGGTGGTTTCAGAAAAACCTGGAAGACTTATATGAACTGATGCAAAGTGAAGTGAGCAGAACCAAGAGAACACTGTACATAGTAACAGCGATATTGTAACAATAGTCAACCTCAAAAGACTTAGCTACTCTGAAATGATCCATGACAATTTCAAAGGACACATAATGAAAAATGCTATCCACTTCAGAGTACATGTTGTAGCACTTTTCCCCTTTATTTTCTTTGCTTTTTATTGTTGTTGATGGCAACATGGCAAATATGGTTTGCATGGCTTCACATGTATAACGGGTATCATATTTGCTAGTCTACTCAATAGGTGGGAGAGGGCAGGAGAGAATTTGGAACTGAAAGTTTGAAAAATGAATGTAAAAAATTGGAAAATGCTTAACGAAATAAAAATATAATACAACATAAAAAGGACTGAATCTTTTCCTCAAAAGCCCTTTATTTATTAAAATTTTCATTACACTGTGTCAGTAAAGCATGCCTTTAATATCTATTATTTTGCATTTGTTTATGAGGTCCTAGCAGATAAGTCAATTTTTGACTTTGCAAAGATGCTATACACAGCTGACTTAGTCAACAAACATTAATTAGATGCTTCCTGTGTGTCAGGCACTATTGGAGAGATTATGTACATAACTGGGTACATATAAGGTAGATACAAAATAGATGGAGGTAATTTGAAAGGAGAAGGTATGAGCAGCTTGGAGGGTATACCTCCTATAAAAGATGGGATTTGAGTTAAGTCTTGGAAGAAGCTGGGCAAATTAAGAGTTGGAGATGAGAGGTTCATTCCAGGCATAGGGGACAGTTAATGAAAAGTGACAGAGATAGGCGATAAAGTGTACTGTTTGAGGAACTGTAAGTAGACCAGTGTAGCTGGATTATAGGATTGCATGGAGGGGAATAAAGTATAAGAAAGCTGGAAAGACAGGAAGGGGATAGGATAAGTTATATACAGTCAAAGGAATTTTATATTTGATCCTAGAGTTAACAGGGAATCACTGAAACTCACTGAGCAGGATGGTGACATGGTCTTATCTATAATTTGGAAAAATCTTCATGGCAGCAGAGAGAAAAATGGAATGGAGTAAGAAGAGACTTGAAGCAGGGGGACCAGTAAGAAGGCATTAATCTAGGCAAGAGGTAATGAGGGTTATAGCTATATGAGAGAAGGGAAAATATAGGAGAGATGTTTGCGAAGGTAGAAAGGACAAGATTTGGCATCAAATTGGATATGTAGGATGAGTAAGAGTGGAGGTACCTTTAACAGGAATAGGGAAGTTCTGAAAAGGAGAGGGAAAAGGAAAGGTGGGAATAATTAGTTTTGTTTTGGATGTGGTGAGTTTGAGATGCACGTAGGCCATCTATTTTGAGATGTCCTAGAGACAACTGGAGATGCATGACTACAGCTCAGAAGAAAGACTAGGGCTAGACACAGAGAGCTGAGAATCATCAGCAGAGATGATAATTAAAGTTATAGGAGATGATGAGATCACCAAGTGAAACAGTTTAGGATGAAAAGAGAAAGGGGCCCAAGATAGAACCTTGAGGGACATATACAGTTAGTGGGCATGACATGAATAAAGAACCATCAGGGTAGACTGAGGAGTATTTGGACAGCCAGAGAAACCAGGTTGCTACTTTCTTATCCTTTAAGAATATGAGTTTAAATGTCATATCTCTTCCTACTCTGTCCAATTCAGACAAGAGTGAGGTTCACAAGATACCTGTTCCCCCTACCCCTTTGTCCAACTTTATATATTCTTCTCAAGAGAGATAGTGTTCTACCCCTTATTTCCTTATTTCCTCCTTAATGGATTTTTCATCCAAGACCATCAAAAAAGAACAAAATTACCCCTAGTTATCAGAGAATTGAGAAAATTGTGGGAACTGAGTGAACCACACTGACTCCACCTTCTGACTCAATTCTGGATGTAGCTCAGTTCCCTTTCTATTCAATTATAGGGCTAGCTAGTCCAATTTCTGCCTTGTGAGAAAACTTTATTCAATTGTGGCAAGTGAGAGAAAACTTTATTGCACCGTTTGAACCTAGCTCTGCATGGCTGGGAAGCTAGAACATCTCTAGCTGCTGCTTAGAGATCCCCAACTAAGGACCTAGGTTATGCTGACCAGAAACACAGTCAGATCCAAAGAGTTTTCTCACAATTATACAGCTCAGGGGGTGGAGCCAAGATGGCAGCTGGGAAGCAGTGACTGGAGTGAGCTCTCCACGAAGTCCCTCCAAAAACCTATTAAAAAATGGCTCTGAACCAATTCTAGAGTTGCAGAACCCACAAAGTGGCAGAGGGAAGCAGGGCTCCAGCCCAGGACAGCCTGGATGGTTTCTGGGTAAGGTCTGTCCCACACGGAGCTCCCAG
>CM053626.1:182195246-182228266 GCA_028646595.1 Phalanger gymnotis
TAGTTCTAAAGCTGCCCCACCTCCACTGCCCCAGGGGCGGTGGCTGAACCGCAAACTCTATCCCAGTCCCCAGCAGCTTCTCCCACTAACCTACTCTGTTGTCCTTGGTGTTTGTGGGTTGAGAAGTCTGGTAACTGCTGCAGCTCACTGATTCAGGGCGCTAGGGCACTCTGCCTGCCTCCTGGTCTGGTTGGTCCACGCTGCCCACACTGGACTCTGCTCTGCTCAGCTCTGCTCCTAGCTCCGTGCGGGATAGACCTCACCCAGAGACCATCCAGGCTGTCCTGGTCTAGAGCCCTGCTTCCCTATGCTATTTTGTGGGTTCTGCGGTTCTAGAATTGGTTCAGAGTCATTTTTTATAGGTTTTTGGAGAGACTTGGTAGGAAGCTCAGTCTAGTCCCTGCTTTCCAGACACCATCTTGGTTCCATCCCCCCCTTTGTTTTTAGTTAGTAGTGAGTGATCTCTGTCTTAGTTGCTGTCAGATGGAATCTTATTTCTTCCAGTTGCTTGTCATTGAGAACAAAATGATAACCATTTTTTAAATTTTTCCCCCTTCAGTACACTCAGAAGAAGCATTGTTTTTACTGGCAACCTGTTATTATCGCTCAGGAAAGGCATATAAAGCATATAGACTCTTGAAAGGACACAGCTGTACTACACCACAGTGTAAATATCTACTTGCAAAATGTTGCGTCGACCTCAGCAAGTAAGTTAATTAACTAACTTTCTTCTATTAATGTGGTATATTTAGACAAAACACTGTGTTACATGTCAGGTCCTGTTATAAATTCAATATTACTGTTCAAATTCTTTTGTATTAAAACTTTGTTCTATTTGAATAATTAGTGAGATAATTGGAGTGTTTTTATTGCAATGCAAAGGTAATCTCACAACAATAATTTTTGGAATTTAACCTATAATTAACAGATTCTCACTGACTGTCAGTGCTGCAAGTGACATTACCTTTGCTTTCAGATATGGACTTAATGGAATAAACCTGGAAATAAGCATCTGCCTGCACATCCAGGGTGGGTGCCTCTTTGGAGCTAATAAATATTATGTATTCCCAGCCATTCCCTGTGACTAGGGGAGGGTAGGTAGGAGGCAATTTTCTGCAAATTACCCTTTTTTGAATTCCTGTCAAGCAAGGAAAGTGGTATGGTAATTCTTAATATTCCTGCACATTTTTTAAGTAATTTACCCAACCATAGCACTTGTGACTTGTGACCATATCCATTTATCTTTATTTCCAATTGTCTCTCTCAGTCCCTTCTGTCCAACCTAATTTGTAATGAAGATTAAAAAAAAAAACAGGAAAAAAAATCAGTTTAGCAAAACTAGCCAACACAGTAGCATAATATAACAGCCTATGTAATGTTTCATATCCATAGTCTCCCACCTCTGCAAAGGAGGTACATTTTCTCATCTCTTCTCCAGTGCCAAGCTTGGTCGGTATTATACATCATACATTTTCTCTTTTTTGTAATTTCCATTCGCAGTGTTGTAATAATTTTGTATTATAGTTTTTCTGTTCTTCTTACTTCATTGTATATCAATCATGTAAGTCTTCTCATGCTTCACTGAATTCTTCATATTATCATTTCCTACAGTATAGTAATATTCCACTCAAAAGTTTCTCAGTGAGATACTTAGCACTCCAAAAAAGCATCAAGAAATCAAATCCTAAAAGCCCATCTATTTTGCTCATTGATTCTATAGGCAAAAGTCCCAGGTTGGACATTCTTAATTTATATTCAAGTCAATTTAAATGCACAAGAAATTAATCTCATCTAAAATAACAATAGATTGCCATTCTTTATGTTAAGATGGTTATAGTTTTAAATGTTTATATAGTCTATATTTTTATAGTTATGATGGGTTAAGTGAGTCAAGAATAGATGTTAGTAATTAGAAATATTTTTCATGATAGAACTTTATTTTTAAAAGTAAATTTAAAATATAAACCTTTATGAACCCCAATTTCCTATTGTAAACAAACCAATATAATAATCAGAATCCTCTTTTCTCATTCATCACTACTTTAAGAGATTGCTAGGTAGAACTTAATATGGAAGTCTTGGTTCTGTAACTAACTCACCATATGACTGGATAAGTCATTTCATCTTTCTGGGTTCAGTTTCTTCATTTATAAATAAAAAGGTTGACTAGACAGTCTCTTTGCTTTGCTCAAAGTTTATGATTTCTGTCATTTTAGATAGAAGGATGAATCATGTTTTCAAGAAAATATACAAAATCACAAAATTGCTAAATATCTCATCATTCTTTAATATAGTACTACTTAATTATTTTCCCAAGTAAAATTTACATTGGTCAGTTTATATGTGTTGCCTAGAAAAAATCCACAGTTTCACAAAATTCGAAGTATTAGCTTTAGAATCAGGTAACTTAAGTTCAAATCTTGGCTCTGTCACTTTTTAGCTGTGTAACAAGCTGGAATAAGTCTCTCTACCTCCTTCAGGAGTGTAACATTCTATTATTAATTTGGCTTGTTCTTTATTCAAAGACAAAACTGAAATTTAATAAAGATATGCTCCCTTAACCCTAAAATTCAAAAATACCTGCCTATATAAAATTCCCATCTATGCAAAAATATTTGTATCAACACTTCTTGTGGCAGCAAAGAACTGAAAACAAAGTAAATAACTATATATATATATATATATATTTTTTTTTAAGGGGGAAGGCAGGGTAATTAGGGTTAAGTGACTTGCCCAAGGTCACACAGGTAGTAAGTGTGTCAAATGTCTGAGGTCGTATTTGAACTCAGGTCCTCCTGATTCTAGGGCCAGTGCTGTACTCACTGCAACACCTAGCTGCCCCATAAATAACTATCAATTAGGGAATGGCTAGACAAAATGTGGTATGCTCTAAGAAATGATAAATACATGGAAAGGCTTACATGAAATAATGCAGAGTGAAGTAAGCAGAGCCAAGAAAACAATGTACACAGTGACTACAATAATGTCAATGAACAACCACTACAAAATAAAAGTGCATGTCGTTAAACTACAAAGAACAAGCCTGGTCCCAAAGAAGAGACATGAGAAGATCTCTTCACCCCATACCTTGGCAAAGATTAGAGGTTCACAGGTGTGAAATATTGCATATATTTTCAAACTTTTTCAGTATATTGATTGGTTTTGCTAACTTTTCTTTTTCTTTTATTTAAAAAATATTCTTTATTATGTCGGATGGCTCTGAGAGGGGGAAAAGAGTCATACTGGGAGAAACTTTGGTGATATTTTAAAAAAAAATACCTGCCTGCCTTTTCTTCCCTAAATGCCCAGAAGAGCTCTGTACCTCAGGTTACCTAACTTACCTAAGGATAAGAGTCAGATGAGTGTTGGTTGGTGTGTTTCTGACAGACCATTACCTTATCTGTTTCTATTTCTAGTAGAGATTGGTAATAGAAGATATCTTTATAAACAGTAATTTATGATTTTGTGCCTAAATTTGTGTTTTATTTTAAGGCTTGCTGAGGGGGAACAGATCTTATCTGGTGGAGTTTTAAATAAGCAGAAAAGCCATGATGATATTGTCACAGAGTTTGGTGATTCAGCTTGCTTCACGCTTTCATTGTTGGGACATGTATATTGGTAAGTGAAAATTAATTCAACTGTTATAAATCTTTGATTGTTTATAATAAAATAAAAATGACAATTCTACCCAAGTTATCTAACTTATTCTGTGCCTTACCAATCAAACTAATTGTTTGCAACCCATCAGTTCTTACAGGTCTAAAAGGTGGTACTGATTTGATTTATTTTTATCAAATAGCATTTACCCATCTGTTGCTATAATCGTCTGGTTCCCAGGCTTTTGGGGCATATAAATGTAGTGGATATATTGGCTTCTATGTCTCCCTCTCTAGTTGTTCCTTTTTATGATTTCCAGAGTGTACATATGCCTTTCCCTCACCTTGGAGGGAAGAATACCAAAATGTAGTTCATTGAAAAGAAAGAAAAAGGTAAGGAAGAGAGTAAAATCTGAAGCTTTTCTCTAAGTTTAAATATCTCCCCACTCCATGGAAAGTAGTTTTGATTCAGAATTTGTTAGCATGTTGGAGAAGTCTTTTTCTTCCTCCTTCCTTCCTTTTCTCTCTTTCTCCCTTCCCTCCTTGTTCCTTCTCTTCCTCTCTCCTTCATTCCCTCCCTCCTTCTTTTTCATCCTACTTCTTTTCCTCTCTCCGTTCCTTTTTCCTTTCCTTCCTCCCTTCTTTTCTTTCTTCCTTCCTCACTTCCACCCTTCCTTCAGTCACTGAGACATTAAATGACTTGCCTAGGGTTTCAGAACCAATATGCATCAGGGGTGGGACTTGAAATACAGTTCTTCCTAACAGAAACAGTGTAGCTATCTACTACACCATACTGTTTCTCTGTTATTTCTAAAAGGAAAATTGACCCCAGTTGGTATAGAATTTTTTTTCTCTTTTTCCCCCCCCAACATGTTTTTATTTCATTAAATATTTCTCAAGTGCATGTAAAAAAATTTTTAACATTCATTTATTTAAAATTTTGAGTTTCAAATTCTCTTCCTTCTTGGGAAGGCAAGCAATTTGATATAGATTATACATGTGAAGTTATGCAAAACATATTTGCATATTAACCATGTTGCAAAAGAAAACATGGGATCTCCCCCCCCCCAAAAAAAAAGAAACAAGAAAAATAAAGAAGGTAAAAAAAGTATGCTTTGATTTGCATTCAGACTCTTTGGAGGTAGATAGCATTTTTCATCATAAGTCTTGTGGAATTGTCTTGGATCATTGTATTGATCGGACTAGCTAAGTCATTCACAATTGATCATTGTACAATATTGCTGTTACTGTGTACAATGTTTTCCTGGTTCTTCTCACTTCACTTTGCATCAGTTCATGTAAGTCTTCTCAGGTTTTTCTGAAACCATCCTGCTTGTCATTTCTTTTTATCTTTTAAAAAATGAGCATCTCCTTGATTTCTAGTTCTTTGCCACCACAAAAAGAGTTGTTATAAATATTTTTGTACATATAGGTCTTTCCCCTCCCCCCTTTTTAAAAATTTTCTTTGGGATACAGACCTACAAGTGATATTGCTGGATTAAAGAGTATGAACAGTTTTATAGACCTTTGGGCATAGTTCCAAATTGCTCTCCAGGATGGTTGGATCAGTTTACAACTCCATCAGCAGTGCATTAGTATCCCAATTTTTCCACATCCCCTCCAACATTTATCATTTTCCTTTTCTGTGATATTAGCCAATCTGATAGGTGTGAGAGTTGTTTTAATTTGATTTCTCTAATTAATAGTGATTTAGAGCATTTTTATGTGATTCTAGAAAGCTTTGATTACTTCATTTAAAAACTGCTTGTTCATATCCTTTGACCATTTATCAATTGGGGAATGTCTCAGATTGTTACAAATTTGACTCAGTTCTCTTTTACATTTGAGAAATGAGGCCTTTTTTTTAGGGGGAGGTCCCATGTTTTCTCTTACAACAAGATTAGAAGGAAAGCCGAAAGTAGGTAAAAATTGCTGTAAAAAAATTTTTTTTTACCCACTTAATGCTTTCCTTCTAATCTTGGTTGCATTGGTTTGCTTGTCTAAAAACTGCTTAATTTTATATAATCAAAATTATTCATTTTACCCAATTCTAATTTTTAAGAAATACCTTTTTCCATTAGGCCAATTATGTTTTTTTAAGGTGTTATTTTCTTCAGTATTTTTTTGTCTATTTTTACCAAGCTGTTAATTCTCTTTTCATAATTTTCTTGCATCACTCTAATTTCTTTTCCCAAGTTTTCCTTTACTCTTATCTCTTTCTTTAACTCTTCCAGGAATTCTTGTTGGGCTTGTGTCCAATTAACATTTTTCTTTGTAGTGGGAGAGGTATTGTCACTGCTCTCCTGGTCTGCAGTCTGATCTTTTACCTAGGAAGGGTCCCTGATCCCCTAAGTGCTATCACTCTCTTTGCCTTGGAACTGCAACCAGGCCACCTGTTCCCTTGTGACTGACCCCTTGCCCAACTTGCAGTTCCAAGACAACCCAGCATTGCAAATGGGCAATAGAGTTGCCAGTAAGTACCAGCTGTACCCAGTGCCAGCAGTGGTTCCCCTGTAATCTGTTTCTGACCAGCTGTCCAACCCCCTTACCCTCTCTAGGCTGAGAGCTTACAAAACTCCTGTGGCTGCTGTTGTTGCCAAAGTGTGTGTGGGCTTTCCGCTTCAGTGTCACAAACTTCTGCCAATACTTAAGTTTTCTTTGGCTGGAAAAATAGCTCACCCTGCCTTTTTGTTGGCTGTGCTATTCCAAAATTTGATTTGAGGTGTTATCTTGAAGTTGTTTAGAGGAGAATGTTAAGAGCGTTTAGCTAGGTTGCCAGTAATCCACCATTTTGACTCCACACTCTGGTATAGAATGTGGATGGTAGGGTGCTTAGCTTAGTTTCATGTATTAAAATAAAGCCACTACAACTTATAAAAGACTCTGGCTTAAATATTCTAGTATATGTCAGTGAAAGATTCTTAAGGATTTTATATGACTTTGTGCCTTTGTGACTTTCGAGCCCATTCCAAAGTTTCTCTAGTCTTTGTACAAGTATATAAGATAGGCTTTTTTTTTTTTGGAGGGGGGAAGGCAGGGCAATTGGTGTTAGGTGACTTGCCCAAGGTCACACAGCTTATAAGTGTGTCAAATGTTTGAGGCCAGATTTGAACTCAGGTCCTCCTGACTCCAGGGCCTGTGCTCTACTCACTGTGCCACCTAGCTGCCCTAAGATAGGCTTTTTTTTTTTAAAAAAAAATCGAATCAGTCTAGAGAAACTAACATCCTTTTGACTCTTATAAATCAATTTGGTATAAATTTATCTACCATTTGAGAGCCTTTTATTCTTCCCTTGGCTGATGTATTATTTTACCTAAAAATTTTTAGTTAATTATAGGCAATCCAGGTAATAATCACCATATAATTATGCTACCACTGACTTTTGTCTCTTCCTTATCTCTTTCCTTCCCACACATTATCATGAATAATTTAGTGAATTAATGAAAAAATATTTATGAATTGTTACACTGTGTATCAAGTACCATGCTAAGCAGCAGGGATACAAATACAAAATCAAAGCCAATTCCTGCCTCAAAAGAGTTTCTGTTCTAATAAAGGTAGACTATATAGAAAGACAGATAGACAGACAGACAGATAGACATAGCAACCATTTAAGGGCCTTTTAGTCCTGAAAGTCAGTGAAAGTTGCTTAATGGAGCCTAAGGGGCTAGAGTGACATATCCCATCCAAGAACAAGAGTAGAATTGATTTGATCATAGTTCCAGGGTAAAAAAGGCGCGGGTCAGGGTGAGAGGCTAGGATTAGAGGGAGGGGAGAAAAGGGTAAGCATCTTAAAGTTTTAGACATTCTGGGAAGTATGACTATCCGGCCTCCACAGGCCAGACCTCCACCACTTGTTTTCCATCAGTAACTTCCCTATTACTGTCAAGGACATTAGCATCCTCTCATTCACCTAGACTCAAAATCTTCAAGTCATCTTTGAGTCCTCGCTCACATATCCAGTCTGTTGACAAGTCTTGTGGATTCTGTCTTAGCAACCTCTCTTGTATTGTGTCTTCTACTCTCTATCCAGACAGCACTACCCTAGTTGAGGCCCTCATCACTTTTAGAGTGTAATAGTAATAACAACAATAATAGGTGACATTTAAATAGCATTTACTGTGTGACCGAGCACTTCACAATTAACATCTCGTCCTCACAACACCCTTGGGAAGTAGGTGCTATTATCCTCATTTGACAGATGAGGAAGCTGAGGCAAACAGTTTTAGTAACTTATCCAGGATGACACAGCTAGTAAATATCTGAGGCCAGATTTGAACTTAAGTCTTCCCGACTCCAGGCCCAGCGTGCTATCCACTGTGCCACCTTGCTGCCCTAGGTAGTAGTTGAATATCACAGTAGCCTAATTTGGCCCCTTTGCCTTCTGCATTTACTTATTGTAATCAACCTTTTTTAAGCTGTCAAAGTAATTTTCCCCAAGTAGATCAGATCAGACCAGGTGGAAATACATACACTGTCCCTCTTTCTTTCTTAGTAAACTCTGGTGGCTCCTATTACCTCCAGGATCAAATACAACATCCTTTGTCGGCATTTAAAGCTTCTCACAACCTATCCCCTCCTACCTTGCTAGTCTTCTTGCTCTTTATTCCCTTCCACACATTTGACAATCTAACTATATTAGTCTTTTAGTTCCTCAAACGTGATACTTCATCTCCCATCTCTGTGCCTTTGCATTGACTATCCTTCATGTCTGACATGCCCTCCCTCCTCACTTGCACCTCAGCCTCCAAGACTCAGCTCAAATTCCCCCCACTTTCTTCAAGAAGGCTTTTCCTCCCCCCCCCACATTCTAGTGCCTTCCCCTTTCAGATTACCTTCCGTGTACTCTACATATTTCTATGTACCTTATTATTGTCATGTTTCTTTCCACCATTTAGAATCTGAGCTTCTTGAAAACAAAAAGTATTTTTGCCCTTCTTTATATTCCCAGTTTTAGGACAGTGCTGGGCACATAGGAAGGCCTTACTAAGTGTTTGTTGACTTGGCTGGCTGGTGGATTTATAGGTTTCTTCAAGTAACTGGCAAATACAGTGACAGTTATTGTAGGCCAATATTATGACAGAGACCTGGAAGTCATAAATTTTAAACCCTAGAGATTTGTTTTTTCAAGGATGAAAACTTTATGGCATTTCATCAGTTATGATCATCAGTTAGGGCACCTTAGGCTCCAAATAATTGTGTCATTTCTGTGAGAGAGTTGAGATTTCCTTCCTGTTTTAGAGGGGGGAGTGGAAGACCTAATGAAGAATTGGAGAATAACTGGTAGTAGTGGGTGTTAAGGAGATACAATAACAGAGGAAAAGTACAACACACTTGAATTGGCAGAGATCTATGAGACCTTGTTATCTCACCTGCCCCCTGTTCTTATATATAAAGGAAAAATAGACAGCTCTGTAGTGTTTTGAGAGTTTGAGGTGGCAGTGGTCTGGGAACATGATAGATTGGGTTTGTATAGTTAAGCAACCCTGACACATGTAGAGGGAGAACAAAATAGCTTCCTTCTTCTCTCTGGAGTATCTTATTACTTATTTTAATAGAAGTGGTAGATGGAAGTAGAATTGAATTCCCAAAGTAGGACAGTCCTACCCAGTAATGTTTATCTTAGATGTCACGTATCTATTTACACTAAAACTACACACAGTATTCTAGATGCATACCTACCACAGTTTTGTACGTGAGGCAATATGTATTTTGCTTCTAGTATAGTTACTGATAATGCCTAGAATTCGGTTGGTTCTTTTAGGGGAGGGTTGGGGAGGGGCAAAGGAGGGGGAGATGGAGGAGAGGATGTGGTGTGGAGAATTGCCAGAACACATTAATGTTAAGGAATAGTCGGAATGAATCTTAAAGATTGCTTTCTGAACCATTGCCTTCAGGTAATTCCCACCATCATCAGAGGCTTAGAAGGACTGTTCCTTTAGAACGAGATCTTGAAGATGAATGAAAAAGCACTTATTAAGCATTTACTATGCTTAGTGCTGGAGATTCAACTAGAAAAAGCAAAACAGTCCTTGGGGTCAAGGAGCTCACATCCTGATAGCTGGAGATAGTACATATATGTATGAGAGTTGAGTTGTAGGGCAGATGGAAAGAACCAGTAGTCCTTAGGAGGATGCTGCTTCTTTAGTATCAGTTCTATTGATAAAACTATATCCCTGATTTTAAACCATTTAACAGTAGCAAGGAATTTGGTGGTGAGACCTTTTTTTTTTTTTTTCCTATGTATCCAGTAGCTGTGGCTGCTGAAGAGACAAAGTTTGCTTCTCTAGACAGCAGCTTCATGGATAGTCTGGAAGCAAGGCGGTGCTATTCCCAGGCTCTTGGGCACAGGGTTCTGGTCAGCCTTCACAGGGGTCTGAGGGAAAATGGTGATCAAAGTAGCAGTGGAGGTGGTGGCGGTTTGTACTACCTGTAATCTAGTTCCTTTTATCCCCTTTTCCCCCTTTTGCCAGTGTGCAGTGGTAGAAAGAACGCTGGATTTGGAATCAGGAGAGACTTGAGTTTAAATCCTGCTGTGTGACCTCAGGCAAGTCACTTCCTCTCTGAACCTTAGTTTCTTAATATAGTACTGCCCATCTATAAGGTTTTCGGAAGAAAGTACTTTGTGAATCTTAAAGTACATTATAAATTGAGTGGTTGTAATATGTGGGATGCATTAATAATGTCACCCATTTAAATATCCATTTAGAGTGCAAAAATATCTTTCTATATTATGAAGCAGTCCTTGTAAGGGCAAGCAAAGTGGGACTTTTTACTGTTTCTTCTTTTGGAGTGCTTCTCAGCACCAAGGCAATCAAGTACTTTTTGATTGAGTCTTGCCTTTGTTTGTAGGAAGGCCCACACCCTTTTGCTATTTAGGTCAGGAGAGGTGTGAAACCCTTGAGAAGTGTGAAGCTGTCTGGCCCTGAAAAAGGGTATATATACTCTGAGGTTAGCATTTTGCTTTGGGGCACATGCATTGGAAGAGTGTTGGTGTGGAGACTCTGGGTTGCTGTTAAGGAGCTCCCCCACTTTGAAAATCCAGATGTTGGTGCTTCTGTCTCTGTTAACTATGTATGTATAACTTTGGTCAGACAGCCAGAAGCCTGTCTATTGGTTTGTGTCATTTGCTCTGTTTATATTGTATTTCTGTTTGTATTTGCTCTGAAGTTCAGGGTGCTGACTTTTTCCCCTGAACTAAGTGAATGATATGTGTATGTTTGATTAAAGTGAGATTGTAAACTCCTTTAAGTTGCTTTCCTTAGAAAAGCAGATCAAAGAACCTGTGCTAGCAGCCCTCCAGTGTGCTAGTGGTATTAGTGTTACACCCCTGCAGCAGTTGCTAGCAGCATTGTTGTTACAGTCCTTGAGTACAAATTATTTGTGTCCCCAGTTCTTTGTCCAGCACCTAGTAGGCTCTTAATAAATGCTTGCTGATTGATTGAGCTAAGTAATTTACTGCTATACATCTTGACTTGGCTTAATAACTCTGGTTATTTCATGGTACCAATATATTTATTTCCCATGCCATCTACCTCTTAACACTTGGGGAATCTCCTAGTTGAATTCCGTTTACAGCCTCTCAGTTTCATATTTAATCTGCCTTCTCCAAATCTGGGAAACTAAACTTCCTCAGTTCCTTTGTTTTTTTTTTCATGCAATCTGCCTAGCAACAACTTTTAATACATATCTACAAAGGCCCCTCAGCAGCTATTTTCTTATTCTTTGGTCTTGACAAACACATTGACTCTCATTAGTATGTAAGTTCCTTGGGGGCAGAGACTATTTCAATTTTGTCTTCATATGCTCAGTACTTAGCACAGTTATACAAAGTAGGTGCTCAATAGATGTTTGTTAATTGATTGGCTTGCTGATAACTGTGTTGCTCAGGATAGCTTCCCATCTGACATCCAAACATCACTCTTTTCCGCCTATCCCTGTTGGACCTCCCTGCTCCCCTTTTTTATTGTTGTTCAGTTGTATCCAACTCTTTGTGACCCCATGGACCATAGCACAACCAGGCCCTTCTATCCTCCGTTATATCTTAAAGTCTGTCCAAGTTCATGTTTGTTGTTTCCATGATACTTTCTATCCATCTCATCCTCCACCATCCCCTTTTCCCTTTGCCTTCAGTCCTTCCCAATATCATGGTCTTTTCCAGTGATTCCTGTCTTCTCATTAGGTGACCAAAGTATTTCAGCTTCAGCATTTGGCCTCCCAATGAATAGCCTGAATTAATTTAAGTATTCGATTTGACCTCCTTGCTCTCCAAAAAAGTCTTCTCTAGCACTATAATTCATAATTCTGTGGCACTCAGCTTTTCTTATAGTCCAACTCTCACAGCTATGCATTGCTACAGGGAAAACTGTAGCTTTGACTATGCAGACCTTTGTCAGCAAGTTCATGTCTCTGCTTTTTAGTATGTTGTTTAAGTTTGCCATAACTTTCCTTCCAAGAAGCAAGTGTCTTTTAATTTGACGGCTGCAGTTGTAGTTAGTGATCTTTGAGCCTAAGAATATAAAATCTTACATTGCTTCCATTTCTTCTCCCTCCATTTGCTAGGAAGTGATGGGACCAGTGGCAATGATCTTAGTTTTTTTGATGTTAAGCTTCAAGCCAGCTTTTACACTTTCCTTTTTCACCCTCATCAAGAGGCTTCTTAATTCCTCATTATTCAATGCCATCAGAGTGGTATTGTTCTGCATATCTGAAATTGTTGATACAGGTCTCCCAGCTTAGTTCCAGCTTTTTATTCATCCAGGCTGGTATTTCACTTAATATACTCTTCATATAAGTTAAATAAATAAGGTGACAATATAAAGTCTTGTTGTACTCATTTTTCAGCCTTAAACCAGTCAGTTGTTCTGTGTTCTATTCTAACTTGCGACTTGGCCTGTATCCAGGTTCCTTAAGAGACAAGTAAGATGATCTGGTACTCCCATCTCTTTGAGGAATTGCCACATTTTGTTTTGATTCACACAGTCAGAGGCTTTATGAAGCAGAAATAGAAGTTTTTCAGGAATTCCCTTACTTTCTCCATAATCTAGCAATTTGGACTGTAGTCCCTCTGCCTCTTCAAAAACCAGCCTGTTCTTCTGGTAATTCTTGGTTTACATATTGCTGAAGCCTAGCTTGCAGAATCTGAAGCATAACCTTGCTGGTGTATGAGATGAATGCAGTTGTTCAGTAACTTGAACATTCCTAGGCATTTCTCTTCTTTAGAATTGGGACACAAACTGATCTTTTTCATTCCAGTGGCTACTATTTTTTTAAAGGGTAATAAAATTATTATTTCAGTCATCTGTTGGGGTCGGGGGAGAATAAGGGGTTGGTTCAGTTTTGTTTAAAGTTCCCAAAGAGAAGAGCTTTTATTTCTCCCAGCAGCTCATCCTTTTCTAATAAGATAGGATTCAGGCCAATACTTGGGGAAGAAGTTAAAAGTCACAGGATGACTTACCTCAGATCACTGAAGACTATACTGAGCTTCCTTGAATTTTTTAAAAATAAATTATTTCAACTGTTCCCCTACAGCACAAAACATTGCACAGAATCTCCCTTAGGAATTTAACAGAATCAGTTATTAGTCTCAGAGTTTAGAGTGCTACCTATTGCTAAAATGAACAAAGACCACTTATTCATCTACCAGAGGCAGCAATGATTTCGCCATTCAGCAACAAACCACAATCCTTAGCGTTCGCTGTCTTTTCAGTTTTTCCTAAAAGTTCACTGGTAGGACAGAGCAGACCAAATCTTCAGCTTCAAGCCCTTACCTAAAGGACTAATACCTTTTAAATATCTTTTACATAAATGTCACAAGACAAAAGTAGTCTCCACTTCCAACAGACTTTTCCTGTTGAGACTACTGCCTCTCTGTTCTTGGCCAGGAAGGATCCAGGAAACAGGGCTCCTGAACCAGTGCCTTGATTCTAAAATAGCAGCATTCTCTAAGAAGCTGTTAGGTCCAGCAACTAAGATGGAAAATGGGAATGTTCTTTATCAAAGAAAAGAAGCACCAAATATTTATCTTGGATAAAATATGCAGAACAAAGTACTAGATTTTAATTATTTCCCTTGCCAATGGCCACTATTTTTAATAGGGCTTTTAATAGCTCAGTTGGAATTCTATCACCTCCACTAGCCTTATTGTTAGCAATGCTTCCTAAGGACCACATGACTTAATTCCCCAGGATATCTGGCTATAGATTGGTAACTACACTATCATGGTTATAAGGCTATTAAGATTTTTCTCATATAGTTGTTTTGTGTATTCTTGCCGTCCCTTCTTAATATCTTCTGCTTCTTTTAAATTCCTACCATTTTTGTCTTTTATAATGCCCATTTTTGCATGAAACTTTTAGTTGACATGTCTAATTTCTTGAGGAGATCTCTTGTCTTTCCCATTCTTTTGTTTTCTTCTATTTATTTGTATTGCTCATTTTAAGCACGTCTTCTTATTTGTCCTTGCTACTCTCATGAATTCTACATTCATTTGGATATATCATTCCCTTTCTCCTTTCTATTTTGCTTTCCTTCTTTCCTTAGCTGTTTGTAAAGCCTCATCAGAAAGCCATTTTGCTTTTTCTTTGGAACGTTGTTTGTTGCTGCCTCCTGTACCATGTAACAAACCTCTGTCCGTAGTTCTAAAGGCACACTGTCTACCAGATGTAATCCCTTAAATCTGTTCATCACTTCCAGTTCATATTCATAAGGGATATTATTTAGGTCATGTCTGATAGTTTTCCCTACTTTCTAAAATTTAAGTCTGAATTTTGCACTAAGAAGCTCTGATCCAGTCAGCTCCAGGTCTTGTTTTAACTGACTGTCTAGAGCTTCTCTACTTTGCCTGCAAAATACATAATCAGTCTGATTTCTTTATTGACCATCTTGTGATGTCTGTGTGTATAGTTGCCTTTTGGGTTGTTGAAAAGGAATGTTATGACCAACGAGTTATCTCGACACAATGCTTTTAGTCTTTTCCTTGCTTCATTTTGTACTCCAAGGCCAAATTTCCCTGTTATTCCAATAGTCTTTTGATTTCCTACTTTAGCATTCCAATCCTCTCTGAAGAATGTGACATATTCTTTTGATATTATTTCTAAAAGTTGTTGTAGATCTTTGTAGAACTGATCAACTTTGGCCTCTTCAGCATCAGTGATTGGAGCATAGACTTGTGTTACTGCGATGTTGAATGGTTTGCCTTGGATTTGAACAGATATCATTGTCATTTTTTGGATTACACCCCAGTACTGCTTTTCTCACCCTTGTATTAACTCTGAGGGCTACTTCATTTCTTCTAAGAGATTGTTATGCACAGTAGTATAGGTAGTGATCATCTGAGTTAAATTCATCCAGTTTTAAATTTGATAATTACTTCTCATTAGCAACTATTTGATCACATTCCTAGTATAAAGAATATTGGATTGAGAGTCAGAAGAGGCCTCAACCACTTACCTTATAGGAAAAGGAGAAAGGAAGGAAGAAAGGAAATAAGCACTTATTAAGCACCTACTATGTGCTAAGCACTTTATAAATATTATCTCATTTGAGCCTCACAACAACCCTGGGAGGAAGGTGCTATTATTATCTCACTGTTATGGTAGAGGAAATTGAAGCAGACAGATGTTAGGTGACTTGCCCAGGACCACACAGCCAGCCTCTGTCTGAAGCTAGGTTTGAAGTCAGGTCTTCCTGACTCCAGGCCCAGCACTGTATCCACTGTACCACGTAGCTACCTGTGAGATTCTTGTGAGCATCAAATTATATCCTGTATATAAAACTTTTTGTAAACCTTAAATTGCCAGCTATAATTGTTGCAGTGCCTGTGAATCACTTCTTGGCTCATTATAAAATGAGTATTTTAAATCCTACCTTTATATTCAAATCATCACATTTAAACAGGACAATTATTGTATACCTATGATAGTTATAATTCATATGTCATCAGCATATTGTTGTTCAATTGTTTCAGTCATTTCTGACTCTTTGCGGCCTCATTTGGGGTTTTCTTGGCAAAGATACTGGAATAGTTTGCTATTTCCTTCTCCATCTCATTTTACAGATGAGGAAACTGTGACAAACATGATTAAGTGACTTGCCCATGGCCACATAGCTAGTAAGTGTCTGAGGCCAGATTTGAATTCAAGAAGATGAGTCTTTCTGATTCCAGGCCTGGCACTCTATCCACTGTGACACCTAACTGCCCCTCAACTTACTGTAGTTTGAGTTTTTTCCCTTCCTACCAGATTCTCGTCTTATACTTAGCCCACCTTTAACCCATTTGTTATGAATGAATGAATGAATGAAAATATCATTCTCAACTCCGTATCCTTGGGTACTTCTCCTTTCTGACCTCAGTTTCTCCTATCTGTAAATTAGGAAGTAGGAAGAAATGGCTTCTATATCTGTTTCTCTATATCTATGTTGGTCTCTATTTCATGTGATTCTGTGATAATTCTGTATTTTAGGATTTAAATAATCTTTGCTATATTGCTTTGAGAAGCTTTAAACAAAATCTAGGTGGATTATGTCCTTTTTTGTCTGTGTGTTTTATGAACTGATATTAGGATGACTTACAAAACATGGATTTACCTCTTACAGAAAAATTTTACTTTTTCCACAATTGTTATACATTTTTTATTTATTTTATCTTGCATCTTATTATAGATTCCATTATCTACCAGGTTCGAAAAAGAGGATTTTCAAGCTGTAGAATTCTTCTCGCAAAGAGATGTTACATTGACAATTAATTAAATTATTAATCCAGTTAAATAAACATTTATAAAGTGCTTAACAAAAATAACCTCCACACCAAGCATTTACTTTCTTCTTGGCATCGTCCTTTGGCACAGTGGCCATTTATGATGTTATACATTTCAGCTACTAGCGTTACAGTTTTTCCTTTGAAACTTTTTGATTGGATGCCATTTGTTGTTTCATAAAACCTTAGAGTTTTGCAAGAATCACTCTCATGTTAGTTTTCTTTGATATCTCTTCTCTCCTTCTAAAATATGACTAATCTTAGCTTTCTTCTGTAAAAGTAAACTTTTTAATGACTTTGACATCTACATCATTTTAAGTCCCTATCTTGACAATAATAATAACTAATGTTTATATGGCCTATAAGGTTTGTAAAATATAAGTTATCTCACAAAATGTGTCCTAGATCAAGAGTGGGGAATCCATGGCCTCAAGGCTACATATGGCCTTCTAGGTCCTTGAGTGTGGCCTTTTGACTGAGTCCAAGTTTTACAGAACAAATCCTTTTATTAAGGGATTTATTCTGTGAAGTTTAGATTCAATCACATAGGCCACACTTGAGGACTTTAAGAACCAAATGTGACCTCAAGGCCACAGGTTCCCTACTTCTGTCCTAGATCTTCTTTAATATAGGCCTCTTAACAACTACTTTAAGTAAGGACAGCAGAATTTCTTGCCCCCTTTCATTAAGCAAAAAACTTTAATGAGCGTTATCTTCAATTGTAATAAAAGAGCTTTTATAGTCACCATAAAGTGAGGCAGTACATATGTTCCTTTCAAATATGCTGTGATTAAGGAACTTTAAGAATAGTCACTTGTCTTTCCTAGAAGTTAAAAATAAGGTTTGAGTACCTTCATGAATTATTTCCCTTCAGGACTTGAATTTGTTAGGTGTCTGATAGGAAAGAAAAGCTAACATTTTGTCTATCAGGGAGGTGGTGGATAGCTCATTTAATTTTATTCAAGTTTCTCCTGATTTAGGTGTATGTGTGCTTCCACCTGACAGCTGGTTTGAACTGACCTATTGGAGTCATAGTTGAAGGGTGATAAGTAGGGGGAATTGACACTTCAGGGAAGCATTGAGGAAGAGGACCCTTTGTGCTTACATAAGGTGTATCTTTTTCTATTCCGTAATTATCTTTATTCTAAATGTTGTGGGTTCTCTTTCTTGTTTAAACTATTTGTTTTTCTCTACAGCAAGACAGATCGGCTTGCCAAAGGATCAGAATGTTACCAAAAGAGCCTTAGTTTAAATCCTTTCCTCTGGTCCCCTTTTGAATCATTATGTGAAATAGGTAGGTTTGTAGAGGTGGGTTTTTTGTTTTTCCCCTGTGCTTTTTCTTTTTCTTAAGAGGAAAAATATTAATCTACAGCAAAAGTTTTTCTTTCCAAAGTCCTGCTGAGACAAGATTGAAAGCATGATCATCAGTTGGGGTTAAAGGCTTGTTGAGACTTGATTTAGGGATTTACCCCTGCTTATATTCCTTAGCATCTATGACTTTTCAATGGTGAATTTGTTAGAAATATTAAATTGTTAATCTTTACTATTTAGAAGTTTTTAATGTTAACTATACTATTTCTAGCACTGGGTATTGGGAATACAGCACTGGTAAGGTGTGTACTTATTAACTTTTCACAAAAGATATTCACAGAATGTCAAAGACTGAAACCATTATGTGGATAAAGCACAAATTCGCGCTTTAAGCAGGGAGGAGAGGTACCTATTTTCAGATGGCTGGAAAACCAGTGGCAAGCACATACTGTAGCTCAGTGGTGTCAAACTCAAATAGAAACAGGGGCTACTAGGCCATATATAACATGACCTGTGGGCCTCGTATTGGCTTAGGAAATCGCATTAATAGTATCTGTGTTTTATTGTATTCTTTATTTTTGTTAAATATTTCCCAATTACATTTTAATCCAGTTTGGGCCACATTTGAGAGTGTGGGCTGCTTCTAGCCATGTATTTGACGTGTGCTCTAGATAGACCTTTATTTTAACACCATAACCTCTCTCCATGGGATTTTAGGAATGATTAAATTGTTTGCTGTGAGCGAGGTAACCATTATCCTTCTTGTGTATAGCCTATTCTCTCTGAAAAACAACAAAGTCAAAAAAAGACTCATGGTAGTCTGGTTTCAGCTTTATTTTAGACAAATCTGAGCAATTGAAAGATGGGGGAGGGGTTGGATTAAGATGGAAAATTACAAAATCATTTGCAATGGTCAGCGAATTTTGAACTTGTGTACTTCTTAGTTATTAATTCAAGTTATTTGTGTTTAAGTTAGAAAAGATTTTAACCTTTATAACCTTGCTGTGGGGGCGGTCTTTTGTCTTCACAGGTGAAAAGCCAGATCCTGACCAAACATTTAAATTAACATCGTTACAGAACTTTAGCAGCTGTCTGCCGAACACTTGCACAACCCTAGTATCTAATCACAATTTATATCACAGACAGCCTGAGACAGTTCTGATGGAAACACCCCAAGATACAATTGTGAGTCTTTTGAACACTGCTACTTTCAAATTTTAATGTTATACAAATTAGAATCACGGATAGAAACTAATGTGTTTTAGTTGACGTGATGATGGGAGAGACCGCCTGTTATTGTGTGCAGAGTGCCAGACCAAGAGTCAGGAAGACCTGGCTTCAAGTCTCACCTCCAGTACTTGCTGTCTGGATGATCCTGGGCAAGTCACGGAACCTCTCTCAGCCTTGGTTTTCTCATCTGTAAAATAAAAATGATATTTCCAGAATTTCACAAGTTTATTGTCAAATGAAATAATATACATAAAATGCTTTGCAGACTTGTTTGCAAAACACATAAAACACCACATGTGTCTTGTTATTATTGTAGAAATTTTCTGTTTCAGGAATTAAACAGACTGAATTTAGAATCCTCCAATTCAAAGTACTCCTTGAACACAGATTCCTCAGTGTCTTATATTGATTCGACTGTAATTTCACCAGACACTGTCCCCCTTGGAACAGGAACTACCATACTGTCTAAACAGGCTCAAAATAAACCAAAAACTGGGCGGAGTTTATTAGGAGGACCAGCTGCTCTCAGCCCTTTAACTCCAAGGTAAGGTAAACAGTGCTTACTTTGTGCTGTACTAAAGCAGTTAACTTGAGGGCTACTAAAAATTGAAGCAAATGTTGAATCAACTAGCGGTACTTGTTCTATTTTCAGAAAACGAAGTAATTTAAATACAGTAAGTGTAGTTTTTCTAATTGGATTATTAAATGTTAGATAAAATACTCTTACTGGTATGCTTTAGACATTGCATTCAGATATATTGTTTCTCTAGTATATGCGTATGTATGCGTGTGTGTGTGTGTGTGTGTGTGTGTGTGTGTATTTAGTGTATAGTGATGAACCTTTTGAAATGCTGCACCTTTTAAATGGCTAAATAGGGGAAATAAAAGTGTGATTTTCAAATTATAATTTGCCAAAATATGCTGGAGAAAGTACAAAGGAGTTTGAAGATCCATTGCAACCCATGGGGCTGGGCTGTTTGTGTGTTTTTATAATAGTAATTTGTGATACAACATCAAAATGCAAGTCACCGTTGCCATCTCCCCAGAGGATCCAAGAGTATGTTGGTACAAGGTTACACATGGAAGGGACCTCCACATACTTGGTTAACTTCAGTTGCCACAAGAGCTCTCCTGATTAGATTTGTCGTTTTTGACTGTCTCTTTTAAATATAGACTGAAGTTCAGTTAATCTCATGGCTTGAAAATTGTTTCCATCAATGGAGTGTCTTTTATGAAAGCAACTTTCTAAATCTCTTTAAACATCTACTTCTGACAGCAATTGTTATACAATTTAATTTTCATGCTATATTTTAGTCTTGGGTAGAATTCAATTCACAGTCTTCAATTATTGCCAAACTGCCCTTCAAATCCTTCAACTAATTGACCATTTACTTGCTTTTTCACCTTCTGATTCAAGTATACTGCTATATTATGTTGTGACTTGATGATTTTTTGACACCTTGATTTCAACCTCTTCTCAGTTTTGGGATACTGCCACTAGAAACTCCAAGTCCTGGAGATGGATCATATCTACAAAACTACACTAATTCCTCTTCTGTAATTGATGTGCCATCCACAGGAGCCCCTTCAAAGAAGGTACCTTGCCTTTGAAATGCTGTTTTGATCTTGTTTAAAAAGAATTAGTTGCAAATTCTAGTTTACAAATTCTGGTTTACAAAATTAGTATTTCAGAGAGAGTCTTAAGCAATGTGAAAATTGACTTTCTGATTTTTCCACTGTGGCAAAGAGAGTATGTCAGGGCATGATGATGGCATTCTTTTAAGGGTTGTACAGTTAAAAAGGGTCTGAAGCCTGCCTTGAGTGAGGTATTGGTGACCTGGGATCTTGAAATCAGGATTTCCCCTTATAAATTTGATTAATGTACACACAAAGCTAAATAAATTGTTAGTGTCTGAAACAAAAACCCCACAGTCACATACAGCTCATTAATTTTAATTCATTAATTGATATATCCAGATTTTTTTTCCTACTTATTTATGAGATCCGTAATACTTTTAATATAATTCTTAGCAAAATTAGTATTTTTTAGATAATTTTGTATACAGGGGCAAAATATTCTCTAAGAGTTTGGCTTGCTGTTCATATTTTTTATCAGTTTTATAGCAATAATACAATTCCTCTGTAACCTAAAAAATTTACTGTAAATGTTAAATTCCACATTTTAAATTTTTATTAAAAGTTAATAAAATTTTAGATGTTAAAGTTAATTTCTAATTTTTATGTACTTGTAATTTAGATATAATTATGTTTAATTTTATTTAGCCTTTGTCTTTTTAAATTAATAGTTTTAGGTGGAAGAGGTTTTTTTTTTCCCCCTACTTCAGGCATCTTAGAGCCAGGATGAATGTATTGCTTCCATGTCCCATTCTTTCTTCAGGAAAGAAATAATTTTAAATACTTCTCATAATAAAGATCCTGAAGGAAATCCTACAAAACTCACATAACTAGTGAGTGCTCACATTAAGTACACACTTTGGACACTTTTAGTTATATAACTCATATTCAGCAAGGCTGTATATAAAAATTTGTTACCTTATCAAACCCAATAATCAGGCAAACAGATAAAGGAAGTAAATCGACTCTTAATACAATTTAGTGAAAAGAGAATTGGCCTAGGAGTTAGAAAAGCTGTGTGACCTTAGCTAATCAACTGACCCATACACTTTTAGTAAGCACAAGTTTTATGCCAGGCATAGTGCTAAGTACTGGAGACACAAGAAGCAAAAACAGTCTCTGTCCTAAGGAGTTTGCATTCTGATGGGGTTTGGGGGGAAGGATTGTGTGTGTATGAAAATGTACGTAGGTACATACAAGGTACTTAAAAAGTAAAAGCAAAGTAACCTTAGTGGGCAAGATAGCAGTTTGGGGAGTCAGGGAAGGACTCACGTAAAATACGGCTTTTGAGCTGAGTCCTAAAGGAAACCAGGGATGTTAAGAGACACAGATAAGGGAAGAGCAGTCCACATATGGGGAAGAGCCAGTACAAAGACACAAAGATGGGAAATGAACTGTCCTGTGTAAGGAACAAGAGGGAGGCCAGTATGACTGGACCATAGGAGTATGTGGAAGAGAGTTATGTGATCCTAGAATTAGGTATTATGGAACTACTGGAGTTTATTGAGTGGGGCAGGCAGGGAAGAGAGGAGTAGATACACTTTAGGAAAATCATTTTGGCAGCTATGTGAAGGGATAGATTGGAGAGAGAAGAGACCTGAGTCAGGAGACCAGTTAGAAGACTAATGTAATAGTCTAGGCAAGGAGTGAGGAGGGCTAGGTAATGCCTATGTGAGTGGAGAGAGAAGGTACATATATGAGAGATGTTGTAGAGATAGAAATGGCAAGATTTTGCGGTTAATTTGATATTATGTGGGGTGAGTGAAAGTGACTAGTCCAGGCTGACAATGTGGTTGCAAACCTGAATGACCAGAAGAATGGTGCTGCCCTAAAAAATTATATAGAAATCTGAAAGAAGGGTGGGTTTGGGGAGGAAGAGTAAGTTCTCTTTTGGACATGTTGACTTTGGGATGCCAATGGAGCAGCCAGTTCAAAATAGAAACAGGATAAATACGTGTTGGTTGATTTAAACTCTCTGGGCCTTAGTTTTTCTCATCTGTAAAATGAGGAGTTTGAATTCTAAAAGCCTTTCAAACTCTAAAATGATAAGATTTATAGTCTAAAGCATGAGAACTTTAGTCTCATTATGAATACTGAAATTTCTGAAGTTACTAAGCAAAGGTCATCAGAGCCATTCATGTGATGTCAAGGGCCATTTTCTAGGCTAAATAAAAAAAAATGCATTCTCAATCTAAGAATATATACTTATGCATGAATGTTTTTCCCTTTCAAAGAAAATTTGAAATATATAAATGGATTAGCTCAGAATTACTTTGCTCATTGATTAAAACCAATTTCTAAGTCCCCTAGTTTATAAATGGCCTGTGTTCTAGAAGTTCTTTATTTAAGTTAGTTGTTTAAAATTTGCTATGCGTTTTCCCAAACCAAACTATATTTTACTTGGTGATTACTTTGCCTGGCTTTAGTCCCTCCAAAGCCTTTTTAACCCATAACAAAGCTCAGTTGTAGTAATAACAATTTGAATTTGAAGTCTTAAAGGCAAGAAGTTCATGCCCAGCAGGGAAAGATAATAAAATGTCATTCCATCTCCCTTCTAAGCAAGTGTATAGTCCTAGACAAAAAAATATTAATTGGTTAGATTTAGCATTGGTATCTTCTCACTTCCTTTTCTCTACCCATCTCTCCTAGGTACCCAGTGTTCTCATGTTGCTTTTAGTTGCCCACTTTGTCAGTCTACCCCCCCATGTCTCAACTTACCATTTCTTTAACTTTCCAAATCAAAATAACCTTCCCAGTATGCCACACTCTTATTCGTTGTCTCCCTCCACAGAATGTAAGCTCCTCGGGAGCAGGGTTTGTCTTCTCTTTTGTTTTTGTACCTACAACATTTAGGACAGTACTTAGCATGTTGTTGGACCTTATCTTTATCCAAAAATCCTTCCCTTTCACCCAGTCTCCAATTAGAGGAAAGCTTCTCAAATATTTCTTATTAAATTGCGAATGGCTGTCGTTTTTTTCTTTTCTGTAGCTATTTGTATTTTTAGCCCAAATGGATTCTAATCTTTAAACCCAAATGAATCTCTAATTCAGTCAGTGTGAAATTAAAATTTCAATCAATATTAGCCTAATTTTAAATTGTCGGTGTGAGGGGTTCCTCCAGGTAAGCTGTCCCTGCCTAGATTTTTACTCCTGAACTTAGCTCCTCAAAACTGATCCTATTTTTCACTTTTTCTTCACTCCTTCATTTATGAACTCACAGATTTTCAAAAAGCTGCAAGGAGCTCACATGGCTGTGGTAGGGCCTCTAGCATTAGGGAGTCATCTAGATAGTGATGACAACTCTTTAGCAATGTGGAAGAACTGCCTATAATTGTATTGTTATTGTATTTGAATGGCTGTGCTAATTTGTACTACTCATAAAGTTGTGCTGTTTTAGGAACTATGAGAATATAAATGAAATAAAGTGTAGTCTCTTCCCAAGGAAGTTAGATCATAATAATTTAGGAATTTAGCTTTCATGGAGACGTAGGCCTTGACTTGATCAGTTCTTGAAGAATTGCTAAGATTTGAAAAGACAGAAGGTAGGAAAAGGGATGAATGTATGTTTAAGTATGATAATATGGTCAGGTCAAGGTGAAGCTATTGTAAATTAATATTTTTAAGTTAGTTAATACTATTCTAGTTAACATAATTAATGTCTAATTTTTGTGGACCTGTATGAATTCGAATATCAGATTAAAAGTAACTAATTATACTTAGTTTTGGTGTTTTAAAACTAATAGATATTTTAGGTAAACAGCCTTTTCCATACCCTGAATAGTTATTATTAGATAGTAGTAGGACAGGTTTGAGTAAGCAGGGTAACACCAGATCATGGATAGCCTTAAAAGCCAAGTAGAAGAATAGACAATGGAAGCAGTGGGTATAAGTATGTGGGTTTTGGATTTTTTTTTTTTTAGCATAGCAGGAAAATGATGAAATTAATGTTTTAGGGGAGGAGTAATAGCAATGGTATAGAGGGAAAAGAGATCAGTGTTTTAGAAGCTAGCAAAGAGCTTGTTGGAGTAAATAAGTATAAAGTGAGGTAGCACATCATGGGAAATTTCAGAAAAAGAAGTAACAAATTCGTCACAAAAGATAAGTATCCTGGCAAACCACGGGGTGGCAGCAGATCAAAAGAACTGGGTTAAAATTGGAGTTTGAGAAGTTAAATATATAGGGAATGCAAGGGTCAAGAAAACAATAGGTCAAAGGCCAGATAAATAGAAATCAAGGGGCTACAGATAATTGAAGGGTCCAGCAAGGTGGGAAGTCCAGAATCAATACAGAAAGTCATCAAATAGGAAATCTGTAAGAGTTGAAAGAGGAAGAGAAATATATAATACTGACAGCAGCAGCCTAAAGACCACAGACATTAAGGAAGCAAAGGGGAAAAGCAAACAGGTGAACTGTTTACATATACAGGTACATAATAAGCACCTTGGCTGCTGTTATTTTTCTTCTGAGTGAGTTGGTTCTGAGGAAGCTAGAGTAGAGGCACTCGGGTGAAAACAGCTAAAAATAGCCAACCTAATAGTGAGTGTGGGGGCACTTCTGATAGATGAAAGAAAGTCAACTTTGACTCCAGGGTTTGAGCACAAATGATGATGAACTTGATATTGACTATGGTGAGCTTGTGGTGATGAGGCATCCTTTCTTTAATAGGAGGCTGGAAATAAGGGAAAGTTGTCAAGCCTAGTGGTAACCATTTGGAATTATCAGCAAATATAGGGGAAGCCATGAAAACAAATTAATTCTCTTAAGAAGAAGAGTAGTCATAGGGCTAAAGAATAGGTAGGGTCCTCAGGGAGAAGAAATAGAAGAATAATAGAAGATAATGTCCTTATTATTAAAGTCAAGAGTGGAAAAGTCTTTCCGGAAGCCTGTGGTGGAGGGTCTAGAGGCAGAGGGGTGGAGTCAGCAGTGTCAAATATTGACCTAGACAGGTCAAGCAGAATCGAAACATATAAAAGACAATTGGATTTAACCAGAAGGTGATCTTAAGAACCTGTAAGGTAATGAGAGCCAATCAATATCAAATTATGAAAGGTTGGACTAAGGAATGGGAAATGGACTGGGAAAGGTGGGGAGAAGGGAAAGGGTATGGAAGCAGCAAATATACGTTAGTTTAAGAAATTTGTCAGTGAAAGGAAGTCTAGAAATAGAGTATATAGAGAGGAAACAGCAAGGTCAAGTGAAGGTTTTTTCCAATCTAAGAGAGTCAGTGGAAGGAGAGAGATTGGAGATGCTGGAGAGCAATGGATAAGTTCAGGAGCAATGCTATTCAGAAATTGAGAAGTATTGGGATAGAGATCTCACCTTCAAAAATTTCTGTAGTATTTATTTGGCCCTTAGGGGATACTTCCTTGTATTATTCCTTATCTTTTTATGTATATAGCCCCCTGGTCCAGATTATAAGGCCCCTGAGTCAATTGGCTCTGGTATCCCTAGTCTTGGAACTTAGTGCCTGCCCGTAAGCATAGTTTCCATAGGGGAGTTTCCTTCCATGTTTGATGTTAGAAGTGGTATAGAGATGCAAATAAGTTGAGAGGAGGGTGAAGATAATATCTATGTCTGAGCTTAGGTGAAATAGAAATAATGATTTAATGCTCTAAGCTACAGCAGTGGTCATATATACTATGAGACCTTTGTACATGTATCTGGAAAAGTATATGACTAAGTTTGTGATTCACAATACAATTATTGCCACAATCGCAAACATAAAAATTTTGTGTTATGCAGTCTGTTGGCAGAATCAGCCAAGCTGGAACAAAGTCTGTCTTCTCACAGAGTGGAAATAGTCGAGAGGTAACTCCAATCCTTGTTGCACAAACACAAAGTTCTGGCCCACAGACAAGGTATTTATTGGTATTTTTCTCCTACATTTGTATAGTTTTCTTTGCAGTTCTCACCCTGAGGCACCATGGTTTTTCATAGTTCCTTGATCTAGGGAAGGTTTTAACTTTTCCAGTGTTTAAGAATCTTCACATAACTTTTTAAAACATAAAATTGCCCAGATTTGAGTTTTTATGCATCTTTATATAATTTAAATTGAATCTGAAGCAAAACTATACTGTTCTTGCTTTAGCAAAATGGTTATGCTTGCATAACTAGTGTATTTTAAACATTTCTTTTTTCTTCAAATGCCTATTGAAATTAAAAATAAAAGGCTACCAGCTAATTAAAACATCTTCAGGCTAAACTAATCATTGCATAAATTTATATCCAAAGTAAACATTTCAGATTGCCCAGATAAAACATTTTCTGCTTGTTTATACACGTGTTATACTTAAAGCGTCCATTTTTGGCAGTTTCTACTCTTCCTTGTGTTTGATTTCTGAAAACTATGCCAGTATGTAGGTCCTTGGAATAAGGCTCTAGTTTTCTTTAAAAAAAAAAACTTATATATGAATGGAGGTTACATTCCTGATTTGGCAACAAATAGGTCATAGATGTGAATAATAGTATGTCATAACAAAGATACAACAATAGTTGAACAACACACCTATTACTTCAAATAGTAAACTTATATTGTCATGAAATAGACATAAATGTAATAAAAGTAATAATACCTGTTATTTATATTGTACATTAAAGTTTATAAGGTTTATCTCATTCAATCCTTGCAAGTCCTCTGTGAGGTAGGCAGTACACAAGATTCTATTATACCCATTTTACAGATAAGGAAACTGAGGCTCAAATAAGTTAATAACTTACCTATAAGTCACAAGCCTCTTCTAACTCTGTACCTTGATTATAAGGAATGTATAAAAATACAATCATACTTTATGAAAAATTCAACCTAAAACTATTATGATGGCTGTATTAAATGTTAATTAAAGACTTAATTAACAATAACCCTTTCTTTCTTAGAATTGGGGGGGGGGGGAATTGCCCAAGGCAATTTGAGGTGCTTACTTTTTCCTCCAAACATAAATTGTCCTGTAGCAATGTTCAGGATTTTCCTCAAAGTATTTTATTCCTTCTGCTTGAGAATCTATTGACAACTGTAAGAGCATTTCAGACTTCATTAGAAAGCCATAAAAACAGGGCATTAACAAAGAAAGCAGAAATTTTGGCACACATCTCCCAAAATCAATTGATAAAGCTAGATTTGGGCAGCATCCTGATTTTTCTTATGCCTCCCCAGTGATGGAATAAAAACATTTAGAATTGGTGTATACATTCAAGAGAACAAATTTTGAGAAGCAAGGAAAGATGAATTACCTTCGTTGTTGTTCAGGATGGTGTTCCTCTTATGAGGTTACCTTGGCTAAGAGTTTTGGTGTTAATTCAAACTTGACTTTGATTTCAAAAATGTCACCATTTAGCAGTGTTCACAGGACTTTAGTTATGCAGACTCCCGTTTACACAGTCTGTTCATACGTATGCACTTGATATAGCATTTCCGGTGTTTCAGCTCACCCATTCCATACATTCACATTTTTAGGCTAAATACCTGGCATTTTGCTGATTTTTTTTTTCCTGTGGAATCCAGGGACTTTATAACCACCAATATCTTGGGCAAAAACCAAGAAGACATTTTTCTTTGGCACTTTCCATGTTTTAGCCCAATCCTCCATTCCCCACCCCTAGAACAGTGTTCTGTGGTTCAGAGTTCCCCATTTTTGTATCCCTTTCCACAAATAGCCTCTTCATGACCTTCCTAGATTGTTTCCTTTTTAAAAAAAAATTTCTTTCCTCTTACCCCTTCCCTAAAATTACCTGGTCTCCCAAAATTTTCCTCTAGCCATCAGATGCTTTTAGAAAGATTTTTTTCTGATTGGACGTCTGATTTAAAACATTATCATTTATTATTGAGGGTGACTAACCAATAGGTTTAGCTTTGTCAAGGGATATCTGCATTTTAAAAGGAAGTTCGTCAACCCAAACAAATAGCTAATCAGATGATGGCATAGGGAAAATATTTTTGAACAGAGATACTTTTCTGCTGTCCATAATCTTTTCTAGGCTTCTGCTACTTTCTCTGACACTCCTGATTCCCAAGGACAAGATAATGGGGTAGGGAGAAAGATGATCTCTTTTCTATTGTTCCTATTTTTCCAAAAGGGTAGAATTAATGTTTCCACCTTTCTTTCTACATTTTCCCCCACCTATCTGATATTGGTGCCCCTGGGCACTTACCAGTGTTCTTTTTATTAGAGATTTGTAGCCACAACCAATTTCCTTCATAGACTTAATGTCATCATGTTGTCCATAGTGCCTGACCACTATCTTCCAATGGGCCTGAAATGAAAATTCACTCCTCACCCCCTCAATTCCCTCTTCCAAAACCCTTTTTTTCTTCATGTTGCCACCCCTTCTGTGAATCCTTCCCTTATACTTTTAGTTAGAAGTGATTCCTCATTTCCTCTCATATTACTCTTACCTTTCCTATGTACTTCTCTAACATAGACATTTAGCGTATTTGTGTATGTGTCTTGTCCTTCCTTTCTCTTCCCACTCCATCCCCACCACACATGTAACACAATATACTAGATTGTAAGCTCTTTGGAGAGCAGGAATTGTGTCCTTTTTCATCTTTGTGTCTCTAGCACATAACATAGAGCCTCATAAGGAAGGTACTCAAGGCATAAATGTTTGCTGTATTCAGTGTTGTTTTTTCACAAAGGCATTGATTCCCTGTGTAATTTGGAGTTTGATATACAGGGAAAATATGCCAGACTGACTATTCATAATATTAATTTACATTTGTCTAGCACTTGGTAGTGTTCAAAGCTCTGTCACACATATCATTTCATTTGATCCTCACAGCAACCCTGTGAGGCATCTCCATTTTACAGATGAGGAAACTGAGGCTCAGAGTAGTTAAGTGACTTACCCCAAGTTTAGCTGGATTGTGAGCTTGGCATGGTCTTCTGAGTACTAGTCTAGTGGGCTATAAAAGTTCTATTTTCTCAAGCACAAAAATCCTTGTGGTGATGCATTTGTGTGGATTGATGAATTCTTTTGAGGAAGTGATATATATGTTTAACATTCATGTTTTTGTTAGCAACAAGGTCAGAATGTGTTCTTGGTCCAGCTGTTTTCCTACTGCCTTAGGCTTACTATACTGAAGATGGATATAAAGATGAAATGGGTTACAAATGAGTTTGTTGCCCTAGAGTCTTAGTACATATGGTGAGGTTTAGATTAGCAATTTCAAATAAAAGGTTGCTGTGCCTCAGCAATGTTACTGTAATACATGAAATTTAAATGTTGTATTTTCGTAGAAGTAGGAGAAAAAGTCAAAGTCATCTCCTCTTGAGTTCACATCTGATTTTTTTTATCTCTTGAGTTGAAACAGTAATTAGCATTTTAACTTTTAAGATGTATTTTTTAAAGTATATCGTTTGTTTAATAATCTGTTTTTTAATAGTACAACACCTCAGGTATTGAGCCCCACTATTGCTGCTCCACCCAACGCACTGCCTCGAAGAAGCTCACGACTTTTTACTAGTGACAGCTCTACAACCAAGGTAACTGATTTAATACTTACTACACTGCAGAATTTTTGTTCATTGAGTCCTCAATGTAGGTAGTTACTTCTTCAAGCGACCATTTAGGAAGTTAAAATCATTCTAGGTATTCAAAACTATTTCTCATTTTTCTCTGGGTTTTGGGGTTATTGTTGGTTTTGTTTTGGTTTTTGTTTGTTTTTGATACTAGGTTTCCCTGTCTTGCCCAGACTGGAATTGAAGCTGCCACTCACAGGCCTGATGCCAATAATGATATGGAAGCTTTTACCTGCTCTGTGTTTCTAACCTGGGCCAGTTTGTCCCTCCTTGAACATCCAGATGATTCCCCACACTTGAGGGCTGGCCATATAGTGCCAGACTTCATGTGGGTACCTCGTTGGCTTTGGCACAACTATAGCTCAGCTCCCAAACTCAAGAGTTCCGCCATCCTCTCCCAGGACCACCAGTATACACTGCTATGCCTGGTCTTAAAAACCTTGGAAAAGCCTTGTTGGGTCCCATATAAGTCATCCTACGACACCTGGAGGGAAAGATTGTATGGTTCTTAATGAAAGTCCCTTAATATTGGCAGTTAGTTCATTTGCCTTCAAGTCTCCATGTAATGTTACATGTGCTTTTTTTTCTTCTTTTGATAAATTCAAGCATATGATGTACTTGCCACCAGCAACTGTACTTCTGTTGACTGATTGTAATGATTAGTCAGTCTGCCTGTTGTTGCATTCAAAATTAGTGGCTAAAGAATATATTCCTTATGAAAAAGCTTATTTCCTGAGCGGAAATTTATGTGAAAATCCATGTATCACAAAAAATGGTGACAGCCCTAGAAGAAGCTGGTAGCTAGTGCCATCTAACTCATGGAAAACAATATGTAGTTTGTTCAGATATGCATATCTGTTTATATTCCAGTTATCTGGGATATATACAGGGTGTCCCAAAAGTCATTTTTCCCTCTTTTTGCAGGAGAATAGTAAAAAGTTAAAAATGAAGTTTCCACCTAAAATTCCAAACAGGAAAACAAAAAGCAAGACTAATAAAGGAGGAATAACTCAGCCAAACATAAATGATAGCCTGGAAATTACAAAATTGGACTCTTCTATCATTTCAGAAGGAAAAATATCCACAGTAACACCACAGATCCAAGCTTTCACTATTCAGAAAGCAGCAGCAGGTCTGTTTTCAGTATTTTATAATGTCTTTATATTTGCTTCAAATAGATTGACTTGTCACTTTAAATAATTTACACTACTTTCATTCAAATGACCTAATGTCTTCCATAATTACCCTTTTCTTAGAAGTTGTTCAGTCATTCAGTTGTGTCCAATTCTTTGTGATAGATCATGGCTCACCAATACTGTCCAGGGAGTTTTCTTGGCAAAGACATTGGAATGGTTTGCCATTTCCTTCTCCAGTGGATGAAGGCAAACAGGTTAAGTGACTTGCCTAGGTTCACACAGCTAGTAAGTGTCTTGAGGCTGAATTTGAAATCAGCTCTTCCTCATTCCAGACCCAGTGTTCTATCCGTTGAGCCACCTGGCTACCTCTTCCTTAGAAGACAAAGAGGTTTTTCAGTACATTGTAGCTATATTCATGTACTGTTCTACTGTGCTCTTTTACTTTATTTACTGTATTGTTTTCTCCTAGAAGGTTTGATGAGCCTTCTTCGTGATATGGGGAAAGGTTACTTAGCTTTGTGTTCCTATAACTGCAAAGAAGCGATAAACATACTGAGCCACCTCCCTTCTCACCACTATAATACTGGTTGGGTACTGTGCCAAATTGGAAGAGCGTACTTCGAACTGTCAGAATATATGCAGGTGAGTATAGAAATACATATGTACACACATGCATACACACACACAGAGACTTCTCTAGGCTAGTGAAAATTTCCAACATCATCCCTGGATAAGGCTGAAATATTTAGAACAGGGCTGTCCAAAGCGGCCCCTTCCTACAAGCATAGAAATTTACATAAATGCTTTAGTAAACGAAGCCCAGCTATTGCATCACTAAAATGGCAAATCAAAATATATTGTCTATTGTTTCAACAAAAACCTAAAGTTGGACAGCCCTGATTTATTATACAATGTCACTGCAATAGTGTTATGATTTTTCTCACTCTTTATAACTTAGAGGAAACTGTTCTTCTTTATTTTGAAAGGTAGGTAAGTTTATCTCTTTGGAGATTGTGCAAGGCAAAGATGGAAAATTACACATTTCCAGGATAGTCTATTATAATTAATATTTATATGTACTTTAAGATTTATAAAGCACTTTTCTTTACACTGTAGCCAGGTGAGTTAGAAAGCATAAGTATGAATATTGTCAGACCCAGAGAAGTTAAATGACTTATGCAGTGTTGCATTGCTCTGAAATCATACCCCCTGTAAAGGAGATCAAGTATGATGGATCATTACATATCCTACTGAAATCTTGGGGACAAAGAAGATATCCAAAGTGCTTTGTGCAGACTTGATTATTAGAGTGAATTTCTGGTATATAAAAATAATTTTTGCACATTAGATACATAGTATGAAAAAAATCATCGAAATCTTTACTGCTATATTTTTATACACCCTCATGCCCTCTTTTTTTTTTAATTAGTTTTGATAGGGGGAAGAAAGAGCATTATTTAAGCAAAGTGAACAATACGCCAAAAATATAATTTCTCTTCCTTCTTATCTTTCTCTCAAAAACATTTTACATGGTAACAATACTAATTGATCGATTTATTTATTTTTTTATTTAGTATATTTAGTTTGTTTTTGATTACCTCCACCCCCATCTGCCCTACCTTCCATCATCCCCCCTTTTTGTATCTTCTTCCTCCTTCTTTGCTGTGGGGTAAGATACCCAATTGAGTATGTATGGTATTCCCTCCTCAGGTCAAATCTGATGAGAGCAAGATTCACTCATTCTCCCTCACCTGCCCCCTCTTCTCTTCCTATAGAACTGATTTTTCTTGCTACTTTCATGTGAGATAATTTACCCCATTCTATCTCTCCATTTTATTTT
>CM053626.1:182228766-182360753 GCA_028646595.1 Phalanger gymnotis
ATTGTGGAAGGGTTATACATAATGATACGCATGTGGCCCATGTTGAATTGCTTGACTTCTTAGGGAGGGTGGATGGGAAGGGAAGAGGGGAGAGAATTTGGAACTCAAGGTTTTAAAAAAATAGATGTTCAAAAGTAAAAAAGTTTTTTTTTTTTCATGCAACTAGAAAATAAGATGCACAGGCAATGGGGCATAGAGATTTATCGTACCCTACAAGAAAGGAAGGGAAAGGGGGATGGGAGGGGAATGGGGTGATGGAGGGGAGGGCAGACTGGGGAACAGGGCAACCAGAGTGTACGCCATCTTGGAGTGGGCGGGGGGAAATGGGGAGAAAATTTGTAATTCAAACGCCTGTGAAAATCAATGCTGAAAACCAAACATGCTGAAAATAAATTAAAATAAATAAATTTTAAGTTCCTTGAAAAAAAAAGAAGAAAAGTATACTAAGCTAGATAATCAGGACCTGGAAATAAGTGTACATAGCAGTTTAAGGTTTCTGGGATGTGCTCTTGAGAGCTGATTGCTAAATTTTCCATGTGAGAATTAAACCTCAAAAATCAGCAAAGGCTAAAAAAAAAAATTAGATTGGAGCAAGTAGAAGCTAATGACTTGATGAGAAATCAAGATATTATCAAACAGAACCAAAGGAATGAAAAAATGGAAGACAATGTGAAATATCTCACTGGAAAAACCACTGACCTGGAAAATAGATCCAGGAGAGAGAATTTAAAAATTATTGCACTACCTGAAAGCCATGATCAAAAAAACAGCTTAGATATCATCTTTCGAGAAATTATCAAGGAGAACTGCCCTGATATTCTAGAGCCACAGGGTAAAATAGAAATTGAAAGTATCCACAGATCACCTCCTCAAATAGATCCCAAAAAGAAATCTCCTAGGAATATTGTCACCAAGTTCCAGAGTTTCCAGGTCAAGGAGAAAATACTACAAGTAGCCAGAAAGAAACAATTTGAGTATTGTGGAAACACAATCAGAATAACCCAAGATTTGGGATTTGTTTGTTCGGTTGTTTGTGTTTCATATCCTTTATGAAATCTGCTCTATGTAGGTTTTATTTTTACCTCTTTCTAAGGAGCAATTGTGTATCACTAGTTAATCCTGTTCAAATACACAGTGCAAATTATTTCTTCAGTTTGTAGATGTTATTTCTTTATCATTTCATGTAGAATTGTCAAAATACTTCTTGTCCAAACTTGACATAAAATTTTGAATGTATTTTAATTAAACTTCTATGTAGTGACTACTGTTACTGTGTGTGCACCATGGTGTTAGATGCTGGAAGCACAAAATTAAAAAATAATACAGACCCCTGTAACATGTGCATAGGTAAGTTAATGCAAAGTAGTGTGTCCTGGGTGAAAAAAGATATCCAAAGTGTTTTAAGAAAACTTGAGGAGGGAGAGAACACTTTGCTAGCCCTGGGGTATCAAGGAAGGAAAGTTTGTTGGAGAGTGTGGCCCCTGACCTGGACTGTGATGAAAGGAGGAACTGAGTGCATCCCAGACAAGGACAATAACCTGTGGGAAATAGATACAGGCAGGAGATAGTGTGTCAAGATCAGGGGAACTGAGTTGCACAGTGGATAGAGTGTTAGACTTGGAATCAAGAAGTCCTGTATTCAGATGCAGCCTCAGACATTTATTAGCTGTGAAATCCTGAGCAAGTCACTTAGCCTCACTGTGCTTCAGTTTCCTCATCTGTAAAATGGAGGTAATAATAGGACCTACCTTCCAAGATTGTTGTGAGGATAAAATGAGATTTTTGCAAAACATTTTGCTATTTTGCTTTGTTGTTGTTCAGTTGGGTCTGACTCTTTGTGACTCCTTTTGGGTTTTCTTGGTATTTCCTTCACCAGTTTATTTTACAGACGAGGAAACTGAGGCAAACAGTTAAATGACTTGCTCAGGGTCACACAGCTAGGAAATGTCTGAGGCCAGATTTGAACTCAGGAAGATGAGGTTTCTGACTCCAGGCCTGGCACTCTATCCACTGTACCACCTAGTTGCCCCTTTGCAAACCTTAAAATACTTTATAAATGTTTTTGTTTGTGTTAAAAACAAATAGTCAAATTTGAATGGAACATGGAGTATTTGAAGGAGAGTAATGTGAAATAAGTGCAGAAAAGGACATCGTGCAAGGTACTGAATGTCAGGCTAAGAAGTATTTTTTCCTTTAGGCAAAAATCTCTGGAGAATTTTTTGAACACGGACAAATTTTCACTTTAGGAATACTATTTTGACAATTGAACATAGGATGGCCTAGGATGCTGGGATCCTAGGAAGGGTGACTAAAGTAGGAATTTAGGGATATTTTTATGTAACTTGAAATCCTAGACATCAGGGAAAAAAATGTCAGATTTCTAGGACTCATAAGAGTGGAGTAGAGTGGGTGATCTTCAAACTGACCTGGCCTCCTTCTGGTCGTTCTTGTACTTTATCCAATGGATATTTACTGAATGCCTCTTTAGTGCATTGTGCTGTCCCAGGCACTCTGAAGGGGCATACAGGGGTGAGTTAAGATGTTTTTCCTTCCATCAGACCTTATCATCTAGCCTGAGAGGTAAGCAGTACACATACAAAGCTTGTACATGACAGTGCCTTTACAGCAGTGCAGGTAGTGTGCTCTTTATGTGCTGAGGTGTTCTGTTTTGTTCTTTCTAACTAGTTTCCATTCCTATTTCAGGCAGAACGAATCTTCTCAGAAGTGAGACGGATTGAAAATTACCGAGTAGAAGGCTTGGAGATCTATTCAACAACACTTTGGCATCTTCAAAAAGATGTTGCTCTTTCAGTTCTTTCAAAGGACTTAACTGACATGGATAAAAATTCACCAGAGGCATGTTGACATTAACACTTATATGTAGAGTCAAATCTTGATGATTCCTACAGAAATGGGGGGCAGTAGGGTGGCAGTAACCATTTCCTGTTGGTCCCACCCACATACAGACTCAAATCCTAGCTCTACTAATTCTGTCTGTGTGACTGTGGGCAAATGATTTCATCTCCCTAGGCCTCAGTCTCCTCTTTGTAAAATGGAAGAGATGGCTGCCTAAGGCTCCTTCCAGCTCTGAATCTTACAGTCATTTCTATGCACCCATGCCAGGATCCAAATTTGCCACAGTAGTGAGGAGCACAGTGCTTTGCACATAGTGAGTACTGTTGAAGTGAATGTAAGTTGTTGAGATGAAGCCCCATAAAATCAGTAAATCACAAGGCAGATAACTCATTATTAATCAAGAGTTGACTGGAATATTACTGCTGTTAGTGAGATGTTTCATGAAACAGAATATGTTTAGTTGAAATGTCCATTCACTCATTCATTCATGAGCATTAAGCCTAATTACTCCTCCTAGTACTTACTAAGAACTAGTTGTTCTTTCTTCTCTTTTTTCATTTTTATATTTCAGCAGTATCTGCATAGTGACATCACGCTCTTGCGCTTATGCACTAGGATAAAGAATATCAGTCAGACTGGCTAATTGAATTACCTCTATGGTATAAAAAGAGTTTAGGATTTTTGTGAGTTTAGGTATTTTTGCTTTGTAAACACATGTCTTAGATATATTTTGTTATGTTTTATTAGGCCTGGTGTGCTGCAGGAAACTGTTTCAGTTTGCAAAGGGAGCATGATATTGCTATTAAATTCTTCCAGAGAGCTATCCAAGTTGATCCAAATTATGCTTATGCCTATACACTGCTGGGGCATGAATTCGTGTTAACTGAAGAACTAGATAAAGCATTAGCCTGTTTTAGAAATGCAATCAGAGTCAATCCTAGACACTATAATGCATGGTAAGTAAATACTAAAACATCTTAATGACAATGTTGATATTTTGGAAAGTTTTCTATTGTATTATTTTGGAAGTTGTTTAATCTAGTAAACTGTCTATTACCTATTGAAGGTATTACGTGCAACAACCCTTGATGGTGGTTAAATGTTTAACTAAATTTTTTTTATAAGAAGCACATATGAAACCAACCTTTAGCTGAGCCTAGTCATAAATTTTCATTTTAACCTTTACCCATACCAAGTGTCCTAATGAGGGCTGCTAATAACTAATAACAATTCACTAATTTGTAATTTCCATTTTCCCTTTTCATTAAAGCATTAGAATGACCAGTAGTTAGAAGGTGACTGGAAAGGAGCAAGGGGCCTAGGTAATTCACCAATGGATAAATTTATGGTAGTTCAACTATATTGAAAAATACTCTTGATGTAGTTCCAGCCAAATGACATTTAATTTTTATTTACTTCTATAGCATCTGTGTTTTTCCTTTCTTTGATATTCCTTGGGGAAGCAATTCTTTCCAGTCTTATTTTTTACAAATATAAGAAAGAATAGGTTTTGGTTTTTGTCTCCTTCCCTCAGCACTGTACTTGTCAGCCAACTACTTACTGTTTTTACCTGATTGAGTTAAAGACTAAGTGATAAGGGGAAGTGTTGATGTAATTCACTTAAAAAAGGTTTTTTTAATAGATTATAATTTGATAATATTGAAAATACTCAGTAATATATAAAGCTTTAATCCATTTTTTTCTGTTGGGTTTTATGGTTTAATAGGTCAATTTTTTTTCCATTTGGTGCTTAAATACATAAAGTAGCTGATCTTAGTTGTTTTGTGTTGTTTTTTCAACATTCTTTTATTAGATTTTTGAGTTCAAAATTTTTTTCACCTTCCCTCTCCTTCCCCCTCCCCAAGATGGTAAGCAATTAGATACAGGCTATTCTCCATGAACAGTCATCTTAAACAAGTTTTTGTGTTGTTTTTAAATACAAGTACTCTTTACCTGATAATAGTCATGTAACAATACCGCTGTGGAAGGCAAAAACATAGAGTAGATTTCCAACACATTCAGCATATGTAAGGTGCTGTGCAACTGCTTCCTTGTTAAAATATTTTCTAAATAAAGTTCTATTTTTTTTATTTTTCATAAAATTTTAAAGATGAGTACCCAACTACATGGACTCTATTAATAAGATGTTTCTAAAACTAGTTAGCTACCCACCTTACTCGTTTGCTTTTCACCTCACTACAAGATCACCAATGTTTTGTCACTGATTCCTTTTCATTGAAGTCCCAGGGTATGAATTTTTAGTTACTTCTTCAGCAAGATTAGCATCTAAAAATTCCTAGCAGTTGAACTGAAATAACACTTCTTTTTGTACTTGCAGGTATGGGTTGGGAATGATTTATTACAAGCAAGAAAAATTCAGCCTTGCAGAAATGCATTTCCAAAAAGCTCTTGATATCAACCCTCAGAGTTCAGTTCTACTTTGTCATATTGGAGTTGTAAGTTGCTTTCTGTTTTATTTTAGAACAATTCAGTAAACATCAAGCACCTGCTCTGTGCCAAGCACTGTGATAAACCTTGAGGTTGCAAATAAGACAGTCCCTACCTTCAAGAAAAAGCAAAAGGAAGCTAGGGTGGCAGGGATGGGGTGTGGTGGGGGGTGGGAGGGGTGTGAGGGCGGGGTTGTGTTCCATAGAGTGAAAACCAAATAGCTGCTGGGGCAAAATGGAGGGTTATCTGGAAAGTTCAGATCTGACATCTTTTTAAAGGGAAGATTTTGGAAGGAATTTAGTGCTCCACCCTTCAGCCATCCAGTCAGAGGAAGAGGCAGCTGAGGGTGTTATATCAAAAACTGAATCACCAGATGATTTCAGGTGATCATCTTATCCTGATAGGCACGATTGTTGCTTTTTAAAATTTTGTATATATTATCTAAGTAAAAAATGCTGTTCTCTGCCCCCCCCCAATGGAAATCCATTTAACAAATTCAGCTAATTTATAAACACTTTAGTGGCTGCTCTATAGAGAGCACTATGTAAGTTCCAAGAGTGATACAGAAATATGCTAACTCCTCAACAAGTTATTGTAAAATAGAGAAATAGGAAATGCCAGGTCATCCATTTGCAACAGAAACTTCATGTAGCCATATATGCTGCTTATCTCTTTTAAACACTTAGTATTTGGGATTGGGAAAAACCTCCAAACATTTGAAGCTATCTAAAAGTCAGATGGGCTGCTTCAGGAGATAATAGCTTCCTACTTCATTGGAGGTCTTTCAGGAGAGACTGGATAGCTACTTTTTGGGTATTTTATAGGAGACGATTCCTTTTGGTTATAAGTTAGATTAGATTGCTTCCAAGGCCTCTTTCAAATCTCAACTTTTGTAATTCTGGTCTTAACTTTCTGCATGGCACAGTTTGCCTGCCTGATAAAAAAAAAAACAATCTTTCCTAAAATCATTGCATAGACAGCGGCTTAACAATCAAAAGTGGGCAATATTTTCATGTTTTGTGCTTCTCGTTAATTAGTGTTTTTGTTTAATTTAAGCTTCACGCCGACATTCATCCCATTCTGAGATCTTTACAAGCAATATGACTGTACGTGGCCAGAAACATAGGAATGAATTTTGAGAAGTGTGCTCTTACCTTTAGGTCATTGATTCTATTTACCTCTTTGGGAAAATAATCTCGCTTTTTATGGGCAATATTATATAATGGAAAGAGCTTGGATTTTGAGTCAGGAAACCTGGGTTCAAGTCCCAGTTCTGGTACTATCTGTGTCACCATGGCCAAGTCACCTAATCTCTCTCAGTTTATTTTTTTCATCTTACAATGGCTAATGATACTTCTAATTCATGGAATTGTGAAGAAAGCATGTTTTGTAAATGGAAAAATACTATATAAATGTGAACCATTATTGATTTTTTAATAAATCATCTAGATGATAATGCTATACAGGTATTCATGATCACTGAAATAAAATAATTATCTGCCTTGGCGTTTCCCAAAATCATTTGGCCATGTAACATTTTGGACCAGAACCCATAATTGCTGGTAGGGACTCCAAAGAATATGATAAAGGTAACACTAGACATTTTAGAGCAAAATCAAGGAAATTGTGCTCATTTTTATTTTAGAAAAATTGTTGCACACCAAGTAATGTTTTATATATATGTAATTTCATATTCATTATTTTAGAGGAGAAAGCTATTAATTAGTATTATCACTGATCTCTCTAAAATTTGGATTTTTGAATTGTGAAGATAGAACGAAAATGTCACTTTTTTGTGTAGACTATAACAGGTGCTTGCCCAGCAAGTACAAATATAGTCTTTGATGCAAATACAATCTCACTACTTAGAAATTCTTTGAGTAGCCAGTGAATAACATCTTAACAGTCTGACTAAATAGTATGAGGTGCCTCCATTTTAACTAGCTGGGGTGGGGGTCGGGGGTGGGGCATGGTGTGTGTTCATTTCTTTTATAATAGATTTGGTTCAGCACTACATTATACTGCATCTCCTTTCGGAATATCAAACGGGCATAAAACTTTACTCTCTTAATATTTCTCGTAGGTTCAGCATGCACTAAAAAAATCTGAAAAGGCTTTGGATACCTTAAACAAAGCCATCATTATTGATCCCAAGAACCCTCTATGCAAATTCCACAGAGCCTCGGTTTTATTTGCAAATGAAAAATATAAGGTAAGTTAGGCAACAGTTAGTATAAAATGTTGTATAAAAGTATAAATGTTAATTAATTGGTTGATTAGTTGGTATATGGTTCTTCCCCTTGATAGTTATTGTTTTCTTGGACTTTCTGTCATTTGAGTCTTGTTTTCTTTTTATAGTCTCAAAGTCTAAGTAAGTTAGACTTTGGCTTCTTTCTGAGCTGTAGGATTACAATTTTTTCCCCCAGTACTTAACATTAGACATTTTATTACATAAATTATATTTTCATATTTCATTTATAATGCTTGACTCTTTAGAGCACCCACAGATGTTTATAAGTTGATAGAACAGATTGTTTTGCCCTTAAGGTACTAACCGTCTTAAATCAGGTAGGGTAGATGTGAACTGACATTTAAGCATTGAAATGAAAGCATAAGTACTAGCAATGGAGTATGCCTTTTCTCCCATTTTACTCTCTTCTGTTGGAAGGAGGAGCTAAAGTATAGGGTAAAAATTTGATAGAAGAAGAAGTTGTAATGAGGAGAGAAACCAGGGTGAAGAGGGAGGAAAGAGGAGAACAAAAAAAAATTGAGAAGAGACTTACATAAAATAAGGAAATTGGTTTTTTTCTTCATTTAGCCTGTCATAGGCAGCCAGAAGTTGAGACAGCTAGCCAGAGGAATACACATTAGTTTCTTACTGAAAACATTCAGTACATAGGAAGAGCAGGAGCCAGAGACCTCCATTTTAATCAAATCTCTCTTCCTAGAAGTTTGTTTCTTTCCTGTTCTTATCCTCTTGGTTTTTACCTTGTCCCACAACATTAAATGTTACTGAAAATAATTTTCTACATGAAGACATTTGAGTATCATGCCTCAAGAACCCATGATTTCATCTGTTAGCATACCTTCCACCGACGTAGATCACAATTCGCTACTCCTTAGTGGATAATTTCATTGAGTTGTTCTGATCAAAAATAATCACCATTTGTTGGCCAACTCTGGTAATAAGCCTACCTGTTGGCTGGTCAGTTTGTAACTGAACTTGTGATCAAGCTTAGTAGAACCTGCTGGAGTTTGTGCTCAGCTAGCATTGCCTTTGAGAATTCTAGGTTGCTTCTTTGCTGTGATAAGGCATGGATGAAGACTTTAATGGAGGCCAAATCTCATAGCTAGGAGCTAAATATACATAGACCAGTTTCTTATTTCTGTTCTAACTCATCTAGCTATTATGATTCTCCTCTCCTTCCATTCCTCTTTTGATATTATCTTTGGACAATAGTAGACACTTGGCCAGTCTTGCTATATCCCTTTCTATTTAATTTTGATCATTTCTCAGAAATCTAAGTATTACTTTTCTACTTCAGACTTTCCTTTGTACTTTCCTCTTTGATGTTTTTTGATACTGTAGTCTACCATTTTTTGGTCTCATTTCATCTTATTTATGTTACTAATATTCATTTTATGCTTCAGCGAGGATTTCTGTTTTCTCAAGAAAAGGTCTTCTTTCTTTTGCAATTATTCCAGTAGAAGGATTTAATTTAAATTTGTCGTGCATGAGAAACATCATAAGAGATGTGACACCAGGTACAAATATATATCATGAATTAAATCAGCCCTTATAAATTTTTCGAGAAACTTTTGGTCAGGTGTAGTGTACAGACAGTGGTAGTGGCAGTGGCTATTTAGAGGTAACAGCCTCTAGCTTGACTGAATCACAAGCCCTTCACTCACTTATAATTTAGCTATATGTCATCAATACGTATCTTGCCTAGCCATATGCTCCAGTATCAACCTGAGGCTTGGAAAACAGATTATTCTCATGATCTGAAACTGTCAAGTGAACCAGAGATGGAGGGCCCAGGATTAGTATATCTCAACCTGATCTTTCAATTAAAAGTTGTTGATCCCTCTAATATCCTATCCAAAGTTTAGAACTTCATTTCACTAAAATTTTAAGCTCTCTAATGAATGGCTCTGCTTTTTGACCAATAATTCTGTCATTTTACTATCCACTAGGAGGAGTAATTGCATGAGTATTTTCATTTTGTTTTTTGATGTTTTGCAAGATGGTTCTTAAAACATTTTCATTTATAAGCCAAACCTACTGGTAATACTCTTAAATTGAATATTAAACATGGAATTTTCTTAGAGCAGTAGAACCAGAATTTCACAGGAACTTAAGTGATCTTTTCTAGAAGCAATACAATATAATGGAAAAAGACCTGGATTTAGAATTAGGAAACCTCCTTTTTTTTTTTTTTTGGCCACTTAGGAGCTCTGCGATTATGGTAAAATCAGATAGCCTCTCTGAATTTCAGTTTCCTCATCTGTAAAATGGAACTAATTAACTGCTGATCTCACAAATTTGTTAAGAGGAAAGCACTTTGTAAAATATAAAGCGCCATATATAATAATTATTGGGATGGTGCATGGTGTTGATAAACAGTGATACTTCATGTGCTTAAGCAAAATATCCTTAATGTCTGTTGTAAATATATTTTAAGCATAACATGATAGCTGAATATATTGGAAAACAACAGAATATTTCCCCAAACCTAGAACATTGAGTCAATAATAGTAGTCCTCCTTTATCAACAGATCATTGAAGTGATAATATTCTTATTTTATAGGGGGATATATTTGAGAGCAAATGACTTATTTCAAGTTATTTAGTTGCAAAACTTGAAATCTTTAAGATTTAATCTAACTAGATACCTGTATTTCTCAAAAAGTATGCTTTTATTTCAAATTGTCACACTGACGAGAACAAAATCTGAAACTATGCCAGAGGAGATTTATGTAAAAGAAGCTGTGGCATTCCTGTTATTTAATAACTAACATCTGATGTTCTGGGATTGCTATTGGATATTCTTCAGTGCCATATATCTTAGATGTACATTCAAGTGTGCGCTTTTAGAGTTTGAACAAATTTTTAAATCTAATGCTACAAAAGAAGGAAAATCTTTATTATTCCTGGTGGTGTGTTGTTTAGATTAGGCCTCTTGTTGAAAAGACCTTTAAAATATGAAAGTTATCAAATGCCATATAATAATTTCAGTGGTCCTTTGTCTAATGAGGTTTAACTACTGTTACTATCAAGAGACTTTTATCTAGCACATTCTTCTTTTGACTCTCATCCTCTATATCTCCAAAGCCTCACATTGCAAAATCTGCTTCCTCTGTGCAGTAGAAAGGAAGCAAGACAGTTGTTGCTGAACAGCCCCGTAAATCAATGTTTTCCAACCCTTTGCACAGGCGCTCCAAGCCCACGTTTCCTTTTGGCTTCATTTTCTCAAGACCAACTAGGAGTTAGAGAGAAGGAAGGGATTAGAGAGGCGCTGACCTCTTCTTCTTGTAGCATACACACACACACACACACACACACACACACACACACACACACACACGTAATTCAGAACAAAAACCTATCATTCAATTCAGCCAGTGTTTATCGAGTGCCTGTCTCACTTGATGTAGCAGGGGCTGGGTAGCCTCTGACACTTGCTGTGCCACCTGGGGGAGTCTGACTTTAAGTTCCAGAGATAAGCAGCAAGGGAGTGTGCCTTTGCTCCCATTTTACTCTTTTCTGTTGGAAGGAGGAGCTCAAGTTGTGCAGAAGGATTTACCTTACCCTAAAGTTCCTACACTATTGAAATCCCAGGCCAGTCCCCATCTTTGTCCCCAAGAATACTACAAAAAAAGGAGTACACAGAGGTCATCAGCTTTTAGTTTTTAAATGACCTTGTTGTCTGTAATCTAAGCACATAATACAAAGATGGAATTTTAAAATCTATAAAAGCCAAGGATGCTTCATTTTATTTTCTTAAGAATGATGTTCTTAAACATTTGGAGTGTGCATACATGAATATATAAATATAGATCCTCAGAGAGGGAAGGAGGGTACTTTATTTTCAAAGCTTTGAAAAGAGGGAAAAAACTAAAAAAAAATTTCAAGAATGTGTATAAAAAATAGTATCACTTTTTCCTTGTATTCATTCATTCAACAGGTATTTAAGTACATAGCTTGTGTAAGGTACTTTACTAGACTTACTGCTTCCTTCCATGGTCAAGCTTCCCCATTCACTGACACCTTTATTACCCATCTGACATTTTCGTTGTCTTTGGCCATTGCCTTTCATTTGGGTTTTCTCATCTACAAATGTAAACAGAGTTCCATCTTTCAACTTCTTGTTCATTTTTTCACTCTAAAGCTCTTTAGATATAAGATTTTTTTGTTTACTTGTTTTTCCTTTACCAGTAGTTTAATATTAATACATATTTGTATATTAGAAAGACTAGTGGTATATTCAAAACAGCCTCCAAGATATAGTTTTAAGAATGGCAACTTTGAGAGAAAACCTGCAAGGAAACTGTCGTTTTCTTTTTTACTTTAAAGATGGAATACAAGGCTATTTAAATTTGGGGTAGGGGAGTATTCAAAGCACTTGACTTTGTTGCAAAGGAAGAATATTCATAGAATTTCAGATTAGAACAGGACTGTTAGTAGTTTCAGTAGGATCTTAACCTAAAATGATGAACCAAAGATTTGTTTTCTCTTTTGTTAATAATGTTCTTCAGTTTGAGCACCATCCTTTTCTTTGTTGGCTTTATTGGTGTGTGCATTTTGTTCTCATAGCAGCCAACCAGAACTGAAGAGTGCTGAAATACACCTGGAGAGAATTTAAGATGGTTTTAGAAATCTGTAAAACAGCATTTTTTTTTTGTTCAGAACTTATAACATTTTATCTATTATTCTGAGACTTAATTGTGTTTTCTCTCTTTCAGTCTGCTTTACAGGAACTTGAAGAATTGAAACAGATTGTTCCCAAAGAGTCTCTCGTTTACTTCTTAATAGGAAAGGTAAAAACTGGAGCTGTAATCCTGAAATAAGACTTTCACAAAGAATAAGTCTAAGATGCCGTGCTCTGGGGAAATAACAATTAAGCAGGCGACAGCACTCACATAAGGAACAGATATATTATAGAAAAGAAGATGTTAAGAAAATACATGACCAAAACACATAAGCAAATACTTATCTAAATTGTAACTCTGGTTTGGAGATTGGAGTGCAGAGAATACATTAATCGGGGGGAGCATAGAAGAAAGCTGAGCAATTTTAAGATCGAAGAGAGAGATGAAGAAAATTTCATCAGGATTAATGCATCTTTTTTAAATGTTACAAATGCACATTAATTGCTAAGAAGAGCATTTCTTGGTCCGGTGTTTTGAGATTTACTGAAGTTTTCTGTGTTTTCCTTTATTTTATGCAACATCATATATTTCATTTGCCAGAAATGTGCCACATTAGGGATTTTGGAAAGAGAAAGGAAATATGGAACGATAGAAAAGGGAAACTTTAGGGTAGGTGCTTAACTCTGAAGATTTGGCTACACATTTAATAAGTATGAGAATGTGACATTCGATTGCTTTCTTATCAACTGAGACCTTTAATAATAATATTGCCATCATTATCTCAAAGTTATATTTCATTTTAAAGTGTGGAAAGCACTTCTTTCATAACTTCCAATCCACAAGCATTATGTGCTAAGCACCTAATACAAAAAAGTGAAATAGTCCCTGTTCTCAAGTAACTCCATTCTAGTCAGGGGAGAACAACTTGTACATGTACGTGCATATCCAAAGAGATACAAGGTAATTTGGGATGAGGGAAGTGTTGGTAGCTAAAGGATCATGCAAAGTTTCATGTACAAGATGGCAGTTGATCTGGGCCTTGAGAGAACCTGGAGGTCCTAAAGAGATGAAGTGCAAAGACGTGAAGACAGGAATGTGGTGCCTCAGTGTATAGACCAGTGAGTCATTTTCATAGAGATGACCCTTGAACCTGTGGAAGATAATGAAGGCGCCAATCCAAGGGAGAATTTGTAGAGTAGAGAGAGAAGAGGCCAAGACACGGCCTTGGCAATACCTGTGTTTAGGGGCCACGATAGGATGATCCGCAGAATCTGAGCAGAGTGGTCAGACAGGTAGGAAAAGGACAAAGAACAGTGTCACCATCAACAGTATTCTTTGTGTTCAGCAGTGTCCAGTGCTGCAAAGATTTCACAATAGGTGTTTAGCTCACAAAACATTACTATCCCCAATATACAGTGATGAGTGACATACCCAAGGTTACCCCTAGGTATTCAAACCCAAGTCAACTCAGTCCAAGCCCAGTATACTTTTCACTCCATCATAATTTGTGGCAAAGGGACACTGTAAAGGCTTGCAAGGCCACTCCAATAAGGAGTTTTGACTGCCTTTATACCTTTAAATCACAGAGTTGGCAGGAGAAGAAGGCTGCTGAAGCATGGTGGCAAAGTCCAAGGAGTTAGATGAACAGAACCATAGAACAAAATTCAATACCCTTTATCTACTGGTATAATCAGCCGAAAGGTTAATATTTAAGCCTCATCAGAACACAAAGCAGTTTTTCAAGACTACAAAATTGGACACTTATTGTTTCACCTTGGCACTACATTGTCCAAACACTCCTAGTACTTGTTTAATGATTATGTGATTAGAATTGGGTCACTCCTCTTCTTTTCATTGGCTGTCCTTTTCAGTGTAGAAACTTCTTTTGTCAGCAGCCTGAATTTGTAACTGCCACATCAGGCTATTCCTCTCATTGGTCCCAGGGCCTTCAGACCTTCTGAGCTCCCAAAGTTTCTGCCAATCCTAGGATAATTGGATTGTCTTAGTGTGGTAGAAGAAGGAGCAAATGGTATTGGATCAGGGCTGAAGGGGTGGGGAGGGGTACTACAGAATTTAGAATTTAGTTCTCCCATCATAGTTGGGAGGTTCAATGCCTATCTTCTATAAAGTCCTGCCTAAATCATAAGATTGAAAATTTAGATCTAGGAAGGACCTTAAAGATCATCTAATCCAATCCCCTGGTTTAATAGTTTCAGAAACTAAAGCTCAGAGAGGTTGTCACTTGTCCATGGTCTACAGTAACAGAGCCTGGACTAAAGTTGTCCAGCTATCATTGAGCATAACTGTATTCCTTGAACTTTGTAATTCTAAATCTGACCTCTGAGATGATTGAGACCTGCCTGCATATATCAGGCACTCAATAAAATTTTAAAAGGATGGTTTTATCTCTTGGTACCTTGGAGATTTCCTTGATACTCCTGCAGTTTGCCTTCTTAGTTGATTAAAGATGGTTGGCATTCCTGACAGTATACCATGAAGAAGCTAATTAGTCATGAGGAAATTGAGGATATGCTTACAATTTTAGAACTTTGCAGTTGTGAAGGACCTCAGAGATAATCTAATCCAGAGCCCTTATTTCTTTTTTTTTTTCTTTTTTTTGGAGGGGGGAAGGCAGGGCAATTGGGGTTAAGTGACTTGCCCAAGGTCCAACAGCTAGTAAATGTGTCAAGTGTCTGAGGTCGAATTTGAACTCAGGTCCTCCAGACTCCAGGGTCGGTGCTCTACTCGCTGCGCCACCTAGCTGCCCTGAGCTCTTATTTCATACATGAGGAAAATGAGGCCCAGAGAAAGCAAGAACCTTGCCCAAGGCCAATCAGGCATTAAGGTTAGGTTCCAGGGAAACATATTCTTGAAAAGTCCCTGTCCTCAAGGAGCTTAAATTCTTTTGGGTAAACAGAACATACACATATAAATATACAAAACATATACATGATAGGAGGTAATTTTTAAAGAGAGGCTCCAGCAGCTTGGTGGGAATCAGGAAAGGAAACTCAATAAATATGAAGCACCTACTTAATTTGCCAGACACTGTGCTAAGTGCTCAGGATACAAATAACAAAGAAGACATCTCTTGCCCTCAAGGAGCTTACAGTGTAATGGGGGAAGACAACACACAAAAGGAAGCAGAAAAGCAAGGGGAAGCAGGGCACCAATGGGCATAATGTCCATTGAAGAGCAAGCGGAGGTGCTGGTGAAAAATGGAGTTAACCTGGAAAGTTCATATATGAGACTTGGGAGAAATTGATTGCTCTAGTCCTCCACTCAAAGGGGAAAGGCAGCTGAGGAAGTTGAGGGTGGTAGGTATCAAAAACTGAGTCAAGCATCATGGTGATCAACTTAACCTGAGAGGCATTGAATGTTCTATGTGAGGAACAACAAAAAGGTCAATTTTACTAGACCATAGAATTAGTGAAGGTGAGTGATGTGTAAAAGATAGAAAGGTATGTTGGGGCCAGGTTACATAAGGGGTTTTAAATGCCAAATTGAAGAGTTCATATTTGGTACTAAGGATAATAGGGGAGTTTATTGAGTAGGGGAATGCACTGTATGAATCAGACTTGTGCTTTAGGAAAATCACTTTGGTGGCTGTGGGGAGGATGGATTAGAGAGAGTAGATATCTGAATCCGAAAGACCAATCAGAAGGCTGGCCAGAGGCAATCAGAGCCTGAACCCAAATGATTGTGGATAGAAAGAAGGGGGGTAGATGAGAGAGGTTGTGAAAGAAGAATTGGCATGATTTGGCAACTGATTTAGATATGGGGGAGAGAGCGGGAGATAGGAAAACTAGTTACAGAGGTAGCTAGTTTATACATTGAAAAGCACACTGGATGTGGGCTCAGGAAGTCCTGTATCAAATGCAGCCTCAAGCACTTAATAGCTGGGCAAGTCACTTAACCTCTCTCTATGCCTCAGTCTCCTCATCTTTAAAATGGAGGTGATAATAGCACTTACCTTCCAGGGCTGTTGTGGGAATCAAATGAGATAATATTTGTATAGTGTTTTGCAAAATGTAAAGCTATAAATGCTACTAGCTCTTATCGTGACTCTGAAGTTCCAAATCTGGGTGACTGCAAAAAGCACAATATACTTGACTGTGTTGGGTTTGAGATGCCCATGAGACATCTCATTTAAAAGATCCAGCAGGGACTTAGTGATCCAGGACTGGAGCTAAAGAGAAAGTGCTTTGTCTTTCCCTACTGTATGTATAAGGACTATATTTGTCTTATAGAAGGAATTTTATAGAATCCCTTCTTTCCCTATCATTAGACTCAGTTTGTATGATATTGGAATTTTCTTTTTTTTTTTCTTGATAGAATTCATTTGTAAATCCATCTGGGTCTGGAATAATTTTGGTTGAGAATTCCTTCATGAGTTACGGAGTTTCTTTTTCTGAGACCTGATTGTTTTAATTCTCTATTATTTTATTAATATGTATATTATATTTTGTGTAAGTATTCATCTATTTCATCTGTCATCTTTGTTGGCAAACAATTGGGTAAAATAGTTTCTAATTTGATTTTCTACTTTTTAGAAAACATTGGATTAGCTAATAGTTTATTTTGTTAGGTTCCCTTTCCTTTTTTTTTTTTAAATGGCTCAATTTTTTTTGCTTTCAATTTTAACCTCTTCTTTGGTTTTCAGAATTGCTTTTGTGTTTGTTGAAGTTTTTTTCATTTGTTGCCTTTCTAATTCTTTTCTAGGTGCATGCCTTTTCATTGATCTGTTTTCTTCTCTCTTTTGTTGGTGAAAGTGTTTAGTAATACATATTTTCCCCTCAGAACAACTTTGGCTTCATCTCAGCACATTGTCTTGTAATTGGCATTTTATTGGATGAAATTATCGATTTTATTCTGTGATTTTTTTTGACCTATCAATTATTTATGATTGAGTTACTTCATCTCCATTTAATTTAGATCCTTTCTTCAAATACCCTTTATCGTTTATACTTTTTTTCTAATCAGGTAATTAACTAAGACCTGAAGGGTCAAGTCTTCTCTTTGGCATATACTGACCATTTGACCATTGGCAAATTGCTTCGTGATTTTATGAACAAAAATAAATCAAATTAAAAAGCATCAACAATTCACCTACATATATATATATGTGTGTGTAGGGTGTGTGATATATATATATACATATATATATGTATATATGTAGGGTGAGTGTGCATGTGCGCGCGAAGTATAGTTAGCCTTCCTTCAACTTTCATCTGGCGAGACTTTTTTTTTGTATTTCTCAAGGTACCTGGGCCTTTGTTCATTTACAAACCCAGTGCAACAGTATGATTGTTAATTACTTATTTGATCAAGATTTTATTGGCAAAATGCTTCTTCCATTAAAATGACTTTAGGAGATGGTCTTCAGCAGTTACTGTGGCCATCATTCTGTGATGATGAATGCCTCCAGGCTTGTCTTCAGATTATAGATGTAGTCATTAGGTTCATATTCAGAGCCTTGCTCACCTGTGTTCCAATAGCATAGCTCCCAAGAATTCATTGTAATATAGCATCTTATTAAATATATTTGTTAGTGTTAGTTAAATTCGATATTGAGACAATACATTTTTTAAAAGCTTGCGATCCAGACTGTTGGCTTCTGTAGCATATGAGATCTGCTTGATATATTTACCATGATCATAAAGAAACGTCTCAGGTATGTTCCTAACATCCATTCATCTGTGTTGAAAGGTTAGGTTAATCATTTCAAACAGGACATAGGTTAAACTATATCACCTAATAGTATAAAATAGTGTAATTAGGGTTGCCTTATGCATTATGAAAATGCTTCCTTTCCACTATACAGTGCAATGTATTGCTTCACACATAGAAGATCGACGTTTATCTCTTCAGCAAAGTTCATGTATATTTCATTGGTGTGAGAACTCTCCGCCTTCTTGCTGTCTTGTGCCATCTCACTGGAGACCTTCCTTTGCTTTTTCCGATATCTCTGAGAGTGTCGGTATGGCATTCTGTATACATTTATTTTTCCAATTATACACACATACATACACACATAACACACACATTCTCACTTTTGTCTTTTTCACTGATTCTCATCGAATCATTAGTAATCGTTAGTAATATGCTTCATGCAGCCTACTTCCATTGCCCTTTGGGTGACTTATAAATTTGATTTTCCTGAGATACATTCACTGTATACTGTGATCTGCAAGCATAAAGTGTTACCAGAATATTGTTGCTAAAAAATATGAGCTTTTACAAAGAATGTAGATAAAGTACACGACCATTGATTGAGGAACGACCAAACAGTTTGTAGTACATTAATGTAATGGAATATTACTGTGCCATAAGAAACAGTGAACATGCAAAATTTAGAAAAGCGTGAGAAGACTAATCTGAACTCATGCAGAGTTCAAGAATAGTAAGCAAAACCAGGAATATTATGTACACAATGACTACAAAAATGTAAATGGAAAAAGAAAAAAAAAAGCCGAGTGCCACAAAATTTTAATGACCAAGCTCGAAATCCCTCCCCCTGCAAAGAAGGGGAGCTATTGATATCATATCGTATCCTCAGACTTAGTTGATGCACTAGTTACGTTTGCTAAACCATTTTCTCTTATTTTTATTCTTTGTAACCAAAGGAAAGTGGGGAAATATATATACATATGTATGTATATGTATATATAGAGATATTATATAAATGCGATAAAAAAATTTCTAAGTTTTTTTTGTGTGTGTCAGCAAGCAAACTGGGATCATTGAAAGCTGTATGCAGTCTGATTTGATTTCCTATTCAGTTCTAGGCCCAAATCACTATCTGCAATTCCTATACTAGATCATGGGATTATAGCTTTAGACCTGGAAGAGATCTTACTAGGGGAAGACAATACACAAAAGGAAGCTGTAAGGGGTAGGAGAGTGTTTCTAGCAAAAAGACCAAATGGAGCTGCAATTGGTAAATGAAAATCCTTGGAAAAGTTTGAATCCTCTATAAAAGGATGTCTGGGGGTAGGGGAAGGAGGAGGGCCCTCATTGCTCAGTTTTCCAAACTTAGAGGAAAGGCAACTGAAGATGCTGAATTAATTTTCAAGATGATGAGATTTGAGGTGTTGAGCTTATCTTGGGGGAGGCAAAATATTCATGGAGTCAAAACCAAGCAGAGCAGCTGATGGCAAATGATTATTTAATGACCTCTAGCATAGATGCCTGTATGATTTTAGCAGGCATAAGAGGTATTGTTAATATAATATCCCCTACCAATTGGATTACAATCATTTCTGCTCATAGTCTCCTACCCCACCTTGAAATGTAATCTTCTTTGTAACAACTGAAAACAATGAAGTATGATTACCCAATGTACTAATTACAGCTGATAGTGTCTCTAACATTCTTCTCTGGTAGTCCCCTACTTCTCTAATGAGAAGACAAGTTTTTTATTGTCATTTCTCTGGGACCATTCTGTTAATCAGAATTCAACTTCCTTTTAATGACATTTTCATTTACATTGTAATATGTGGGTGTGTGTGCAATTTTTGCTCTGCTTATTTCACTCTGCATCATAAAGTTAATCAAAATCTTGTTTCTCTGAATTCTTTATTCATAATTTCTTACTGTACTATATACATTATATACCTACTTTGCATTTATGTATCATAGTATAGTCAGTCATTCCTCAATTAGTGGGCACCCAAATAATGGGTTGTTACAGAAAGTAATTGCTATGAATGTCTTGATTTATATTAGGCCAAGGTTGGGAATATAGAATTTGACAAGATACTGAAGACCGTAGGGACACAAGTTACGTTTTCATCACTATTGACCATTGGAGGCAAGGATTGCATGAAAGGTTATTTTGATAAATGAACAGCTAGCTAATTAGGCGATGTTGAAGAATGGGATTTGGATTTCTGGATCAAAGTTTAAAGTATAGGGACAAGAGATTCCTGGCCAGAGATGAAGTACACCTAAGAAAGGTGAATAAGAGTAAGTTAGGTACCCTAGAAAGTAGCTATAAAAAAAAGAACAATAGTTAAGATTCCCAGAAGGCCATTACACACAAATGCCCAAAGTTTAAGCAAGAAGAATTAGAATTCCTCATTTGAGGAGAATGTGACCTTGTAGTGTCACTGAGACATGGTGGGATAAAGCCCATTACTGGATCATGGCTCCAGATAGAAATAACTTAATTCAAAAGAAATGGGATATGTAATAGGAAAGATGGGCTAACACTATATTAAGAATGTATCCTCATGTGAGGAAATCTGAGAAGCAGAGGGAGAAAAGATGATGGAGAATAAAGATCAGTGAAAGGAGAAATTGAAGCCATTTTATCATTGGAGTATACTGCAGAGGGAGAGAAAGAGGAAATAAATGAGGATTTGTTAAAACATCACAAATCTAGTATAGAGACATGGCATGATAGTAATGAGGGACTTCAGTTATCCAGTTATCTCATAAAGCACTCTACCAAGACAAAGTAGATTAATTTCAAAGTCAAAAGGCAGAGGAAGCCTCAAAGGGAAATTTTATTCTAGATCTTATCCTCACTAACAGGATTGCTGAGTTAGAAATAATGGGAAGCCTGGGCTAGAAGTGACCATTTTATTCTAGAGTTTGTGATAGACAAGAAGTCTTGGCATAGTCTTGAGATGAGGTTATAGAAAAGCCCACCTTAAAGGATTTAGAGGATAGATAGGTAGGGTGCCATTCTTCAGTTTTCTTCTTTGGGTCTAGTCAAAGAATACAAGAAATTTACCTTTCTTTTTCTCAGCCTCAGGTCATGATGAGTTTAAGCATTCCTAACAGTATTCTTGTATAGCTGTCACATTTTGTATTCATTCTTAACCTGTTCTTGCTTCCAACTTTGATACAAATCTTAAAAATCTGAATTGGTTGGTGATTTCCCTGTGTTTCCACATTGGTCTTAGGCAGCTCCACTCTTTACTCATCAGTGAGATTGGTTATCTTCAAAATACCAGTTTTCTTCTTATCCCTCCTGACTTCCCCTGTAGAATATTAATCCATAGAACTCTGCCTATCCTTTCTCTGAAGCTTTTGAAATCTGCTTTCCTGAAATACAGATTATGTCCAACTATGTCTGACTTTCTTTTCCTTCTCTATCACAAATCCTACCACATCTTCCTCTCCCGATTGCTGGATTTCCTTATATGAGTGTTTGCCATGCCGTTTTGTCCCCGTCTCTTACTTATCCTGTTGCTTTTGAGTAACATTTACCTTTCCAGACATAAAAGATGTTCTACAGAAGACTACATTATTACTATCACACAGTTGACCAAAAATAGAGGAACACAAGATCTTACTGTGCTTGTTGCTTATTTTTTTAAAAAATAAAGTTATTTATGTTTTTTGTTTTATAGTACCATAGTTTTCCCTTCTTTCCCTCACCAAGAATCATCCAATGTAATAAATAACATCTTAAAGACCAAAAAAAAGACAGAATTCAGAAAAAACTAATCAGTGCATCAAAAAAAATCTGAAAATATGTGCAGTGTACATACACACACACACACACACACACACACACACACACACAGTGTCAGAGTGTCTATATGCTCTCCAAAGGCATTCATTCATCACTCTCAGGGAGGAGATCTAGCTCAGAGCCCAAATTAAAGAGGGGAGGAATCCTCCTCTCTCTGTAGATAGTGACCTCCAGATGTTCTGGTTTGACATAATCCTGATATCAACAAGCTCCACAACTTTACAGAGCCTCTTAAATTATATCTATAAAAACTCAAAAGTTTAGCCAACTTTCCACTCAAGGAAGGTTTCCTCCACATTGGATAAACCCATTGGGAAATTTATGGGAGGAAATAGATCAGTTGCACAGTAAGGGCAGTCATGGATGGGTAATGGTCTGCACATCATTGAAGAGAACACCCAGTTAGTCAACAATCAAAGATTTAGTAACCTCTACTATGTACCAAGGGTAGGTAGGTGACAAAGTACTAGGCCTAGAGTCAGGAAGACTCATCTTCATGAGTTCACATCTGACCTCAGATACTTCCTAGTTGTGTGACCCTGGGCAAATCACTTAACTCTGTTTGCCTCAGTTTTCTCATCTGTAAAATGAGCTGGAGAAGGAAATGGCAAACTACTGAAGTATCTTTGCCAAGAAAACCCCAAATGGGGTCACCAGGAGTTGGACACGACTGAAAAACAAATAACTGTGTCATGCAGCGTGCTAAATGCTGAGGACACAGACAACAGTGAAATAGCCCCTGCCGTCAAGGAGCTCACATTCTAATGGGAGAAGCAACATATAGGGATGCATATATGTACGCGCACACACCAGCCCACATGAATACAAGGTAGTTTTGGGAGGGAGAGCAGAGCATCTAGGTGTGTCAATAAAGGCTTCATCTAGAAGGAGGAGCTTAAGTTGAGCTTCGAATGAAGCCAGGGAGGCAGCAATAAGGAGAGAGTGTTCTAGTGTTGGACTACCAGTTCAAAGGAATAGAAGAGATAGAGCATCATGTGTGAGAAACAGCAAGTAGACCAGAAAGGCTGGTACGTAGAGTACCTGAAGGGGAGTAATGTGTGTGAAGAGCTTATTAAATTCTGGGAAGAGGAGTTTATAGTTGACTCTAGAGGTTATAGGGAGCCACTCAGATTTTTTTCAGTAAGGAATGACATAGTAAACATGTGCCTTTAAAGGAAAAACACTTTAGCAGCTGTATGGAGGATAGATCAGAGACAGAGATTTGAGGCTGGGAGACCAGTTAAGACTCTTAAAGTAGTCTAATCAAGAAGTAATTGGGACATATGCAAGAGATGTTGTGAAGTTAGAAACAAAAAGTCATTAGATTTGGAATGTCATCTCATTTTATATATATCACTGTTGTAAGACCAAATTTTTTTCTTTGTAATAAGAGCAGCTCTTTGGTTGTTACCCATATTTTGTGCATTTTTGTGTAGACATCTGAAGCTTTTTATTGGTAGATTATTTTTTGAACTTTGACTTCTATAGCTTTCTGGAAGTCTCTATTACTGTTTTTCCTGCTTATCACTGCTAGGCATTATGTTTGCTTGGTAGAATTCATATATTCCAAATATTTACCTCTTCTGTCAAGACCAACCTGTGTCCTACCCCCAGTTGAAAATGATTTCACTTGCTTCAGATTTATTTAGCTCATACTTTGTGTTTTCTGTGCTATTTGTGTACCCGATATGTCCATTCACCCTTCCTTCCCTATTAGATCACAAGCTCCATAAGGGTAAGAACCTTGTTTTGTTTTTGTTTTTCAGATCTTAACATCCTTAGAACCTAGCACAGTACTTTGTTTGTAATAAGGACTCAAGAAGTGTATATTGGATTATATCTACAAGAAAGTCCTCTTGTTAGGTTTTTTGTTTATTTTGTTTTATAATTTCTTAATTAGACCCTTTAAAGTCAGAGATGACCAAGTACATTCCATCAAAGGGTATTAAAGAGCTGTAGATGAAACAGGACACATTAAAATGGGTCCCCCTATCCACTACGGTCATTTTTTAAAAGAAAGATAATTGCAGTAGATTAGCATTCTTTAGCCAGCCATGTAAGCAGCAAGTTCATAGTTGAGGTGACATTCATGAAAAGCCTTCTGCTTCCATTTGTGTGTGTGTGTGTGTGTGTGTGTGTGTGTGTGTGTGTATTGTATTTGGAATCTCCCAGCTGGGAAACACTGGAAGATAGCTGGTACAATTACCAAGACCGTAAGTGTTCTAAGCTAGATCAAGCACATTGATAATTCCTGGTTAAAGTAGCAACTAAAATTTACAAGATCAAGACTCCATTGTGGGAACAGAGGATATAGAATTTGAAAGATAATTCAAATGTGTAGAAAACCAAGGTCATGTGAGATTAAAATATGTCCTCTGTTTTTGCATGGTGGTTTTTGCTTCAACAAAAGAGCATGTTCTGTATTTTAGATCTAAGATTATAGGAAATGAAGACCCCAAAGTCTGAAAACAGCCCCCCATGGAAGATCTCCATTGCACTTGGAGAATGGCTTTTGAAAATATTGAAAATCAAAGAAAAAAGCATGAATTTAGGTGTAATGTAAAAGTACATTCAAATTGATCAACTGACAACTTAGAACATATAATAGGAGCTCGCTTTAAATTTAAAAAGTTGTGTTCTTTATAAATGAAGTCAGCAACATAATGAAAAATGTAGTTTCAATATTGTTTTTAGGTTTACAAGAAGCTAGGTCAAACTCATCTGGCCCTGATGAATTTCTCCTGGGCAATGGATTTAGACCCTAAAGGAGCTAACAATCAGATTAAAGAAGCAATTGACAAGCGTTACCTCCCAGATGATGAGGAACCCATAACTCAAGAAGAACAGATCAGTGAGTGTTATCCATATGAATCAGGTTTGTATTTCTAGCTCTAAACCAAAAAAATGTGGTATATCACATGGGAATCCCCATTGGGATAACTTAAGAGGTTTTCAGACTATTATAACAATAAAAACATATCACACACACCCACAAATATATAAATAGAAATAAAAGAAACCATGGCTATATTGGGTATTGTCCATAGAACTGACTTGACCTTTTTGCAAATCATAGTAAATGAAGGAAAAACTTAAACACTCTTCTAACTCAAAAGAAGGCAATTCAAGTAGCCCAATTCCACAAATATTTATTAAGCAACTACTGTGTGCCAGACAGTGTGATAGATTCTGGGGCTATAGAGACAAAAATAAAATTCTCTCTAGAATCATATGTTCTACTAGAGGGGTTTCACTCTCCTGGGAAATGTTTGCAAGGAAGATATTTTAACAAGGTGTAGTAGAGTGTCAGACTAGCAGTCAGGAAACATGCGTTCCAGCCTTTGTTCCCTTGATAATTTGTTTTGTGACTTTGAATAATTTATCAGGTTTTCACTTTGGTTTCCTTCTGGAAAATGAGACTGATGTTAAGAAGGAAAATTGCAATAATAGAAGTAATAGCACTTCGAAATATATTGAGAATTATTTGTGTATTTTAAGTTATAAAAAGAGCATATTTCTGAGGAAATAATTATTGAAATGCTAATGTGACTAATACTATATAAACTTAAGAATAAAAAGAAAAGGAAAGAAGGGAGGGAGGAAGTTTACCAATATTTAATCTCCTATTTTCCTCATTTTACAGTTGAGCAAGGTGAAGCAGACAGAGGTTAAGTGACTTGCTCAGAGTCATATAGCTAGTAAGTGTATGACGCTGGGTTTGAACTCAGGTCTTCCTGACTCCAGGCCCAGCACTCAGTCCATTGAGCCACCTTGTTGCCCTTTTAGAACAGTAATTTAATTTAAAAATGCCTTAAATCGATTGCTTCTTTCAAAGATCAAGATGAAATCAACTGTTAAGTACCACCCAACTTTTTGGTAACACCAAATAGTGGTTGATGTTATCTGCTACTTGGAAGTACCACTATATAGGTTGATGGACATTAATAAACAGCTCATAACAACCAAGTATATAAAATTCAGTTAAGGAGACATTCTGTCTCCCTTGTTTAAGTGGGCAAGCATTGATTGGGATTTCTCCTTTGTTTTGTTTTTAACTTTTAGGGTAGCCATCAATAATAGTAGGCATAAAATAGTATTTACAGAATTTTTTTAATTGGAATTTTAAAATAATAACTAGTTCAAATCTGTTGGAAACATTGTAGAAATTGTTCCCATTGAAGTGTATTCCTATAGCACTATTTTCTATGTCACTCTTTTGGCATTGTATTGGTATTCATCTTTTTAGATATATATACACTGTTTTCCCAACTAGATCATAAGCTCTTTGAGGGCAAGAATAATTTCATGTGCCTTTTATATGTTCAGTTTGCTGTAATAAGACCCACACAGCAAAAAAAAAAAAAAAGACCCACACAGCATGAAATATGAAAAGTACTTGATTTGGCAGTCAGAAAATCTCTGCTTGCTAGTGATGTGACATTGGGCAAACCACTTAATCTCTTTCTGAATCCCATCTGTAAAATGAGTATAATACTGTTACTGTGACATTCAAAATGTTCAAGAGACATAGTTTCTGGGTAATTGTTTTTTAATAATGTTTGCATATTACCAATAAAATGAGTCAGTGACATTCTTGAATGCCAAAGATACGTCATGACAGTGGGCTAACAGTTTATATGTCCTTGAAAGAGTGGGTGTTCCTGAGAGTGGCAATCAACTTTAATTGGTTAACAGTTAATCAGAAGAATGAATATTACAGTGAGAGGTGGACCTATTCTAATGAGGGGCTAGGGATATGACTCTCTTTGGTGTCGTGTACTTCTAAATTGCCCTGCCTTGGGCAGTCTAATCATAAAATTTATTCCCATTCAAACCTGTGTAGAACACAATGGATTTCCCCTCCTGGATGGAGTCTGAACAACACTGAAGAGAAAGTTTGATCTCATTATCAGCAGTGTCCTTCAGAGACTGGACAACCTGCAGGCTTCTGAAAAAGTCCTGGTCCTAATTCAGTAATTGATTGTTAATATGAGAGAGTAATAATCATTAATCTCACTGTTTACCCCATGGTTGGTTATAAGGCAAAAATGAGATAAAACATGTAAAATATTTTATAAAACTGAAAGAATATAAAAATTGCTATAATTATTATTTTATTAGAGTTATATGGAAATCCCATTGTATAAAAATATCTAGTTATGAAGTTAGATTTTTTTTAAGCAATGTTTACCATAAATGCAATATATCTCATTTTTAATAGTTTCCCTTCTGCTATGGCAAAACTTGCTTTCAACAGACAACCCCAGAAACCTCAGATACCTCTCCCAGAGAGAATTTACTTGAAGGTGGTTACCTGTCCAGAGTCATTAGAAGAGAAGACTAAGCAGAGATTCACATCCCCTTGCTGTTTGTTTGTTTTAATAGACATTGAAATAAAGGGCTTTGGATTTCATGTCTGACAGAGAAGAAAGTGTTTTTCTTCACTTCCTTGAATCCACTTTCTTATCCTTGCAGTAAACTCCAATGTCACTTCTGTTTGACATGCTATCCTTGAGTTCCTTAACAGGATAACTTAGTAACCCTCTCTAATTCTGTCCGAAAGAATTGTACTTTATGCAAGGAAGGAAAATATTTAAATATTTGTGTTTAGGATTTTCTTTCATTTTGTCTCGATATAATACTGCTTACTTGTCTTGTTTTCATAATAACAGAGGACATACTTGTTACATAGCTTACTACTGATCACATGTGTTTTTATGTCTTTGTTGTTGTTCTTAAAGTGGGAACAGATGAATCACAAGAGAGCAGCATGACAGATGCAGATGACACACAACTCCATGCAGCAGAAAGTGATGAATTTTAACTTCTGGAAGCCAGACATTTGCACCTGGATGTATAACTAGTGCTGTTATTTCTTCTTGTCCCTCCATGTTCTGAGTCTTCACATCTTGAGCCAGCATTGTCATTGTCCATCACTCACACCAGGAATGTGCCATTTTCATCGGACCCAGACTGTACACAGAATGAATGAATGGCAGTGCAATATTCATCTGCTACCAAGACTGGCTCTTTCACCTATATGAACACGACAGTTTGTGGGGGAAAGACTTTTTTTTTCTTTTGTCTTTTTTGTTTGTTTTTTTAATTCTAATTTTTTTTAAAGCCTCCCTTTGTTGGAAAGCTATCATGGAAGGAAGAGTTGTGTTTTGCCCTAAGGGAACTGTTAGCCAAGGGAAATAGTGATGAACCAGAATTCTTTGGTCTTTCTCCAGAAACTTGTCTTAATTTAGTTGTGTTCTTGGTAAGTGGAGTGACTGACCTTCATTTCCAGGTTCTTCAAGGATGGTGTTGGCAAGTGCTAGATGGAACAATAAAAGACATTGCCTATTACAGAGTAACTTGAATGCCAAGGAATGTAAATTACCTTAAAGTTACAGTGTCTCCTATAAACAAATATAATGGGCATAATCTGGACACCAATGTGTGTAAGAATAAAATGTCCCTCCATACAGTGTAAACTTGCGGTTGGTAAGAGGAGAGTGTCCCAGAACAGCAGCTTTTACAAAATGTTTTTATACCTAACCGAGAGTTTTCAGTTTATTCACCTAGCTTCAAAGTGTCAGTCACTGTTGTTTTGGTATTACAGACTAAAAAAGTTGGTTGTCACCTCTTCTCAGAGCCCTGTGGGATCACCTTTAACATTCAAAGATAGGGTAGTTGCCTATTAAAAGATCAAACGAAGTCCCCTAACTGGAAATAAAATTCATAATAATAAACAATATACAAACACTAAATCAATCTAGAATCTAAGGGATCATGACAGTGGAAGCCTTAATATAATTAGAACCTTTACCATAAACTTGAATCCATATTGTTCAAGACAGTATCCTTCAACTTTTATAAGTGTTGTTTAAGCAGGATGCAAGAATGTGCAATTAATTTTGGGTTTGGTAGTATCTATTTTTAAGGTTCTCTGCTTCTAATTCATTTTCAGAGGCATAGGTCACCAAAATATTGGTTTGGAGTAGGTTAGGTTTAGTCCACTAGAAATTTTTAGTTGAAACATAAGCCAGACTGTATGAAGGTGGCAGAAGTTTTCTCCTGTGTCAAAATAGTGTACAGCAATTTAGGTTGATGGTGTCCCTTGGGGAATGGACATAAGTTTATGATATTTCAGGATTTTAAAGAGCCAATTATGCACAATAAATTGGAAATGATTGAAATTTCACAACATCCTATTTAAGTAGTCTTTAAACGTGTGTTCCTCCTTTATTTTAACATAGGAAATTTTTAGGGGACCTTTAGTAACTTTTTTATTTAGTGCCATTGTCATAGTGTATATCAAATGACAATTTCTTAATGACAGGAGTAGATACAGTTTTGGGTCATTTTGATGAAGGAAAAACTTATCAGCTATTGACTTGTACTTGCTATAACCAAGCTGTGAAAATTAGGTGGATTATAAGAGATATGAAAATTTTTTAATCTATGGATTTACTAATGTTAGAATATGAGTAGACTTTTCATTCACTATTCATCTGCTCTTTTAAACATGCACTAAATCCTGTTGCCAATTAATGCAAGTCAGAGTACTAGATGAAGGTATTTGGTGCCAGAGAGGTATTTCATCAAATTTTTCTACTTGATCCACATATAAGTGTAAGCTCCTTGAGAAAATTGATGAGGAAACCCAGATTGAATGAAAGGAGCACCGCAGAAATTTCCCAAGGGCTGCTGCTTGGATTTCTAGCAGAGTATTGCATTTTGTTATCCACTTGTAGTTCTGTAGCATTTAAATTTAGTCTAGTTTTTCCCCCCTTTTTGCCCAGCCTTAAGCCAGCTGTCTCATCTAGCATTTCATAGAAAGTTTTCAACAGGGGTATTCTTGCAAAACCTCACACTGCACTGTTAGGAGGAGAAAGTGAAGCTAGTAACATTATTTCCTAAACTACAATTGGATACCTTTCTGTACTGGAAGTTTACATCCACTACACCAAAGGTAGAAATCTTTCTGGTGCTAGTCCATTGGAGATGAGTGGAAAATGGTCATTGTCAAGGGCATACCATGAGTGTGGAAGGGAATCCATCAATTTTGTTGGGATCAATCTTAATTTCTTTCTTCCTTTGGCCAGTTTTCGAAGTCATGTCATTCTATGGAGCTTTTCCCTACCCAGCAACAGTCTCTTAATTCTTTCCCCTACCCCTAGTTCCCTTCCTCATTCAAATAATAGGTTGAAAAGGGAGTTATGAAAAAAACCCAAAGAAGAAACTCATTTTTATTGAACAAAAAGTTGTTTCAAACAGCTATAGTTCATTTAGAAGAAATTTTTTAAACTAAATTACTAAATATAACTTAACAGTTTCCTTTTTTCTGTTATATGTATTTTTAATTTTGTTCAGAAGTTACAAGTTGTTGCATTGGAATTCAGTTTTGAAAAATTGCCTTGGAAAGGGTTCTTAACTCGGGAATTTTAGAAGGATAGGAATTCTTCTTCTAAAGTGGATGGTGGTACTCAATAATGAAAGATGTTCCCTGCTTTCTCCATGCTTCATAACTTAAGAAATTTTATTTTTTCCAAGAGCTAAAAAATAACCTTTGAACCATGCTGCTGTTGTACCTTAAACAAAAAAACTCAGTGATAACCAGTATTTAGTCTATTAAAAACACTTTGAAGAAAATAGTTTGGAGGTCTCTGATCTGGAGCATAGTATGGGTATTCACTGAGGAATAAGGTGACTCATTTTCTTAATACAAAACATGACAACATGGTGGGAGGGTGGGGAGGGGTGGGAGGGAGGGATGCAAGTGTGGGTGTGATGTGTACTATTTGCATTGAAACAATGTAATTTTGTGTCTTTCCTTTTTGCTTTTCTTGACTTATTTCAGAAATTGTACAGTCTTTGGGGGGGAAAGTCTTTTCTGTTAATATATTTGCAATTCATTAAAGGATGTGAAAAATCCAAATAAATTACTTTTAAAAACAGTTTATAATCAAGTTGTTAAAGCTGCAAAAACACTGTGCTCTCTGTATTGTAGAACAAGGCACAGTGAAAAATTCATTTCCTACAAAATGCTAGACCTAATTAATATACTTGAACATAAAATAACCGATACTAATTTGTGTTCCCAGTAAATGTTAATGTACCCACTTGCCACCATTAGTTGGCCTTATTTCTAAGGAAGTCTTAGTTCTTAAAATCACCTATTCCACCAATGTCAGGCTAAAATATAACCTTTTTAAAAGGATACATTTTAATCAGAAACTTCATAGAAATAGATAATGAAGTATAAAAATACATTCCACAGTTAAAAATAGTTATGATATGAAAATGTAAAGTACTAATAAAATGACTTGAAAAGTACTGGAGACTTGAGCCAGAGGAACAGGTTAAAGTTTCTAGAGAAGAAGTCGTCCTGTGCCCAGGGAAGCAAAGGAAAAAGAGGACTTAGAGAAGGGTTTGGTAGGAAGGAACCCTGGTAAGGGAGGGAACTTAAGGTCTTGGAAGAAGTCAATCCCAAGAGACGTAGTATATTTCCCAGAAGAGAACAAAGTAAAAAGTAGAAGGAGAAAGGAAGGACAATTTTAGAGATGCTATGTTCAACCCACGACCACCCAAAACCTCCAGTCTTAACATTGCCAAAAATTCCCTTGATTGCTATTTGCTAATAAATTTCAATCCATAAATCCGTAATAAAAATTGAGATAAGTAAGACTTTAAAACTATTCAGCAAGCACCTATTAGATGCTGGGGATACAAAGACAAAAAATAGTCCCTGCCTTCAGGGAGCTGATGCATCATATGCATCATAAGCACAAATAAATACAAATTATGAAAATAATTGGAGGAATGATAAAGAAGGGCTTCATAAAGGAGGGAACATCCCACCTGAGCCTTAAATAGAGCTAGGGGATTAAAAGAAGTGGAGTAGTAGAAGGAGAACGTTGCTAGGCATGGGGGATAACTGATACAAAGTCATGGAGGAGAAGATGAGATGTCATTTATGGGGAACAGCAAGTGGGCCAGTTTGGAATGTAGGATTGGGAGGAAAGGGGATGCTATGTGAAGTAAATATAGAAAGGTAAGCTGGAGCTAGATTGTGAAGGACTTTAAATGCCAGAGGGGTTTCTATTTTATCCTAGAAACAATAGAGGACCACTGACGCTTTTTGAGCAGGAGATTGACACAGTCAACCCTGGAGTTTAGGAAGGTTATTTTGGCATCTATATGGAAGATGGATTGGAGAGGTGAGAGAATGGAAAGAGGGAGATCCATTAAAGGGCTCCTACAGTTATCCAGGTAAGAGTTGAAAAGGAGATTTTGGGTCATGATTGTGTGAGTGGAAAGAAGGCGATAGCAAAAAAATGTGGTAGAAGAATCAACAAAATTTGGCAACTGGATATGGGCACAAGGGATAGAGAAAAGTTGAGGATAACCATATGGGAAACATGATTGACAAGAAAGGATGGTGTTATCCTCTATGGCAGAGGTGCCAAATATGAAACCCACAATACTCCCAAGTGCTGCCTGAACCAGACTGAAATGGGAAATATCTAACAAAATAAAAATACATTAAGACAAATAATGTTAACATGGTTTTCTAAGTTAATATGTGATCTGCAGGGATCCTTGTATATGGTTTAGTGGCCCCTTTTTCTAGTTGAGTTTTAACACCACAGCTCTAAAAGAATAGGATAATTAGGAAGAAAAACTGGTTTAGATGAGTTCCATTTTTGATATGTTGAGTTTGAGCTGCCTTTGGGATAACTAGGTAGAGCTATGCACCAGGCAGTTGATGGGAGGCTGGAGCTCATAAAGTTGGATAAGTAGCTGAATGAATGGATGGCTGAGTATATGAGCATTTGTTAAGCAATTACTATGTAGCAGGGCCTAAAATTTATAGAGGGAGCTGTTGAGATCACGAAGAGTGTAGTGAGAGACAAAAAGAGCTCTAGGATACAACTTTGCATAGGAGTCAAGAAATGGATGATGTTCCAGCAAAGGAGATTGGGGAAATTCTGTCAGACAACAATAGTGAGTAGGTGTGATGAGAGTATTGGGGAAGAGGAGGTGGTGAGCTGTGTGTAATGCTACAGAGAGGTCAAATGAAGACCAAGAAAATGTCTTTGGATGTACCTATTGAGATTGTTAGTAATCTTGGAGACAGCAGTTTCAGGGGGTGGGGATGAAAGCCATGTTATTATTAAGGGTTTGTTTAGGAGTGAAACATGAGGAGGAATAGGTCATGAGTACAGAAAACTTTTCCTAAGAGTTTAGCTGTGAGAGGGAGATACAGAGCTTAAAAGCAGAGGTTCTTAAACTTTGAGTCTTTTTTGTTCATGTGTTCCTTTGGCAACCTGGGGAAGCCTATGTAATGTTTGTAGATGTATAAAACACATGGGATCACCCAAAAGGCCAATTATATTGAAATATAGTTATCAAAATATTTTGTAATACAAGTTTATAGACCCCAAGTCAAAAACCACTTTAACCTATAAAGGGATGGTAGAGTCAAATGCAGATCTTTTAAGAATGAAGGAGGGAATGGGACCAAGGACACAAGTAAAGAGATTGACTTCTGCGAGAGCCATTTATTTTTTTCTTGGACTGGGGCAAAAAGAGAGAATAGGCGATGTTGAGAGAATTTGAGGCATAAAATTAGGGAGATGAGGGAGCTCATTTTCTCTTTAAAGTTTAAGGTGATAATCTGCTGAAAAGAAGGGGGAAGGTTGGTGTGGATGATGAGAAAAGAGGTTTGGAATAGAAGTTACAGGAAGTATGATTATCAGGGAAGAGTAAAAGGATTGCAATGCAGCAAGTTTTTTTTAGTGAACGCAGGCAACAGCTGAATGATTCCCTTCTGGAGTACTCAGTAGCATGTGTTTAGGAGCAGATGAGAACATATAGTGAGGACAACCCAGGATTCAAGTTTGGCAAAGGATTGAGGGACAGAGGACAATGTAGTTGAATTGGTTAATTATAGCATCAAAATTGCAAATGGAGGGAAATGAAACTACACCATGGGTGATGGACTAGAAAAGGAGAGAGGAGATGGAGTGATAGGAGGTTGCGGTGAAGATGAATTTTTTTTTTTACTTTATTTAACAAGTGTTTTCTTTCCTGCCTACCCCCAATTTAAAAGAAGGAAATTATAACAAATATGCAGTCAAGCAAAACAAATTCCTACATTGTCATATCCAAAACTTTATATCTTATTCTGTAACTTAAATCTAATGTTCTTCATCAAGAAATATGTAGCACAGATCATTATTCCAACTATTTCTGTCTTCATCTAATCATACTCATCAGAATTCTTGATCATAAAAAAGTGAAATATTTACAGTTGATGGCAAGATCAAGGATATGACCTCCTATGGCTATAGGAATTAAGTAGATTGAGGAACTGGAAGGTTACAGTGTTTGAAGGGAGGTCAACATATATATTGAGGTTCCCCTAGTATAAAAGCAGGAATTGAGGTGGAGAGCGAAACTATTGGCCAAGCACGGAACTCACTGAGAAAAGAGAGAGAGAACATTCTGAGTGATGGTAGATAGCCGCCAGGATCTGGATTGAGTGATAAATTTAGATATGAACCTTGAAGGTGAAGAGGTTGCTAAATAATGGCAGTAGAGGGATAGTTTGGAAATGGCAATGGAGAGCAAAGATCATTCTGAATCTTCTGATATTCCTGAGTTGTGAGTATTAGAGAAGACACAGCCAAAGGTATGTGTTCATATGTGTGGCTAAGGTGGAGTGAGCATGCAGATCACGGAATCTACGGAAGTTGAGCTGAGAAACAGGAGTATTTGAGGGTTATCAATATGTAAGTTAAGATTTGAGGTAGAGAGGAAGACTGTGGGCCAAATACTAAACTCAGGTAGATAACTTATAAAAAAATCTTTTCCTGTTTTGACTGGGTAAAGGAGATAAAGAGATCATGAAGGCTACTGAAAAAGACAAAGAAAAGGGAAGCCAGGGACACAGAAGATAAACATCTCAGATTTGATGACTATCTGGTTGTCCTACCTTCAACTGGATGGAATTAATAGGAGCTGCACACAGAGGTATTTTTGTTATGCCATAACTGCTAAAGTAATTAATGTCTTATAGTGGAGAAAATTCTAGGATGCAATGAGAATAAGGCATTCTAAATTAATACTACCACATACTACCTTCAGGGAGCCCAAATGTCAAAGGTACAAAGAAAGACCATTGCAATCTAATGATATTTGGGGGAACTGATGCTCTCCAGTACAAAGCATGACTATTCTACCCTCCTTTTTTAAGTGACAACTATGAAGCATAATTAACTAGACTATTCACTTAACAAATAACCCAGGCCTCCTTTAATTTAGCTCTTTAAAAAAAAATGATTTGACCTCTCACTACAAGGAGGGTTTAATATCCTTTATTCCTTGTAAGCTTTGAGAAAAGATTTGATGAGAGGTTGTTATTCCTTTGGATAAAAGTAACCTATTTTCTTTGGAATGTTTTCCTTTAGGGAATACAGCTTTAACTAGGGTGATCCAACTACTGAATGAAATATACAAGACAAATAAATATACAATATATAAGCACTCATATACCATTAGTAGCTAAAAACAACTGAACTTAATGCCTGCTTAATAAGAATAAAATCAGAAGCTACGAAATGGAATACTTTCGTCCCAGTATGACAGCTTCCCTGATCATCTCCTGCCTGTTCCTGCCCTGCCCACATAGTAGCCCCCTTCAGTACTCCCCTTAGTGTCTTGATATTTCTCCCCTATCTCCTGCTCAACTGAATTAATCTTAAAAACTTGATTTGAAGGTACCTTTTTATGATGTTTGCCATAAGCATCAAAATTACTAGTTGTAACCCTGATAGGAAAGAGTAAAATGTATAATGCACACACAAAGATGTAAGAACATCAGAGTAAAATTGTATCTACTTAGTAAATAACTGGATGGCTCTGAGCTCTCCAGGTCTAAGCTGTATCACTTTGCTAAGCCCTTCTTTAGCACCATAAACTAACTATGAAGCTATACCAAGAACTGGTTATCCCTAGCCCCATAGGATGCTCCTGTCCAAGGAGAACTTTGACCTTGCCCTTGGTGAAGGGCAAGAAATTTGCCTCTACGTGGGAGATTTAAAGAGCCATTTGAAAGTGATTATGTTCTTTTAAGGAAGAAAGTAGGTGGGGAGAAGGGGAATCTTATGAGGAAGGGAAGAAGGAAGAGTCTAGACTTGTAATCAAATAGAACCAATAACAGGATGTTGAAATAAAAGAGTAGAGTCTTCTGGGTCACATGATAAGAAGGTTAAACAAGTTCTTCAATCCTCATCCACTTTCAATACTTTCCAACCTAAGAATTATACACAAAACATAAAGTAAATGCAGCTGTTCCTACCAGTTAAGACACCAAGAAGTCTAATGAGGTAACACCCTAATGAATTAATAGCAGAAAAGGCTAATCTTTAGAGCTCATTCAGCTCTTAGTCCCTGAGACCATCCCCCATGCTCTGGAGGAGCATCACAAAATGATCCACAGGCTTGTGCTCTGAGTTCTGTCTACTCAGTAAACTCCTTGGTAGTACTATAGTCTCTGCTAACTTCCAGGGCCTTCACCTTACCATTCTGTGGCAACAAACAACATAATTCAAACACCCTGCCCCCTTGTGGGGCAGATTGTGTTATAGGAAAGCTAGAGTGGCTCTGCCTGTGGCCTGATGCAGTACTACAGTGTTATTCGGCCAGAGAACTGAAGAGCACAGGGAGCAGAACTGGAGCAGAGCACTAAACTTTATGTGAAACTGCATCGAGCCCGAAGGAAAGGAGATTGGCATCTAGCTGGAGACAGAGCCTGAGGCTGGTGTCCAAGTGAGAGGAAGCTGAAACAGCTTTGAGGTCCAGCTCTCAGAGATTCACTATCAAAGGGGAAGGAGTGACCAATGGGAAAATATAAGGAAAAAAACCCTGAAATTACCAAAGCTCTCAGGAGGAAAAAGAAAAAAAAACTTAGTGAAAACCTTTGACGCAAATGAATAAATCAAGAGGGAAAATATATGAAAGGAGAGAAACAAAAAGCAGTAACGTCAAAAGAACATATTATCTCTATAGAAGTGAGATGTGATCTCAAAGGCAGGACATATAGAAACAACTTAAGGATCATAGGTGCCTCAGAAAAAAATCACAATTCAAAACAACTTGAACACCATAATGCAAGAAAACTTCCCAGAACTGCTGAATACAGACATCAAAGTGTCATTTGAAAGAATCCAAAGATCATCTCCACAGAACAAAACAAAAAAAAAAAAAGTATGCTACAAATTTCAAGATACATAATGGTTAAATTTAACAACTCCAATGACAGCAGAGTTTGCAAGCAAGCAGAAGGAAAAATCTTCAAATGTGAAGGAAAGGAAATTTGAATAAAGAAAATATTGTACACTCATCAGAAACCACAGAAGGAAATGAGATAATGTGTTCTCTGAAGAACAAAAGAACTGGATGCAACCCAAATAACATACCATGCACTAAGCCAAATTGCCAATGAGAAAGATGGACATTCAGTAAAAGAGAGTCATTGGAGCCAGTCCTACCTACACCTACAATTATTTGCTTTGCAAACATCCTAGACAACAGAAACACAAAAGAGGTAAATAAATATAGCTACCAAGAAATGCACAAATAAGAAAATTAATTTCTTTAGAAAAAAAGGAAAAAACAGTTAAAAAAAATAAGCAGATCATTAAGAGATTTTTCTCTAAAAGTATACAAGGAGATAAAGTTGAAAATAGAATTTAAATAAAAGAAGTGGTGTTAAGGGAACAGGCCTTTAACGTTATGGACTAAACCCTGACTATACATGAAAATATTTTGGTGAGATTAAACTTCATTGGTAAGGGCTCATAAACAGAGGGAGAGGGAAGAAAGACAAGAGAAAGTAATGTGTGATATACACTAATCGAGCCAATGATAAACAATGAAGGGAAAATAATTCCTATAATTTTTCTCATAAAGACCAGGAGCTATGGGAGAAGGGGTGAAATGGCAAAGGGAGAGATTGAAATGGGAAGTAAAGGGAAGAAATCTTCTTTCAGTGGTGGGAAGGCATCCTAACAATCCTCCCATGGACAGAGAAATATGGTCTACAGTTAAGATATGGGCACCTCACAATGGGAATCATCTGCAGAGATTTGGTGATCAGAGAGAGCACCTATGAAAATATTGTGCCTCCATGGACAGCATCATCCCTCAGGAATGGAGGAATCAGAGTTCCCAGAGGCTACCAGTATTCAAAAGTGTGGTAGAGCACAGATCCAGAAAGGAGATTTCCTGGCAAATGGGAAGAAAAATGATGATGAGAACAGGGCATAAAAATGGACCTCATGATCAAAAGCACAAGGAAATTTCTACCATGGGGTAATACTATCCTCACTACTCCCTGTCGGAATTGATATTTCTAAGAAAAAAGAGTAGGGGCAAGCCTACAAGGCAATACCATATAAATTGTTTAGAAGAAAAGATTCAAAATAGGTACTTTAGAAAATAAAGACTAAGGAAGGGGGGAAGCTAAGTGGAGCAGTGAGTAGAGCACCAGCCCTGGAGTCAGGAGGATCTGAGTTCAAATCCGGCCTCAGACACTTGACACACTTACTAGCTGTGTGACCTTGGGCAAGTCACTTAACCCCAATTGCTCTGCCTTCCACCTCCAAAAAAAAAAATGAAGGAATAAATATAAAGACCAGAAATCATTGGATGAAAGTTTAGAATAAACAAAAAGAATTGACAAAGAGAATGAGGGAAATAATTTTTAATTAAAAAAAACTATTTTTGAAAAATTAACAAAATAAATTGAAGGGTTAGGAGAGGAAGGGAGATTTTAATTGACTAACTAAGGTGGGAAATGGGAGAATTAGAGAACTAGATATATGAAAGAAAGAAAAAGGCAAGAAATTAAGCAAAACTGGAGAAATGGGTGATGAATGGGAAGGAGGTGCTTGAGAGTGAAGGGAAGAGAATTTGCCTTAAGTAAATCAAGCAAAAACGACTGAAGAGAACAAGTAAAAGGAAGAACAAAGAAAAATTCTAATTAAAAAAAATATTGGAGGCAAATAGAGGAAAACATAAACATAACTCATGACTTTACATTTGAATGGATTAAGCAACCAGGTAAGAACAAAAGAGAGCTACAGATCAGAAAATAATTCAAAACCTGACAATCTCTAGCTTACAAAAAATATACCAGACTTCCAGGTCATGTGAGCATTTAAGGCTGGACATTTTCTCTGATTTCCATGACCTTTCAAACGTCTCCAAAATAAAAATTATGTCCAAAGATGAAGTAGTTTCAGTTCTTTCCATGATCTAGGATACCTAGAATCCAAAAGAAGGTTAAAAAAAAATACCCCATACCCACAGATCCTGAGCTCACTTGGCACTCTTCCCCCATCTCCCATGCAACAATACCCACTCTTACACCCTCATCTCCTCTCCCTTTTCCAATGCATGGAGACTCTGGTTCCAGGCTGGGGAAGTATGCTTGGACCTTGACAGCTAGCTTGGCCATAGCCCTTGAGGAGAAAAAGCCTGGAGCTGCAGCTTGGTAGCTCTGATCTTACTGGTGCCAGGGAAAACAGCCTGCAAAGCTCTGAACTGCCAGTACTAGGACAAACAGGCTCTGAACTTCCAGAGATCTGAGAAAAAGAAATATGGGGAAAGTCACCATAACAGGAAATTGTTGGGAGGGGAAGGAGAACTGTGCAGCACTCCACCAAGCCTGAGAAAAAGGGCAAGGCGCCTAACTTGGCCAGTTCTATCTACCCAAAAGTCATTTGGAGCAGAGACAGTCTGTTGAACCATGCTCAGTATGAGAGAAGGCTGAGACACTTTGAGATCTAGCCCTCAAGAAGTACACACACACACACACACACACACACACAAAATCAGAGGAGAAGGAGTCGGAAAGTGAGTGCTAGGGAAAATAAGGGGGAGAAGGGCAGACCAAAATTACCAAAAATTTCAGGAAGAAGAACACTCAAAGACCTTGAACACAGACAGATAAATAAACAGGGAAAACAGTAACAGAAAGAAACATGGCCTCAAAATATAGTAAATGAGTTCAAGTATCTTTGAAAAAATACTGCAGAACAACGGAAAACAATCCAATACTTGATGAGATAGAGGACCGTGTGGAATGCAAAGAGAACAAGAGACTACAACATGCTTCTTCTGAGTGGTTCAAAAGAGAAATGAGAATTATGAGACCAATTCTTATGTCCTAGATAGCAAAAATAATAGACAGAATAGATAAACTGGAATCTGTAATGATAGATCCTACAAAAGAGAGAAACAAAGAAACAATAGATTAGGAATGCAAATACACAGAAATGAAGGACAATCTAGAAGAGAAGCAAAAAAAAAAAAGCACCAAACAAACAAACCCAGTAACATTAAAAGAAAATATGTTCACTATAAAAGCAAAACATACTGATCTTGAAGACAGAGTGAGTCAGGACAACATGAAGATCATAGGTCTCCCAGAAGAAATGACAGGACAAAAAAACCTTAATACCATAATGAAAATGGAAAAGAACTGTCCAGAACTTCTGAACATAGAAAATGAAATTCCAATTGAAATAATTTACAAATTGCCTCCAAGAAAACAAAACAAAACAAAACCCAAGGGTGCAAACTCCAAAATACGTAATGGTTAAATTTAATAATTCAATTCAGAAACAAATTCTGCAAGCCATCAAGAGAAAGACCTTCATATACAAAGGAAAGGACATTCAAATAATGCAAGACTGTACTGCACCCACTAGAAATGTAGAAGAGAATGGAATAGTATGTTCCAAAGAGCAATGGAGTTCAGGGTGCAGGCCAGGGTGACCAACTCTGCAAATCTAAAATTAGCCATATAGGATAAAAATGGATGCTCAGTAATAAAGAAGAGTTTGAAACATTTTTAGAAAGAAACCAAGACTGAAGAGATTATTTGCTTCTTGAACATCCCAAACAACATAAATATAGGCATAATGAATAAATGCATCAGGCAAAGACAGCAACAGAGTAACAACAGAGGCCAATAAGAGACTTCTTGCTAAATGTACACAACAAGACAAGTGAAAGCAAAAGTTGAGTAGAGATAACCAAAGAGGTAGACTGGGGGCATTATGGACAGAATCTGGAGACACCTTGCCAACAGGTGAATTAATGTTTCTTTGTGGGACTATATTACAAGACGGGAGGATATATGAAATGAGGGAAGAAAAGGGGAGGATAGAGAAGAGTGTGTGATGTGCCATGATGAAATCAAGGGCTAGAAATGAGGGGAAAGTGGCTTATTTGATCACAGAAAGAGAAGTGTCCAGAGGAGAGTGGGTGGGAGAAAGAAGAAGGCCTTACCTTGGAGGTGGGAGGGGGGTCCACTAATGGGCGAAGGGAGATGAGTACCTTACACTGGATGAGGCATTGGGGATTTGGTGCTTTAAAAGTCTAATTGTCCTACACTGGAATGGGGTAATTTGAAACTCTGTACTTGGAAAAGTGGGAGAGCATGAAAACAGGAGATTTTGAGGCAAATGCAGAAAAAAAATGATAAACAGGGGAAGGTGCAGATCATTGAAGGAGCTCCATAATCAGAGATGTGGTAGGGAAGGCGTCCTACCATAAGGAAGTGTCCTCCCTGACACGTGCAATAATTGGCCTTGTTCTGGGAAGGAGGCATGCTGGAAAGGGGAAATCCATGGCACAATCCCTATAAGGAAGTGGCAGAAATCAAGAGCCTAGAATACATGAGAGTTTTGACTGCATGATGCATGAAGAAAGAAGACAAGATAATTTATAGGAATCATTAATCAGAGAATGAGGGTATAGAGCAGACCAAAAGGATAGATCATGAAGAGAGTTAGAGAAATCCTTTTTGGAAAGGGGTGCAAAAAAAATGAAATTAAAAAAAACTAATAAGCAGGAATAGTTGTATGGAAGGGAAGGGATATCTATTTGACCAAGAGGAAAAAAGGGGGCAAGAAATATATAATCAGATAAAAGCAAAAGGAAAAAAAAACAAAGAGAAATAGGTAACAATTAAGAAAAGGGGATCAGGAGTGAAAGGAAAAGAATTCTTGGAAACAGGGCTACCTTAAAAAAAGATTAAAGTAACAGAAGGAACATGTCGTGTTTACAATTGAAGGGTGGGGAAAGTCATACCTTAGAGAAAAATAATTTTAGACACAGAGGAAAATATAAATCTCACTCTTGCAATGTTAAGTGTGAATGGATTATGCTATCCATATAAATGAAAAAGAGTGACATATGGGATTAAAAAAAACCCTACAATCTGTTGCTTACAAAAAACACATTTTAAAAAACGCATACATAAACGACGCACAAAATAAAACTGAGGGGATGCAAAAAAATTTTTTTTACTATGCATCAAGTGAATCCAAAAAAGCAGAAGTTGCCATCATGGTATCAGACTAAATAAAAACAAACATTCAAAAATAAAAAGGGTCAAACAAGGAATTGTATTGTGCCAAAAGGAACTATAGACAACAAACCAATATCATTAATAAACTAATATGCCTCAAATGCCTTAGCATCCAATTTCATAAAGGAAACATTATTTGAGCTTCAAGAAGACATAGACAGTAACACAATAGTGACAGGAAATTTCAATATCCATCTGTTAGGTTTAGATACATCTAACAGAAAAACAAAGAGGAAAATATCAAACTAAACAAATTTCTGGAGAAATTGGAGTTAAAAGACTTATGACATCTTCTAAGTAGGACAGCAAAATAGTGTAAATATTTCTCAGTACTACATAGAACTTTACAAAAATTGACTTTGTCCTGGGCAAGTGTAAAAAAATAAAAACAGTTAATAAATCCTTTGCAGACCAAAACACAATAAAAATAGAGATTGTTTCAGGGACCACAAACAAAAGATACAGACCCAAATGGAAACAATAATAAAATCTTAAATAATAAATAGATCAAAGAACAAATCATACAAACAATAACTATGCAAAAAATGACAATGATGGAACAACATAAAATTTCTGGGATGCAGCTAAAGCTGGGGAAAATTATATCTTTACAAACATATTAACAAAATAGAAAAGGACTAGATTAATGAACCAAATCGTATTTTAAAATTAGAAAATAAACCTAACATAAGTAGATGAGAGGTATAAAAATTTAGAGAGGAAATATATAAATTGGAAATGAAAAAACAACCCATAGAAATGATAAATAAAAGCTGGTCCTTTCGAAAGATTAATAAAATCGATAGACTCTTAGTTAATCTGATTTAAAAAGAAGAGAATAGAGAATAAAATCAATAAAATAGTAAATGAGCAAGGTAAAATCAGAAAAAAAAGAATAATCAGAACATATTATGCACAGTCCTATGCTAAAACAAACAAATCAAGAAACTGAGAACATGAAAGAAATAGAGGAATACCTTCAAAAATGTAAAATACTTAAAGATTCAGAAAAACAAAGAGGTTTTTTTAAATCTCAAAAAAGTAAATAGATATCTATAAACAAACTATCAAAATTAAAAAAAAAAAACTCCTGGTCCTGATGACTTCACAGGAGAATTCTATGAAACTTATAAAGAATGTAATACCCATACTTCACAAATTATTCTTTAAAATTGATAAATAAAACACCCTATCAGACTCATTTTATAAGACAATTTGAGTCCTGGTGCCTAAACCAAAAAAAGATAAAACACAGAAAGAAAACTATGGGCCAATATCATTAACACACATTGACTCAAAAATTTTAAACAAAATCTTTTCTAAGAGACTACAGTGATTTTTTTTTTTCCCAAGGAATCATTCATTGTGATCAAGTGGGATTTATATCAAGGGTACACAGATGGTTCAACATTAGGAAAACAACCTAAGTAATCACATTAAAAACTAAAACCACATGAACATTTCAATAGATGCAGAAAAAGCCTTTGACAAAGTATGATACTTTTTATGCTAAAAACTCTACTAAGTATAGAAATAGAGGGACCTCTTTAAAAAGTATATCACAAAAAGCATCTATATAAAACCAAAAGCAAGCATCATATGCAACGGGAATACACTAGAAACTTTTTCAGTAAATATGGGAATGAAGCAAAGATGCCCACACTCCCCACTATTTTTTGATTTGGTTCTAGAAACGATAGCAAAAGCAGGAAGACAAAAGAAAGGACTCAAAATGGGTAAAGATGAGATAAAACTATCCCTGTTTGCTGACATGATGATTTACTTGAAAAATCTTAGGGAATCAGCAAAAATATTGATTAAAACAATAACTTCAGCAAAGTTGCAGACTACAAAATAAATCCTCAAAAATTCAATAGCATTTCTGCAAAACGATAGCAAAACACAAGACACGATAATAGAAAGGAAATTCCATTGCAAATAACTAAAAATGGATGTTTTAACATGTAGGGATCAATTTCCCAAAGCACAAGGGGGAAAAAAACTTGTATAGATTTAATTACAGTATTCCTTAAAGAAATGTTGTTGTTTGTAATTCATTTTCAAAAAGGATCAGCGACATCATGGGGTGACATCTTGAATCGTGTGAATTGGATTTAAGTGAGGCAGAGTTGCACAAGTCATCAGCCTCTCTCTTTCGGAATCATCAAAGTCCAATGGCAAGACAAAAGTCAGGATGACTGGTGATGGCCTGGGATGCAGTGGATGACCTTTGTGTCTTCGATGTCTGACCAGGCTCTAAGCACTCCACAGTACCTGCTTCAGCCACTTTCATGGTTTCTGAAACAAATTACTCTCATCTGCCCATTCCACCAGGGGGAAGTTTTCACATGCTTGGGGTAGACAATTCCCCTCTCCTCCCAGCTCACCGTAGTGACTAGTACTGTTGGCATAAGGGTTTGCTGAGCCCATTTTGGAGCTGCTCATCTGCCTTTGGTTTCTACCAGGTAGACACTCAACTCTCACCTGTGGCTCTAAGAAACTGTAGCATGTACAGTGGCCACAACTAAGTAAACTGTCTTGGCAAACGGAGTAGCTAGGACTTCTTAAGCTTTTTCACTCACAACCCTTTCAACGCTTCTTAAATTATGGATCATACCCCATATGGATTATAGTATGGTATGGCAGAGGTAATTACAAAAGATAAAATAGGTAACTTTGATTACTTTAAACTGAAATGTTTCTGCACATGCAACATTAATGCATCTAGGATAAGAAGGGAAGCAGTTGAATGGGGAAAACTCTGTATCAGATTTCTCTGATAAGGGTTTGGAATCCAATATAAAATATGTATACACATATATGTGCACACATGTATTTATGTATATAAACCATATATACATAAACTATATATAATCTATCTATATTAATAGCCCTTCCCCAATAGAAAAAAAATAGTCAAAGGATATGAACAAACTTATTAAAAGAACAGCAAAGTATTTACAACCACATAAAAAATGTTTCAAGTCATTAATAATAAGAAAAATTTAACTCAAAATAATCCTGAGGCTTCATCTCATACCTGCAAATTGGCAAAAATGACAAAAAATGGCAACTGTCACTATTGAAGGGATTGTGGAAAGATTGGCACACTAACAGTTTGGTGGAGCTGTGAAGTGGTATAACCATTTTGGAAAGCAATTTGGAATTATACAAAGTAACTAAATATCCATGCCTATTAAACCAGAAACTCCATTATCAGACTCAAACCCCAAGAAAGCCATCAATAAGAAAAAAGTCTCCATGTACTCCAAAATATTTATAGCAGAACATTTCTTGTGATAGCTAAGAATTTGATACAAAGTAGATGCCAGTCAACTGAGGAATGGCTAAATTGTGGCACATGGATGTAATGGAATATTGCTGTGCCATAAGAAATGATGTATGTGATGAATACATGGAAGCATAGAAAGATATCTATGAATTGTGGCAGAACGAAGTAAGCAGAACCAAGAAAATAACTACAACAATGTAAATAGAAAGGTCAGTGATACACCAAAAAAATCAAAAGTAAAGGTAACAGAATCATAAAGATCAAACAGGACTTAAATGAAGAGAAATGAGAAGACACCCTCTCCTTCCAGCCTAGAGAAGGTGGAAGGTCCACAGGTGTTACACATAACACATGTTGTCAGACTTTTTCAATTTATCGATCAATTGTGCTAACTTTTTTTTCCTCTATAAAAAAAAAAATACTATTCATCATATGGGATGGCTTTCTCCTGGTGTATTAGCAAATTAGATGTGAAGATCTTTCTCACCCATTAATAGGCCATGTGACCCGCTTATGTCACAGGAAGCCTAAGTCACATGTGGTGGGAGGAGCTTCCTGACAGGAAAAGGATGTTATATCGCAGGAAATGCTGGGAGAGAGAGCAGTCATGGCTGCTAATGGCCTCTGTCCTGATAGAGCTGAGCAGGCAGACTTAGCTGTACTGTGAGTTTGTTTTTGGAAAGACCCCAGCAGGAGTTCAGAGAAGTTTGGGGATGGCGAGGCTCCATGTTGTGATATTGTGTATTGAGTGTTTTACTGCTCTGATAGATTGGATAAATGGCTTGTGGGGTATGGTTCTCTGGTGTCTAAATAAATGTTTTACTTCTAACCTTCTACGTAGAGAGTCTTGTATACTTTGCAATACAGAACTACATAGGCATTTTGACAGTTATATACATTGTTATTATTGCCTTATTGATACACATGGGAAAGGAGAAAGGATAAATAGGATAATTACAATGATGTAAAAATCAGAAAACATCAATAAAAACTTATTTAAAAAAAAGAAATACACCTAAAAATGAAGACATATATACAGAATAAAAATGAGGAGTTGGAAATAAAATTTTGCTATGCATTATGTGATTCAAAAAAATTTGGAGTTGTAGTCAAATTACCAAAGGTAAAACAATAATTCACAACAGAAATAGAGATTAAAAAAAAAGAATTACATTATGCTGAAAGGAACTGTAAACAGCAAACCAGTATCAATATCTAACTTTTATGCTTCAAATTCATAAAGGAAATATTAACTGATTTATAAGAAGACATGGACAATAACACAATAATAGCAGGCATTAGTGTTTTATCAGTTTGGGGCAAATCTAACAGAAAGATAAAAGGGAAAATATAGAATTGAACAATTTTTTTGGATAAATCAGAGCTAAAAACTCATCACATCTTCTGAATGGAACTATTAAAGAATATGTGTATTTCTCAATACCACATGGAACTTTTTAAAAAAATTAACCACATATTAGGGCACAGAGATATTGTGAATAAATATGAAATGGCAAGAAAAGTAAACATGTCCTTTGCAGAGCATAATCCAATAAAATAGTAATCATTTCATGGAGGAGAAAAAAAATACAAGCCCAGTTGGGACTTTGACAATGAAATCCTAAATAATGAGTGGGTCAAAGAATAAATCATAAAAATAACTACATAAAAAATTAAAATAATATACCAAAATTTCTGAAGTTATAACTAAAGCAATTCTCAGGGGAAAAATTATATTCCTAAAAACACGCATTAAGAAAATAGAAAAGGATATTAGTGTATTAAAAATACATTTTTTTAAAATATCAGAAAGACAACAAAAACAAAAGAGGAGATAATGAAAATTAGAGGGAAAATAGATGAATTGGAAATGATTGTAGATTTGATAAAATGATTGCAGAATTGATAAAATGATTGTAGATTTGATAAAAACTTCTTTGAAAAGACTAATAAAATTGATAAACCTTTAGTTAACCTGGAATAAAATAGTAAATGAACAATGTCAAATTAAAAAAAAAACAGAAGAAATAAAAATTATAAGAACCTGCTAAAAAGGAATTTGATAAGAAATCTGAGAATGCAGAAGAAAATTAGATGCCTTCAAAAATATAAAATACTCAGAGTAACAGAAATCCAAAAAGAAATCCAATGTCAGAAAAGGAAATAAAACTTTCTGTAAAGGAAGTACCAAAAGGGTTGAGGGGGTGGTGTGGGAAACTCCTGGTCCTGATGTATCAAACTTTTAAAAAATAGTTGACATAAATACTGTGCAAATTCTTAAATATTGAGAAAGAAAACATTTTCACAGAATCCTTTTATGTGACAAATAGGCCTATTACCTAAATAAGGGAAGTGTAAAGCAAAGAACTACAGATCAACATCATTAAAAAATAGCAATTCAAAGTTATAAAACAAAATCCTGTCAGACTACAGCAATTCATCCAATAAACCATTCATTATTACACAGTTGGATTTATACCATGAATTCAAGAATGGTTCAACATTAGGAAAAAATCAACAATCATATTAAAAACAAAAATATCTAAAACCCCACGATTAAATTCACTATCCATAATGGGAAAAATGTCTTTAACAAAGTATAATATTCAGTTGTGTTAAAAACCTAGAAACTATAGGCACAGAAGAACCTTTTTTTTTAATAATGTAAAAAGTATCCAAAACCAAGATCAAGCATCATGTGCAATGGAGATCTACTAGAAGTTTTCCCAGTAAATACAGGAGTAAAGCAAGTCAGCTTTCCTTTCTGTTACTCGATACATTTCTGGAAATGCCAGCAATAATAATACAAAAGAAAGAAATTAAAGGCATAAAAATGGGCAATAAGAAAATAAAACTATTTCTATTTACTGATAAGATGATGATTTACTTAGAGAATTCCAAGGAATCAGTAAAAATACTAATTTAGAAAATAGGTTTAGAAATGTTGCAGACCACAAAATAAATCCACAAAACCCAGCAAAATTTTTATGTAATAATATAATACAAAAAATATTATGTAATAATATAATACATATATAATGTAATAAAACAAAATAAAACAGAAATCCCACTCAAAATAACTACAAAATATAAAATATTTGCAGGTCAGTGTGATAAAACACAAAATATTTGCATAAATTCAGTTATGAAATATACTTTAAAGAAATAAAGGACAACTTAATTAGCCAGAGGAATATTCAGGGCTCATGGCTGGGCCATTTCAATAAGACAATATTATCAAATTAATTTATACAGTTTTAATATGACACTAATCAAAACATGTAGAAAAACAGAAGGGACAAAAAGTATGAATGAAGGAGGAACAGCCTTTCCAGACCTCAAGCTATATTGTAAAGAAATAACCGTCAAATTTGATATTAGTAAATAAATATTTATTTATATATGTGTTTCCATATTATATACTGTATTATACATATATATCGTACACATATACACACGCATGTGTGTGTGTGTGTGTGTGTGTGTGTGTGTGTATGTATGTATCAGGAGGTCCAATGGATAGATCTCTAGGCCTGGAGTCAAGAAGATCCTGAGTTCAAATCTGGTGCCAGACACTAGCTATGTGATCCTGGGTAAATCACTTAATTCTGTTTGCCTCACTTTCCTCATCTGTAAAATGATTTGGAGAAGCAAATAGCAAACCACTCCAATATCTTTGTCAAGAAAACAGTCACAATGTCAGACATGACTAAAACAACTGAACAACTACAACAACATATCTATCTCTATCCAAGCTCATCAAGGAACAGACTCAATAAAGTAGAACCGAAAACAATGGAACCCAGTATCCAATAAGTCTGAAAATACAAATTTCTTAGGGAAAAACTCCCTATTTGATGAAGAAAAATTCTTAGAAAACCAGAAAGCAGTCTGCTGAGATTAGTCTTAGATTAATATCTTGTGCTGTATTCCACAATAAATGCAAAATGGATACATAACTTTAATATTAAAGATCATACCATAAAAATTTTGCAGAGAAGCATATCATATACCTTTCACAGCTATGGGTAGATGTATTCTTAACCAAACAAGACAGAGAAGCAATTACAAAAGAAAAATAGATCATTTTGTTTTTATGAAACTGAAATTTTTCTGTTCAAACTGATGTATCTAGGAAAATGAAAGTGGTCAAATGGGGGAAATATTTTTATCAGATTTCTCAGATAAGGTTTTAGTATCCAAGATATATAGACAACACACACACACACACACATCCAAAAAGTTCCCAATAGATACATGGTGATGGTATATGAACAAACAGTTCTCAAAAGAAGAATTACAAACTATTACCAAGAATTCTCCAAATCACTAATAATAAGAGAAATCAAAAGAACCTCATACCTAGAAAGTTGGCAAAAATGACAAAAGATAGAAACGGTCAATGTTGTGGGAGTTGTGGGAAGATCAGTACATTAGTACATTGTTGGTTGAGCTGTGAATTAGTGTAACCACTCTGGAAAGCATTTTGGAATTGGGCAAATTATGCAACTTGGAATTGTGCAAATGAAGTGACTAAAACATCCAAAAACTTTGATCCAAAGATTCTAAAAAACCATAAGGAGGTCATTGCTAAGAAGAAAGTCCCCATAATACACCAAAATATTGACAGCAGCACATGTTGTGGTGTCAAACAACTGGAAACAAAGTAGAAGCCCATTGATAGAGAGCTGGCTTAACAAACTGGCATACAAATGTAATGGAATATTGCTGTGCTGTAAGAATTGGTCACTATCACGAATATAGAGAAACACAGAGTTAAATGAACTGATACAGAGTGGAATAAACAGAGCCAAGAGAACAATATTTGTAATGACTACAATGTAAATAGAAAGAATAACCACTACAGAATAATCCAAAGTGTTTGTTGCAAAATTACAAAGAACAAATATGGCCTTAAGACAGAGATATGAGAAAACATCCTTGCCTCACACCTTTGCAGGGGAAGGAGTTGCATGAGTATAAAGCATTGAATATATTTTTAGACTTTTTCATTATATTGATCATTTTCTTTCATTTTTTTTCTCTTCCTCTTTTTCTTTAAAAAATATTCATTATATGGGATGGCTCTCTGAGAAAGGAAAAGACAGAGGGATAGTGGAGAATTTTTTGAGGTGTAAAAACAAGATATTAATAACAACTTATTTTTTAAAAAGAAAAAAAGAGTAGGCTTAGAGTAAATTAATTGGCTCAAGGTGTATCTTGAGCAGAGACTGAAGCCAAGGAGACCCAAGCTCTGTCCCAAACTAAGTGTGGAGAAGGCAGCCTGGCTCTCATACAGTGAGGTAGCCCCATCAGTGCTGAAAGTTGAGGTTCATGATTGCCTCACAGTGCTCCTCACTGCCTGGGGAAAGAAGGAAGGCTGGAAAGCAGTGATGAGCTGAGAACAGAGAAACCCCAGTTCCAAGCCAGCCTCTACATTTGACAGTATTTCTCACTTTAAAATGAGAATGGTTCTGGCACATCCAAGGCTGGTTCAAAATGGTATCCTGGACTGATGCTGAGTGTGTCAAAGCTGTCAATCCGGTTGGCTCTCTGATTGGTTTATACCAGAACTGCACAACTTGGCACTAGGTAGGAGTGAAAATTAAAACAGGCTAAACTTCTTCAGGCCACAGATAGGTTTTTAGTGGCTCACTGTCCAAGTAAATAAAGTTATAATTAATCATTAAACTATTTTGCAAATAAACCATTTTTTAAAAAAGGAAGTTTCAATTAATATAAATTAATTACACTTATTACTAAAGATTTTTATCATGAAATCACATTAATGTTTTAAAGGTTACTTTGCTAAGTGGTACAAGTTTTAATACATTTTTCAGGTTTTCTTACTGTTGACATTTAGTTAATGGGGCATATTACATTTCTTGTCAGCAATCAGTTTATTTGTACCCCAGAATCATGTTTGAAATCGATTTCTTTAGAAATCTGAAAACTAACCTTAGCAGCCACCTCATTTTCTGAATTTACTTTCTGGAAAAGCTGTTGTTCCCCACTGAGATTTCTCAACAATTTGGATGTTTTTATTTGTTTTTCCATTGGTTTCCAATTTGCTTAAATCAGGATGTTTGATTTGAACCGGTGACGAAGATTGTATTCCTTCAGAACAGATACTTTTTGGCAAACAAGGCACATTATTTCGTCTCTCCTCTAAGTAAACAAATATCTATTTGTCCACCCCAGATTAAACACTCTATATTCTGATTCAATCTTCCATTTCTTTTTATCACCCATTTTACAAAGTCACCCCCAAAACTTTAACGTTACAACGAAAAAAATCTCCACAGCAACTGCTCACATACAAAGAAGTAATGAACTGAGTGTCTGACCTTGGAGAAAGCACCAGACACTCATGTGCAGCAGGGGAGGGGAAGAAGCCTTCACATTGTTGCCTTGCATAATGGGCATCAGCTGTGCTGGTGGGTGGCTGCACGCACTTTGTCCCCGTTCAACACCAGTAACAACTGAAAACACAGGCAAAAGATACAACTCTCCGCCCCTCTCAGAGTAGAAACAGACTAACGATGGTTGGTTGCCACGGATCACATGACAAACAGGAAAGGGTGCATAGTGGCAACCACCCACCAAGTTACATGATGGGCACAATAGTACCTAGTGGAAGGCGGGTTAAGTAGGGCACCAACAAAGCATTCATTACATCTTTACTTTCTTTTATATCCTCTACATTTTTCGCAGGCTGCCTGAAATTCTTTGGGGAGTGGCCCACAGCCTTTTGTTGTGCAGGGCTGGTTTATACTGAGTTTCTATAGTTAGAGAGGCATTGTGTCATGTAGCGGGCTAAGGAGACAACCTCAATGCCAGAAGAGCAACAGTTCAAGCCTCGTTTCTGACACATATTGGCTAAGTGATACATATTGGCTAAGTGACCCTGGGCAGGTTGTTTAATTTTTAATACTCGACAATTCTCTGAGACTAAATTGCAGAAAAAAAGGATTGAACTGCATTATTAAAGAGAATTTCCTTACCGAGGCATTGCCTATATCAATGAAATCACAACACTAGTCTCTGTTCCTTCTACAATACATAATTTTGATTCCTGATCTCGGATAATTGATAAATAACTGTTCCCTCCCTTTGCAGGGTGATTTGGATTCTCTCCAGTTACTAAATCCCCCATTTGTGTTTCTTGACAGGTCCTTTTCTTTGGCCTCTTGGATGCCCACTAGGTTTCCTGTCTTATAAAAAACCTAATAACTCCAGTACTAATCTGCTCTCTTCTTTCTTGACAGCAGAAATGTAAACAAACCCCCGAGAAGAACAAAGGAACTGGACAATGACTGGGGCTGGGGCTGGGGTTGGGCCTGGAGTAGGGGACAGCAGAGTTGCAGACATTGAAACTCAGGTACATCTCGCCCCACGTATTGAGTTATACAAGGTAGTCAGTTGGGTCTACTTCCTGATTAATAGGATAAATCATTCACCTACACTATGAAAAAAAAAGAAAGGTAAAGAGAAGAGTGACTTTATGTGCTTACTTAAAAAAGAAAGGTAAAGAGAAGAGTGACTTATGTGCTTACTTAAAAAGCAAAGCCCTGTGATAAATGTTGGTGATTCATATAGAAAAGTAGAGACAGTCCCTACTCTCGAAGAGCTCACATTCTAATGGGAGAAATTGCACGTATAGGTTTCAGCTGGAAGTCAGCTGTGCAGAGGTGAAGAGGATGTTAATATACCAGCTTTAATGTCATTTGCACTGACAAAATTATATCCGAACTTGATACTGAAACATTTGACAGTGCCAAGAACTTTGGTGTCACAGATTTTCTTTTCTGTGTCTTCAGAAGTTATTGACAAGCAAGTGGCTTCAGGACCTCGTGCATGTCCACAGGAGTTATTTTCCAGGATGATGGTTGTGGGGCCTGGGCTGGAAGCAGTGGTGGTCTAGGAGGCATTGCCATTCCTGAAGCACTTGAGTTTACCTGCTTATCAGTAATTATTTAGCATTCAATGGTGAGAAAGTTGAGCCCGCTCTCCACTGCTCCCCTCAGTGATGGCTCTGGGGGCCAGGCTGGAAGCTAAGTGGATTCCCAGGGCCCTTGAATTCAAGGTTCTGGAGCATCTCCTTCAGTTTCTGAGGGGAGGTGGTAGTTGAGGAGATAGTAGTGGTTTGATTCTCTTTATATATGCCACCTCCTGACTTTCCCTCTGGGCGCCTTGCTGCTTCAGGTAGTCAGGCTTGCTTGCTCTATGGGAGCACCTTCCCTTTCTTTTACTGGGGTGGTAGAGATGGTGGTGAAGTTCAGAGAGAGGGGAGAGCAATCCAGGCCTATGACTCCAGGCAGGAAGCTAACGGGGAGGGAGCTGGAAACCAAGTCCAACTCTTCCAAAGTCCTTGCACCGGGAGATCACAGGATAATAGATGGAGATTTGGAGGTACCTTAGAACTCACCTAGTCCAACTTTCTCATTTCATAGAAAAGCCAAGAAGGGGTTAAGGAATTTGCTCAAGATCACAGAGACATTAAGTGGTAGAGTGGGGAAACTGAATTCAGGTTCTGTTCCTCAAAGTTTATGTCTCCAAGACTTAAAAGCAGGTGTTCTTGACTCTAAGACCAAGTAGTTGAGGAAACCAAGGGATGGGTGAAGGACAATTGTTCCTTTTCTTCCCTATCTAGATTCTTTTTTTTTTTACTTTAGAACATCTATTTTTTAAAACTTTGAGTTCCTAATTCTCTCCCCTCTTCCCTTCCCACCCACCCTCCCTAAGAAGTCAAGCAATTCAACATGGGCCACATGCGTATCATTATGTACAACCCTTCCACAATACTCATGTTGTGAAAGACTAACTATATTTTGCTTCTTCCTAACCTATCCCCCTTTATTGAATTTTCTCCCTTGACCCTGTCCCTTTTCCAAAGTGTTTGTTTTTGATTACCTTCATCGCCATCTGCCCTCCCTTCTATCTTCCTCCGTTTTTTTTAATCTTCTTCCTCCTTCTTTCCTGTGGGGTAAGATACCCAACTGAGTATGTATGGTATTCCCTCTTCAGGTCACATCTGATGAGGGCAAGATTCACTCATTCCCCCTCACCTGCCTTCTCTTCTCTTCCTACAAAACTGCTTTTTCTTGCCACTTTTATGCGAGATAATGTAGCCCATTCTATCTCTCCCTATCTCCCTCTCTCAATATATTCCTCTCTCATCATCCCTTATTCATCTTCAGCTCACCCTATGCCTGCTCTCTCTCTCTCTCTCTCCCTCTTTCTCTCTGTCTCTGTCTCTGTCTCTCTCTCTCTCTACATATATATAATATATATACACATATATATACATACACATACATATATATATACATAAACACATACATATACATACATACACACATATACATACATGCATATTCCCTTCAGCTACCCTAATACTGAGGTCTCATGAATCATATACATCATCTTTCCATGTAGGAATGTAAACAAAACAGTTCAACTTTAGTAAGTCCCTTGCAATTTCTTTTTCTTGTTCTTTTTCTTGATTACCTTTTCATGCTTCTCTTGATTCTTGTGTTTGAAAGTCAAATTTGGCTGCGAGGAGAGGCAAGCTAAGAGACCAACTACAGCTGAAGCTGAAAAAAGCCGAAGCAGGAGACCTGTGTGAACCCAGGAGTGCAAGCAAGGACTTGAGGCCAGTAAATATGATTTGGCTAAATACTATCTTGTTTCTTTGTGGCCTCCTGGTTACTCTTGTGAGGCAGGCCTATTGGACCTGGGGTTTTTTGGTCAAGATGTCAGAATGAGGAGGCTGGTTCACTAATTTGTTGCTCTGGGGCCTAAATAAATGTTCTGATGCTTTCTACTTAGAGAATCTCTCATACCTTGCGATTTCGAACCATTCAAACTTATACACGATTATATTTGAGATTATAAATTCGGCCTTCCTACTACAGATGGGAAATGCAGATGCATACTATGATACTCCCTTGGGAGTCTCTCATAGAAATTTACTAGTGAAGATGTCTCCTCATGCTTACAAGCATCTAATTCTGACTCTGCTAATTGGGGAGGTAGGACACCCTCTTTCAGAGGTGCTGGATAAGATTTCACAGCTAAGTGACTTAGAAAACTGGGGAAAAGATTAATTTCCTCAAGAGAGAAGAGTGAATAGCCAGCAGATTCAACGTCAGAATAGAGTGAGAAGAAAAGAAATGTTTACTGATCTTTTCAGAGTAAGGGTAGGTTTTGGAAAAATAGATGATATTCCAACTAATGAACTATACCAAATGTACCAAGATAAGGGGCTTAATAGCAGATGGAATAGAGAAGTAAGAACTGCCCCTACAAACCCTACAGATCTTGAACCCTTGTATCAAAGTGAGTCATACCTTCAGGGAGACTAGGAAATAGGCCAAATACCAGCTCAGATTAAAGAAACACACATATGGGATTTTAGACCCCATATTAATCTGACCGTATATTGGAAAAAATGGATCGAATATCGTAACTAGCTCATTGATCGACACTGAAGCAGAGGCCTCCCTTATGTATGGAAACTCTGGCAAACTTAAGCATAGAACTCCTATTACCATCACAGGACTAGGAGGGGCTGAAATATCAGCCAGACAAGTCAAACTAATGATGAAAATTGGACAATTACCTAAGAAAGAATATACCATGGTCATTGTACCCATTCCTGAATACATCATTGGAATAGATATATTGAAAGGTATGATTCTGAATTTGCCTGAGAGAAGATATCAATTTGCAGTAAGGAAGATAGGAATTAATATAGTTTTAGTGGGAAAGGTAAAAATGGACCCAATCATTTTACCTGAACCTTCTAAAGTAATCACTTTGAAGCAGTATCATGTGCCAGGTAAGCAAGATGAAATTGTCAGTACTACAAAGGAGTATATTGAGGCAGGAGTGTTAGTTCCTACAATCACTCAATGGAATAATCCTGTATGGCCAGTATGAAAGTCAGATGGAACGTGGAAAATGACAGTGGATTATAGACAATTGAATAAACTGACTCCTCTTTTGTATGCTACTATTCCAGATATCATTACATTAATAGAAAGAATCCAGAAATATGACAGGACTTGATATTGATTTGGCCAATGCTTTCTTTATGATTCCAATAGACTCTAAACAATGGGACCAGTTTGCTTTCATGTGGCAGGGCTGACAATACACTTTTACCTGATTGCCACAAGGATATCTACACAGCCCAACTATTTGTCATAGGATTGTGGCTGAACATTTGGATGAATTGAAATTACCTGGTGTACTGTACAGCTTACCCACTACATAGATGATATTATGATACAGGGAAAAAAATGTAAAAGAAGTGGAAAAGATTTTGATGCTATTAATTGGGCATATGAAAAGCAAAGGATGGGAAATTAACCCTGCAGACATTCAAGGGAGACAGCTCAAACCATAAAATTTCTTTTTTTGGGGGGGTTAATTTTTTTATACGTTTATATTAATTTTTAGTTTTCTTGTTTTTTTTTAAGATTTTTTTTTTTTAGTTTATAACACTCGGTTCCACAAGTTTTTGAGTTCCAAATTTTCTTTCCCTCCCTCTCTCCCCTCTCCCCAAGACAGCCTGGAATCTGAATATACCTTCACATTAAAGGAGTATATCTTCACATTGAACACATTTACACAATAGTCAAGTTGTAAAGAAGAACCATGCTCAATGGAGTGAATCATGAGAAAGAAGAAACAAAACCAAAAAAAGATGAGACAGAAAAAAAGAAAAAGAAAATAAAAAGAGAGCAGATAGTTTGCCTCAATCCACATTCAAACTCCATTGTTATTTCTCTGGATGTAGATAGCTCTTTCCATCATGAGTCCTTTGGAGCTGTCTTTGAACTTTGAAGAGCCAAGTCTATCAAAGTTAGTCATCATTGAATCAATATGTCTGTGATTGTGTAAAATGTTCTCCTGGCTCTTCTCCTCTCACTCAGCATCATATCATGTAGTTTTTTTTCCCAGGGTATTAGAAGTCCATATCTTTCCCATTTCTCGTAGCACAGTAGTATTCCGTTCCATTCATATACCACAACTTGTTTAGCCATGCCCCAATTGATTGACATCCCCTTGATCTCCAATTCTTTGCTACCACAAAAAGAGCTGCTATAAATATTTTTTATATGGGTCCCTTTCCCCCATATGTGATCTCTTTGGGATACAGCCCTAGAAGTGGTATTGCTGGGTCAAAGGATATGCACATTTTTATAGCCCTTAAACTGTAAAATATCTGGCTATACAATGGAATAAAGGACTATGATAAATTCTCCCACAAGCCCGACAAAGATTCAAGATTTTCCTATCCCCACCATTAATAAAGAAGCCCCAAAGTTCATAGGACTGTTTGGATATTGGAGACATTGCATTCCACATTTGGGACAGATTTTGAAAGCCTTATAAAAAAGTTATTTGGAAAAAATATGAATTTGATTGGGGACTTGAACAGAGTAAAGCTTTTGAAGAAGCCAAGGCTCCTATACAATTGGCTCTGGATTTATGGCCCATGCAAAATGGCCTGGTGGAATTACAAGTGACTATACAAGACGACTATGCAAACTAGAGTTTATGGCTAAAACAACAAAGCCAAAATGTACCTTCAGGATTTTGGTCTAGGAAACTTCCTTCATATGGATTACAATACATACTTTTTGAAAAGCAATTGTTAGCTGCATATTGGGCTTTGGTAGAGGCTAAGCAACCGATTCTGGGCCATAAGTGGTATTAAGGCCTGGAATCCCAATTATGACTTGAGTAATGAGTACTCCAGCATCTCACAGAATTGAACATGCACAAGAGGAAAGCATAATTAAATGGAAATGGTATATTCAAAATAGAACGAAAACAGGCAAAAGTGGAGTTTCTGCTCTACGTGAATCTATACCAAACATAGACACTGAAGGAATGAGAAACCCCCTGAACCAAGGCAAGAGCTGGTACAATCCCTGGTAAAATGGAATAATGGATATGATGGATTAACTGAAGAATAGAATAAACATGCATGGTTTACTGATGGGACAGCAAAATATTTGGGACACAAAAGACATTGGAAAGCAATAGCCTATAACCCATGTACTAAGAGAACTTTAGAAAGTACTGGGATAGGTGGAAGTGGTCAATATGCTGAACTTATGGCAGTACATCAGGCTATTAAAACTGAACAAAGAGGACAGTGTCATATATTCACTGATTCATGGGAGGTAGCTAATGGATTAGCTACATGGATGTCAATGTGGAAAAATCAAAAATCGGGAAATTCATGGTAAACAAGTTTGGGGCAAAGAATTATGGGAAGATATATGGGATATGTCTTTGGTTACTAATTTGTCAGTTTTTCATGTAGATGCTCACATGGCCGTCAGTATGCCAGAACATGAGTACAATACACATGCTGATTGACTAGCAAAGATTGCTACTGAACATTGTCCCTACTCTGACAGCTGATAATCTGGTTCTAGCAAAATAGGTCCACCAAATGGCCGGCCATTTAGGGGTCCAGGCCACACACTGGTGAGCACAAGATTGAGGTATTGGTATCTCTCATTCATTGTTAAAACAAGCAGCAGAGGAATGTTATATATGTCAGTTAAAAAAGGAATGGACTGTTCCTAGGTTAGTAACTGGAGAAATAGCAAGGGGAAAAGTTCCAGTCCAAATTTGGCAGATATATTATATTGGAACACTACTCCAAGATAAAGGATAAAAAGTTATATATACTTGTGTTGATACCTATTCAGGTGTACTAGTGGCTTGTCCTTATAAGAATGCAACTCAGAAGAACACTTGTAAAACTCTAGTTATTATAAGTCTATATTATGGGATTCCAATGCAGATTCAAAGTGACAATGCATCACATTTCAAAGGTAATGAAATGAAGAGATATTGTATATTAGACTATATAGAGTGGATATATCATGTTCCATATTCTCCACAAACATCTGGGTTAATTGAAAGAATGAATGGATTATTGAAAGAACAGTTAAGAAAGTTAAGTTCTAATAATTTGTATCAACATTGGAAGGATAATTTGTTCACTGCTTTATGTAATTTGAATAATAGATCATCAGGAGGAAGTACACCTCTAGTGAGAACAATGATTCCCAACCTGCAAATTAGAAAACAGCCAACACATAAGATCTCAACTATTGAGTATTGGACTGTAAGGGAAGATGTCCCACCACCATATCCAGGAATACCTGGTTCAGCAGGATATCATTTACATTGTTTAGAGGACTTTTGTTTGGATAGAAAAGAGATAAGAAAAATCTCTACTGGGATAGGTATTAGAATCCCTAAGAATCATTTTGGATGGATATTACCAAAATCAGGATTAGTAGCTCAAAGAATACATGTATTGCCTAGAGTCATAGATTCTAATTATCAAGGAGAAATTATGGTGACATTCCAGAATTTAGGTAAAGAACCCATACAGTTTTGTAAAAATAGTAGTTCAAGTGATTATTATTCCTTGTGAAACCATAGCCCTTGTGAAAACTGACCCTTCTTCTAAAATAACTATCAGAGGAAATGCCTTCATTTTGATTTTGATTCTACCGATAGAATAAAATTGGGAGCTAAAGTATGGGTAAAACAGAAGCTGGATGATGTTCCAAAAGCTGCAGAAATTATAGTACATGTAAAAGATAATACTGTAACTTGTTTATCCAGGAGAAAATAATTTTCAGATTGTATCCTTGACTCATGTATTCTACCTTGAATGAGACTATTATTGTTTCCTCGTTTCCTTTTAGTTTTTGTCTGTTAAATTTGTTTGTGAGATTTGTTTCCTGCAGGCCATCCACCTTTAGATGCCTGATCACTTAAGCCAGATGTCGCCCTCTGATATGTTCAGATGTCACCTTTGGAGCTGTCCACAACTGTGATGCATCACCCCTGGACCTGGCATCAACCGAGTTCTGGATGCCAGCTTGCTAAAGAACTTACCTCTCCAATAGGACTCTTGACCTCTTAGGTTAGGGACAGCTCTACATACAATTTCAGCAGGAAGAAGCTATGAAGGGTGAGACCTTGGCCCCTTACCCCAAGATTTTGAGGCCCATTCATTCAAGGAGGGATGATGACATTGTTTTATATGCTTATCTTGTGTTATTCTTGTTATATTTTTGTGTAAAGTTCTGTTGACACCAGTTATCCTCAAACTCCTATTGACTGCCCTATTGACTTATGTAATGGATAAGAAAGATCTTGGGGCCAATTGTAATCGTAATTTAGATTTGAAGATCTTTCCCACCCATTAATAGCCCATGTGACCTGCTTATGTCACAGGAAGCCCAAGTCACATGTGGTGGGAGGAGCTTGCTGAGAGAAAAGGAAAGTATGTCACAAGAAATGTTCAGAAAGCAGTTAGAACTGAGGGAGAGAGCAGACTTGCTGGCTGTTCTGTGAGTGTGATTGTTGGTAGCAAGGCCCCAGCACGGGGGGGAAGGTTATAGGATAGAGTGGTTCTCTGCTGTGATATTGTGTATTGAATACTTTGCTGCTGTGATGGATTGGGATACTGGTTTTGGGATCTGGTTCTCTGGTGTCTGAATAAATGGCTTACTTCTATCTTCTATGTGGAGAGTCTCTTGTATTTTGTGATACAGAACCACATAGACGTATTAACAATTATCGTCTATGTTGTGTATAGCCATAAGTGTCAGAGCTAGAATTCAACTAGGGCCTAACTCAAAATCCAACATTCTAGGCCACACTTTCCTGTTTCACTGAATTCATCATATTCGCTGCTTATGGAGTAGCGTAGTGGAAAGAGAACCAGGCACACCCTGAAGTCAGGAAGACTTTGGTGCAAATCCTGCCTCTGACCCTGGGCATTTTTCAACCTCAGTGCTCTAGGTAACTCTTTAAGACTAAGTTGCAGAATTGTGGAGTTGTGAACTGATCCAACCATTCTGGAACTATGCCCAAAGGGCTATAAAAAATGTGCATACCCTTTGGCCCAGCAATACCACTTCTAGGTCTATATCCCAAAGTGATCATAAAAATGAGAAAAAGGACCCACGTGTACCAAAATATTTATAACAGCTCTTTTTGTGGTGGCCAAAAATTGGAAATTGAGGGGATAACCATCAATTGGAGAATGGCTGAACAAGTGGTGGTATACAAATGTAATGGAATACTATTGTTCCATAAGAAATGATGAGCAGGTGACCTTGGGCAAGTTACTTAACCCCAATTGCCCTGCCAAAAAAAAAAAAAAACAGAAATGATGAGCAGGTCAACTTCAGAAAAACCTGGAAAGACTTAAATGAATTGATGCTGAGTGAAGTGAGCAGAATCAGGAGAACACGGTACACAGTAACAGCAACATTGTGCAATGACTAACTTTGTTAGACTTAGTTCTTCTCAGCAATACAATGATCTAGGACAACTCCAAAAGACTCATGATAGAAAATGCTATCCACATCCAGAGAAAGAACTTTGGAGTCTGAATGCAGACGGAAGTATACTATTTGTTTTCTCTCTCTTTTTTTGTTTCTTCTCACGGTTTCTTCTATTGGTTCAAGTCTTCTTTACAACATGACTAATGTGAAAACATGTTTAATATGAATGTAAATATAGAGCCTATATCAAATTGCATACCATTTTAGAGGTGTAGGGGAAGGAGAAGGAGAAAATTTAGAACTCAAAATCTTGTGGAAGTGAATGTCAAAAACTAAAAATAATTAAATAAATTTAGAAAATTTAAAAGAAAAAGACTAAATTGGAGGAAGCATGCTGACCTGATTTGGTAAAGGAAGTTTTCCTAGATCAGTTCCCTAGATCAGTGAAAGCAAGGTCCAATTTGTGTCCCTGTGCACAATAATACTCTACTATATGGATAGACCACAGTCTCTCAATCTTTAGGTACCTATTTCCCTCCTTTTTTCCTACCACAAAATATTCTGCTATAGACATTTTGGCAAATATGCCATCTTCATTACTTTTTCATTAATCATCACTTACTGGCCTAGCTCTGCACGTAAGAAAAACAGAGTAGGAAAAAAATCTATTCCCAAGGTTGTAACTTAACCAATTGATATGCATACATACATACATACATACATAAATATATATATACATATATACATGTATCTTGCATAGGTGATACAAAATGACAATGAGTTAGGCATAAAATTTAATACAAGAGTGGGATGGATTGCATGTGGGAACCCACCTTGCTTTCAACAGTCCCAGGCTACTTGAAGTGGCAAAAACCTATCTTTTTACCACTAGCATTTTCTTGGCAACGCTATATTTCTGTGGGTCACAAGACTCATCAATCAATAGATTTATGTAAAGGAAAGAAGAGAAACAAAAGAAACAAAAATTACGCAAAACGAGAGGGCAGGCATGGATTTCAATTTGCACAACTAGAGGAAGAATTCATTTTTTGTTCAGTCAATAAACATTTATGAAACAACTACTATGTACTTATGTGCTTAGCACTGAGGATACAAAGAAATAGAAAAAAACAGTTCCTGCTCTCAAGGAGCTCACAATTTAATGGGGAAAGACAACATGTAAAAAGAATCTGAAGCAGATGAAGTGGGAGAGGAGCAAAGTTACTTGGGAGCATGATGAAATTGTACAGCTAGGTCAGAAGTGATGTGGTGTCTGTCGGCTTTCCTTAAAGAGAAGATCTGGGAGGAGCTGTCCAATGTCTACCTTCTCTCTATGATCAGAGGGAGGGAGGAGCACAAGAAGCAAGGGGTACAGAGGAAGTATAAGTGTTGGAGATCTATTTTTATATTGAAGTAGCTATCACAATACTACATATTAGTATAAGATGCTTTTGTTAGACTTTTTTATTCAGCATGTATTTTTTAAGTTTCTATAATGGGCAAGGCACTGTACTACATATACCAATGATAAATACAAAAATGTTGACAAGGCTTCTCTGGGATAAGATGAGGTCTGACTGTGTACATGAAACAGAAACCATATATGGGAGCTGTTTGGTGCCTTACATGGGCTCGGTTTGCTGGGAATTCCTATTCCCTTCCTATACATTTAGGCTCCTAATGCATAAGCAAAATAATCATTTGATAAATTATGAATAATTCATAAGTAAACATCATATAAGAAATGGAATGACCAATTTAGACCAATGAATATATTTGACATTTCTGTATAGGATTAGAGCTGGGAGAATCTGACTACTGATTCTTAGTCTCCTTTGCTAGATTATTATTCATATGCTGCTGCATGCCAACTGGTCATCCACCAAGCTCTGTCCTCAGCCCTCTTGTTTTCTTTATACATTTTCAGTGATTTCATCACTTCCCATAGATTCATTATCATTTCTATGCAGATGATTCCTAAATATGTAACAGTCTTCATCTCTCTCTGCCTGAATGTTACATGGATATCTCAAATCAAACCTGGCCAAAACTCATTTTCTTCCCTCTGAACCCACCCCCCTTCCTTTTTCTGTTGACAGAATCACCATCCTTCCAGTCATCCAGGTTCCCAAACTTAAACTCATCCTTGTCTTTTCCTTTCCTTAGTTCCCCCATATCCAAACTGTTGTGAAGTGTTGTTGACTCTATCTCCATGTTATCTTTCACATTTGTCTCTTTTTCTTTATTCACCCAGTTCCCACCCTAGTTTAGGTACTCATTACCTAATGCAATAGTCTCCTCATTGTTCTCCCTGCTTTCGTTTTTTCCCATTTCTGATCTATCCTCCACATAGCTACAAAAATGATCTTCATAAAGCACAAGTCTAACAACTTTTAGTGGGTCCCTATTGCCTACGAGATGTAATAGAAACTATCAATCTTTTGTTATTTGGCTCTAGCCTAATTTTCTAGGCTTATTACGTATTATTGCTCTTCATATCCATTACATTTCAGCCAAACTGGGCTGATTGCTGTTCTCTGAACTCATCACTCCACCTTCCACCTCTATACCTATACCCAAACTGTTCCTACACCTAATGTTCACTCCCTCCTTTCCTCTAACTCTTAGGATCCCTAGCTGTCTTCAAGGCTCAACTCCAGTAGGAAGCCTTTTCCTAGTTCTGCTCGTTATTCTTGCTTCCCTTGTCAAATTATCATGTGCTTATTTCTCTGTTTGCCTACTGTATTTACCAGAAGAAGGTAAACTCAAGTGCAGAAACTTTTTTTTGTTTGTTTTTGTATACCCAGCACCTATTTTAGTGTTTTGTACTATTATCAACTCTAGATCTTTTCCTTACATCAGAAAAAAAAATCCTTAGTTGTTCAAAAGCAATAATCCCAAGGATTTTGAGATGCTTCTAAATCAGAATTCTCAAAATGATTGAAACCAACTAGCTCCAAATAAATGCACTCTAGCCTTACTTCTCTTTCTCCCACTGGTATTCTGACTCCTATCCTTAGGGCCCTGGGCAATAATATATCAGCTTTAATCTTATCTTGCCCAGAATCAGACCATCATACTGCTTCCTGGCCAGATCCAAACTGTGCCACTGCACACCCCTTGGCACTCCTCTACCTTTCTAACTAGTTTCTTTATATCTATTGTTGTCTCCTACTAGAATGTAGGAATGAGATTGTCTTGCTTGATTTGCATCCCTAGCCCTTAGCACAGTGCCTGGCAGATAGAGATGCCCTTTCATTCATGAATAGGCTTGAGAATTTTTCAGACTTCTAACCTGTCCTAATTCTTTCTGAACTTTTGTTGGTTAGGAATTGTAGACACACACACACACACACACACGCACACACACACACATATATACATATATATACACATACAAAATGCTTTTAATTTTGCAGTATACTTCTATTATCTCATTTGAACCTCATAATTACCCTATAAGATAGGTACAATGGTGGATGAATTACTTTGGACGAGTAAATTTGATGCAGTTCCATTTTGTGCCAGTGAAGATGATGATGACGATAATGATAAATGTGCTTCTCTATTGTCATTGGGCTGACTTAAAAATATGACCCTGACCAGATGAAACTGTAATGAGCTGGTTTCCTCACCTTTAGTTCTGTCTCTGATAGAGGTTAGATTTTGCGACATACACACATGCTTTATTGCTTTTTTTGTCATGTCTTTAATTTTATGGTTTTAAAGAATAAGTGGTACTCTAAGAAAATGTATAAAAGTTATCACTTTTAAAGAGCACACTTCAGCATTTGTTAACAATATTGCATGTGTTGGTATGGGGAAGTCAAGTATTTGAAGGACCATTCAAGTTCACGTTGAAATAAGCTTGATCGCAACAAAACACAAAGAAAAATTTGGTCTTAAATGAAAAATATGAAATAAAAAAATGAAAAATGCCAATAATTGACAGAGTTTTGCTGTGAAACAGCCTAAATAATCCGCAGGGAAAAAAACCTTCAGAGGGACCTGGCAGCTGAAGAGGTTGTTACTGATTCTTCTACAGTGTGGTGTAGGTTTCTTGAAGTTGGAAGAACAGAAGATCATTAGAAAAAAGATCGCTACTAACCCTTGCTAAGAAGAAAAAAAAAAACACTTTTGTGTGCAAAATAATTCTAAGTACTGAAGATTAGGAAAAGGTAATTTTTGCTGATGAAACTCAGTTTCTCATAAAATCTCTACCAAAACTGTTGTCAGAAGCCTTTGTGAGCCAGTAAGATCTAGCCACCTGCATTAGGCTGTAAAATATCCAGCCAAAAAACACTTTGGGAAATTTTACTTTCGGTAGTCCTGTAAATCTTATCGCCATTGAGGGAATAATGAACTCAGATAACTATTTGATATACAGAGAAGTAGAATTGTTCAGAATTACAAAATATTGCGAATGGAGATGGAACATTCCAATACAAACTTGCATCATGCTACTTGTAACAAAAGATTGAGAAATTTATATAGGAGGGGAGGATAATCATGCTTCAGTTCCTAGGAGCTCATTTGTTTTCAATTTTATTGAAAATCTATGTTCTACAAGGGACTATAAAACTGTGTATAACCTTTGACCCAGAAATACCACTACTAGGTCTGTACCCTAAAAAGAACCAAAAAAAAGGAAAAAGACCTATATGTACAAAAATATTTATAGCTTCTCTTTTTGTGGTAGTAAATAATCAGAAATTGAGGGGGTGCTCATCAGTTGGAAAATGGCTTTACAAGTTGTAGTATCTGACTGTTATGGAGTACTATTGTGCTATAAGAAATGATCAGGGGGGTGGTTTCAGAAAAAAAAAAACCATGCAAGACCTCTATGAACTGATGCAAAATGATGTGAAAAGTACTAGAAGATCAATGTGCACAGTAACAGCTATGTTGTAATGATGATCAACTGTGAAAGACTCTGATTAATACAGCAATCCAAGGCAATTCCAAAAGACTCATGAGACTCCAGAGAGAGAACTGATGAACTCTGGGTGCAAATAGAAATATAATTTTCTCACTTTATTTTTCTTTAGCTTTTTTTGTGATATGGCTAATATGGAAATATGTTTTGCATGATTTTACATGTATACTTGATATATTGCTTTCCTTTTCCGTGGATGAGGGAGGGGTGGAAAGGAGAGAGAATATGGAACTAAAAATTTAAAAAGAATGTTAAAAACAAATTAAAAACACACAGCGACATATGTATATATATATATATATATACACATACATACATATATATATATATATATTTTAAGAAAACCTAGGGGTTAGTCTCAGTCACCATCAGCAATGGGGTATGAATGGATGGATGCCACTAACACTTTAAGCTATTACCAATGTTGCTCGAGTCCTTACTAATGGATCCATGTCATTCAATCTGGTGAATCTCAGAAAGGCTGCTGAAAAATCAAGGTGAGCCAAAGAAAATGGCTCCCCTCCTGTTTCAACAATCTGGCTAGCAGCTGCTGTGGGGGTGTAAAACCAACAACAACCAGCACACAGAACACTGCAAAAGCCCAGGTCCTTTTCATCTGCTTTACTAAGGAAAGCAACATTAAGAGGTTAACAATCTTACTTTAATCCAGCATACAAATATCATTTACTTAGTTCAGGGGAAAAAACGAGCACCCTGAATTACAGACCAAATACAATTCGTAGTTATCACCATCCGAGTGTTCAGCTGAGGAGCTCCTTACAACTGCTGGCCTAGCGTCACATACCACTCCTGCTGTGGCTCAGAGCTCAGAGAGAATGCCGACTTCTGCGCTTATATATCCTGTTCAGGGCCCTGAGGGCCGTGACCTCACCCAGGCTGGGTGTGGAAAAGTTCCCCCCCACCCCCAGTATCACATCAGATACAAATCAATGACTCCCAATTGTCTCAGTGCTGAGAAATACAAAAACATCCCACTTTATCTGCCCCATTCAAACAAAGGCCAGAATCATTAAAGGTCAACAGCAAAAAGTTCCACCTTAATTACTATTACACCTCCCCAAAGGGAATAAAGACAATGAGAACGACAATGGTAGAGGTTGAAGAAGAAGGGAATGGGGAAAAGGTTATGGTATCTTATAAGAAAGAAGGCTGTGGCTACTTCAGGAAAAAATATACTATCAGCCAAAAGGCTATTGTTGTCATACCTATCAAGAAAGCAGTTCAAGGCAGCAGCTTTTCCTGACAAAAAAGTGGCTACCCTAGCAAAAGCAGTTGTTATACCAAGAAAGAGTAGAGATATCTCTACTCAGTCATCAGCCACTCCAGCTAAAGCAGTAAGAGGCAAAATAAATAAATGGGAAGAATAGGGAGAGGTCAGTGAATCTGAAGAGGATAAAGTATTTGAACCCCCAAAAAAGTGGTGAAAATCAAATAACACAAACCAAACAAGACTTTGAGGATAAGGATGAAGAGGAAGAGAACAATGAGGCTAATAGAATTAGGATACTCTGAAGAAGAAGTTATAGATACTCCACCAAGAAGAAGAAGACTCCTATAAAAGTTGCCTTTGTGAAAGCCAAGGATGAGGAGGATGAAGAAGATGGTGAAAATGAGGAGGATAAGGCCAAATCTAAGCTTTGTTTCAGAAGTTTTCATGAAATAATTACAAGTCTGGGAATAGTGACCCAGCTAAATTTTGCTCATGTCCTGGGTCTCCCCAAAAGGGTTAAATGGAGTCCTTTCTAGAAAAGATGCTAAAAGTAAAAACGAGTAAATGTCAGACATAGGGCAGCTACTTATTTCTTCCACCACAAAGAAATGCTTAAGGTACAAACAACTCATAAGCATGCATTAATAAATACCCAGAACATGAAATAGTGAGACGAAACAAAGGACTTACAGAAACCTGTAAACAGAAAACACATGAGCCATTCAAAGGACTTGGAGAAGCCCATTACTTCTATTATATTTTCTCTTTTTAAAATTATGAACTTAAATACCAAATAAGATGACCGTGTCCACAGGCAAATAAGAACAGAAAAAGGTTTATTAGTTGATAATCTGTACACCATCTTTGTTTCTCCTTCCATATATAATTATCCCTTCTATATCACAACTTTTCCTATTGCATTATTGATATATCATGGGTTGGCCTAGGAAATGGGAATTTTGGAAGAGTTTTGTGGAAGCTGCAGATGACACGTGAAGGCCAGAAGATGTCACAGAAAAAGTTTGGAAACTCAGAAATGCATAAAATATATGTGTAGTATTGTATATCAACATACTTTATCTTTTAATACCATAAATATACCCAAATTTTACAATAATGTACTGTAAACACTCCATAAAAGAAAAAGAAAAAATTCAGATTTCTTCTTTGGTACAAAGGGAGGGCCAAAAAATTTTACACAGATTTTCCAGATCACAGGGGCACTGCTCCCCTAACCTCCATGATGTGGTAGGGATAACTATGTACAAATTTAATATGTTGTTTTCAAAAAAGTTTTGCTTATCTCTGTTCCCTACTGACTTTCCTTCTTTTCTATGAAGTTAAAAAGATACTTTAATGACCTCCCTTCTTACATTTCTTCAGTTTTTTCCATTTTGGTAACCTCTCTTCTTCCCACAAATATCTCTCCCCAAAAAAGTTGAATGAAAAAAAAATCTCACGTATCAAATATGAAGCATCAATCAAAACAAATTCCCAAATTGGCCATGTCTGAAAATTATGTCTTATTCTTCACAATTATCATTGAAGGGAGAAATCATTGTGGAGAGGGGACCCTCCTTCCTCATCTGCTGACCAACTGCCGCTAAAAGGTAAATAGGCACATTGAATGGGACAAAGTCTGGAAACATGCCCAAATAATTGGTTTACTTCCTATCCAGCCCTTAAACTGATCATCTGGGGAACCAATTCCCGTGGAGAAAGGGCCAGCCATCCTTACCAACTACCAATTAACTAAATGCCACACATACAGCAAGCAATTCAGTCTAGTTGATGCAGCATGGGACCCTCTGCTGAGACAGGAGACTATGTGTTCCAAACAAGTCAAAACAGCACCACAACCTTGGCCACCACATCTCCTCTTAGATCTTCATGGAGACAGCTCAGGATCCTGAATCCAAGAGCCCCGGAAAAAGAAATACTTCTAGTCCGCTGCTCTTAGCTGTCATCCTGAGAAGCAAACCCAGTGGAGATGCAGTCTGGCCACTGCGCTCCTACATCCTTGGAAGACCCAGAAAAGAAAGTTCTAGTTACCAAAGTTCTTGGCACTGTCAAATGGGTCAACAACAGAAATTGATAAGGTTTGTCAGTGGAAATGACATTAATGAAGAAGCATTACTGTCTGTTTTGCCACTGAACCCTAAGGACCCTAGGCCCTTTCTGTCTGACTTGAAACAGCAAGTCAGTCCCCATTAGAATTAAGTTCCTTAAAAGTAGGGACCATCTTCCTTTTCTGTTTGTATCTCTAATGCTTAGCATAGTAATTTGCAGATAGTAAGTGCTTAATATTTTGTTCATTTATTCATTTCTGAGTTACTATTCAGTTACTTGTAATTAAAGAAAGAATTACTAAGCTGTATAAGCAACTAGAAACTTGAAATCCATTCTCAGGATCACCTAGAGAAGCACATGCTTACTTTGCTATGTCCGTATATCCTCACAGTAATATCATTCCCAAAGTCCAGAGCTTCCAGGTTAGAGAAAAAACACTGCAAGCAAAGAGAAAGAGGATGTTCAAGTAATGCCTTCTCCTCTCAGATAATTTTTCATCTACTAGAGATATATCTTATGTGTACCTAATTATTTACATGTTATTTCCTCCCATTAGATTGCATGCTCTTTAAGAATAGGGACTTTTTGCCTTTCTTTGTATCTTTTGTGCTTAGCTCAGTGTCTGGCATATTGTAAACCCTATTATACGTGCTTGTCAACTGACCAAGGAGCCACAGTCACTTGCAGCTATCACTGTAAATGAGAGGAAAGCTTGGCGTGTGCCGTTTGTAAAGGCAAAAGATAAAAGGCAAACAACCGAAAATAGTTTGTCCCGCAAAGCTAAGTATAACCTTAAAGGGGGAAAAAGGATTTTTAATGAAACAGAGCACTTACAAGTATTGCTGATGAAGTAACCATTAGGCACTCTGAAATGCAAACCCAGAAGTAAAAAGAAACATGAATATTTGGAAGAGATAATGCAATGATGAAGTGTTTATTGTCGAATGGGAGAGAAGCAACAAGTGTTCCCTCAGAAACCTGTCTTCCAGGGTCATAGAGCAAATAAGCCAAAAGGTTTGGGAAGAGTTTTAAAGTTTTGTTATATTTTGAGGATCTTAAGAGAAAAGAAAAGGAATACACCAAGGGAGAGAGAGGTAGGGGTGAAATTTATTATGAAAGAAAGAAAAAAAGGAAGGAAGGAAGGAAGGAAGGAAGGAAGGAAGGAAGGAAGGAAGGAAGGAAGGAAGGAAGGAAGGAAGGAAAGAAGGAAGGAAGGAAGGACGAAGGGCAATAACCCTGCGACTGGGAACTGGACGAGAAAAAGAATAAAAGAGTCATAGAATGGAAGTAGATTCTATAAAATATAAATCCCAAAGGTAGAATACAATCCTTTCTCAATACCCACCTCTTCATTATAAAGAAGGGAACCATAGACAAAGAGAGGGAAGAGTATATGAGGATATGGTGAAGGGAAAAGCTCAATTAAATATAATAATAATTTTGAACATGAATAAGACAAATTCACCCCTAAAAAGGAAGAAGCTAGCAGAATGGATTAGAAAGCAGAATCCAATAATATGCTATTTAAAAGAAACACACTTGAAATGGACAAGTTCAAGCACAATTTAAATAGCTAGAGTAAAATATATTATGCTTCAGGTAGACTCATAAAAGCAGGTATAGCATTTATAATCTTAGACAAAGCAATAGTAAAAAAAAATAGACTTTATTAAGAGAGATATAATATGGTTGACTCTGGCCCATCCCTCTTAGGGCCAGGCCTGTTACTTCTTATTTTCATAGTCCTAAAGTATCCTGAGGGGTTGAGGTGGCTTTTCTCTACTGCCATCAGCTTCAGCCCCTAGCAGTTGTGTTCCCTCTCCCTTTTAAGGACCTAATAACTACCATCCCAGTTCTATTTAACCACTTAATGGCTTTTACAAAGGGATATTTACTTCACAGATAGACTACCCGGAAAAATGTATAAACTTTTCCTTCAACACCTCAGGTGTAGAAATCTCTCCTTGCACCATCTCAGTGTCTGAGAAGACGGGATTAGGCTTATAATTTATCTCAGTACCTATATAGCTGTACCTCTTCATCACACTTACAGCATCTCTCCATCACCAGGGAGGAAATAGCATCGATTCCACCAATTTCAGATATAGATGTGACATGGGTGCCAGATGAATTCTTTTGTTGGGTTGGAATTCAAAGGTTGCTCCTGGATATCCCTAAGGTATCAGTGCTATGCTGAATGAGAAAAGCGGTCTGGACTCCAACTGCCACCTTCCCTGGTTTGCTTTTCTGACCTTTCGAAATTCCCAAGATCAAAGACTACATTTCTTTCAATTGGATGCTATGAGTGAAGCCACTGCAATCTTGTAAAAGTATATGAGGCAAAATAAATAAGTAAATTAGTTAATTAATTAATGAACAAATAAATAAATGGATGAATGAATAAATAAATAAATAAAAGTAAATGCAAGTGCTCTAAATCATTATTAATTAAAGAAATGCTAATTAAAGCAATTCACTCTTAGATTGATAGAAGTTTAAAAAATGGAAAAATGTCAGTTGTAGGAGAGGCTTTGGGAAGACAGACATACTGATACATTTTTGGTAGAACTGAACTGGTGGAAAGCAATTTGGACCTATGCCCCAAAAGTCTCCAAACCATCTATATTCTTTAAAACAGCAAGACCACTACAAGGTATATACTGTAAAGAGATCAAAGAAAGAAGTAAAAGACTAATATTTGCAAAAACACTTATAATATCTGCTTTTGTAGTAGTGAAGAACTGAAAGTAAAGGGGATGCCCATCAACTGGGGAATGGCTAACAAATGGTATATAAATATGTAATGGAATATTATTGTCTCTTAGGAAATGACAGAAGAGATAGTTTCAGAACAATACAAGAAAATGTGCAAACATCTACAGAGTGAAATGAGCAGACCCAGGAGAACAATTTGTATTACAATAATATCGTAAAGACAAACAACTGTAAAATACTTCAGAACTCTGATCAATGTAATGTCCAACCAAAACACCAGAGGGTAGCTGATGAAGCACACTCCTGACTGAGGGGGGATGAGTCCAAGGTACAGAATGAATCATACATTTGTGGACATAACAAATGTGTGGATTTGTTTTGCTTGACTGTGCTATAAGGGTTGTGTTTTTCCTTTTTTGGGAAGGGGAATGGTAATGTTATCAAAAGAATAAAAAATAAAAAAGGGTAATTGAATCATTTTAAAGATGCATAGATGGAAGTCCTGAGAGAACATATAGGACAGCTTTGAAAGTAACTTGTTGAATTTATTCTATGCTTTTTGAAAAGCAAGCCACACACAATAGAGATTTCACATGCAATGCTCTCTGTTCCATTTTACATATGGAAATGTTCTTTTACCTTTTTGGTGTTTGATAAATTCAGAATAAAAGTACATTTACAAAAATTCTTGAGTCTCTTTTGGGGTCCTTTTGCGAGCAGCCAGATGTGGTTGTGGGCCTGTCTCACAGAAAGGTCTGAAAATATGTTGATTGCTAGGTGTGTGGGTTGGAGGCAATTTTACAAAAGAGCAATAACACTTATAGCAGCAACTTATAGTAAACGCTTATAGTAGCAACTTGGCTGGAATAAGGCAGAGAAGGAACTTTAGCGATGGAGAGGAAAAGCAGCTGTGGAGGCAAACTGGATCAGAAGAAACACAAAGCCAATTGCTGGATGATGGAGAAGTATTTCAGTCATTATGTGACCCTAGGAACATGAATCCTCTCTCCTTCTGGCATGTTAATTTTCAGATGATTTTATGCCTTTATTTATTGTGTATGGAAGAGAGCAGGAAAATATTTGATTATTTACATTCTCCTGTTATTTACTTAACTATTATGTACTAATTAAATTCCTTGGGAATGGGTAAAAAATGGAAACCTACCCATTTTCTTAGAGGGATCATCTTGTATCATCCAAGCCATAATAGGCAACTATGGATGAAAGGGACCCTACTTAATCCCTTTGGTAGCAACTTAGGCACAGTAACAAAGGAACAGCTACTTTTCAAAGGTAATAAAGCAAGCAGTCATTTTAGGAAGCTTGTGGGTCTCAAAGTCTAATGGTCATTTGATGTGACTACCTCTTGGTGCTTGCCAAAGGCTCTGCCTCAACCTCATCCTTATGAATGGAGACCTTCAAAAATATGATCCCCATAGTGTTACTAGGGACCAGGGAGAGAGATTGCTAGATGGTTTACTTCAGGTCTTTCAGGGCTACATAACCTATTCTGAACTTTACTCAAAAGAGACAGACTTGTGGGTAACTCAATAAATGGCAGCCATCAGGAAACCTATATGGGAATTGTGAGTACTCTAAAGCCTCAGGTTTAGAGTAATCTGTTATATTTGAAAAGTAACTTAAACTGAGAGACAATGATCCAAGCATGATCTATTTATTAGTTATGCTAGCAGTAACCAATAAATTGAGTCTATGGCCTCTCATTAACCAATAGCCATGAGGTAGAGCTTACTAGCCTTTGTATAGTTTTGGTAAGTAACAAGAGAATGGAGAATAGAGTTGGGTAGGTGGGGAAAACAATGCAATTTGTTACAGGTCTGGCAGCATCATGGGGGTGAGGATAACATGTTTGGTTATATCAAGAAGAGTAGGCTAGCACCCCTGTGGGGCTAGTAACCATCCCTCTCCATCATAGAGAAATGCTTGATTGATTTATGGGACCCATCTGAATATTGCAGACCTCGTTAGAGGACCTGACTTAGCAGATTCCTTGGAACAGCTTTCCTTAATGGTACAAGGACAGTTCAAGGACAACGTATTTCTTACAGCTACTTCAGGACTTAAAGATAACACCAGATGTCATGGTATTTCCCCATGAGCTGAAGATATAGTAGTTAAGCTTTTTCCCATTATTTATAATTTAAACTAACTCAGAGAAAAAGATAAATTCCTGAACTGAACTCAAGGACATTGAAAGGTGGCTTTAGGAGGATGTAGACTTGATTATAAATAAATGTAATCGGTTCCATTATAGAATCAATAGAGTAGAAATCAATATAAAACAAATCAGAAGAAATACTAATTTTGATATTTTCAAACCTTAGAGTAAAATTGGCCTCTAGGTTTCCTTTTTTCAGGAAAAAAATCAGAAGCTTGTATTAGATTGCATGCAAAGTCATCTGGGTTCTCCCTATCCATTATATTCCCCCAAATTTGATTGAACATGCTGGATTCTACATTTTCTTAGAAGTGTGTAACGATAATGTTACTAGCTGCTATGGCTGTGTAAGGCCAATAACACCAGCACACAGGATGGCTACTAGCACAGGTTCTTTGACCTGCTTTTCTCAGGAAAGCAACTTTAAGGGGTTTACAATCTCACTTTACTTAAACATACATATATCATTCACTTAGTTCGGGAGGAAAAAGTCAGCACCCTGAGCTTCAGAGTATAACAAACAGAAATTATAAGCAGAAATTATATAAATGGAGCAAATAACATGTATCAACAGACAGGCTTCTAACTGTCTAACCAAAACATTACATACATAGTTACCAAAGAAAGAAGCACCAGTATTTGGGTTTTCAAAGCCAAGAGGCTCCCTAATGGCTACCCAGAGTCTCCACACCAACACTCTTCCAATGAGTGAGCCCCAAACAAAATGCTAACCTCAGAGTATATATATACTTCTTCACGGTCAGAGTGCTTCACACCTCTCAAGGGTTTCAGACATCTTCAGGGTTTCACACCTGACCTAACTAGCAAAAGGGGGTGGGCCTTCCTACAAACAAAGGCAAGACTCAATCAAAGGCACTTGATTGCTCCAGTACTGAGAAGTACTCCAAAACAAAAGACAACAAAAAGTCCCACTTTGCATGCCTTTACAGAGTGATATTCCATGCCTTGTCCCTTATATGGGCCACCATCCAGTCTAGGGCTTCTGCCACTATAGTCTGATCTGATCTATTATGTCATAATAGTGGAAATCATTGTCCTCAGGTAGTAGAACCTCTTTTAGACCTCTGTCCATCAGACTGACAGCATGAGACTCTCCCTGGGGAAAGATGGTGAAAATATCTAAAATGGAGTCACTAGTCTCAGCTACAGAAATAGAGAAATAAGCATCAGTGAGGTTGAAAATTCCATACCATTCACCCAGGGTCTGAACTGCTTGACCTATCACATTTATAAGATCAGGAAGAGCAATAGTGATGGTCACGGCAACTTTTGTTTAGCTTTTGTTTAGTATTTCACTGCAAGATGCCAGATCCCTTACCATTTGCCTTCCTCACTGGCCCCATAAGATTGCTGTAGAGGAGTTGGCAGCAACAAAGTACTACTATCTCCTTCATCTCCATCTTTAGGGAGAAAATAGCTTTTAGCCATTCCTAGATTTGATATTGTTTGCTGATAGCTATATAGGATGATCTGGAGGTTTTCATTTGGCCCCAGCCCTAATAACTAGAATATAAGTTGTCATAAGCCTCTAAAAAGGTACAGACTTTCAAGAGTTCATGACGTCAATTCCCACAATATACACATCTTGATTGTGCATTCTTGTTATATACTCACAACTACTATGACCCAGAAGGAGGATCTTCTTCTAACTTCCATCTGAGCAAGGGTGGTCTTTTCTTCAAAATCCATTATGGAAAATGAGAACCATTGGAAGTCCCCTGGCATGATAGTAATCTGATTCCCAGTGCCCAGTAGCCCTTTATATATTTGGCTATCCTCTTCCTCATCCTTTTTTCAGCCACTGTTCCTTTGGCATATGACTTCTAGGCCCCCTCTAGTCCTAACCTCATAGGAACCTCCACTTTTACCCTAGAGGGACCCAGAAGCCCCTTGAACCTAGATATGGGGGCTTGGGTGGCTTGGGATCACCAAAAGAGGTTGGTTTAGGGGATGATGGGGCAGCATAGAGTCAGACCACTAAACTAATCTCTTGGGAATTTCACTCCCCACCTCTTGCTAACCCCTATTGGGAAAGCTACAAAGGAGATTCACCCAGGTGTGTATAACTCCCCATCTTAACCACTCAAAACACAAAAGATGGCTCCTACTGGGGTATCTAACCAATGTAGTTGGATTTTCAAAAGCAAGTTTTCTTTGAGATCCTCAAGTCTATGAAACTCTGTGACTGATTGGTCCTACTGGACCACACTTTCCTAATTCATTGTTCTAATGATGCATCACATTTTTAAAACATCTTGCAACCTCTCAAGTTGCTTGATCATGAAAATCCTCCCATTTGCTGTAACCCTGCCTCCTAGTTAGTCGCTCCTGAGGTGTTATAATAGGGTAAAGCTGAGGTTCTCTTACCCATGAGGCAGGTTCCCAGTTTTCATCTACTCTATAGTTCTCATTCTCTTCCTTTATAACCCTTATCTGAGTGAGGTTTCACATATTTTCCAATGAGGGAGACCTCTGGGTCAGAGACATACTTACATACTTGCCACCTGGTTGGAACTTGTTCCATCAGTATCACTATTTTTATTTGTGTTGTTTACTAAGTCCATGAGTACCCACCGAACTAACCCCATAGGATGAATAGGAGCTTCCTCCATATTCCACTGCAAAGGTTCCCCATATACTTCAAGAAATGCTTCTGTCATAGGATACTAGCTTTATGTACTTGGCCATCCAATTACAAGTTTCCCTCTCTTCTGTAACATTCTTACCCTGCTTCAACAATGATCCCAAGGTGTTGTCATTTGTCCAGTCAACGTATCTTAAGAAGCCCTGGATTTTGCTGTATTCCTTTCCACTAGGCCCTTCAATCCTTCTTGTGTCTGAAACTTCCTATATATATTGTCCTCTCCCATTTGGAATGTAAGCTCTTTGAGAGCAAGGACTGTTTCTATTTTCTATTTGTATCTCCAGCACTTAGCACAATGTTTGGCATGGAGTAAATGCTTAATAATTACGCATTCATCCATTCATTCAGGCATTTATCATACTCTTAGACTTTCAATGAACCTGGAGCTAGTTTAGTCATTGGCCTATGGAGAGAAGAGTCATAGTAAAGATTTGGGGAATGAGATAAAAAAGTGCTTGGCACAAGAGGGAACTATATAAATGCCATTTACAATGATGATGGTGGTGATGGTGATGATGATGATCACAATGATGATGTAAATTGTTCTAGCTAGGGTCAGCAGGAGCAGGTCAGCTGGTGGCTAAACAATATAGTATACCCCCCTAAACTTGTTGAATATTGACAGAATAGCTTGCAACTAACTTTCTAGACTAGCGAGGGAAAGAGCTAAGGATGGTTGTATTAATTATGAAATATATCTTTTAGCAGTGCTATAGCAATTTCCACCCAACTCCCCTATCACGTATAGAGAAATAGGGATGATTTTTTGTGTTTTTTTTATTCTATTGCTTTACTGACAAAATTGTATTTTTTGTTGCTGATTTTCTAAGAATTTCTTAGTAAACCATCTTATCATCTACAAGGAGAGATAGTTTCGCCTCTTCTTTGCTAATGTTTATTCCCTTAATTTATTTTTCTCTTGTTGCCATAGCTAGCTTTTAAAATATTATGTCAAGTAATAATGCTAACAGTGGGCTTTGTATTTGGAAAATGCTAGTTCTTGGTTTTAGGCAAATGTTTTTAGTCATATTAAAGAATGGTCTTGTATTTCTTGTTTTTAAATGCTTCTAACATAAATGAATGCTTTTTTCAGTTTTGTTCTATATATAATCATATGGTCTAGTTATTAATATATTTGTTGTGTAGCAGGGGTTAATTACATTAGAGTATACCCTATGGATTATGGGTGGCAATGTACCTATTATAAGGGTCTTTCCTTGGAGTGTGCATTGAGTTTTCCCAGCAACTTCTAGGATCACAGGTGCCTCATCACTAAAGGGCTTAGTGATTTGGTATGACATAGCAAACCCTGAGTCCTCTTTTAGTCCCCTCTGTCCTCTTCTCACTCTAGGACAGCAGCTTTGGAGGACAGTGATTCGGCAATTAAAAAAGGGAGATAGCTTCTACTCTTGCTCTCTTCCTTGAATGCTGTGGGGCAAATAATAGTCTTGAGTGGTGGGGGTGGGGGGCGGGGCAGGAAGGCTGCCCAACAACATAGTAGCTATCATTGCATGGCAGCTCATGAACATTTTTTGGCTTACATGAGTCTAAGACTGGATATCAATCAACTTATTAGCTGCCTCTTTTGTTTTATGTTTCCTTCCTGAGTGCAAGAGGACTAAGAAGTGATTCTGAGATGAATGTTTCCAGCTTTGGAGGTAACCTTGTAAATATGGGAAGTTACATTTCACTCAGACCAAAGCTCAGTCCCTGGAGTCTTCTCTGAGGTCCTCTCAAGAAGTCTTAGGAAGACAACTGCTTTACCCTTTAGGGAAAAGGGGAAAGAACCTATATGTTCTAAAATGTTTATAGTAGCTCTCTTTATGGTGGCAAAAAACTAGAAATTGCAGGGGTGCCTATCAATAGGGGAATGACTGAAGAAGTTGTGGTATATGATTGTGATGGAATACTATTGTGCTATAGGAAATGATCAGCTCAATGATTTTAGAAAAAACATGGAAGGCCTAGTTTGAAAGCCAGAACAACTGGAGAACCTGGAGAGATTGTCCGGGTACCACAGAGCCAAAGTGAAGGCGAAGCGTGAAATGCTCACTGAGCAGGACTACAAAGTATTTCACGTTTTGATGTTCTAAGTCTCAATCTACTGGGAGGGCAATAACAGTTACTTCACATATTACTGTTGGTTTAAGTCTTGTCAATATGCAACTGTAAGTCTTTTACATTAACATTTATTTTTTGTGGAGTAAACAAATAACCATCCTTTACCTGATTTACATTATATATTGGGTATCTTTCTACTCTCCCTCCCCCTGCCCCCACTGGGGATACCCTAGACATGAGCCATGTCCAGTGCAGTCTAAATTTGAATGATTCATTATAGATGGTGAGTTCCTTTAGATCTTCTTGTTTGTACATGACATCTTGTCAATTGTATCATGTACTGATGATGGGGTTTAGATTGTGGGAGCCCCCTTGAACTCTCCTTGAATCTTCCCTTATAAGCCTTTCATTATGGCTAGGCCCAAATCTCTAGGCTAGGTTACTCTTAACCTGGCTGGTCTGGCTGGTTTCCACCCTTGATCCTATCAAAGGGTCTGTGCCCAAATCTGTTACCCTCAAACTAGCCTCGCCCTAAATTGTGTTATCTACAGGTAGCCTTCAGCTCCTTCCCACCCTTGATCCCATTCTGTTGGTTCCTGGAGTCTCACCTCACCCCAGTCCCATCAAGTTCCTCCTTAGACTCTTCCTCAAGACCCTACCTAAACCCCTCCTCCCATCACCCTAGGACCACCCTAGATCCCTCCCACAATCTTTGCATGTATAAGTTTCATCTCGCCTCCATGAAGGTGTTCAGATTCCATCTACACTCAAATGAAAACGAGTGTCACAAATGGTGAGATTTCTTAATATGGCAAACCTGTAATAAACTTTGTTTTTCTCCTTGGTTGTGAGAAAGCTTGAGTTGAATTCATTCAAACAGGACCCAGCATGTTGGTATTTTGGGGTCTCAAGAACCCCTAAAAACATATAGTTCCTTGACCTCAACACTGATAGTCATGATAGAATACCCTAAATGAGATCCATGATCATACAGAAGAACCTGGCTTAAGAAACCAAAAAGGATGAATCAAGTAGACGAACCCTGCCTAATGTTCAGATTTTAGCATGCAGTTGGACAGATAGCCTACTGAATTCAGTTATTAGTCCAAATTGGTGCACCAATACGTATATCTTGGACTGACACTGTAATGGACATGAAAGTTGGCCCAGAATTGGATAAGAGGAAGAGTGTGGAGTAGTCTGCCTTTGGGAGAATGAAAAGTTCTTTCAATGATCCCAGAACTCCCCCTGGCACAGAGGCTCCTTTTTTTTTTTTAAACAACAATATTCTAGTGAGATTTGAGTAGCTGGAAGACATAGAATACTATAGACCTGAAAGAATTCAAGTTGAGAATCTCCCAAAATGAAGAGTTACATAGTGGGTAAGCAGGTTGGAACACATTACTAATGAGGGACTGCTCAGGAAAAACTGCATGAAGGATGTTATCTTAGAAATGTATGGCCTGAAAAAAGGTGGGCTGGTCTCTGATTGCCTGGAGCATTGTTTTTATTTGTCTTTTGTTCACAAAGAGGATAGCATGGAGGTAATGCCAAGACAAGCAAGTGAATTGGATTTAAGTGAGGGAGGACAATGCAAAGTCACCAGCTTCATTTTCTCCTCCTGAGTCATCTGGGTCCAGTGGCCAGAAACACATCAGGATGGGGTAGAAAACCTTGGCCTTTTAAAGCTAAGGTCTTTAGCAGGTCTCAGTTTGACTGAAGCAATGCCCATTTAGTGATTAAGGTAAAAAAATGAGGCTGAAAATGGCCTCTTTAACCTAGTCTAGGGAAAAAAAAAATCAAACTGGGAGGGGAAGACACTCTGGGTTTCAGGCTGAAACAGAAACAATTCCTATTTATATTCACTCTGAGTCAATCAAGGCCCAAACACTGACCAAGTTGGGTCTGGCCTGGGACCTATCGTTGGCCAATCAGAGAAAGCCAGAGTGATTTGGGTTTAAGGTAAATCTAGTCTGTAAATCCCAAGATATCTTTCAACATTTCAGGTGGGAAAGAAAGAAAGAGAAGAAGAACAAAAGAAAGAGAGAAAGAAAGAAAAAGCTGTATTGCCCAATTGGTCAATTCCAGTTGGGTCCCCAGTGGGGCAGCTCCTACTACTCACAGGGGTTGTTGTTTGTCCTTTATTTTCGAAGGGGACCATGACATCATGGAGGTGATGCCATGACATGCAAGTGAATTGGATTTAAGTGAGAGAGAACTGTGCAAATAACCAGCCTCACTTTCTCCTTGAGTGGAATGCTGAAATAGTGAAGCCCCCTCAGTATGGGACAAGACCTTACCTCTCCTACCATCCACCCTGTAAAGGTGATGGGTAAATGAGAAGATCTTTCCTGCCCATTTGAATAGGCTTGGGGTGGCGGGGGTCTCAGGGTCCTAGGGGGAGTGGCTAAGACTGGAGCCAATGGTAGGTGCCTGAGTTCTGATCACTCAGATGATGTTTTGGTCGACGGGATGATGTCTGGCGACTATATAAAAGGAGAGAACACAGCTTGGAGATTGAGACATGGTGGAGGCAGGAGAAGGAGAAGCGGTGGTGGCAGCAGCAGTGGAAGCGGCAGTGGAAGCGGCGGTGGCAGTGGCAACAGGTGCTACTGAAACAGGACTGACCCTTGTGTATATCAGAGAGTGCTGAGCAAGGGCTTGAGGCCAGTGGGTAATCTTCTTACTGCCCTAGCATTGGGGGGAAGCACTAGTGTGGCTTGGCTTGCTGCCATAATATTTTTCTGTAACCTCCTGGTCACTATTGTGAGATGGGCATATTGGTTTTGGAAGGTTCTTGCCAGGAAATCGAATTGGGGACACTGGTCCGTGGGTCTGCTATTTTGGAGCTTGAATAAATGCTTTAACTTCTCCACCTTCTACTTAGAGAATTCCTTATAACCTGCGATTCTGGACCATTCAGGCATATTCGTGATTTTCTTTCAAATCATGAATTCTGCCTTAATGATATAACTCCCACCCTGCACCCCTTCTATATTTTTAGAAACTGCTCTGCTGAGAAAGTAGAGATAAGAAATTACATCAGTAGACAGACACCAGCAAGGTCCTGTTTATCTAGCTTTTACTCCCTTTTCCCTAGTCTCACACTTGTCTTTTTGTTCTTTGTTCTCTGTTGCTGGGAAAAGATTCAGTGTTTAGAATGTGAGCTCCAAATACAGTCAATGAGAAGAGGAGCCAGTAGGGGGTGGGGGAACTCTGCGTTAGGATCTATATAACTTGCTTTGAGCTGTATGCCACATACACACATGTGCTGGCATCATCTTGGGCCATGCTGGGGTGTGTTCTTTCTCATGAGAAAGTAATAAACTCCTTTTTGCCTTTTCTCAAGAACAGTCTCTGTATATTTTTAACATGAGCTGTGGTCTCTGACCCACACATCCTCCAGAGCTATCTGGGTCCAGTGGCCAGATTCACATGAGGATGACTTGGAGATGGCCTCTGCCTGGAGCATTGAGAGGTTAAGTGACTTGCCCAGAGCCACACAACCAGAGATAGTATTTGAATTCAGGTATTTCTCATTCTGGGAGACAGGAAGTAAAATTATGTCAATCTACTATGAGAATTCTGTTTCTCACAATCCATTTAAAAGGCAAATTTCAGATGAACTGCTGATATTTTTTTTCTCCTTGGGGAAGAATAAAATATAATTGAATTAAATATTGCATTTGAACTTTTACTGTTAAAGTTTCATTATTTCCTTTATGTTTTTAATACCACATTTACCCTTAAATCTCTTCACCTTCACTGAACCCTCTTTGGGACAAAGAAAAACATTTAAGACTACTAACATAGCAACATTTTCCCTACCTCTCTAGTGGGAGGAGGAAATTAGTTCTCTAGCACTGTATTTATCAGATTTTGACTGCTTTTTAGTGTTATTTACATTTTGAAGTCACTGTGACTTAGTGGTGATGTTTTCTTTCACATTATTATAGTCATTATTTATATTCTTCTCCTGAGTTATGCTTACATCATTCTACATCAGTTAATGTTTTCCCATATTTCTCTGAATTCTCAGTATTCATTGTTTCTTATAGCACAATAATATTCCATTACATTCATAAGCTACAATTTATTTGGTCATTGGTCAATCAATTTATTTTTAAATTTTTTCTACCACAAAGAATGCTGATGACTATTTTATTAAATATATTAACTTTCTGTCATTGATCTCCATGGCATATAATTTAATTCTAATTACATAAAAATTGAAAAGGAAACTATCAGTGGGGTGTGTTCTTGTCTTCAGTAAATGCCACCATCGTCAATAATGATAAAATAATAAATAGCAATGATAACAAATATATAATAAATATAAATTAATAATAAATAGCTCTATAATATATCCACACTTTGAAGATCTCTAAATTCATCATTGTGGGTATTCTCCCAATTGAACAAACCTGTACTTACAACCATCTAATCCAACTCATACACTAAAGGTATCCCTATCGAAACATACCTGACAAGTGGCGTCATCCAGATCAAAAACACATGTAAAGTGCTTTGCAAACTTTAAAGCTCTATATAAATGCTAGCTATTATTATCATCTATCATCCATGCTCTGCTTGAAGACTCCTCCTCTCAAAGTAGACTGTTTCATATTTGCAAAGCTCTAATTGCTATGAAATTTTTCCCAATACGAAGTCTAAATTGATCTTTTCTACCCATTGCTACTGATTCTGCCTCTTGGGGGCTAAATAGAACAATTTAATCCCTCTGACATAGTAAGAGATAGTTGTCATGTCTCCCCTACATCTTTTCTTCTTCAGGCTAAACAACCTTGATCCTCATATGACAATATAAGCAAAGACAAGGCAAAATTCTCTGTATTTGAAGGTGATATGATGGTTTTCTTAAGGAATCTCAGAGTCAACAAAAAATAATTGAAATAAGTAATAACTCTTGTATAATAGCAGATCATAACCTGCCTGTAACTCAGTGGGTAGTCTTTGAGATTACTTGTGGTTGAAAATTTCATTGCCTTACAGTCAATTTTGTGATCACAGAATCACACAACATATGATGTCAGAAGTGGAAGAGACCCAAACCCTATCACTTCATATATGAGTGATTTTAGTTAGGCTTACTTGTCAGCAATAGATATAGTCTAAAATTGGGACTATACTTGAAACCCAATGCTATAGCTTGGTGTCATAGTTTATATTTCACTGGCATCAACTCTTTAAGAACTCAGAAACTGTTGAGGGGGAAAAAACCCAGGGATTCAGGGATCCCAAACTTAAGTTACCAGGGCAAGGTTGTCTGGAATGAATTCATGGACCCAAGTAATCTTTAAGTCAAGTTGGCAAAAGTTTATTGTTACACTTTACAGTGGGCAAGAGTTCCTACGGAACCTGCCACCTTATAGGGCTACAGGGAAAGTTTAAATATGAGATTTGGGGGTGAAACCTGTCAATTAGGTGTTTCGGGGTGGGATTAGGGAGTGGTTAAGGGGTGGTCAGTTCTTACAGGAACATGCACTTTTTGTGTATCCACTGGCAGGTATCTTACCCAGAGTTCACTGGGAAATAGCCCAAGTGGGGGCTACATGGGGGTGTGGTTTTGACTGTGAAATGTCACTAAGTCAACCAAAGGTCAAGGCTGGCTGGAGATATCCAAGTTGCTTCCATCGAATGTCTTGTTAGACAAGATGAATATAAGGGAGTATACGTTTGACTATGTGTAGGATATGTATCAGTAAGACCAGTAAGTACTAAATATTGTTATGTCCCAGGGCACAGCCAATTAGCAATACATAGGGAGTTGGACCAATAAATTCTATATGTGTAGCTGGTCCAGTAGAAGGAGGGGAGATAAGTGTTTTGCTAAGGAATGCTGCCCTTGAACTGGAGAAAAACTGCTAGGGCCAATACTTTGAAGCTAGGGAAAGATGTGATTTTGGAAATGGGGTCCAGGCACAGGCACCCAACTAGAAGCTAAAGAGAAATGTTAGAATTAGGATCCAAGCACAAGCATCATCACCATGGGGCCATGATGGATGACTATAGCTATCACTGAAAAAGAATTTAAGTACTTGCTGTGTGGTAGGTGCTATGCTAAGTGTGAGGGAGGGTGTTAGGGGGGAAGTAGGGGGGAGAAGTGAAGGATACAAAGAAAGACAAAAAAGTCCCATTTATCAGGATTACCTCTATGTCATTCATGTAAAATCATCTGTCCCTCTGATTGGAGGGTGGAGCCATGAACTCTAAAACTTCCACTTAACAGGAAGGATAGCTCAGTACAATTCTTTTGGCATTTCTCTCCTGGCTGCAGGACTTTGGAGCTTCTCTGGCTTTTCCACCATATCCCAAGAAGTTCACTAATGTGAAAACTTCATCATCTTGCAAGATCCCATCAGCCTTGGTACTCCACTCCACCACCATTCTTGTCCCTTTGATTAGAGGGTGGAGCCCTGAACTTTCTTTTGTTGTTTTCAGTTTTCTTTTGTATATTGTCTTTCCCATTAGATCTTTAATTCCTTGAGGAGAGGGACTGTCTTTTTTTTTTTTTTAATTTGTATCCCTAGCCCTAGAACAGTGCATATGCTTAATAAATATTTATTGACTGACTGAATTTCCTACAGCTGAGAGGCACCCATGCAGTCCCGCACTGAATATTTCCTCTTTGCTCAGCCAAAAATTGATCTCCAATATTCCAAAAAAACCCCCAGTATTTGTGTTCTGTAAAATGAGTGGCTTAGAGCAGATAATCTCTATTTCCTTCTAGCTGTAAATCCTGTTTCCCATGACTATTAATTATAATAACTCACATTTGTTATTTTTAAATGAGACTTATTATTAATACCTTTTATTTTGTATCAGTCATCTTTGTATATACCCTGACAGAATAAGTTACATTCCGTCCTTGTAGTCACTCCCTGATAAGGAAAGGAGGGTATGTGTTATAATTTGTTTCTAATACCAAGAATGGTTATTTTTGCTACACAGAGTTTAGCATCCTTTTAATGCTCTTTTCATTTATATTATTGTCATTTTGTATATTGCTCTGCTTTGCTTATTTCGTTCTGCATCATTGCATAGAAATCTTCCCATTTTTCTTTGAATTCCTTATTTTTGTCATTTTAAAAAACTGTACAATACTATTCCATTACATACAAATTACATTTACGTGGTACTTTAAGATTTTCCATCAACATTTCATCAAGGTACACAGTAGAAAAATAATTATACTCACTCTACAGATGAGAAGATTGAGGCTCATGATGATCCTTTGACTTGCCCATGGCCATATTGTTAGTAAGTGTTGGAGTTAGGTGTTCTTTACTTGTCTTTTCCATTAACACTTGAAATTGAGTAGGTTAAAAAAAGAAAAAAGCTTATACAATACCATAATCCTGAAAGGGCTGCTCTAGTTCAACTCCTTAATTTTAAATTGAGGAAACAGAGTCACCAGATGTGATCTGGCCAGCGTCACATGGGGACATAATAGCAGGACTAGGACTGCCCTCAAGTCTCCTGTATCCTACTTCAATTTGTTAGGTTCAGAGATGTTTTAAGTAAACTTCTAAAAGTCACATAACTAATTTGTAGCAAACCAATACAAGCCCAAATCTCCTTCTTTCTAATTCAATTTTCAGTCTCTTTTACAACTTACTCTTTTGAGTCTCCTGTTTCTTTTCTTACTTGACTCCCAAGTTGACTTGGCTTCATTAACAATTCAACCAATATTCATTGGAATACCAGGCACTGTGAGAGATACAACATTTAGTAAAGATGTGCTCCCTATGGTAATGGAACCTAGTTTCTAGTAGGGGGATATGAAACATATACAATTAACTATTCTCAGATGGATTTGTATATCTGTTTGGGACTTCTTCCAGCCATGCTGATTCATAACCTATGCATGATTTCCTATCCTGTGCAGCTGTTGTCGATGGTTTCCCAAATGTTTGCCACAGGAGATCCTCCCAGGAAACAAATAGTTTTTTTTTTTAGTTTTTCTTTTTAAAATAGTTCATTTTTTTTGGTTTTTCTTTTTTTGTCAGGGCAATTTGGGGTCATGTGACTTACCCAAGGTCACACAGCGAGTAAATGTGTCAAGTGTCTGAGGCCATATTTGAACTCAGGTCCTCCTGACTCCAGGGCTGGTGCTCTACTCTCTCTGCCACCTAGCCACCTCTCCCAGGAAACAAATAACGACAAAAATGTAGCAAGCATGTAAAAGGTGTAATGTGCTATGTAAAGTTGGAGGGGGAATTGGAGGGATGGGGGTGGGTGTGAGAATAAAGAAAGGAATTGAACTTTAAGCCAGTGAGAAGGCATTCCACGCATAGGGAGCAGCATGAACAAAGGTGTGGAGGGTTGTATTAGGGTTAACAACTAGTTTAGTTTGGCCGGAGCTTAGGGAATATGGAAGGAAATACAAGAAAAAAACTTCAAAGGTAGGGGGTGGGTGTCAGATTGTGGGGACCCTCAAATGCCAAGCTGAAGGTTTTGGAATATTATTTCATAGGCAGTAGGTGCCATTGGAGAGTTTGGGGAATACAAATCCGGGCAATCGAATGATTAATGTGTGGCAGTGGTATGAAGGATGTATTGGAGGGGGAGGAGGGAGATAACGGAGGTGGGAGGACCTTTTAGTAGACTGTTGCAGGTGATAATGAGGGCCTATATCAGGGTGGTGGCAGTCTGAAGAGAGAGATGGGAGATATTGCAGTCTAAGGGACTTGGCAGGATGTGGGAGAGGAGGAGCACTTCCCAATTTTCCTGTCAATGCCGGCGACACCATCATACTTCCAGTTCCTCAGTTGTCTTTCATACCTCCCCTTCTGTATCCTTGCATCTGTATCCATGTCATTTAGGTCTATATATCAATATTTCTGCTACCTAGCCCTGTAGTGTCATCTCAGGGATTTGCCTCTACCTCGCACCACGTCCACAGTATCCAATCTAGCTCAGTCCCTTGTCCCACCTTTCCCCCTCCCCCTCTCCCCAGTGATTTATGGCTGAATTGTTGCAACATCCTTTTATAAGGTCTCCCTGCCTCAGTTTTCATCATGTCACTGCTCTACTCTAGAACCAAGAGATGGGGGATGGGGGGCGTAAGGGTGGGAAGGGGACACGGTGCTGGGGAATGAAGAGAGGGGCATAATCAGGGGACCAGACTAGGGGTGCTTCGTGGATAATTAGTGGGAAGCACTGCCAGGACTCCTTCATCTCTGTCTTCCCACCCTTGGCCCCCTCCCGGCCTCTCAGAGCAAACATTTTCCGAATGCACCGGCAGAGACAGAGACAGAGACATCAAGAGACAGAGAGAACCAGAGAACCCGGGCACCAGCATCACTCGACCCCCCTTCCGCCACGCCCCGCCAACCTGACGGACGCTCAGGCACAGCCAATGAAGCTCCGGCTCTTACCTCGATGGGCCAATGAGAGGCGGAGGAGGGCGGACAATTCCCCGCCCCCCACTTCTAGGCTAGGTTGAGCCGTGCAGGTAGGTCCGGGGCCGGGGGAGCAGTCGTTGGCGCTGGTGACCGTGGCGGAGCTGGGGGCCTGGGGGCTCGGGAGATGAGGGGGAGCCACCGAGGGCGGGGACGGGAGTCCAGGGGGCCGGGGGGGCTAGGGGTGCCGGGGGGCGGGGGCCGCTGGGGCGCGGGCCTCGGAAGCGGGCTAGGCTGGGGTGGGGGGGAGAGGGGACGCGTGTGTATGTGTGTGCGTGCGTGTGTGAGTGCGTGTAAGTGTGTGTTGCACCCCCCCCGCCCCAACCGCCCTAGAGCTCAGGCCCCGCGGCCGCTGGGCCCAGCCCCAGGGATGGCGAGGGGGAGCGGCGGAGGAGCTCTGGGCGCCAGGCCGAGCTCAGGCGAGCGCGGGGCCCGGAGCCCGGCTGCTGGGGGCCCGGAAAATCGGGGCCAACGGCCGCGGCCCCCTCCCCCCCAGCCCCAGGGCCTCCCGGGGTCCTCCCGCAACAATGGGCTTCGTTGGGGGGAGGAACCGACAGAGGGCTGGAAGAAGGTGGAGGTGAGGTACGGGATCAGGGACCACCTGGAAGAGGGGAGGGGAGGGCAGGTCTAGGAGTGGGCATGACTCCCACCTCCACCCTCCATCCCTAGGCCTCTGGGTGGGGGTGCTGTGAGGGGAGGGGGAGGCCTGGACACTAGTTTACCCCCGACCTCCCTCCTTTACCCTCCCAATGCCGTGAACTGTAAGGAAATAAACCCAAGCCATGGGAAGTGATGCCAAGTTTCAGGAGGTGATGTGATGACGAAGGCATGGCTAGAACAACTACCCCCAGAGTCAGTTTGTGTGTGGGGGAAAACCTTTAATTTTCGTTTTTTCTACATGTAGGAAAAAAATTTAAGTAGTGGATGCCATTCTGTTTTTTTGAGGGGGTCACCAACCCCTGTAAGCTTTTAGCCTACCATTTTAGTTCAATCGGAATTTCATTTAGGCTCAGGGGGCCTGGACTTGAGGGAACCTTATGGTCATTTCATGCCACCAGTCAAAATCAAACCCATTCCAGACATTGCACTGACTACTACTGAGTTTTGGAAAATCTTCCAGAAGAATAATTACCTTCTACCTAAACATTCTCAGATTAGAAAAGATGTAGGTTTGTTTTGGAAATAGAATCAGCCCTGGAACTTCATTTTTAATCAACTAAGCAAAAGGTATTGTTTGTTTAAAAGGATCAGAATAAGTTCATTGTTATTGATGTACTAAGTCTCTTTCTAGTTAATTTGGTGGTTTTACTCATACCATTTAGAAATATTAAGGGCATATCTACAATTCAAAAATATTAACAGTTGATTTTTCCAATACTTGGAGTACATAGGGCCTAAGAGTATTGTGACTGTCTTTATACATAAAAACTCAGTTTCTAAATTATGAACTTTTAAGTCCTCTACCAGATAATGATTCTAATTCATTACTTGCCCCCTTCCCTTTCTCTCTGATACCTTTTATATATTCTTGGGCTGGAAAGGAACTGTAGAGACCATTTAGCTAGCCCAGAGATTCTTAACCTTTTTTTTTTGTCTTGGACCCATTGGCAGTCTGTTACTCTTTCTCAGAATATTTTTTTAAAATTCATGATTTAGAGAAATGCTAAATTTCAGTTAGAGATTAGTGAGAATAAAGACTTTTTTCCCCCATCAAAGTTCATAGACCCTTCTCAAATCTATCAATCTATGCCTTGGTGGTTTGTAGATCCCAGGTTAAGAATTCCTGAGATAACCAATTCTCCTTGGTTTACAGGTGAGGAAATAGGCCCAGAGAAGTTAAATGAATTCCTTGACCAGGGTCACACAGGCAAAAGTTTTAAAAAGTCAAAACTTGTACTCAAGATTTTCAAATTCTAAATTTGAGGTTCTTTTCATCACATATTCTCATTTGTACAAATATAAATAACATATGTGTATACATACACAGGGGGCTTTATTAGCACTTTAACAAATTGGTGAGATGAATGGCTATTTGAGGAAATAAGAAATTTCACTAATTTAATTTTAAAAAATCATTGGGCTTACAGATAATGTTGATTTATTTTTAATTTTAAAATCTTCTCTTTCAGCTACCCTTCTTGAAAAGTAAAGATTTTTACAACTGCCAATTCTTGTTGGATCCAGAAGAGTTACTAAGATTTTCTTTTTACTTCTCAATCTTGTGTGCATTATTCTGGACACTATGAATGCTACTTGGATGCCCGTTAAGGTAAAGATCTTTTTTCTTAGTTGGTGTGCTTTTGGCATTTATATTCTTTTGAATAGAGAATGACCTAATTAGTTTTAATGTTGGTATTTGCTATTTACCGTTAATATTAAGTAGTTCATTTGCTTCGTAGAATAGAACACCCCTTATTGTCAGTTGCTGCTGTCTCTTTTCAAGGATGTTAAAAATGTTTATTCGGTTTTGGAACAATTCTCCATTTTCCTGTGTTCAGTTCTTTCGTTTAAATCATAACAGACTACATAGTCATCAGGTTTCGCTTTTTAAATCTGGCAGAATGGATTAGAAAATTTAAAAACTAGTTCTCTTTTTAAACTTAATGACCAGGTTGTTATGTCATATGTACAAGTGTACGTACCACTGTTGAAAATCAGCTGACTCAAGAGACCACAGAAGAGTCATGTAGCATTTGTTTTTTCAGTACTTTTCTACAGTATGTTAAAATTCTGTTGCCATTTTGATCTTTAGAGAGATAACCTTGTTAGAGAGTTGAGTATGGCTTGGCTGAGGAATGGTCATTATGGAGGTCCTTCATTCTTTGTCTTTCTTTCTTTGTCCTTCACAAAAGCTTTCATGCCCAAACACTGTGCAGATGGGATCCTGTGCCAAGTCACATGTCATTGGTTTAACTCCATCTCAACAATGGACATAAAAGTCTGGTGATAAAGTTGTCATCAGTGTGACTGACCCTCCCTTTGATATAAAGGAACAAACTGATGTATATATGCTAGCTCTCAGTAGGGAGGCTATCAGTCTCTTTTTTCCCCCAATTGCTACCAGAAGGGCTAACTAAACAAGACCCATATGTGCCACTCAGTGATGCAAGGTACTTAAAATAGGGAATCAATCAATTAACAAGCATTTTTAAGTGCTTACTATGTACCAGGTGCTGGGCTGGGTGCCAGGGATAGAAAGATAAAATTGAAATGCTCCCTGCCCTCAAGAAGCCTATATTTGGGGAGCCAGCCATTTACATATGTCAATATTTACAGAATAAAATTTAAAATGTCTAAAATGCAGATTGGAGAGAGAGAACACTAGCAGTTGTAGGGATATGGAAAAGTTCCATGTAGAAGATAGTATTTAGCTGAGTCTTGAAGGAAGTAATGAATTCTGTGAGGTGGAAGTGAGCAGGGAGTGAGTTCTAGGTATGGCGGCATGCAAAAGCATAGAGATGGAGTGCCATGGGAGAGGACTAGTAAGAAAGCCAGTTTATATTGTAGAACTTGTAGAGAAAAGTAATGTATAATAAAGTTGAAAAGGCAAGATGGGGACAGGTCGTGAAGGCTGTAAAAGCTCTACAGAGGAGTTTATATTTAATCCCAGAGGCAATAGGAAACTTTTGATGTTTATTGAGGAGAGTGATGTGGTCTGACTTATGCTTAAGAAAGATCATGTTGGCATCTGTGTGGAGAATCAGGGATCAACAGGAGTCAGAGAGGCCAGTTTAGGAAGCCATTGCAGAAGTTCATGCTTGAGGTGGTGAGGGCCTAAGTCTATAAGAGATGAGAAGGGGATGGATATGAAAGGTTTTGTGAAGGTAGAATTGACAGTATTTGGCAATTGATTGGCAATGTGAAATGAAGGAGTGTGGAATGGAGGATAAATTTGAGGTTATGAGTTTGGGAGATTGAAAGAATAGTGTTGAAATTGATAAAAACATGAAGGTTTTGAACAAGGGTGCTTTTTGGGGAAAGATAATGAATAACAAACAGTTTGGGGCACGTTGAGGTTAAGATGGCTCTGTGACATTGAATTTAAAACGTCCAATAGGCAGTTAACTGGTGGTATGGGAATGGAGCTCAGGAGAGACACTCAGGCTATCATAAGCTAATTCTTGGGAGTTGATAAGATCACCAAGTGAGAGATAAAGAGGAAGGAGAGAAGGGGAAAAAGTTTATATATGTGGTAAAGAGTGTTGGAATGTTAACAATTTACTCATGCAACAAGTTCGTGGGTTTATACAGTAGTACAGTTATCACTTAGGGTAGCTAGGTGGCGCAGTGGATATAGTGCCCGACCTGGAGTGAGAAGACTCATCTTCCTGAGTTCAAATCTGGCCTCAGACACTAACTGTCTGTGTGACCCCAGGCAAGTCACTCAACCCTGTTGGCATCCGTCCCTAAAATGAGCTGGAGAAAGAAATGGCAAACCACTCCAGTGTGTTTGCCAAGAAAACTCCTAAGAGTTGAATGTGACTGAAACAACTAAACATAACAGGTATCACTTATTATAGTATCTTAATTTTAAAAATTTCATTTCTATTTAAATGATAGATAAAAGTCATTTTAAATTACCTGTAAATTTAGATTTAAAGAAATCTTTAGATGATGCAGATTTAATTCTTTTCTTGATTTATCAGTTTCTGAAGAGGGAACTAGTTCCTTGATACTTACAGCTGTTGTTGTAGTGGAAAACTAGTTTTCCTCATTTGTGCTTATGTTGCTGATCGGCTTAGCTAGATGGCAGGTGGTGGTAGTAGTAGAAAGAGTTCTACTTAACAGTACTTTGAATTTTTCTTGTAAGGGCAGGAAGATTGCATAAGGAGCTAAGTAGGTGACTTAGACCTCCACTTGAGGAAAAATGGTTTTGAGCAATATTACTTGAGTCTTCTAATCTGGACTTCACAGCCATGCCTTCTAATTCCTGGCCACATGTGAACTGGTTGGAGTAAAATATCAAGGGACACCAGTGTCCCATTGCTCTCTTAATAGCTGGCTTGGTTGTAACTCATTTCTTTCATACACTGAAGTCTTCTATATAGATATAGTCATAGGATTATTGATTTAGGTCTAGAGAGGACAGGTCCTAGGTGATACCATTCTTTCACTTTATAGATGAGGTAATAGGTATAAAGAGGTTAAATGGCTTATCATCCAGCTGTTAGTGATAGATTCAAGGTTTGAATGTAAGTGACCTTTCAGGATACCATTGGTGTAGGACGTAATTCAGCTTGTCATATGCTATAGTTGTGGCATGGCCATGTATGGCAGAATTGTCAATTTGAAAGCCCAATGAAATGTAACAATAGGAACCTGTTACCTCATTAGGAGTAGAGATATGTGGCTAACTGTTGTTTTATATTCATTACTAATCATTTGCTTTGTGAAACAATTTCCGTTCTTCCAGAGCAATAATGTTCCATTACATTCACATACCATAGTTCGGTCATTCCTCAGTTGATAGGCACCCACTTTTTCCAGTTGCTTGCTACTTCAGAAAGTGCTGCATATGTTTTTGTACATATGATCCTCTGCTTAGATCTCTTTCGGACATGTACCTAGTACTTACCTTTATGTGTCAGAGAATATATACAGTTTAATGACTGGATATCGTTCCATGTTGTTTTTCAGAATGATTGAGCCAATGCCCAGTTCCACCAGCAGTCCATTAGTCTGTCTCTGTTTCCACAGCCCCTTCAACAATTCCTGTTTTTCTCTTTTGTCATCTTTGCTAATCTGATTAATATAAAGTAGAACCTTATAGTTCTCTTAATTTTAATTTCTCTTATTAATGATTTGGAGCATTTTTTGAAATGTGGTTGTTGATAGCTTGACTTCTTTTGAGAAGGATGGGCATATACTTTGACCATCTGTGTTTATTGGGGAGCAGTTCTTGTTCTTGTATATTTATATTAATTTCCCATCTATATTGCATAGCAGATATTTAGGAGAGAATTTCTGAAAAGGTTATTCCCACTTAACTATTTCCCTTCTAAGTTTATCTGCATTTGTTTCATTTGTATAAGTGTTTTTCAATTTTGTGTAATCAGAATTTTCCATTTTAACTTCTCTGAACACTTGTATCCCTTGTTTGGTTCTGGACTTCTTCCTTATGCATAGTGGTGAAATGCTCCCGATTTGTGTATGGAATGACCTTTTATATCTAAGTCCTTTTGGAGCTTATTTAGATACATGATGGAAGATGTTAGCCTAATGCTAATTTGTGCCCAATTCTTTTTCACTTTTTTCTAGCAGCTTTTTTCATCAGTAGTTTCCTTATTCCCAGAAGTTGGAGTTTTTGTTTTTCATTATGTTTTGGTCCATTTGAATTTCATACTCTAATGAGTAACTTTCTATTTTTTAACCAGTTCAAAAGAGTATTGATTACTGCTTTGTAGTACTTTGAATGAAATGTCCTACTTCGTAGGCTTGTCTTTTTGTCCTAGTACAAGTATTATTCTTTTGTCCAATTCTACAAAGTAACCCCTTGATACTTTGATATGCTAATAAATGGGTAAAGTAATTTAGGTAGTATTGTCATTTGATATTTGATGATAGGCAGGTAGGTCATGCATTAGATAAGAGCACTGAACCATGTGTCAGGAAGACCTGACTTCACATGTGGCCACAGACACTAGCTGTGTGACCTTGTGCAAGTCACTTAACTTCTTCCTACCTCAGTTGCTTTATCAGTAAAATGCAGATAATAATAGCACCTACATCCCAGTGTGTGAGGATAAAATGAGATAACATTTGTAAAGTGGTTTGCAAACCTTAAAGCACTATGGAAATGTTAATTGTTTTTACTATTATTGCATTAGTATGACCTAACCATGAATAATGATCATTTCTTCCATCTCTTGTCTCCCTTTATTTCTTGTATGAGTATAATTGTGTACATGGAAGCTTTGAGTGTGTTTTCATAGGTAAATTTCAGGGAGTTTATTCATTCTGTGGTTATTTTGAATGGAATTACTTTTTCTCTTCATGTTGGGTTTTATTGGTGATACACAGAAAAGCCAGTGATTTTTGTAGGTTTATTTTATATCTGCAATTTATCTGGAGTTTCTATTGGTGGGTCTGATTTCGTCAAGTCTCTCCCAACTCCAGTGCAGCTTCCATTTAGCTACCAAGGGGATTTTCCTAAAGTGCGGGTCTGACCATGTCACTCCCCCCCCACCCCCAGCACTTCAGTAATTTTCCTGTCATCTCCAGGATCAAATACAAAGTTTGACATGCAAAAGTCCATAGTAACCTATCCAGTTTTCACCTCTCTCCTACCTTTCTGGTCTTCTTACACCATATACTCTATCTAGTGACACTGGCCTCCTGACCGTTCCACAAACAATATACTCCATCTTTTGGCGCCTGTCATTTTTTTCTGTCCTCCGTGCCTGGAATACTTTTTCTCCTCATCTTTGCCTCCTTACTTCCCTGACTTCCTTCAAGACCCAACTAAAATTTCACTTTTAGACAAGCTTTCCTTAATCTCCTTCTTTGATACTTAAAAAGAGAGAGATTTTGGCGGGACTACTGTTTTTTTCCCTCTTAATTAGAATGTAAGCACTTGATCATCATTTAGAGCCTTCTAATTGTTCAAACATATTTACCTTTCTAGGTTTTTCTTATCTCCTTTGTTTTGTTTCAAAGATTTTTAGCTATCTCTGGCCTTTTAAATAAGAATGCTTGAAAGGTCTTCTATTTAAGGTCCATCTTTTCCTCAATAGGACTATATTCACTTTTGCAGGATAAGTTGTAAGTCTTTTCATTTTGTTTTTAAGAATATGAAATTCGAGTATTTTTTATCCCTTATTATATGATCTTTTTTTTTTTGAGGGGGGAAGAAAGCAGGGCAGTCGGGGTTAAGTGACTTGCCCAAGGTCACACAGGTAGTACGTGTGTCAGGTGTCTGAGGTTGCATTTGAACTCAGGTCCTCCTGACTTCAGAGCTGGTGCTGTACTCACTGTGCCACCTAGCAGCCGCCCTTCTTATATGATCTTGACTATGGTTCCTTGGCACTTAAACTCTTTTTCTGACTGCAGTAAATTTTTTGGCATGCTGGAAGATATGGACTTTGGTTATGACATTCATAGGTACTTTTAATGTTTTTTTTTTCCAGGAGGTAATTTGTTGTTTTTGATAGGAGATAGCTCACCTGTTCTATTTTTAGTCTTGACTTTGTGTTAGTATTTCTTGTTGCCTCATTGAGTTCTGCTTGCTTTGTTTTATTTTTCTGTCTTTCTGATACTTGGGTAAGATTTTCTGCTTTATGTTCTAAGTTGGTTGGTCTTCTAATTTTCTAAATTAATTTTTTTATTTCTGCCTCATTTCTACTCTTAAAGTCCTTGTGGCCAAGTCTTTCTTTCTTTTTTTTTTCCTCTGAGGTTCTACTTGTACTCAATGTGTAGTTACTCTCTTCTTCTGGGTGTACTTCTTGGTGTTTTCTTAACCCATAATATTTCTTCATTGTATTGGGAATTTTCTTTCTTCATTTGAAAACACTTCCTTCTTTTATTATGAAAACTTAGCAAAACAAATACGAACATTTCCTCATAAAAGGAGAAAAAGGATTGTGTATGACACCATAAGTCTTTGTTATGCACAGCACTTATTTTTTTAGTATATATTAGATTTAATATATAATCCCAACACTGCCTGGTTTGTCTTTGTCCCCTTCTTCTGTTCTCTTCTGTGTATTTTTTAATGTTTTAATGACAGCCTTTCTTTTCTTATTTTTTCTTGGTACTACTCTCAAATTTCTCCTGTTCCCCATATGACTCTCTCTGTTGCTGCCAAATAAAATAAAAGCTCTTTCTTGGAAAAATAAATATAATGAAGTTAAAAAAACACAACCCCCTACTTTGGGCCTGTTTGGAAATGAATCTCATTTTGCACTTCTGGTTCAGCACTTTTCCTTCAGCAACAGGTAGCACAATTCATCTTCGGCTTTTTAAAGTTTGCATTGAGCAGAACTTTTTAAAATTTTTCACTATTGGTGTTGATGTTTCTAATTTATTTTTATTCTGTATTTTAACAGCTCCAAAAAATGAGACTTTCAATATATGAAGTAAAACAGAAATAGAATAATTGTATATGAAACTGAATCAGTTACTTAAAACTTGCTTTTTAGAAAAGTATATAATAAATTCTATATTTTAAAAAAACTTTATATATTTCTGTTACTGTTAGGGGATAGTGAGAAGAGGTACAGATTTATGATTTTATCAGTTTAGGAAACTCCCAGTGAATAAACTTCCTAAGCCAATGACAGGTCCCAAAGGAAAATCTTTTTGTTTCTTTTAATTCCTTTGTTTGAACTTTAAAGTTTCTATGCAGTACATCTCTGCTCTTTTCATCAGGCATGTTTGGAATGTCTCCATTTCATTTCAGATCCATTTTTTCCCACTGTATCTTTATACTCAATTTTGCAGGCTAAGTTATTCTTGGCTATAAGTTCATACTCTTTGCCTTACTGGAATATTGTATTCTAACTTCTCCACTCCTTTATAGGAGTGGCTGCTAAATAATGTGTATCCCTGACTGTGGCTCCTCAGTACTTGAATTTTTTCTTCCTGGATGCTTAGAATATTTTTTCTATCACCTGGAAGCTCTAAATTTTGGCTAAGATGTTCCTGAGGGTTTTCATTTTGGAGTTTCTTTCAGGAGGAGACTGAGAGAGTCTTTCTATTTCTTCTTTGCCCTCTGGTTCTAAGAAATATGGATAGTTTTCTTTGATGATTTCTTTGATGATGAAAAAATAGTATGTCTAGGTTCTTTTTTTTGGTCATGGTATTCAGAGAGTCCAATGGTTCTTAAATTTTTTTCTTTTCCGTCTGTTTTCCAGGTCAGTTGTTTTTGCTATGATCTACCTCACATTTTCTTCCCAAATTTTTCAACCTTTAAGACTTTGTTTTAATATTTCTTGTCTCATGGAGTCATTGGCTTTTATTTGGTCCATTCTATTTTTCAGGGAGTTTTTTGCTTGGCAAAAGTTTTCTATCTCTTGCACCAAGCTGTTAATTCTTTTTACAATTCTTTCTTTCATAGTTCTCATTTATTTTCTAGTTTTTTTCCCTCTCAAGTGCTCTCATTTCATTGATTAAAATATTTTTAAACCTGTCTTATCTCTTCCAGGAATTATAGTAGTTTGTACCCAAGTTGCATTTATCTCTGAGGCTTTGTTTGTAGTTGTTTTGCAGTCATCCTCTTCTGGGTTTCTGTCTCTTCCTTTTCCTTGACTTCAAATTTGTTCTTAGGGCTGGGCTCTTTGGCATTTTGGAGGTAGGGGTGGGCTGTCCTATATCTGCTTTCTTGGTGTATTAAGTGTTGTATTTTTCCAGGATCTCAGGAATAGACTGGGAATCTGCAGTCTTTCAGTGCTCCCAGAGTGGTCTCATTCAGGGCAAACCTCTGATTGCTGGTCCCTTTGCTCTGAGCTCAGCAAGTTCTGGACCTGGGTTTGAGCCTGAATAACAGTAGACTGCTTTAGACTCAATCCCTATCAGCCAACTGTAAAGCTCTATTGGTTCAGAGTGGCAGAACTGTAGGCTTCCCTTTGGTCTGAGATTCCTGCCCTTGGTTATTCCTGGAGTCTGAATGAACCACACCACTTCTTCTCACTCCATATTTTACTTTCAAACCTGTCTTAGCTCTCCACGATTTCCTTTGTTCTCTTTTTTTTTTCTGTTTCTGCATTTTCATTTAAATGTTTTAATAATCTTTATTTCTTTTCTCATTTAGCAACATCATTGCCAACATCATCTTCCTTTTCCATTAAAAAAACCCCAAACTCATAACAAATATGCAACGCAATTTGTATTAATCAATACAAATCCTCATGGTGGCCATATCCAGAAATATATCTCATTCTATACCTTAGGTTCCTTTCCTCTCAGTCAAGCTGTGATAGAGGTTCTTCATCATCATTCTTTGAGATTTGGAATTGGTCAGTACACTGATGAGAGTTCTTAAGTCTTTCAAAATAGTTTCTTTCCAATGATGTTGTAGAAATTTTCTCTTGGTTCTATTCACTTTACACTTTATTAGTTCATATATATATCTTCTCAGGTTTCTTTGACACTGTTCCTTTCTTGATTTCTTATGAGTCAATAATATTTTATTACCACTATTATATACCATAATTTATTCAACCATTTCACAATCGATGGGTACTCTCTTTGTTTCTAAATCTTTGTTACAACCAAAGATGCTACTATAAATATTTTTGTTCGTGTCTGTCCTTTCTCTCCTTCTTTGATCTCTTTGGGAGAAGATGCCTAGTAGTGGTATCCTTGGGTCAGGAGAGGTATAGTTTACCTACTCTTTTGGAATAGTTCCAGATTTTTTCCAAAATGGAAAAAAATTCATAGCTCCACCAACATTGCCTCTCAGTTTCTTCAGCAATTGTCATTATCCTTTTTTGTCATCTTAGCTAGTCTGAAGGGTGTGAAATGAAACTTCATAGTTGTCTTAATTTGCATTTCTTTTATCATTAGTGATTTGGAACATTTTTGCATGTGATGTTGAATATCTTGTTTTCTACTTTTGAAAACTACCATATGGTATTCATAGATCATATCCTATGGCCATTTATTTGCTGGGAAATGATCTGTACTCTTACATATTTATGTTGATTCTATATATATCTTGAAAATATTTTTCCAAGTTAATTTTTCTTCTATTTATGTGTGCATTGGTTTTGTTTGTACAAAATCTTTTGAATGTTAAGTAATCAAAATTGCCCATTTTATATCTTGTGATCCTCTCTATTCCATGTTTGGTTAAGAGCTCTTCCCTTATCCATAATTGAAAGATAACTCCTAATTTATTTATGATATGATCCTTTTTTAATCTTGGTTCTGTATCCATCTGGAGTTTATTTTTGTATATGGTATGAGAAGTTGGTCTAAAGATAATTTCTGCCATATTGTTTCTGAGTTTTCCTAGAAGTTTTTGTTGAATAATGAGTCTTTAGTAGGTGTTCTTGGGTTTTTCAAACATTATGTTAATGTATTTGATTGTTTCTGGATCTTGTGTACCTAACTTGTTCCATTGATCAACTTATCTATTTTTTTAATCAGCATCATGTAATTTTCATGCTTTGAGATCCATTTTCTTCATTTTGTTCGTGTCTCTTGCTTCAGTTTCTGGATTGGAATTTTGTGTCAGGGCTTGGCTTGGTCCTTGTTTCATTCTTGGATGGGGTGTTAATAGGCCCTGCCTTGTCTTGTCTCTGCTGTAGCCTGGATTCCACTGCTGCTTCCCTGCTACAGTTCTAGATGGCTTACCTGGGTGTCAGATTCCCTTCCCTGCTGTCTTTAGCATCTTTGGCCTGGGGCTGGATTTAGTGCTTTGATCCAGCCTTGTAAATTGGCTTTCTCTTTGGTTTTAGCCTCTATCACTTAGTGGAGCAGTGTAGCCCCTGGCCTCTGTTAGTTTTAGTCTCTTAGAAGTTGGCTTTGTGTCTCCTTCAGTGGCCCTTATAGGCCTTGGACATTATAAATTTAAAACTTTGGAAAACACCCAGGCAAATGTGAATAAAGGGTACTAGATGAAACAGCTTCAGACCTGGTCTGAATGAGAAGAAGCTGGAAGCCTGAGGGTGGTTTAAATCACATGATCTCAAGTAAATGGAATGTGAAGTTGTCAAGATTTCAGTCCTGACTTGTAGGAACTACAGCAGGGAACAAATACAACTCCAAGAAGAAGGTTTGCAAAGAGACTGAGGGGCTGAGGAGCCTAGACAGAACAAGTACAACTCCATAAGACTTGCCAGTGACCCTAGTCAAGTCACTTGATTCTTTCTGAGCTTCAGATTCCTGATCTATAAAATGGGGACTTTAAAATGGAGATCTATGCCACAAGGCTATCATAAGAGTCAAAAGAAATAATATATGTCAAGTACTTTATAAATTTTAAAATACGACATATATGTGGCTGCTATTATTATTATTTATAAGTACCAACCATGGGCACATTTCATGTGTCATTAGGTTTCTCTTATAGCATACATAGGTATCTCATAGATATTCTTTGCCATCCTCCACATGTATCCATCATCCCTTTCTTCCCCATACATAATATTTTCTATTCTCCTGTTAATATATGTAGCCGCTTTTGGACATGTAGAAATTTGAGTCAATGTGAGAAACATGGTTGTCGGGATCACAGGACTCCCTAGGCAGGGTCAGGAAGTAAGCCCAAGACGAGCTTCCGCTTTGCTTTCCTGGTTGCAAGCCCTTAGGAAGATCCACGTGATAGCTCCTTAACAGGGCTGTGGGGATCACAGGACTTCCCAGGCAGGGTCAAGCCCTTAGGAAGACTCATGTGATAGTCCCTTTACATGGAAAGAACTCAGAAACAGAGTGGGTACAGGGGGTTGTTTATCACACTTCTCACGAGGAAGCGGGTATGGTGCTCACTAGAAACACACATCAATAAAGAAGCAGGAATGAGGTTAACCAGTTTTACCTTCCCTGTTAGAGTTAGGGTTAGTTTACATTCTTCATTTCCCTACATTCTCTTCTTATGCAGGTTATGTAGGTGTGGTAGTGAGGATACTTGACCACTTGACCCTTCAGGCTTGAACCTGTTGTCCCAGCCTAGCCTTTCTAGTCCCCCTGACACCAGGATGGCCATTGTCTTAGTAAGTGAGCTTCCCCACAGCTATTAATTATCTTCCAATAACTTCTGTGGGAGCAAAACAAGATACATGATATCCCTTCCTACAGTTAGGAAGCCTTAATCTTTCTTTTCCTCCTCCCCTTTCTCTAAAGCACCTGGAAGTTGCTTCTTCACTCCTCATTTCCCTTTTCCCCATTTCCCTATTATATGAACTTAAGTTTCTAGCCCCTTTGGCAAAAATGGGGTCACCAGTTGGTGAATAAATAGTGAATAAAAATCATGACTAAATATCCTTAAGATTAACCTTCTCTGCAAATAAGCAGTTGTAAGACAGTTAGAAGGACTTTTGCGTGTTTCATTGAAAGCAGGAGTGCCCATTGCCAGTGTAGTCTTGATCCTTTTTTGACACTGAATGCCTTTGTGGCCAGATTATGGTTCTTTCTTAACATTAAATCAGCCAGTGTGCCCAACAGAATTGAAATCTTAATCTTAACAAATTTCATTTTAAATATTTTTGCTAGCTTTTATTCCATCAACTAAAATATTTCATGTGCTCAAAACCTATTATTTTTATGAGACTAGGTTTTTTTTAAACAACCAAATTTAAAATTATTTTATGAAGTGCAAGTTTTACGGATCTCAAAACACAGGGTTTTCGCATAGGTTTCTAACATTAAATTCTTTTTAAGACAATCTTATTTCTATCCTTTGTTTTTAACATCACGTTCATTTCCCAATGTATCCGCTACCCTCTCTTTTCCCAAGAGCCATTCATTTCTGTGAGAAACAAGTGCCTTACCAAGAGCTCCACATGGCCAATAGTGAATCAAGAAGAACTTTTATTTAATGTTCACAGAACAGATGACTAACAAGTAGGCATACCTTGCAGTGCAAAAACACAATCTTTTTATTTTCCTGCCCCGAAAGCAAGTCCCTCCCCCGGCCCCCCATTGGTTGGGTACTGCAGGGTTTACAGCCTCTCTGAACTGTCTAACCGGCCCCACCATCCCCCCTCGCCTATTCTTTGGGCTTTCTCCCCTTATTTTCTTTATACTTTATTTGGTAAGCCCTAAATACTTTTAGGACAATCCAAACTCCTAATGTCTGGTTACTCAATTTATAATCGCCATATGTGTTTAACCATAGCATGAGAAAGGAATCTTCTCAATTGATAGGAGAGTTGACAGAATGTCAATTGAAAATATAACCCAGGATATCTATGTTTCCTTTACCATTAACCTAACCTAACATAGATAAGTGAGCACGGTGCTAGGTGCTGGGACAAGTATGGAGAAGGAAAAAAATCCCGACTTGCCATTAGTTTACATCCTAATGACTGAGACAACAAGTATTTATAAAAATATATGCAGCTTAAATATAAGGTTAATAAACACACACAAAGTAGTTAAACACAAGGTAGTTTGGGAGGGATGGCACTAGCAGTTGACAGGGGTGGGGTAGGGGTGAGGATCAGGAGAGACTTCATTGTACAAGATGGTACCTGAGCTGCATGTTATAAAAAGGGCAGAGGAAGGGGAGGAGTGTGTTCCTGGCATGGGAGACTGCCAGTGCAGAGGCATGGAGATAGAAATAGAGTGTTGTGTGTGAGCAGCAGAGAGAAAATTCAAGGCTGGCTTGCAGAGTAAGAGCAAGGAGGAGAATACGGTGTCAGAAAGCTGGGGAGGCAGGAAAAGGCGAGGTTATGAAGAGTTGGAGGACTATGTCTTTGATCTTGGGGTCTAAAAGCATAGGCTGGAACTAGGTGGTATAGGGCTTTAAAAGGAAAGTAGAGAAGTTTATATTTTAGCCTAGAGATAAGATGAAACCACTGGAATTATTTGGATAGGGGAGTTACTTTATCAGACCTATGAGAGTGGGGAGAGACTTGAGGTGGGAAGAACAATTTAAGTTGTGTTGTAGTAATTGAGGTGAGAGGTGATGAGGGCCTGAACCAAGGTGTTAGCTTTGATTGGAGAGAAGTCAGATGCAAGAGAAATGGTGAAAGTAGAAATGGCAAGTTTTGTCAACTGTTTGGGGCAGGGCAGGGAAGAGCAGAACTGGGATGGGGGAGAGAGAGAGAGAGAGAGAGAGAGAGAGAGAGAGAGAGAGAGAGAGAGAGAGAGAGAGAGAGAGAGAGAGAGAGAGAGAGAGAGAAAGAGAGAGAGAGAGAGAGAGAGATAGGGAAGATGAGAAAGAGGAACAGAGGGAGGAGTGCAGGATAATGCTGAGATTATGAACTTGAGACACTGGAAGGATGTTGGTGCCTTGGATAGAAATAGGAAAGTTTGGAAGAACGATGGGTTTAGAATAAAAATAATGAATTCAATTTTAGACATTTTGAGTTTAAAATGATGAGTTCAATTTTAGACATTTTGAGTTTGAAATTCAGTTTGAAGTGTCCAATTCATACTTGGTATTGCAACCCCTCTAGCTAGGGTTAGAGCCTAGGGCTGGACAGATAGATTTTGGAGTCATCTATACATAGTTAAATCCATTGGAGTTTATGAGTTTGCCAATAATGAGAACATCGAGGGGAAGAAGAGAGAAAAAGACAGAATTTGGGGATCACCCACAGATCTAATGATAAGAATGTTGAGCTAACAAAGGAAACTGGGAAGGAGTGGTCAGACAAGTAGGAGGCAAACTAGGAGAAAATAGTGTTACAGAAACACAAAAAGGAGAGAGGATCCAGGAGCAGAGGATGGTCTGCAGCTTCCAATGTAACAGATAAGTGATTAAGATTGAGAAAAGATTAAGACATCATTGGTAACTTTGTTTCATTTGAGTGATGAGATTCAAATCCCGATTTCAAATGAGGAATGAGTGAGAGGAAGGTAGTAGAGTCTGTGAGTGCAAAAAACTTTTTCAAGGAGTTTGAGAACAGGAGGAGAGATACAGGTTGATAGCTTGAGGGGATGGTAGGGTCTTATGAAACTTATATAATGGGGGAGATCTGGACACATCTGAATTGGAGGGAAGGGACCAGTTGATAGGGACAGGGTGAAGATTTGTGTATTGTGGGGATGATTGTTGATTTTTTTTTTCCGCTGGAGGAGATTGGACAGAATTCGATCAAGGGGTTGGACACCTCTTTGTCAGATACTGGAGGGTGGGAAGAGAGAGTGGGAAATGAAAACTTTAAGAATGGACTTGGCAGAGGACTATGTACTTTTTGTTTGACAATCAGCCTTAGAATTATCAAGATTAGAACTAGGAGGTACTTTAGAGATCATCTAGTTTAGCTTCTTCATTTTGCAGGTGAGGAAACTGAAGACCAGAAAGATGAAATGATTTGCTTAAGGTCTCCCAGCAAGAAAGTGGCACATTTAAGGCTAGAACCTAGGGCTCCTAACTGCCTATCCAGTGCTTTTTCTACTATACCACTTTGCTTTCTTAAATCTGAAAAGACTTTTGCCTACTTTAGCATTCCTCATTAGGATATAAGCTCCTTGAGGGTAGAAACTGTTAATTTCTTTCTTTGGGGTTTAGAATAGTGCTCAATAAAAACTTTTTGACTGACTTTAGGGGTGGGGAACCAGCAACTTTGAAGCCACAGGTGGCTCTCAGGTGTGGCCCTTTGATTTGTTCTGTGAAGTTAGGATTCAGTCAAACCAAGGGACCACTCTTGAGGACCTAGAAGACCACTTGTGGCCCACAGTAGTGAAATCATGGATTTTTTAAAGTGGCACAAGGCATAAATTGCTGGATAGACTCTGGGATGAATTAAGTTTTGAGGAGAATGTAAAGGAAATGATGGACATAGATTGGCAGAGGTCAGGTAAGGGAAAGTATTTTGGAGGGAACAAATGGATGAAGGTGTGGAAGTATAGAGGAAAGCAGTATAGGTCAGAACAGAGGATTGTTGGGGGATTGAAAAATGTTAATGTTGGATAGACATGTATTGGCTTTTCATCAGCCTCAATACCTTCTCCACCCGTACAAATTGTATCATCTGTGCTTCTGTGGCTAAAAAATCACAGTAGTCAAGTTTCTGTTAATTCTCTTATTGTAGATTGGATAGGGTTTTGACTTGATTGGGCCCTTTGAATACCTTTCCATTTGGGTCTCAATTCTATGATGAGGCATCGGATGAGGACTTTAGTGAAAGATGGGTATGATAGATTGGTAAAAATGAATAAGGAAGGAAATAAACATTAAGTGCCTGTTATGTGTCAGGCATTGTTCTAAACATCATCATTTTATCCTTATAACAACCCTGGGAATAATAAACTATAAGGAAATAAAATGCCATTTTAGAAGCTAGTGGATGAGTTTTTCTTTGTTGACTTCAGTGACCTTCAATTTATTAGTATTAAGGTACTTGGAATATTGTCACTAAGAAGTCTTTTTTTTTGAATTAGGATTTTTTTTTATATAATAAAGATTTCTTACCTGTTCTCCGTCTCGGTAATGTGTCTTCCTGTCTTTATATGGGTTTTGTAGATCCCTTGTTTCATGGGTTTCCATAAAGAATAAAATAGATTACATTTCATTACCTAGGGAAAGAATTTTTATTATGGGAATTGTCCTCGAATCAACTGTTTTGTACAGTCAGACTTAAGTTCAGACTCATCAGAACTAAGATCAGAATTATTTTTAAAAAAGAAGAAAATAATGAGGAAAAGTGTAGGCAGCTGAAATAACCTTGAACTATTTAAACAAATAATTAAAGATAAAAATAGGAAATGAATAATAGAAATGAACTTAACACAAACTATAATAATTTTATCCAGTTTAACCAGTGGAAATCAGTTGCTACAACAAGGAGACCAGAATGGCCTAGAAAATGCCATAGACAATAAATATACATCTTAATGCCAAATGAAAATAGACAGCTGCCAAAGGCAACATTGGATTAAAATATAAACTCCTTTAAAATTTTACATAGTAGGATGATAGATGATTATGGGAAGTATTATCTTATAAGGTAGAAAGAAGCAGTATAGGGTAAAACCAGTTTAAAGTAGGTTTGACAAGAGATCAAGCTAAGCAAAATCATCCCAAAGGCTTTCAAGGATGAAAATGGAAGGAGGACTATAAAGAGAAGAAAAATAGGAAAGATTATAATTATAATTATGGCTTATTGTTTTCTCTATTTATGAAATGGTGAAATTATTACACTTAGGTCCCTATATCCCAATTTCAGATGTGTTCATAGAGAAGGTAAAAATGTGGAACTGTATAAAACAAGGATGGGGAAAAGCAGCTTGTTTTAATGAAGTGGATATAAGAAAGACACTGGAAAAGACACAATTATGAATGCATTGAGGTACTGATATAAATGGTATCCAGAAGAATTGAAGATATGAAAGGCATTTAAAAGAATCTCAGACCTTACTAGTGTGAAAAAGATGACTGAAGGAACATCAATAACTGCCAGCCTGGATGCCTACTATGCAAAATCTTCGTGAGTCATTTGTGCACAATTATAGGGAACAAGTAGGCTGTATACCAAGTGATAATTAGTAATAAACCACACATATCTTTATCATTTCATAATTAACTGAAAGATATAGTTTAGGATCCCATTGTACTTACAACAAAGTGTTTCCTTCAGTATTATCCATGATTTTTTGGAAGGTATAACAACAGAAATAACCCTGTTCAGTGACCCACTAATATGAACTATCAGGTGGACCTGATAGCAGAGATCTACACCTGCTAAAAGTATTCACTTCTGTGACAGGGAAGAGATCCAGCACAGAGACTGGGGGTAGGAGTTGGGGGGAACCTTCAGCCTCCAGGCCACATGTGACTATCTAGAGCCTTTTAATTGAGTCCCAAGTTTCGAAGAATAAATCCTTTTATTAAGGGGATTTGTTCTGTGAAGTTTGGATTCAGTCAAAGGGACGCACTCTAGGACCTAGAGGGCTGCATGTGGCCTTGAGTTCCCCACCCCTGGTCTAGGTTGAAGAAGGATTTCCTGTGAATGGTGAGGTTCTCTAGATGTGCCTTTGCAAATAACTTTGGGCTGATTGCATCAACCCTCAGTACGATGCAGAACCTCCTGGAAGAGTTTGGCTCTGTCCATCAACATAGGAAAGACGAAGTAGATGAAAAATGTCTATTGCTCAGATTTCAGCAAACATTTGGATGGACACCCTATAGAATGTGTGTGTGCGTGTGTGTGTCTGTCTGTGAAAGAGAGAGAGAAAATGTGAGTATGTTCCCTTCACCCATTAATGCTCCTAAGTTTCCCATTCTGTCCCCTACCAGTGCTTTGTAACCTAATGTAAGCTGGAACTCAAACCTTCATCTTTCTCACCATTTGGTGGCTGTGTAGGTAGAGAGAAGAGGTTAGATATGAATGTTTTTTGTGGACGTAGAGACTGCAAGAAATGACAACTGATTGCATGTTTGGAGTGCGGGAGAGTGAGAAGTTGAGGATTACTTTGAAGTTGTAGACCTAGGAGACTAGCAAAAAGTGGGAAGTTTGGAATAGGGATGAGTTTTTTGAAAAGATAGTAAAGTCTGTTGTAGACATGTCCAATTTGTGGTCTAGTTTGAAACGTCCAATAGGTAATTAATTGGTGATGTGGGACTGGAACTCAGGAGAGAGACTGAAGTTGGATAGATCTAACTGTGAATCATCTGTGTAGGGAAGGTGATTAAATCATGGGTAGAGAGTAAAAGAGAAAAGGGCCCAGAACAGAGTGAATGCCCACAGTTATGACAGAAAGGACCCAGGAGAGGGAAATGTCACAGAAAATGCATCTTGGATAATAGGGTTTGTCAGCAGGAATTTGGTTGAGGAATGGAAGGGTGCTGAAGGATAGCAGCTTGATGGCATTGTAGTATGAAAGTTTTTTTAAGGTTGGGATAGATTTGGTAATATTTAAACAAGATAGGTAAGGAAAGGTTTTTAGGGAGAAAGTTAAAAATGAGAGATAGGAAAGATATTTGAGTGTGAGGGGTGGCAGTCTGCTGAAGACAAGAGAGTTGTTATGTAGGAGTAGAAATAGCTCGTTAAAAAAATATTTCTACAATGTATTGTCTTCCTTTGGATATGACTGCAGTTTTTTCCCCCTCTATAGGAATTAGAGTTAGGGTGCCATATGCCTTCTAGTTCAATGGCAAGGCTCCCATTATTTACTTTTAGACATTGTAGTCTGCTTTTTGGAATAGGAGTATTTAAAGTTATGCTGTTTGTGGAGCCAGGTGACTGGTTTGAGTATCCCTATTCTGGAGATCCGTAGAAGAAAAAAAGTTTAACACCACTATTTTGTCCAGATGTACTGTGGTTTTAAAATAACTCCTCCCCAGTATTCCTTTCTCCCCAATTATCATTTTATCCTCCAGTCCATATTGTGACTTAATTTTGATAGCTTTTTAAGAGTTGGATCAGTAGCAAGATTTATTCTTTTGTGGAGTCTGTGAACATCTTTGAACATAATATTTAAGTGTACACTGAAAGGTTCACCTTATTTGGTGTTTTCTCCTGCTAATTGAGATTTCAGCATCTAATTTTAGAGCCCTAAAGCGCCATCTGATGGTATTGAAGTGCTATTTTTCGAAACACAATTATGCTGCTCTGTTGCAGTTACTCATTGTATACATTTTTAACCCTTTCCTCCTATTCATAGTATTGCAAACAGGAAAGATACAGAATTGTTATTTTTTCAAATGGATAGTTGTGTATGGCCATATGTCCATCTGTATTTTTTTTTTCAGATATTCAAGTTGACCGGTTTTACTGTAAGGTGTATAGTTGATAATGTGGTTTTTAAGAGATGCACGTAGGTAGATCTGTCCAAAGTGTAGAGTTTTTGTGTGAAAAGCCCAGTGAACCATAAAGTGCTGCTTGCATTCCTGGGCAGTTAACAGGGTACGTTTTATGTGGGTGGATAGCAAAACTTTTCTGTAGCCATTGCAAAGGTATTTTTCAACTCTGAAATGAGTAACACCCGGAAATTGATTCTGGTAAACCACAAAAAGGTTAGGTAGTGTCTGTTAACTATACTTTTCTTTTATAGTCAAGCATACTGTTAATTTGTCTTGAGTAATGATTTAATAATTTAATCTTTTAAAAATGACATTAAAAAAATCTTTGTCAGAGTATTGATACCCAAGTTCATGTTAATGAATCTTAACTTTGATTATCTGATAGTATATTTTGGTGGGATCATCATGGTAGAACTTTAAAAGTTATTGTCTTTCTGCATGGTGAATCTCTTTGCCTTGTTTTAAAACAAGGGGAGACATCCCTAGGACTTCAGAAGGCTTGTGATTTCATGTGTGGGTATTCTTGCCACCCATACAGATCACTACTTCTCCGTGCAGTAGTGGACAGTCTTCATGAGTTGACATAATTTAACAGATTTCTTTTATGTTTATGATAGAATAGGCTAATTAGGCACATTACTCAGTTAAAAAGTGGCCAGAAGCCAATTTGATCCAGATCTTGCTGAAAAATGGAAGTTCAGTTCAGACATTTGAGATTTGGATTTTTCTTTGAATCATCTTGTTATGCTTTTGATTACATAACTTCGTCACAGCAGAAAACATAAAAGTTTATTATGCAGTGTCCTTTGCCTGTTTTGGCTGAATTGCCAAAGCTGTGACGCTCAAATTCCGTGTGGTAGGATGAAAACTACATTTCCCGAGAATCCTTGCGGTGTTTTGGTCACCACTTCCGCTTTTCACATCTAGGCCTCTTTTTCCAAGCTGGGTCAGGCTTGGGGCTTGGTCGGCGCCTGCGCAGTAACGGTGGCGTACTTTTTCCCCCTCCCTCTTCCTCTCCCCTTCCCCCTCCCTGAGTGGCTGCGGAAAGCAGCGCTGGCGTCTAGCATCCGAACCGCAGTTTATGAAGATTTCTTGCAGGGAACTGATCTTATGGCAACTGGTTTATACAATTATTTTAGTTATAAATAATGATGGCACAGACCACCTTATACCTGGGCAAGCAAGTTCCCCTTCTCTTTGGCTCCGCGCTCTTGAGTTCCACAAACCGTTCTATCCCATAAGCTGTCATGCTAATAAACTCGGTGCAGGGAAGCTGTGCACCAGACGAACCCCTCCCCCGTCTAGTTTCATGCACGCTCGGAAGAAGAATTCGGCCCCCGCTGCCGCAGTGCCGCGTGCCGTCTCCTCACGTCCCGGGAAACAGCCGGGTCCCGCTGCCGCCGCCACAGTCGCCACCGCAGCCACCACCGCAGCCACCACCACCGCCGCCGCAGTCTACCGTGCAGTAGCTGCAGCCGAAGCTGCCTCGTTGGTGGCTGCCGCGCCTCCTGCCGCCCTGCGGGGGCGGGGCGGTGTGGGAGAGCGCTCCCTGGCGGTGGGCCGGGGCCTAGCGTCCCTTTGCAGCAGCAGCCGGTGGAGGCGCTGTCCTCCTTCCCTGTGTCCCCGGCGCTCGCCCGCTCGCTCGCTCTATTCTCCCTCCGCTTCAGATTAAAGGGGGGGAGGGAAAAGAAGGAGCTCAGCCGCCATTTTCTCAGCTCCGCCGCCGCCACCTCCACCTCTCGTCGAGCCGGCAGGAGAGGAGAGCTACGCAGGGAACCCTGCTCGCCCCGTTGCAGCTGAGCCGGGGGCGGCCGGAGCGCGCTCCCCCGGCCGGGGAAAAGGTGTTCGGAGGGTGGCGGCCGGGGCAGCGGACTCCGGGCTGCAGACGGCGGCGCTTGTTTGTGCGGGGCGGGGGGGCGGCTTTTCCTTCTCCCCCCGCCCGCCCTTCAGCTCGGGTTGCGGCTTCCAGCCGTGCCCAGGCCCCTGCAGAAGCGGACGAAGGCAGGAGAAGGGCCTGAGAAAGACAAGAGAAACCGGCCGTTTCCTCCTCTGCTGCCTTCCCCTCCCCCCCGCGGGGAAAGTCAGGGCGGCTCCGGGCGGCGGCGGAGGAGAGCGGGGGCTGCAGGGGGGGCCCGGGCCGGAGCCGGGGCCGTCTCGCGCTCCCGCTCTCGGCCGCCGCCACGGTTCTTCCGACCCTCCCAGGCGAGGCGAGCGGGGTTGTTTGCAAACTGCGCCCATTTTGTGGGGCTGAATCCGCCCGGGCTACGCTCCTCCATCACGTGGTAGGTGCTGCTGCTCCTGCTCCTCTCCTCCTCCCTGCTGCCCTTTCTCCTTCTCTCCCCCCGGCTCCCTTTTCTCCTTCTTTGTTAGTTGTAACTAGAAAGCCAGAGGAGGAAGGGAAAAAACCCATAACTTTAAATGGCCTCCCCGGGGTTCTCCTCTTCGGATCCCGAGGCTGGGAGGCGCCCGCCAGGGCGGGGGGGGGGTAGTGGGGGGGGCTCTTCCCCACCAGCTGCCACCTCGTTTGCCAGTTTTTCCTTGGCGTTTTATTTAAAAAATACGGGCTTAAGGACATGATTTGTTCTATTAAAAACCCACCCACAAAACTCTGGCTCTCGCCTTGAACTTCTCCCGACTGCAAATGGTCTTTTTCTGCCTCAAACATCCATCTTGCGCGTTTCACGGTTTGTAGCACAACTCTGGTGAAATGATTGTTTCAGTTATTCTCATATTTTTGTTGCCCTCAGTTGCTAACGCGTTCAGAGCTAGCCGTCTCCTGCCGGACATGTTTTCGAGTGTTTTTTTTTCAAAACTAAGCTAAGAGAGAAGGCGTTTTATTTGTTTATATAGAGTTGGAATCTCGCTGCTTTTGGGGGGGGGGGGGGGAGGCGGGCTATTTTCCAGTTTACGGTGTCTGCTGCGAGATGAATAGTTTGTTTTCCAAAGGATGAACGAATGTAGGATTATTTTAATGATTAATGCAAACCGCCCGTATTTTTCCTTGACTTTTTTACCTAAAAATCTTTTTGTTTTCCAATATCCGAGCCTTGTGTGACTTTTAAGAAATCTTGCTCTTCGGTTGCATTAGAAGGGGTGACATGATGGCGCCACTTTAAATTGCACCCCCCCTCCCCCGGTTTTTTTTTTTTTTTACCCCTTTCTTCTAAAGATCGCTGGAGCATTTTTTCCTTGGTCTATTTATAAGCACGCACTTTACGGTTCTGAGTCTTAGTGGCCCAGGGGGTTGTGTTTGGAACCTCGGGAGATCGGCACCCCGCGGGCCCAAAGTTCCAAAAGAAATCTCCCTTACTGCCCCCCTCCGCCCTTCCCATTCACAATCCTGGTGTTACCGTCTCACTCCATCGTCACGTGGCTGGCAATCATGGTTTGTTTTTTTTTTTTAAATGAGGGGAGTGTTAAATCTTTTCATTGTTACCCAAATAGAATTTCCCTTTTCGCGGAGAAAAAAACCGAACAATTTATTTGTTTAAAAAAAGGAATAAAAATTACATAATTTTTACATAACATAACGCGAGATATACATTTACAGATTTTGTTAATGGAATTAATCACAAAATAGTTGTACAGAAAGTAGTACATAGTAATAACCTTAGTCTTTATAAAGATTTCTTTGTAGCTTCTTCCTTCCCCTCTCCCCAGTTTCTTCATATCTTCTAATTTCCTTTTTATATAGACTTAAATGGGTGTGTATGGTTTTCCTTTTCCCTCCTTTTTGGATACATTCAGTTCCTTTTTCTAATAAGTTGTTTAACCAATTTAGAAATTTTCAGATGTCATCAGGTAACTTTGTGTTGGCCTACATTATTTCTTTGCAGCAAAATGGACACTTTTTGGAAGCACTGCATTGAACTTTAAACGAGTAGCGAACCACATAGTAGCTGCTTTGGATTTTCTTTAATGGAGACAATCTCTCTTCAGAGCATCTTCAGAAAAAATGTTTCTTCCTGTCAGTTTCCCTTTAAAATTGGGGAAACCTCCATTTTATAAGTTACAGTGTAGCTTCCTGCTCTTTCTATATAAGTTTATTGCCTACATTTTCTATTCTCTTAAAGATTCTATGCAAAATTCAAATACTCTGTGGCCAGAAAAATTCTTTATTAAAGTGAATGTGGAATTTATTGAGTCTTAGTCACAATATACAGGATCCTTCCCTTGTAACCATTGATAATTTTCAATGGTTTGGGCCATTTTGCTAACAGTTACATCATGTCATGTGATGTGCAGTGTGATGTGTATTTCTAAAAATAAGACAAGGTAAAAAAGATCATCTTGGGAGTTAAAAAAAATTATACCTTATGAAAATAAAGTAACAACCCTTAGTCATGGCATTTTAATACACGAGTAAACTAGCCCTCCTCTGAGTTCTCCTAGCACTTTGTACTTCTCTCTAGCAGTTATTGTCTTCTACTTCATATTTATTTGTGTGTCTTATCTCTTGCTACCAGATTGTAAGCTCCTTAGGGCAAGAACCTGTCTTATTCTTCATTATATCTCTCTGTGAATCTAGAACCTAGCTTTGTTTTTGAGTAAATAAATTTATTTAGTAAGTTATTGAAAGTAATTTCACTCAACTTTTTTTCGTGGTGGAGGGAGTGTTTTAATGTTTACTGACATGTGAATATTCTCTATTTCTGTTGCTGTGATGGCGGCTGTTCAGTGAAGTGCTGACATGCATAGCCTCTTGCTTAAGTACTAAATATTCATCTCTAGTAGGAATATCAGGATGATCAGTCAAAGAGAAAATGGGAAAAACTTGGTTGATTCATTGACAATTTTTTGAAATGAATTACCTGCCAAGGTCTGAGCTGGTGCTTGGAAAAGAAACTTTTTGAGCTGACCTACATGTAAACCTACATGTTTACCTATGTAAACAAGCTGTTTATTTGATAAGGTTTTTTTTTTAAAGAACTGTTACCTCCAAAAATATGAGAACCTATGTTCTTTTCCTGTAGAAAAGAGTTCTTGATGTTGAGTCAGAGAACCTAGGTCCAAATACAGGTTCTGCTATTTGTTTTCTCTGTGACCTTGGGCAAGTCATGTAAATTTTTCCGTGCCTTAATTTTACATCTGTTTAAAAAAAATGATGGTGATTGGACTAGATCATCACCAAAGCCTTTTTAGCTTTAAGGGCCTATCTGTGCTACATTGAATTTGGTCTCACTTGTGTCTATGCCTAAGTTGTGAATTTGACCTGCTAATAACTCATTGTTGGGTGAGTTGGCATAGTCTTGTCATGACATGGTTTGACTTGAGTTAGACTGTGAGAAACATCCAATTTCTTTACTGAAGTCATTTTGTGAACTTGAAGAAGGGGAAAGAAAATTGCTGTGCTGCATTCTTTTTTTTTCCCTCCCTTGTCTGACCTAAGCACTGCTGCTTTCTCTGTTTTACCTTGTCTCTTATACTATACTGTTTACTTTGTAATCCTCGTGCTTTTCTGTGGCATTTTACTGAATTGGCCAGGTAGTTTTTTTATAACAAAGATTAAACAGCATAGACTCTAAACATGTTTCATAAACATGATACAAAATAATAGAAGATGTAAATATGCTTTCAAAATACATTGATGATGCTTGTTTCAAAGATTATTAGGTTTGAATATTATTGGGCACAGTTGTGAAGAGTTTAGTTTCTTATACTAAAAAAACTGAAAATTCTAGTTGTAAAATCAAATTTAAATCTGTGTTTAATGGTATATCATGTAGGAGTCTTCCAAATTGTAATTAAAAAAAAAAGACTACCATCAATTTATCCATTTTTAAGAGTTTGGAAGAGTTCATTTCTTTTTACTGTTAGACTTCTTGTGAGTCTGAGTGGGGATTACTTGTCCACAGTAGGGAAACAGACTAAACTCCAGTCTCATATCATCAGTTGGATATCCTCCAACTGTATGTCCTGTAGGCATCTTAGATTAACAAGTCTTCCAACATGACTTCTGTTTGAATTCATTTTCATTTTCTCTTCCTCTAAACCTCCTCTCCCCAACTTTACTACCTTCTCCTTCACTTCTTATAGCCAAAATTGTTGATTCTTTCCCTGCAGTATCTCTTTCCTATGTCTATATACACACATATATGCATAGATACATATCCACCACTCTTTTTCATATCCCTATCACTTTTCATCTGAATAAGGCAATAGCCTTATAATAGTTCTCCTTATTTCCAATCTCTTGCCTCTATCTATAGCCTTATTTTTCAGATAGCTGCCAGTTTGAGTGTTCCTAAAGCACAGATCTTACCATGTCATTCCAAAGCAAATCATTCTGACTTCTAAAGCCTTTCAGAATTTACTTTGAGCCTACTTTTCCAGGCTTATTGTACATCACTATTACTCTACTTCAAACACTGTATGGCCCAGCCATACTGGCTCACTTGCTCTTCCTTGTTCAGGACTTTCCACTTCTGTCTCCATGCCATTCCTTAGTCTGTGCCCCATGCCTGGAATGCTCTCCAGGTGAATAACAGTTCCAAACCATTGCTTCCTTTGGAGCCAAACTCAAGTACCACTTTCCTATAGCAAGCTTATTCTGATTTCCACTCCCTCTACATTACTTTGTATCTATTTTGTATTTTGTGCGTGTTTCCCCTTTAGAATGTACCATTTCATTTTTGTCCTTGGCACATAATAAAGGCTTGTTGGTTGACCAAACTCTCTCCTAACCAGTCTTGGTGTAAGAGATTAAATCACATCTAAACATGTGATCTTAGTGTTGTAGGAAATATCCTTTTTAAGTTAGTGTTGGGTTATTTTTGAGAATCTCAAGTGCCCATGTTTCCCTGTTCATCTTCCCCTGCTTTTTCAGATGATTTGGTCACAGTGGCTATGTAATTCATGAAAGCAAATTTTCATATTGGAATGTCCCTTTCAGGTTAATTTTACTCAGGAATACTATACAGATTACTCGAGCGAAAAAGGCCCCAAGCCTCTTTAGAATGCCTTACAGTGTTAACTGTACAAAGCTAGAAGAATTTTTCATTTCCACCAAATATCATTTTAACAGCTACATGTATTTCTAAGACCACTGTCTGGTTCATTAGTTAGGAAGTATTTATTGACTGTAGCATTATAAGTTGTTCTGAGTCTCTTTGACTGCTTAACAGTGTTATGATGACGTAATTTGCTGTGGACCATGTAAAACCACACTTTTCCATTATTATTTGTATATCCCCAGTCAGATTTTAGTGAACAGTACCAATTACCAAAGCTAAGATGAATCATGTCATACATACCCAGAAGAATGTAATGTTGAATTTGGTAAAAAAAGATGGAATAATAACATGTCATATCAGCGGTCTCTGAAGACTACCAATGAACTCATATGATGATGCACTGGGTGCCCCATGTGGACAGGAGTATGGAATTATGGAGGGAGAAAATAAATCTTGAGAAAAATTTTGCATATGGTTGAGTGATAAGAGTATTATTAACAATTATGTTTCTGACCTTTAGGATACTGTATGAAATGTTTTGTAAGCTAGGAATCAAATCATTTGAGTGATTCTAATTAAAAAAAAAACAAAACCTCTCCCTCCAAAAGAAGCTGAAATAACCGTGTTTCTGAGCCTTTCTTTTTAAAAGCTTATTTCCTGTTCCTTTGGTAAAAGACAAGGGAAAATCTAAAGAGCAGGATTTGAGGAAACCTGAGCTCTCACTGGGTATTAGTGACCTATGAGATAGTGGGCAGACCTTGGCTTCTTGTCATAGGTTAAAATAAAGAACTTAGTTTTGAAGACAAATATATGGAAATTATAATTGGAGATACTGAACTCAGATATTTTGGCCCTGGTATGTGTCTTGTTTTTCTAAGATTTTTTTTAGCAGATTTGTAGGAGTTTTAACTATTGTCACATTTGGAAATAGACCTTTAAATTAAGAAGTATCTGGTTTTGTTTGCTCTTTGCCTGTTTCTTCCTCTTTCTTTTCACTTCAAATTAGTTTTATTGCAAATATAAAGTGTCTGCCCAAGTTTGATAAAAGGGCAAGTTGAAGGAAATTCAGCAGTAGTTTCATCTAAGTGTTACTGAAAATGGCTTCTTGTATATTTTTGAACTCTTGATTTTATGAATTTTCAGTGTCGCAAATTCTCATTGTTCTCCGCTGAATGGCATCACATTTCTCAGTTACCTTTATCTTTTGAAAGAAGCACTATATGGTTTGACCTGGTTAAAGTTGCCTTCGATATAAACAGTATAATTTGGCAGATGATACAGCCTGCCCTCAACCAAAAGTTATTTAGTGCTGGTTATCTGAGTTCTTCTTGTTGATACTTGTTACATGGATTTTTGCCTGTTCATTAGCATTTCCACCAGAGGGTGTGAAGGAAAAGGTGAGCTATTTACTGTTGCAGTTTGTTAGTGTTAGCTCCTTTACTTGAAGGAAAGTTTGTTAGGGAGTTGGTTGAAACTGGTCATTAAAATGAAGTTTTGGATTATGTATGTGGATTTCATTATTCTGTGTTATCTCTGGTTCCCATTACCATGGAGTAAAGGAGTTTGTTTGAAAGTTTGAAGTTTGAAAGGCCAAAATTTGGGCCTTAGTGTATGGAGTGCTAACTCCTTGACCCTTTGAATTTATTTTTTGAACTCCTTTCTTACTCTCTTCCTCTTATGTGTTCAGAAAAGGGTATCAGTGATAATTTTAACATTACTGTGAAATCTGGAATGCAAATATTTCTGGTTTTCAATTGGTAAGGTATACTAGGAGAAGAATAAATGAGATTTTCAATGAGATCTTGAAATTTAGAAAGGAATTTTAAGGATATTTCCCCCATAGTAGAGGATTTCTTAAAATCTTCCAAGATAACCAAGCAATATTGTATGAGATAAAAGTTTAATTAATTTAACCTTAATGGTTTGAAATGATGGTTCTAAACTTCCCTTTATTTAATAATACTTAAGATTTAGAAATAACCCTTAAGGTACCTAGAGCAAAAAAAAAAAAAGAGTCAGTTGGGGTTAAGTAACTAGTCCAGGGTTATACAGCTAGTAAGTGTCTGAAGCTGGATTTGAACTCAGTGAGGTCCTCTTGACTCCAGGGCTGGTGCTCCATCCATTGCACCACCTAGCTGCCCCAAATGTTTTGAAGAACAGTGTTAAAAAGTTTTGTTTGACTAGATGTAGGTGCCTTGGCCATGTGAAGCTTAGAACAGGATGATAACTCCAGTTTATATTTCTTAGCTATATGTTTTAAGGTTTACAAGGTTCTGGTTCCTGGAAGCAACCATTGCTGTATATAGTAGACATTATTGTTTCTATTCAGAAATGAGGAAATGGGGTAAGAGGTTAAGTGAACATATCAACAGGATTTTATAGGAGCATAGATCTAGAGCTTTTGGAAGGCAACTACAATCCATCTTTTCCACTCCTTTCCTCATTTTACGGATGAGGAAACAGGCCCAGAGAAGACTTGTCCAAGGTCACAAAAGTAGTAAGTGGCAGAGATGAGATTCAAACTCAGCTGCCCACAACATTCCCAAGTGAGGTGGAAGCCAGATTAAAATGTAATTTGGAAAAATTTAGTAATTAAATAAAAATACAATAAAGCAGATAACATAGTATTTTAAAACTAAGTCACTATGTGACCCATTTCGGTATGGTTTCAGTGACATTCCTTCCCTTTTCCTTTTGAATGTAACAGAACTGTACTACTACATCATTTAGCCATGCTTTATTTAGTATTTGGTGCATATCACTTCATACTTAGATTGCTCTAGTCTCCTAACTGGCTAGTTATTCTGCCTTCAGTCTCCTTTCCAATCCATCATGCACATTTTTATTTACTAATCAGAACTTTGATATTTACTGCTTTGTTTAAAAACCTTCATTAGCTTCCTGTTGGATAAATTCCAGGCTCTTTGGCCAAGCATTCAAGGATCTCTATATTTTGGCTCAACTCTTTTAGACTTTCTTATGCTTCTTTCTATAGTCACTTCTGCTATAATGCTTGTTTTGGAAACCCATATTTGTTCCGTTGCAGTTGATATATTAGGGAACCGTTTAAGCATAATGCAGAATTTGTGTTTATTTATGTGCCACTTCATCGTTGAGGAAATGGCTGGGCACACGTTAGTGGGGTGACCTCTGGATGGAGGTGAAGGCCTACACAGAAGGAAGGGAAGACAGGGACAAGCCCCCCCCCCCCCCCCCCAACTCATCTCTTTTCCTCCCAAGAACAGACAGTGATGACCTGCTCTCTTTGATCCCCTGATACCTGGAAGAAAAAGCCTTCTGGAGATGTTTGAGACATACTGCCTCACTGGAAATGTGCATGGGAGCAGGAGGGAAAGTCCTGGAGCACCTCATAAAAGAGGCTGTGCCAAAGGTCTCCTTGTCATAAGATAATTCCACCTGTAACCCTTAAGGGGCACTACCTGCTTTGTAGGTTAAGTGTCCTGGAACCCAATGTGGCCTGGTGGCTGCATCCCCTTCCCTGTGAACTGAGTTTGAGTGTTGTGCTCCTAGCCCTATTAAGTCTTGTGGTCTTACTCTTTTGAAACTTTATAAGTGTAGTAAAAGAGACAAATTCAAGTAACTGTAGTAGACAGTATTTTATGATAGGTACATTTTTTTAAAAAGTGCAAAACAAAGTGTTTTTGGTAGGAATTCAATTTAAGGAATTCCAGGAATAGGAAGGTAGCCTGAGACAGGGTTGGAGGCAGTAGAGTACCATTGAGTATTTGGGAGGCACACAGTAGTGGTGGAGGAATGTGAGATTAGGTTTTATAATTAGAGCATACCACAATATTAAAGTTCTTGAATAAAGGAGTTTCAGTTTAACTCTGGAGGCAACAGGAAGCTACTAAAGAAATTAGAATAGAGGAGTGAAATCTCCAGGTCTGTGTGAAAATTTTGGCAGCAATATGAAGGACAGATTTGAGGGGGCAGAATATAGAGGTGAGAAAGTCTGTTAGGTTATTTCAGTAGTCCAGGCGAGTGGTAATGAGGACCTTTACTAGAGTGATGGCATTGGAAATAGGTGAAGTCAGTAGGACTTTAACAACTAGGTATGAGAGGTTAGCGATAGTGAAAAGTTGAAGAAAATCCTAAGTGTGTAGAGCCACAGAGAAGTGGAGAAAATAAAAGAAATAAATTTAAGGGAAAAGACAAGCAGTATCTCTATGAGATTTGTGGGTCATCCAATAGAGGAAGCCAGGAAATTTAATAAAGTGTGGTCAGCATTGTACTATATGATACGGAAATAAATGTATAAAGCATGGTTCCTACTTGTAAGGAGCTTACAATAGGATCATAGTAACTCATACTTAACAGAACTTTTAATGCTCTCCTTGAAACACCTGTGAGGTAGACAGTGCATTTTGCAGATGAAGAAGCTGAAACTTTATTCAAACCTTCTCCTAAGGTCAGTGTATGTCAGAGGCAAAACTTAAAGCCATCTCCCTCCTGGCTCAATCAAGTCTGATATTCTTTCCATATCACACTCTGTTGAATTTGGAGGCAAATTACACAACCATCTTTGGGGTAGTAATCGTAAAGACGGTCTGCTTTTGAGCAGTAATCTCCAAAGTGGGGTACAAAAGTAGGGTGTGTGGAGAGAAGAATTGAATTGAGAGCAGCATGACTTTTGAAACTACCACTTGCTCTTCTTGTTCTCCTTTCTCTGCCAGTGGTGAATGCTGCTGGAAAGTTAGCTGTGTTTTGTTCCTTAGGAAGATGGGCAGTCCCTCATCTAATCTCAGCTCCACCCTTGTCTTCCCATTCATGTCTCTGCAGCAGTAGCCCAAACTCAAGTTTCCTTGATCTGGCAAAAAGGTTTTTTTTTTAAACGTTTGTAATAAGTAAAAGGTGCCGACATCCACTGGTAAAAAAATTTTTTATGTTGTTTCTTAGTCACAGTTCTAGTCCCTAATTATTTAAAAAAGAATTTTGTATATATTTAAAAATAGTGTACATACATAGAACTTTTGGACAGCTAGGTGGCTCAGTGGATAGAGCACTGAGCCTGGCATCAGGAAGACTCATTTTCTTGAGGTCAAGTGTGACCTCAGAAACTTTCTAGCTGTATGACCTTGGGTGAGTCACGCACCCTGTTTGCCTCAGTTCCTCATCTGTAAAATGAACTGGAGAAGGAAATGGCAAACCGTTCCAGGATCTTTGCCAAGAAAACCCTAGATGGGGTCACGAAGAGTGGGAGATGATTGAAACAACTGAACAACAGCAACATGATACTTTATAAAATACATCTCTTTGGGGAGTGTATGTGTTGAAAAATTTTTAGTGAGGGGTGCATAATCAAAAAGGTTTGTAGGCTGCTGTTTCATAAAAGTAAAGGAGAAGGTAAATTGGGGTTATTCTCTTTGTGTAGGAGGTAGAATTTGAAGAAGCAGTGTGGTGCACTGGCCTTAGAATCAGGAAGATGACCTGGTTCTAAGACACTTAACCTCAGCACTCCTGTTGCAGAGAAGACGCTAATCTGTATTGGTAGAGGAACTTTGCTTGTACTAGTGAAATCCAGTCCCTGTCCCTATCCCTTAAAGAAGGAATGTGACAGAGGTAAAAGGGGGTGGCAAAGGCTTGGAAAGTTATTCATCCAGTTCATTGAGCAGGTAGAAACGGAAGGAAAATAATGCTAGGCAAATAGAGTGGTACTGGCATATGGAGGTCAGATGGAGCTTTGTACTCTTAACGAGGTTGACCAGAGGCTTCTGATTTTTTTTTTAAGTGGTGGACCAGATGGTCAGAAAGGAGTGTATTTGTTTTGGGGCAAACGTTAATTTTTGACACTTAGGAGCAGTACTATACTACTGGAAGTGGGCAAGTGGTCAGGCCTCACTGACATTTTGTGCTAGCTGATTAGATTTATTTTTGTTCGGCTAAAAAATTCAGGGGTGCTGTCCGTTGGGATCTATACGTATGAGTTAGGCCTCAAAGGAGGCCTTAAAAGATACTTAAGTTTAAGAGTGATGGGATGGAAAAAGGTCTTTGAGGAAAGTTAGTTGAGCATCATAAGAAGAATGGATTAGTTGGGGGTTAAGACTAGAGAGACTTAAGTGTAGTAATCTAGATTTGCAGTCATGAGGGCCCAGACTAGAGTGTTAGTGAGAAATGAACATCCAACTCCTCAACTAAATTGTAATTCCTGAGGCTAAGGGACTATGCCTTTTACTTAAAATTATACTCATGCTTTCTGTCTTTATATCAGTCATTTCTGGAAAAAGACATTTTTTCTTTCCCCACCTCTTTTTTCCTTTTGACAAAGTCAAAGACAATTAAACAAAACACCTGATAACAGTTGCTGAAACTGATGGTGTAGTAGTCCTCTGCCCAAGTATCCCCTGTCTCTCTTCCAGGAGGTACATATGTACGTGTGTGTGTGTACATTTGTTCAGTTATTTAGACTCTGGTTTATTTCCTGCTATGAGTGTTTTTATGAAAGTTCTTTAACTTACTTACATTCAAAGGCTATGGGCGGATGAGTCTTTTTCCTTGCATGATTCCAAATAGATTCCTGGAGTGGTTGGACCAGCTCACAGTTCCTGTTCCCACAGTGGGTTAAATCAATGAGGAGAGAGTCCTTTCCTTAGTGATCTATAGTCCTGGGTTTATCAAACATTGAAATGCTAGTTTCTTTTGTTTTTGTTTCCTGTTACCTGCTTACCTTGTTGGTTCCACTAGCTTTCTTTTATTTTTTTAAAACTAGAACCAAGTAGTTTTGATGACTTGCTTTGTAGTATTGTTCAAGGTCTGGTATCATGTTCCCTCCAAACCATTTTTTGGGGTGTAATTCTCTAAAGTAACCCCATTGTTCATTTTATTCGTTGAACCCTATATTTCTTTGAATTCCATTTAGTGTCTAGCATATAATCCTTTGCATTTTATTGCCTTGTCTTCAGGACCTCATTACCTCTTTTTATTAAAAAGTATTGGTATCTTTTGTTTTTACATTACATTTCTTTTTGTATGTGTCATTCTCCTTTCCTCTATACAGCAAACTGTCCTCTGTTACAAGGAGTAGAAAGGAGATTAAGAAGAAGAAAAACGTTTTGGGAAAATCCACCAAAAAACAGTCTATGTTATATTCCATGCCTATTGCCTCTTGTTTGGACGACTGCACTCATCCAAATCAACTTCTCCCACCCCTCTCCCTACCCCTGAATTCATTTAATAATTTGGTGCCAGGTTAGTAATCTTCATAAAACCCCATGGTTTATAGTGATATTCATCTGCCCCCCCAAACATTCACTACCTCTCCCTTACCAGATAAAGTATTAGTCAGAAGGTTGGAAAGTTCCTTAGAGACTGTCCTCATCCAGGATTTTTTTTGAATAGCAAGAATCCCTTCTATAGCACCCTGCAGAAGTGGTTATCCACTCTTTGCCTGTAGTCCTCTAGGGGGAACCCACGACCTCCTGAGGCAGCCCATTCTACCAAAGGGCCTATTAACAAAGCACCTGTTTGCTGAGAACTGACAAGGCTAGGCATCTTTTTGGTTAGTTTTATCAATCTGTAAAACAATATTCCTAGCCAAATTGCCTTTTCTAGAGAAAAAAATGAAATGGAAATAGTAATTAGAGTTTCAAAAAAAGGATTGCTCAGTCATTGAAATCTTAAATATAAGAAAGTAAGAAAAGAACTTAAAATTTAAAGTCAAAATATTTGAGTTTTCAAAGTGTTTTTTAAATGCTCTGTTACAAAACAATCCATTTTTTTCTTGTAATGCATTATGTATGGAGAGTGAGTCAGTTGTCTCATAATGATTTTATTATTGAAAGAAGAATATACTTTATGCTTCATCTTAGCATGGAGGAAGTACATGGGCCTTTGAAGGTTTGCTCAGTACAGCACAGATTCTGGCAGGTCCTATCAGGTTGGAAAACCTTAAGGTATTGCCCTGGTAATGGACTGTATGTATGTCTCTAATTTGAGTACTAGTCCAGTAAATTTGGATAGATGGTTTGTATACCATTCAGTGCCATAGAATTATAGAGAGCACTGGGAAACATCTTAGAGAAGTCTAGTCCAACCCCCTCATTTTGCACATGAAGAAACTGAGGCCCAGAGAGGCTAAGAGGCTTGTTCCAAGTTACAGAGGTGGTAAATTGCAGAACTAGGATTTGACTCTAGTTCTTTGGACATGAAACCTTGTGTTACACAATATCACACTACCCCACTCTTCTATTACCTGACCCTATCTCACCTTTCTAGACTTATTTTTACTGCTTTTCTACTTGTTCCCCATACTCTAGCCCAGCTGGAGTACTTACAGTACCCAAAATATGCCTTATACTTTTGCACTTGTGTTCCATTCTGATCCTTCTAACTAGAGTGCTCTATCCCTCATCTCTGCCAGGGGAAATCCTATCTATTCTTCAACCTCAAATGCCATTCCCATGCTTTTTCCTCTCAAGCCAAAAGCGATCTGTCTTTCCTCTGAACTCCCTTAGTTCTTTGCTTTTATCTCACAGAATTTATTACATTATGTTTTGTCTTATAGTTTGCATCTTAGGTCGTAAGTGTCCCAGGAGGTACTTTTAAATTTATCTTTTATTCCCCCCCCCCCCCCCATGGTGTAGATAGTAAAAGTTTATTTAACCTCCCACCCTAGAGAAGTGGAAAATGTAGAAGTGAAAGAGACATCTTGTCTATTTCTGTCACTTTACAGATGAGGAAGCTGAGGGCAGAACTTAGCCAAGGTGTCACATACCCTCAGAGCTGTCTGTCAGGTGCTCTTTAATCTATACTGTGCTGCTTAGTTGTGATGGGTATGTTGGAAATACTTGCCTGAGTAGATGACTAAGTCTATTGCCTTATGGAGCATTAGAACTTTTGAGCGTGTTTTATGAGGAAAAGGAGAGACATAGGTTTATCCCCATGATCTTTGCCTTGGAAAATTTTTGGCTAGGAAATAAAATCAAGTTTTCTGTAGAACTTGGATCTTAACCTTTTTTTGTTTTTTGGACTCCTTTGACAGCAAGCAGGGAGCCTGTCCACTCCTGAAAGTAATGCTTTTAAATGCATAAAATAAAGTATAATAGTTATAAAGGAAATGAATTATTTTGAAACACCATTATCAAAATATATATTTTTTAAAAGGTCACAGGCCCCAGGTATAAAGGTGTATACTTAGGGCTAGGCCTGGTATACTTTGTCTCTAGATTTTTCTTTGGCTTCCAGGTGGGACAACATTATATGTCCATATAATCTATGTTTTTGCTTCTCTAGTTGTACTTGTGATAGATATTAGGTGTCTAGTAGAAATATATTCATGGAATAATTTTTCCCTTTTTGAGGCATCATAGCTATTTAGGCATTCTGTTTAAGGCAGCAGATGGTTCAGTGAGTAGAGAGCAGGGCCTGGAGACAGCAAGACCTGAGTTTCAGATACTGCCTCAGACACTTATTAGCTACGTAACCCTGGGCAAATCACTTTAACCTCTGTTTGCCTTAGTCTGCGGGAGAAGGAAATTGCAAACCACTCCAGTATCTTTGCCAAAAAAACCCAGTTGGACAGTATTGGTGTGCTGTGGTCCACAAGGTCATGAAGAGTTGGACAGGACTTAACAATTTAAGCAACATGCTTATTGCATTCTTATGGCGCTATGGAGAAATTGCACTGAGAAACTGTTGCCTTAATTGTGACTAGGGTTCTGAATTCTTAATTCAGCCATACTTTAACTATGGATAATTAATCTACCTTTTCACTCCATTTTAAAGGGATATTAATTATCTCAGCTCCAAACCTACTTCTAAAGATTATTATGAGGGTTAATAAACTAATAATTAATAGTAAGGCTTTGGGACCTTATAATAATATTTTTTACAAGATTTAAAATGTTTAAATTTTGTAGTTCTTTTGCCTGCTCTGAAAGTTGTTGAATTTTTTATGTGGTGATAAGTCAAGACTGGCAGCTAGGTGGTGCAGTGGATAGAGTGTCTGGCCTGAAGTCAGGAAGACTACTTTATGTGAGTTCAAATCCGGCCTCAGACACTGACTAACTATGTGACCCTGGGCAAGTCACTTAGCTCTGTTTGCCTTAGTTTCTTTATCTGTAAAATGAGCTGGAGAGATACTCTCTAGTATCTTTGCTAAGAAAACCCCGAACGGGGTCATGAAGGCTTGGATATGTCTGAAACAAATTGACAGCAACAAAAAACAGATGGCATATAATGATTCTGTATTTTCCCTAGATTGGTTATTTGAGAATGTACATTTGGAGCTGATGTTGTAATCCTCATTGTACTGTTGCGAATGAAAATGAAGCAAAGTTAATGTCATAGGGAATTAGACATTGTATTTCATTGGTGTAGGAAATACTCCCTCTACCAGTGCAGGTTGGCACTTTATAGTCTTAGATTTGTTTAGAGTGTGAGCAGTACAGTGACTTGTCCCAGGTCACAAATCTCTATATATCAGAACTGAGATTGGATGTAGGTTGTCTTGATTTCAAGGCTTTCTTTCTACTTATTATACCATACTGATTCTAATCAGGTAACATAAAGGATTAATAAACAGCAGTTGTGTATAGAGTACTTTTTTAGAAATACTTTTACTTGACTTTTTAATTTGTGGAATGCTTCCCCCCAGCCACCCCCCCAGCAGATGTAGTTGTATGGGAGGCAGTGGCTCTCTCCCCATACCATCATTCATTCAACATTTATTAAAATGCCTGATTTGTTATTCTGTATTGTGCTAGGCATTGGGGATAATACTTTGAATTCCTGGTCTGGGGGTGTTGGGTACTCCCCCTCTCAAGTCATTCGGTAGGCATTTATTAAGTGGCTAATATGTGCTGGACCAGGGGTGGTGAACCTTCAGCCTGGAGACCTCATGTATCCCTTTAGGTCTTCAAGTGCGGCCCTTTGACTAAATCCAAACTTCTCGGAACAAATCTTTTTAATAAAAGGATATGTTCTATAAAACTTGGACTCAGTCCAAGGCCCCACCCGAGGACCTCTGTGGCCTTGAGGTGAAGGTTCCTTACTTGCTAGGCATACTCTGCTAGGTGCTGGAGACATACGAAGACAAAAAAAGGGAAAGTCTCTGTCCTCTAGCACATTCTGTTTGGAGGTAAAACATGTAAATATATCAGTATATGCTGATTAGAAACAAGGCAATGGAGGGGGCTGGCTGCTGGGGAAATCTGGAAAAGCCTTCACATGGGAAGTGGTGCTTTGCTTGAACTGAGATTTGATGGGTCTCATAGATACCAAGGGGCGGATTGTGAACAGTACATTCTAGGTGTGAGGGCAGCTAATGAAAAGGCATGAAGGCTAGAAACAGACTGCTGTGTATGAGGGAACAACAAGAAGGCCAGGCTGGTTGGCCTAAAAGTATGGGAATGGGAATCATGTATAATAGGGTTAGTAAGGCAGGTTGGGACATGGTTGTGAAGAGTTTCAAAAGGCAAATACAAATTTATATCAAATTTAAAAGTAATAGAAAGCCTATGAGACTTACTGTTTAGGGGAGTGACATGATCAGACCTGTGCCTTAGGAAAGTTGTTTTGGCTTTTGTGTGGAGGCTCAGTTGAAGTGAAGAGAAGATTTAATTAAGGGAGGCAGATCAATTAAGAGGCTATTGTAATAGTGCAACCAAAAGGTGATTGAGGGCCTAAACTAGGGAAGTGTGGTGATAGTCGAATAGAAAGATTTGAGAGATGTTGATAGAATGGATAAGATTTAGAAAATACATTGTGGGGTGAAGGAGTTAAAAGTAGAGGATATTTATCTGAGATTGTGAACCTGGATAATAGAACCTGGTGAAATAGACAAGGTTTTGGGAGAAAGATGACAGCGCCATTTGTTGAATTGGAAAAACCTTTGGGGCATCCAGTTTGAATTGTTCAGTAGATGATAGAGGACTGGAACTCAAGTGTGACTAGGGTTGGATATATAGATCTCTGGGAATCTTGTGGAGGTGATAATTAAATCATGAGGAGCTGATGGAATCACCAAAAAAGAGAAAAGGCCCTAGGGTGCAGCTTGTGTGGAGTATACCCATAACTGGGGTGGAGGGGGGGAAATTAAAGGATAACAATTTATCCATGCATTGTTAGGTTGTGTACTTCTTGACTGTTTATATACATGAATCATTCTTAGAGGATTTACCTGCTCAAGGCATTTGTAGCCATTCCTCTGGTTCTTTTAGCTCTTATTCCTTCACTCTAGTTTTGTGACTGGCCTACTTCCTTTCCAAGTTATACTTGTTTTTTAATGCCTTTTAAATGAATTTTCCTATACAAGTTAATTTCAGTAATGTGCTGTTATCTCTTCCACTTTGCAACTTTTCCCATTGTAATTTTGATATATCATAGGTCAGCACGAGATGTTAAATGGGAATTTGTGGGAGTGTTGTGGAAGCTGTAGACACATGAAGGGCCAGCAGACACAGAAGAAGTTTAGAAACTCAGAAACACATAAAATATATGTATATTATTGTATAATGTCAACCCAAATTTTACAATAAGGTACTTTGAACACCCCATAAAAGAAAAAGAAAAAAATTCAGACTACTCTGGTATGAAAAAAGAATCAACATTTTACACAAATTTTCCAGATTGTGGGGGTGCCACATCTCTAACCCCCACCATGTGGGAGTATTTATTTATGGTATTTACATCATCCCATTTGAGTCTTACAACAGCCGTGGGGGGTAGGTACTATTACTGTCTCCATTTTACAGATGAGGATATTGGAGGTGAAAGAGTAGTTAAAGGATTGGCCTAGTATGTCAGGGCAAATTGGAACTTGAGTCTTCCTGACTCCAAGTCCAATTACCCTACCTTACCCTCTGTGGCTTAACTCCTCACCAACCCACCCTCCCCAATGTTCAGGAAAGGGATACAAAGAATGTGCTATGATTTCAGGATGACTGCTGGTTGGGGAATCATCAAAAGTTTCATGAAGAAGGTACCATTTGAGTTGGGCCCTAAAAAACTGGGTAGAATCTAACCTAATGGAGGGTGGGGTTGAGAGATTTGGGTGATTCTAGGTATAGGAAGAAGCAGGAATATATATATCTTAGTCCATTTGGCTAGGTTATAGAGTAAATAATGGGAGAAAATGCCTGGAAGGTGACTTGGAACCAGATTATGGAGGACTTTGCCTTGCTACTTAAAGTATTTGAAAGTTATATGGTTGGTAGATGGAATGACGGGAAGATTTCTGAAAAATAGAATGATGATGTGATCAGAGTTGTTCAGTAGGAATATTAATTTAACTAAATTTTTTTTTTTGGACAATTGGGGTTAAGTGACTTGCCCAAGATCACACAGCTAGTAAATGTGTCAAGTGTCTGAGGCTGGATTTGAATTCAGGTCCTCCTGACTGCAGGGTGGGTGCTCTACTCACTGCCCCACCTAGCTGCCCCTTAATTTGACTAAATTTAGGCTAATTTGTAGTGATAGTACAATAAATACATAAATGTTCCTTAAATCAACAAAAGTCTCTTAGAAAGAACTTTACTTTTTTCAGTTTTTCTTTTGACTTTGATATCTTATGAAAAGTTAGAAAAAGTATTTTCAGATTGAAATGACTTTCATGTGTTAGCAACTATAGTAACAGTATTTGTACCTTTTGTTGCCCTTAATTTTCTGAAATGCTGCTTTTGATGTATTTCAGTTTGGTTTTAAATGTTTGATACTAAGGGGTGCGGAGCCAAGATGGCAGCTGGAAAGCAGGGACTAGCATGAGCTCCCTGCCAAATCCCTCCAAAAACCTATAAAAAATGGCTTTGAACCAATTCTAGAACTGCAGAACCCACAGGGTAGCAGAGGGAAGCAGGGCTCTAGCCCAGGACAGCCTGGGTAGTCTCTGGATAAGGTCTGTCCCACAAGGAGCTGGGAGCAGAGGGGAGGGGAGCTGAGCAGAGCAGAGCCCAGCATGGGCGGAGGGGACCAAGGAGACAGGAGCCGGGTGGAGCGTGCCCCAGCGCCCTGAATCAGTTTGCTGCAGCAGTTACCAGAATTCCCAACCCAGAAACACCAAAGACAACAGAGTAAGTTAGTGGGAAAAACTGCTAGGGACAGGGAGTTTGCGGTTTGGCCACCCTGCCCCCCCCAGAGGCAGTGGAGGTGGGGCAGCTTTAGAGCTACAGCTGCAGTTGCTTCTGGCCCCAGGCCCACCTGGTGGGAGGAATTAAGTGGTGGATCACGACAGGAGTGAAGAGCCTGCTGAAGATCTAAGTCCAGTCTGGGTAGAGGGTTCTTGGGGAAGGAGGAGTGCTGGTGTGGCAGAGCTGGTGCGGCAGAGCTGGTGCATCCCCCCAGGCTTGGAACGTAGAACTCGTTAGTCTACAAGCAGTCATACTCTGCTGAAGAACTCAAGGGTCAAGTAAATTGGCTGGGAACATGGCCAGGCATCGAAAACACACCCAGATTCAGTCTCAGACTCTAGAATCCTTCTTTGATGACAAAGAAAACCAAAACATACAGCCAGAAGAAGTCAACAAAGTCAAAGAGCCTACATCAAAAGCCTCCAAGAAAAACATGAACTGGTCTCAGGCCATGGAAGAGCTCAAAAAGGATTTGGAAAAGCAAGTTAGAAAAGTAGAGGAAAAATTGGGAAGAGAAATGAGAAGGATGAGAGAAAACCATGAAAAACAAGTCAATGACTTGCTAAAGGAGACCCAAAAA
>CM053626.1:182361253-182378945 GCA_028646595.1 Phalanger gymnotis
TGAAGGGCTTGGAATAGGATATTCTGGAGGTCAATGGAGCTGGGATTAAAACCAAGAATCACCTACCCAGCAAAACTGAGTATCATGCTCCAAGGCAAAATATGGATTTTCAATAAAATAGAGGACTTTCAAGCTTTTTCAGTGAAAAGACCAGAGCTGAATAGAAAATTTGACTTTCAAACACAAGAATCAAGAGAAGCATGAAAAGGTAATCAAGAAAAAGAACAAGAAAAAGAAATAGCAAGGGACTTACTAAAGTTGAACTGTTCTGTTTACATTCCTACATGGAAAAATGATGTGTATGATTCATGAGACCTCAGTATTAGGGTAGCTGAAGGGAATATGTACATAGATATATGTTTATGTATATATATGTATATGTGAGCGTGTATGTGTGTGTGTGTATGTATATATATATATATATATATATATAGAGAGAGAGAGAGAGAGAGAGAGAGAGAGAGCGGGTACAGGGTGAGTTGAAGATGAATAAGGGATGAGAGAGGAATATATTGAGAGAGGGAGATAGGGAGAGAGAGAATGGGGTACATTATCTCTAAGTGGCAAGAAAAAGCAGTTCTGTAGGAAGAGAAGTGAAGGCAGGTGAGGGGGAATGCGTGAATCTTGCCCTCATCAGATTTGACCTGACCTGAAGAGGGAATACCATACATACTCAATTGGTATCTTACTCCACAGGAAAGAAGGAGGAAGATAAAAAAGCGGGGATGATAGTAGGGAGGGCAGATGGGGTGGAGGTAATCAAAAACAAACACTTTGGAAAAGGGACAGGGTCAAGGGAGAAAATTCAATAAAGGGGGATAGGTTAGGAAGAAGCAAAATATAGTTAGTCTTTCACAACATGAGTATTGTGGAAGGGTTGTACATAATGATACGCATGTGGCCCATGTTGAATTGCTTGACTTCTTAGGGAGGGTGGGTGGGAAGGGAAGAGGGGAGAGAATTTGGAACTCAAAGTTTTAAAAAATAGATGTTCAAAAACAAAAACAAAAAAGTTTTTGCATACAACAAGAAAATAAGATACATAGGCAATGAGGCATAGAAATTTATCTTGCGCTACAAGAAAGGAAGGGAAAAGGGGATAGGAGGGTAGTGGGGTGACAGAAGCGCAGGCTGGAGAACCGGGCAACCAGAATATATGCCATCTTGGAGTGGGGGGGAGGGTAGAAATGGGGAGAAAACTTGTAATTCAAACTCCTGTGAAAATCAATGCAGAAAACTTAAATATATTAAATAAAATTTATAAATGTTTGATACTAGATTTTAAGCCACTGATGAAAGGAGTTTATATTTGTTTTATGTTTGCCATGAATGTCCTAGCCTATAAAGTTGAAGGGAACTCTGATTTGAGGCTATGTACTGCCAATTATATATTTTTTTGGGGGGGGAGGGCAGGAAGAGTCTCTCTAGACTTCGATAAATGAAGATTGTCAGTTCAGTTTTTCATACTTGTTCAGAGTAAACTATTCTTTTGTGTTCTTTGTGTATCCTATATTCAGCCTTCAGGGACTCTTAATTTCTATCAGTTAATTGGTGCAGTTTAGCAATGGCCACAACCTCCCTAAAGTATTGATCTGGAAGAGTTAGTTTATCCTTTACTTTCTTCCATCTGTCTTTAATTTTAAAGAAGGTGACTTTAGGAAATTTTGAACCATGTTGAATTTTTAATATTTCCAACCCAAGGGCAATGGAAATTAATGGTAGGGGCTGCTGCTGCTGCTGAGAATTTTATGGTTATGACCTGGAAGTGGTAGTGTAAGGGATATCCTCAAGGGACTTGTGTGATCAGAGGTTGGCTAGTGATACCTCAGGAGCCAGGGATAAAAAATGAACAAATGTGATCATCTACAAAGTGCAGAGTAGACAGAAGCAATGCGCAATGCCTTCCATCCTGCATATTATGTAGATCACTCTGTGGAGTCACTATGGAATAACTTGCTAAAGAGAACTGAGTTTAGTGTCAGGACAGAAATGTGTGCTGCCTGGAGTAAAATTTTCAAGTCTGTTTTTGAGCCTCTGTTTAGATTTTCAGTACAAGTGCTGCCATTTATTTACCTCTGTGACTCTGGGTAAATGACTTGATCTCTCTGGGCATCTGTTTCTTCATTAAAATGGAGGAGTTGATTGGAATGGATGATATATAACAGAACACTCCGGAGTATAACACTGGATTTTGACCATAGTAAAGTGTGTCTGTCTCTGTCTATCTAGTCTCTATTTATCTTTGTACATAGTTGATTTAATATTTTCTTTCCTTGACAGCAGAGACTCTTTTGCCTTTCTTTTTAATTGCAACACTTACTACAGTGCCTGGTACATGGTTGGTACTTAATAAATGCTTATTGACTGACTGGTAGGCAAGTTAATCTCTCTGAACTAAAGTTTCTTCATCTGTAAAATGGTAATAATATCTCAGTACCTACCTGTCTTAAGGCAAGTGAGATAATGCAATCCAGTGAACATAATCAAGAATTGGATGTTTTGAGATTGCAGTTTGCACCAGTGAAAAGAACGTATACATTGATGAGATAACAGATTCACTGAATTTTTTTATACAATTTGTTTAGAAAAATAGGGAAGTAACTCAATTAAATTTTGGAATAACTAAAGCAGAAAAAAAAGCAAAAGAACGTTTCTGGTTTTTATTTATTTGTAATTACCACTTGAGCAATGCTAATAACTACCTTTGTAACCCGAAGTCTTGTTACCCAGGTATAAATTTGTGTGCTAACTTAGAGTAAAATTCATAACAAGCATGCCACAAAAGTACTATGGTAATGTTGAATCCCCTTATTTACAGCTTTATTAAATATTATTTATATATTTCTAACCCTTTCATTTAACAAAATTGTAATTTTCTTACAGGTATGGAAGCCCAAAGTGTGATTTTTTTTTTCTGTTAGAAATTGGTAGATCTCTTTCACCCTTTTTTTATTCTCCTCCAGATTTGTGATTTCTTTGGTTTAGCACAAGGGTGGGGAAGTTTGTTCTGTGAAATTTGGATCTAGAGGTCACTGGTTCCCCACTCCTGATTTAGCATAATCTTCCTGTATCAATTGAGGGGTCAACTTCTGCTTCTACTAATTGCTGCTACAATTTAATGGTCTTGAGAATTACCTTTTGGTAGTTTGAGATTTGTGTAGCGTCTCACTGTGTGTATCCCTGGTAGGACTTGAACTGAGGTTTTCCCTGACTAATTTTAAGGCCTCCTCTATTTATTACACTGTGATACCTCTCACATTTTTACCTCTAAACTAGGCAATTAGTTGCAATAGCTATTTGCTTTTGATAGTCTATTATTTAAAAAAAATTACATGTATGTAGCAGAGGACAAAAAGACTCGTTCGGCTTTGAATCTAGAGTTGTATTCCTCCTCCTGGTTCATAAACAGCAGATGTGTCTATATTGTACCAATAAATAAGTACTTGGACTGACTGGAGTTCGTTTAGGAGCTGGGAATGTAAGCTTAGTTGTGCTTGAGGTAATGTATAGTATTAGTCTTGTAAGTAGTTTTAGTACAGAAAAAAAGGTTATGATTGTCAAGTTAGGGATAGGTTTTGAGGGTTTTCCCACGTTTTAATGTCACTTGCTTAATATTTGCATCCATGTGCTCATCATTTTCATACTCATCAATGAGTATGGGGATTGTTGAGGGCACAGTGGATACATTGTAGGGCCTGGAGTCAGGAAGACCCGATTTCTAGATATTATCCTGGCTAAGTTATTTAACCTGTTTGCCTCAGATTCCTCATGTAAAATGTGGAAAATATAGCACCTGCCTCCCAGGGGTGTTGTGATGATTACAATTAAACATGAGATAATAATTGTAAAGCACGTAGTAAGTGCTATGTAACGATCATCATCATCACCACCATCATTATTGCTTGGTTTTACCATTGAAATAATTCAGCCCCTTTTAAAGGAAGTTCGTTACTTTTTACTTACTACTTTTACTTTTGAGTGATATGTGCCTTGTTTAACAAACATTTAGGCACTGGGATACATGAAATGGATAATTATAATCCACAATATTATATGATATGCACATTAGAGCATTATAAAGCAAGGTATATTGTGAGGCCCTACAGAGAAGCTGATTGTATACTTGATGTATCACAAAGACGTCAAGAGTAGAGGAGTGCCATTTGAATTGGCCTTTACAAGTCTGGTAGGAATTCAGGGGATGAAGAAGATGGAAGGACATTTGAGGCAAAGGCATGGAGGACAGATGGCACATGACAACTTTTCTAAAATTTATTGGGAGAACAGTTATGGAAGCCTAATGAGGTGGAAGTATCTTTTCTGTTTGGATAGGTCTAAACAGCTTTGTAGGTAAAGGGAAGAAGCCTTGGAAGAGAAGATGTGGAAGATGCAAGACTGATGAACTAGAGCAAGGTCCTGGAGCAGGTTGTGGATAATGAAGTCAGCTAGGTTTTGGGACTATTGTTTTCCTCAGTAATGCTCAGTAATTCTGGATGTGTTCCATTTTATCCAATCTGCAAATATTTGGGTGGAGACATACAGAATGAAGACAAAATAAATACAAGGTAATATTGAATACTAGCAGCTGGAGAGGATCAGGAAAGTTTTCCCATAAAAGCATATGCTTGAATAAAGTGATAGCTTCAATGAGGACGAGATGAAGAAGGGGAGCATTCCAGGCATGGGGGAAGTGTCCAGAGTCCTGAGATGGGAGTCCAGTGTCTCCGAATCAAGAGTATGGGGAGGGGGGAGAGTACAGAGGTACAGGAAGACTAGAAATGTGGGAACTATTGAAGGGCTTCTTATGCCAAACAGAAGTCAAGAGAGAAAGTAGGGCTGGGTGGATTGTTTGGAGAATCATCAGCATAGAGATGAATGAATCCATGGGAGCTGATGAGACTACCAAGTGAAAATAGTGTAGAGGGAGAATAGAAGAAGGTCCAGGACAGAGATCTGTGGGACACTCAAGGTTAGCAAGTGTGACCTGGATGAATATGAAGCAAGGGAAGCTGAGAAGGAGCAGCCAGGTAGGAAGAGAAGTAGGAGAAAATAGTGTCTTGAAAACCTAGAGGGAAGAGACTGTCAAGGAGAAGAGCATATCTGATAAGTGTAAGAGGCTGCAGAAAGGTCAAGAAGGATGAAGATTGAGAAAAGGCCATTTGATATAACAATTATGAGACTGTTGGTAACCTTGGAGAGAATACTTTTGGTTGAGTGATGAGGTCAGAGGCCAGAGAGTTAAGAATAGACTACGTGTGGAAAGATACGTGTGATCTGATGCTGAGTGAGGGGAGCCAAATCAGGAGAACATCATACATTTACAGACACATGGATCTGTGATGACTAACTTTGATAGACTTGGCTCTTCTCAGCAATACAAGGTTCAAAGATAACTCCAAAAGACTCATGATGGAAACAGCTATCCACATCCACAAAAGAATTATAGAGTCTGAATGCAGACTGAGGCAAACTATTTGCTCTTTTTTTTAAAATTTTGTTTCTTCTTTCTCATGATTCATTCCATTGGACAGAATTCTTTACAACTTGTGTAAGTCAATAAATTTAATGAGAAGGTATATGTAGAACATGTATTGGATTCCGTGCTGTCTGGGGAGGGGGAGAAAATTTGGAAATCAAAAACTTGTGGAACTGAGTGTTGTAAATACAATAATAAATTAATAAAATAAATATAAATAAACAAAATAAATTAATAAATAATAAATATAATATATAATATATAAAATAAATATAAATAAATTAAAAAAAGATTATCTCCTAAACTGTTATCAGGTGATCAGATTTAGTTTGAATTTGCATTCTGTTATTCTCTATGATCAAGCCAAAAGTTTCAAGAAGTTGCTTAAGAGAAAAGGATGCCATGTTTAAAGTACGTGAAGTAAGGGGCAATAAAGAAAAACACTTTTTATTACATAGAAAAAAAAGAATAGAATAAGTGGAGGTACTTACTGTAGTAGGCCTTCTCCAGGAGGTTAGCCACAAAAGATAGGAAGTACATGTGGGACAATGGTTAGCAGAGATGAAAGGATGAAGTGAGGGTTATGACCCTGGAAGGAAAGGTTGGGTCCAGGTTGCAAAGGGTTTTAAAAGCCAGAGGAATTTACATTTGATCCTAGAGGCAATAAATAAGGAGTCACTGAAACTTATTGAGCAGGGAAATGACCTGCTTTTTAGGAAAATCAAATAATTTATTTTTAATTTTCAGCATTTGCCTTTTATAAAATTTTGAATTTTGATCCCTCCCCCCCATCTAAGATGGTATGCAGTCTGATCTAGGTTATACATGAACAATCATACCAGACATTTTTACATGAGTCATGTTGTGAAAAAAGAATCAGAACAAAAGGGAAAAAACACAAGAAAGAAAAGGAGAAAATAGTATGTTTCCATCTGCATTCAGACGCCATAGTTCTTTCTTTGAATGTGGATAACATTTTCCATCATGAGTCTTTTGTAATTGTCTTAGATCATTGCATTGCTGAGAAGAGCTAAGTCCAACAAAGTTGGTCATCCTAAAATGTTGCTGTTAGTGTGTGTAATGTTTTCCTGGTTCTACTCCGCCCAGCATCAGTTCATGTAAGTCTTTTGAGGTTTTTCTGAGGTCTGCCTGCTCATCATTTCTTAGTATTCCATTACCTTCATATTCTACAGCTTGTTCAGCCATTCCCCAATTGATGGGCATCCCCTCATTTTCCAATTCTTTGCCACCACAAAAAGAGCTACTATAAATATTTTGTACATGTGGGTCCTTTTCCCTTATACATGATCTTTTTGGGGTACAGACCTAGTAGTGATATTGCTGGATCAAAGGGTATGCACAATTTTATACCCCTTTGGGTATAGTTCCAGACATGGTTCGGTCAGTTCACTACTCCACCAATGATGCATTAGTGTTCCAATTTTCCCACATCTTCTCCAACATTTATCATTTTCCTGTTTTGTCATGTCATATACAGGTGTGTGTGTGTATAAAATCCTTTCAGCAACCTGTGAAGGTAGGTGCTGTTATTATCCTATTTTTACAAATAAACTGAGGCAGATAGGTTAAGGCATATGTCCTAGATCACAAAGACCTAAGTATCTCAGGTCTTCTTGCTCCAAGTACAGAAATCTGTCTACCATGCCAACATTTTTAAGCATAAGCCCCAAAGACATGAAACGAAGATGGTAGGACCAAAATATGTACCAAAATATACTAATAAGTAGCACATTTTATTGTAGCAAAAAACTGGAAATGTAGCGAGCAGCCTAATGGCCCAACGGAAAGGGACTAAACAAAATGTGGTGTATGAACATAATGGAATATTATTGTACCATAAGAAATGACAAAAGGGACAGGCTCAGAGAAGCTTACAAAAATTCATATGAAGTGAAATAAGCAGAGCCAGGAGAATATAGAATGACTACAATATTATAAAGAAAAGGAATTTTAAAAATCTTTAAAAGAACTCTTGGGGGTTCTGCCTTATAAGACCAAATAAAACAAATCAACTCCCTCTTCATATGACAGCTTTTCAAATATTCCAGGATGGCTATCACATCACACCTGCATCTTCTATTCCTGGAGTGGGGAACCTGCGGCCTTGAGGCCTGATAAACTGTTGGTTAATTAGATTTTTTTTTTAAAAAAAGGAAAACTAAATTACTAGTATCAAAAATGAAGACGATGAATTCACCACCAATGAAGAAGAAATTAAAACAATAATTAGGAGCTATTTTGCCAATAAATCTGACAATCTTAAGTGAAATGGATGAGTATTTACAAAAATATAAATTGCCCAGATTAACAAGAGGAAATAAAATACTTAAATTACCCCATTTCAGAAAAATTGAGCGAGCAAGCCCTCAGTGAACTCCCTAAAAAAAAATCTCCAGGGCCAGATAGAGTTACCGGTGAATCCTACCATGCATTTAAGTAGTAATTCTAATGCTATGTAAACTATTTGGAAAAATAGGTGGAGTCCTAACAAATTCCTTTTATGATACAAATATGCTGATACCTAAACCTTGGAAGAGCCAAAACAGAAAGAAAATTATAAACCAATTTCCCTAATGAATATAGATGCAAGAATTTTAAAGTATTAGCAAAGAGATTACAGCAACTTATCATGAGCATAATACACTATGATCAGGTGGGATTTATGCCAGGAATGCAGGGCTAGTTCAGTATTAGGAAAACTACCAACATAATTGACCATATCAGTAACAAAACAGAAATAATACGATTATTTTAATAGATGCACAAAAAGTTTTTGACAAAATACAGCACCCATTCCTATTAAAAACACTAGCGACCATAGGGATAAATGGAGTTTTCTTTAAAATGATAAGTAGCATCTAAAACCATCAGCAAGCATTATAGGTAATGGGGGTAAGCTAGAAGCATTTCCAGTAAAATTGGGTAAAATAAGAATGTCCATTATCACCACTGTTACTCAATATGCTGGAAATGTTAGCTTTAGTAATAAGAGAAGAAAAAGAAATTGAAGGAATTAGAATGGGCAGTGAAGAAGCAAAGCTATCACTTGTTGCAGCTGATATGATAGTATACTTAGAGAATTCTAGAAGATCAATTAAAAAACTATTTGAAATAATTAACTTTAGTAAAGTTGCAGAATATAAGGACATAAAATAAAACCACAGAAATCATCTGCATTTCTGTATGTTATTAACAAAGCCCAGCACCAAAAGATAGAAAGATTCCATTTAAAGTTGCTGTAGATAATATAAAATTTTTGGGAGTCTACCTGCCAAGACATACACAGAAACTATATGAACACAATTACAAAACACTTTTCACACAAATAAAGTCAGATCTAAATAATTGGAAAAATACCAGTTTTACCTAAATTAATTTACTTATTCAGTACCATACTAATTAAGTTACCAAAAATTGTTTTATAGAACTAGAAAAAATAAAAAAATTCATCTGGAAGAATGAATGGTCTAGAATATCAAGGGAATTAATGTAAAGAAATTCAAGGGAAGGTGACCTAGCCATATCAGATCTAAAATGGTATTATAAAGCAGCAGTCATCAAAAGTACTTAATACTGGCTAAGAAACAGAGTGATGGAACACTGTAATAGGTTAGGTACACAAGACACAGTCAGTGACTATAATAATCTACTGTTCGATAAACCCAAAGACTCCAGCTTCTGGGATAAGAACTCAGTATTTGAGAGAAGCTGCAGAGAACACTTGGGCAGCTCTTGAGGGAGGGAGGAAGACCAATTTGGAAGCAATTGAAATCCAGGAGAGAGATGATGTGGGGCCCCTACTATGGTAGGTGGTGGCTGCTTGAATAGAGAGAAGGATTCAGATATAAGCAATGTTGTTAAGGTAGAATCAACAAGATTGATCAGTTGATTGGATATCTAGAGTGAAATTGACAATACCCAGGTTTTGAACTTGAGAAACCGGAGGAATGATAGTCCTCTGACAAGAGTTAAGAGAGTGTGGTTGAAGGGAACTATTGCATAGCGTTTTATATTCATAGTCGTTTTGTTCCCTAGTCGGGTCACCCCCCCCTCCCCCCCCAAGAGTAATTATGTTTTCATTTCTTCTTAGGGGACAAACTTGGTCATTTTGCAAGTCAGTTTTTTGTGATGATTATTTTTATTTACATGGTTGTCATATAGACATAGTTATGTTTCTACTTTGTATCAGTTCATAAACTTTCCATGCTTCTCTGTATTTCATAGTCATTGCTTTTTATAGTGTACAAGTAGTAACTTTCCATTGCTTTGTGTATACTCTAGCTTGTTTATCAATTCCCCAGTCTGCTTTGTTTTCTGTTCTTGGCTACATCAAAATGCTTCTTTGGGCATTTTGATGTCTTGTGGGACCTTTTTATCTTTGACTTTTTAAGGTATATGCCTAGCAATGGGATGTATGGATTAAAGGGAGTGGAAATTTTATTCACTTTCTTAACATAATTCCAAACTTTCTTTACAGAAAGGTTATAATGTTTCACAGCTCCATGCACAGTGCATAATGTGCTTGGTTTTTTTTATAACCTTTCTAACATTGACTGTTCCATCTTTTGTCACCATTACCAGTTTGTCTGTATTAGGCAGAGAACTTCAGCCTTGTTTTGATTTTCATTTCTCTTATTACTGACTTTGAGTACTGTTTCATGTGGTAGCTAATAGCATTTCTTTGGAAAATTACTTGTTCTTATTCGTTGACCACTTATCTAACAGGGTTGATTTAAGTTCTTCTTACCTTACCTATTTGTCAGTCCCTATATATCTTGGATATCAGACTCTTTTCAGAGGTATTTATTGTAAAGATTTTTTTTTAGCCAGCCACTTCCTTTCTTAGACTAGTCATTTTGATTCTGTTGGTTCAAATGCTTTTGAGTTTTGCGTAATTGAGATTATCTTTTTTAATCTTTGGTGATTGCCTCTATTCCCTGTTTAATTAAAAATTTTTTCTTTTTTCTTCTTCCTGTTCAAGGCATCTAATTAGGCTCTCTTCTAATTTTTTTTAGACATAGTATAATTTTTAATATTCAAAAATCACTGTCCATTTTAGGCTTATTGTGGTATATGGTGTAAGATGTTGATCTAAGCCTAATTTCTGCTGGACTGCCAGTTTTTCAAATAAGTCTCAATACTTCCTTAAGTTATTGACGTTCTTGGGTTCATAGAATACTGGGTTATTGTTCTCTGACAATTAAAAATTTGGAGGTGAGAGAAATGATGCATAGGTCAGCTTCTTTTTTTAGTGCTTCAACGATAATACCAAATACCATTAAAAACAAACAAAAAAAACCTATATAATTCCAAACCCTAGATGATGATCCACTTCAAGAAGTTGCAATATGATATAATTAAAGGAGTATTGGATTTGAAGTTAAATACTTGTTTGGATCCCAGCTCCGTCATTTATTAGCTGTGACCTTAGGCAAGTACCCAACTTCTGAATCTGAAAAGAGGCTGTCCTCCCCCTAGTAAAGATTTCTTTTCCCACTTTACTTTCCTCACTTGCTACTAAGAAAGCAAGTAAAACAAGATCTCTTACATGTACATGGTGAAGCAAAACAAAATTTCTCATTGCTTTATCAAAAAAACCATATCTCAGTCTGTACTCTTTAGTTCATTACCTCTACAGTTAGGAGATAGGTATCATGTTTTATCATGATGTCCGTAGGAATTGTGATTGGTAATTTTTCCCCCCTAATTTTTGTTTCAGTCAATCAAGATCTGCCTTCACACTCTTCTATTCCTCCCCCCTCCATCTTGAGAACATAAAAAACCCCAAATCCATTAATATGTAGTCAATCAGAACTAATTTCCACGTTGACCACATCCTAATTTGTTTTTTCATTCTGCGTTCTGAATTGTTTACTTCTCTTTCAGGAAGTCATGGTATGGTGGCCTGTTTCATTGTTAGTCCTCTGGAATCCTGGTTGGTCATTATGTATGTAAGAGTTTACCTCTGTAGTATTCTATCACATTTATATACCGTAGCTTGTTCATCCTTTTTTCAATTGAGGCGCACCTCCTCAGATTTCCATTTATATCTCCAAAAAAGCTATAAATATTTTTGTACATCGTAAGTCTGTTGTCCTTAGGAGTGATTCCTCCCTTTATCTGCCTCATGTACTTTCCCCTTCCCTCTCTTCCTTTTTCCTGTTGAGTGAAATATATTTCTGTACCCAGCTGTGTGTGTATTCTTTCTTTTGATTGGTTCAGAGGAGAGTGAGGTTCAAGTTTTAGCTGCTCCCTGACACCCTTTCCTCTTGGTTTTTATGGATATCTACTTGTATACCCTGATTATGTGAGATAATTTTCCCTAAATTTTCTTTCTTTTCCCACCTACTGTATTCTCCCTTTCCATTCTTTTCTTGAGATCAAGACATCACAGAACCACTTATTGACGGTCACAAAGAACAAGGGGTTGTGTAATTGGACTCATTCACTGAACCCTGATATGGGGATCAGAGGATACATTTGTCATCTCCTTATATTCAAATGTAAATAGTTGATCCTTGTTTAGTCCCTTGCCTTTTTATGTTTTTCTTCCCTCTTCTGTTTAAACTTCAAAGTTTATATGCTTTTCTGGTCTTTTCATCAAGAATGCTTGAAAGTCCACTATTTCTTGAAAGATCCATATTTCCCCCTGGCATTATAATCAGTTTTACTGGGCAAGCTATTTGGCTTGTAAGCCCATATTTTTTACCTTCTGGAATTTCATATTCCAAGTTCTCTCCTGTATTGTTGTAGCTCCAAAATTGTGTTGGATCCTGACAGTGACTCCTTGATACTTGAATTCTGTCTTTCTGCCTGCTTTTGTAGTGTTTTTCTTGGACATGGAAGCTCTGGATTTCTATGATGTTCCTGGGAGTTTTTATTTTGAGTTTTTTTCAGGAGGAACCAGTGGATGTTGCAATGTCCATTTTGCTTTCTGGTTCTAAGATGTGAGCAGTTTCAAGACTTTTTGAAATAGGATGTCTAGGCCCCCTTTTTGGTCATGTGGTTCAGATACAATTGTTTAATTTTTTTTCCTTTATTTTCCAGGTCAGTTGTTTATGCTATGAGATAACTTAGACTTCTATTTTTTTCATTTTTCATTTTGTTTTTATATTTCTTGTGGATGTTTTCCCTACATTTTTTGCAGGTGGCCAGTAATCCTTTGGCACAAATTGTGCAGGCCTGGTCTAGGGCAAAATCTGTTTGTGACTTCCACTGGTTGAGCTCTGCAAGTTCTTGACCTGGCTTCTGGTTTCCACTCCTGTCTGCCCACTGGAATGCTCCGTTGGTTCATAAAGGCAGGATTGCAGGTTCCCCTTTGGTCTGATATTCCTGCACTGGTTATTCCTCTGCAGGCTGGGGTAGATGTTAGAAATGAGAACCTGCTTTGTGCCTGAGATCTGAGCCACACTGTTGCTACTTCTGGTAGCATCCAAACGTCCTCCTTTCTCCATAGACATCCCAAGTCACCTTTGCACTCTGTTCTGCCTGGATCTGTATCTATGGGTAACAAACTGCCAGTGTGTGCCTGTTCCTATTGCAGTACCTGGTAAGGGTCTAAGACCTTCTTTTGCCCTGGTGCTCAGCTTCTTTCTCATTGTGCTCATGCCCTGACCTGTCCCTAATGTCTACCAGATTCCTTCCTGTCCTGAGCTGGACAAATGACTCTCTGTGACTTTGTCTGGATTTTGTCATCAGGATTTGGTCTTGTACATTTTTTAGATCTGCTTGGAGGCATTTGTGGAGTAGTCCACTGAACTACTTCCTATCACTTGACCATCTTGGCTTCACCTTCTCCATGCCACATAGCTAATCAGTAGCCAGGTGTCGCTGATGATTTTTTTTTAACTTTTCCAACATCTCTTCAGTCCATTCCACATCCATTTAGAGCCACCACCCTCGTTCAGGCAATTATTACTTCTCACCTTATTGGTCTGCCTGTTTTGCGTGTCCCTCTCCTTTATTCACACATCTTCCACACAGCTGCCTACATGATATTTCTAAAACTGTTATCAGCCATGTCTCTCTCTTGGTTAATGAATTCCAGTGACTCTCTGTTTCCTCTGGGATAAAATATAAGCTATTCATTTGGACTTTTTTCACAATCTGACTTCTGTCTATCCAAGCCTGTTATGCATTAGTTCCTTTCATGTACCATCCATCCAAATGAGTCTTCTTGTTTTTTTTTCCCCTTAAATGTGATTTTTGTATATAACTTTGTGTCTTTAGTTTCAGTGTCTAGAATCTACTCCATCCTTGATTCTCTTAAGAATTCCTAGCTTCCTTTAAAATGCAGCTCAAGTGAAATCTGCAACCTTTCCAGATCTGTTTCAGCTGCTAGTTTCTCACCTTCCTATGTTTATTTTTACTTTTAGAATGTAAGCACCTTGAAGGTAAATATGATTTTTTTAAAAAATGAACATTTCAGTTTTCAAAAAAAAAATAAAAGGGGGTACTATTCCATTTATTTTTGTCTCCCCAGATCTTAGCCACTAGTGCCTGTCATATAGCAGACACTTGATTTGTTGATTCCCGATCTATAAAATGCAGATAACAATGCTAGAACTATTTTTCTTTCATTGGGTTGGTATGAGGATCAAATAACAGTAACAGTAACAGTAAAGTGAGTATATTAACAAATCATTAAAAGTGGTCCAACATAAGAAAATATGGGCAATTCTTTAAAATTGTAGGTATGTGACTTCTCTGTGAAATTTTTAACAAGTTTTTTGCTGGCAGTGTTCCAAATTATCTTACTACAAGCAAGTTCAGGGCATATACTTAATTAGTGAAGCAAAAGCATATTAATATTTTTCTATCGGTCCAAAATATTTGGAAAAATTAGACTAGGGAGGCATTAGTTGGTATGGTGCAGGGCTTCTTAAAACTATGGCTCACAACCCCATGGGATCTCCCAAAATTTGGAACAGTAAAAAGTTTCTGAATGCACAGTGACCAAAGATTAATTTTTTAAACATGTAATGAACCCAAGGTGTTTTTGGGTAGCACTTGCCAGGGTTGCATGGAGCAACTTTATTGCAGCCTTGGTTTTGAACACAGCTTGGGCACTTTACACTTTGTTTGCCCTCAGGGCATGCAGTGCTTCTAGTGGAAAAGGTTTATGAAGCCCTGGAGTGGAAAGAATTCTGGTTCTAGTATTATTACCAATATCAGCCTTTAAACATTTTGCTTCACTGGGCCTTCCTTATCTCCAAAATCAGGGAATTGGACTTAATCTTTTTTGTGTTATAAACTCATTTGACAATCCAGTGAAACCTATGAATTCCTCAGAATATTTTACATGCTTAAAACAAAATATGTAGTGTTGTAAAAGAAACCAGTTATATTGAAATGCAGTTAAACAAGCTCATTGACTCCATGTTAAAAACCCTTAACTAGATGATCCTCTCAGCCAATGATTTCCAAACTTTTTTTGATTTCTGATCTTTACCAATAAAAAAAATTTTACACATGCACTTCTAATATACATAAATGTACGCATACATGTTAAAATACCCAAAATACAAATTAAGAGGAATAGGATAAAGATGAAACAATTTTAGAAGTATTAAGTTTTATTTATCAATGTTACCAAAAATATTTTTTCGGTAACAATGGATATGCTTTGTTATTTTTGAAATTCTTGGTTTAATACTTAATAGTGTTGCAAAAGCGTGATTTTTAAGGTTACTTTATTTATGGCTGTCATAGCTATGACAAAGCTATATAGATCCAAATGGAAGAAGTAAATCATTAGTTAAACTTAATAAATCATGATACTTAATTTTGGATTCCATCCACCAATAATATAAAGTCTTTGGTTGAAATTTGTCTAGTACACTTCCATTTTCCCTGATGTCTTTTATTTCTTGCAAAATAATTAGATGTTTCATTTTAATCTTTTTGACAGATTGGTTCAAAACTCACTGAAACTCCTTTGTGAGACTTAAAAATAGGTTAGAAAATTCTATTTCCAAGTTTAAGTGTGCAGGTCTGAGAATTTATGAGTGACAGGTATAGTTTTTAGCAACAGAAGCTTAATTTTAAGATATTTTGCTGTATTAGTTAATATCTCAAAGCAGTATTAATAATAGTGATATAAGTCCACTTTTCAAAGAATTTTCTCAATTTCAAATTTTTTGGGCCAAATTCTTGTCAAATCTGATTGCCGTTGTTTTCTGCCTTCTACTGCGAGTAACAAAAAGCTCATAAGAAAGGTAGAAGTGTTACTGCTGCAATTTGCTAGTTTTGTTTAAATTCTTTTAAATAGAATTTCTTTTTTTATTATAACCTTGAGAAACATCACAAAAAAGAACATTTCCTTTATGAAGAACATGAAGAACAGAAATGAAGACTACATATAAACTGCTAATGTTCACTATGTTAAGCTTGTTTTTGTGGTATCTTTTTAATTTAACCTGTTAATTCCAACATTGCCCTGTTTTGTCTATGTGATAACAGCTAACATTTACATAGTGCTTAGTATATGCCAGGCACTGTACTAAGCACTTCACAGTTATCATCTCGTCTTATCCTCACAACAGCTGGGGGAGGTAGGTGCTATTATTGTCATCTGCATTTTACAAATGAGGAAACTGAGGCAAAGCAGAGGTAAAGTGATAAGGATAGTAAGTATCTGAGGCTGAATTTCAACTAAGGACTTATTCCAGGCCTGATGCTCTACCCGCTGTGCCACCTAGGTGTCCCTAATTGCTCCATCTGAATTTACTTCTGCTCTCTTCTGTGTTTTTTTAAAAAGGATTTATTGATACTTTTTCTATTTTGTGTACATAACCAACTATCCCCTCTTGCCCCTTCCTCTTCAACCCTTCTCTCTCCTGACAAGTATTGTCAAACAAAACATCCACAACAACATGTCTCATTCTGCACCTCTATTCAGTCTATCATATCTTTTTCAAGAGGTGGAGAGCATTATTAATTATTAGTCTTCTAGAACTGATTAGTCACTGAATTTGATAAAAGTTGTGTTTTTGTAGTAATCGTAGAAATTGTTTTCCTGATTCTGCTAACTTCAGTCCGTATCAGCTCCTGCTAGTCTTATCAGATTTCTCAGAATCCATCCCTTTTGTAATTTCTTACTGCAAAAGAAAATTACAGACTTAGACCCTAATTGTTCATCTGTTGCCCAATTGATGGGCGCTCGCTCTCTGTCTCTGTCTCTCTCTCTGTCTCTGTCTCTCTCTCTCTCTCTGTCTCTCTCTCTCTCTCTCTCCCTCCCTTTCTCCCTTTATATATACATATATATATCTCTATATGTGTGCATTTAAATTTTTTTCTGTTCTTTTTTTGGGGGCGGTGTAGATAGATCATTGTGGCATTTCTGGGTAAAAGTATATACACAGTTTCCCAACTTTTTTTGTCGTTTTAGTTCCAATTGCTTTCCAGGACGTATGGGTCAAGTTCACAGCTCCACTAACATTAATATGCCTGTCTTGCCATAAACTGTTGCAAGTTTCTTTTTTTTGTTACCTTGGTCAAATCCGATGTTTTAATTTTTATTTCTTTTATATGATTTGTAGCATTTTTTCAAAGAGACATGGATTGCATTTTTTTGAAAACTGCCTCTTTGTATCCTTTGACTATTTATATTTGTTGTGGAATAATTCTTGTTCTTAAGATTTTGTGCCAATTCCTTATATATCTTGGATATCAAACTTAACCTTTATCATCATTTTCTGCTCTGGGTTATTTCCCACTTAACTCTTTTAAAAATTCTCTAGTGCATTGATTTTGCTTGTGCAAAAACATTTTAGTTTTATGTAATCCCAATTGTCTGTTTTATCTCTTGAGATCCTCTCTATGCCTTGTTTGGTCAAAAACTCTTCCCTGTCTCTAAAAGGTATCCCTTAATTTGTTTGTGGTGTAATATTTTATGTAATAATAGTACTAATAATAGCTAACATTTATATAGGGCTCAGGGTGTACCAGGTGCTGTGCTAAGCACTTTACAGTTATTGTTACAACATTAGATTCTTACAACCTTTGGGAAGTAGATGCCATTATTATTTCCATTTTTTTTTTTATATTTTGAAAACTTTCAAAATAATTTATTTTGTAACCCTTTGTGTTTCATTTTATACATTTACAAACATTCTGATAAAATGCTTAATTAAGGTTTTTTTTTAAATATGTTTGGTTTTCAGCATTGATTTTCACAGGCGTTTGAATTACAAA
>CM053626.1:182379445-182419706 GCA_028646595.1 Phalanger gymnotis
GAGTTTTTCAGCAGGGTATGGCTGCTTATAGACTAAAGAGTTCTATGTTCCACGCTTGGGCGGATGCGCTGCCTCACCAGCACTCCTCCTTCCCCAAGAACCCCCAACCTGGACTGGGCTTAAATCTTCAGCAGGCTGTTCACTCCTGCTCTGATCCACCACTTAATTCCTCCCACCACGTGGGCCTGGGGACAGAAGCAACTGTAGCTGTAGTTCTAAAGCTGCCCCACCTCCGCTGCCCCAGGGGCGGTGGCCGAACCACAAACTCAGTCCCTCAGCTTTTCCCACTAACCTTCTCTGTTGTCTTTGCTTTTTGTGGGTTGAGAGGTCTGGTAACTGCTGCAGCTCACTGATTCAGGGTGCTAAGGCACTCTCCGCTCGGCTTCTAGTCTGGTCGGTCCGCACCGGGTGCCCTGGGCTCTGCTTGGCTCAGCTCCACTCCCCTCAGCTGGGAGCTCCGTGCAGGACAGACCTTACCCGGAGACCATCCAGGCTGTCCTAGGCTGGAGCCCTGCTTCCCTCTGCCACTTTTTCGGTTCTGCAGCTCTAGAATTGGTTCAGAGCCATATTTTTATAGGTTTTTGGAAGGACTTGGTGGGGAGCTTTCGCCAGTCACTGCTTCCCAGCTGCCATCTTGGCTCCGCCCCCTATTATTTCCATTTTACAGTTGAGGAAACTGAGTTAAACAGAGGTTAAGTCATTTGCTTGTATGTAGCGCTGGCCACCTCAGAACTCAGACACCCTGGGAAGTAGGTGCTATTGTTACCTACCCCCCTTCCCCATTTAACAGTTGTGGAAACTGAGGCAAACAGAGCTTCACTGAGCTGCCCAGGGTGACACAGCTATTAAATGTCTGAGACTAGATTTGAACTTGGGTTTTTCTTACACTAAGCCTGGTCATCTATATCCAACATCTAGATCATATTTGGAATTTAGTATCCTCTATGGCAGGGCGTCCAACCTTAGGTTTTTTTGAAACAATAGACAGTGTATTTTGGTTTGCCATTTTAGTGAGAGCTCTGCCATAGCTCAGCTTTGTTTACTAAAGCATTTATGTAAATTTCTATGCTAGTAGGTGGGCTACATGGGACCCTTGGCCACATTTTAGACAGCCGTGGTCTATGGTGTGAATACTGGTCTAAACCTACTTTGTGCCAGGCTGCTGTTCTGTTATCCTAGTAGTTTTTGTCAAATGATGAATCTTCACCCCCCAGTAATTGGGAGTACCTGGGCTTATCAAATACTTTCCTTCTACTATTGATTGCTTCTGTTGTTTGTGTACTTAATCTGTTCCATTCAACTTCTGTTTTTTAACCAATGCTAAATACTTTGGATTGTCACTGCTTTGGCTATGACCAGACTCCCTTCCTGCCTACTTTATTTCATTGTTTTCTTTGAGATTTCTGGCTTTTTCCTCCAGATAAATTTTATTTTCTCTAGTTCTGTAAAGTAATGCTTTGGTAGTTGGGTATGAAATTGAAAAGATAAACTAATTGAGACAGTATTGTAATTTTTATTTTGGTATGATCCAACTATGTTCTTAAGTTATTAGTGTTCAATCGATAGTTTCTTTGCAGAATCCATTTTAAGGCACTTCGTGAATGTAGTTAAAATTAAATAATATCCACAGATCCACTTAATTAGGCACTTAGAAACTGCAGTTGGTTGCACTATTTTGAAAGTGAACTGATAAGTGAAGGCACAACCATCAACATTCTGTATGAGTTGTGATACTTGTCTCAGAGTCCCTTAAAAAGGTGCAACACAGGCCCAGTGAGAGTGCCAGTGTCGTTTTGAATATAAATTAAAATATTTTCTTCCTTATATCCCAATGGATTGTCATTTGCATCCCACTTTGGAGATGACTGTTTTTTAGCTTTCAAGCCATGATTCTGTGGTTCTATGACTTTGACCTCACATTCTGGGGGTGGAATTGATGACTCATGTTTTTGTCCAGTCTCCTCAGCTAAAAAAATGTTTTATGTAAATTGTAAAGTTCAGTGAAATGAATATGTATAGTGAAGGTTAGAGGTAGGTCATCACATGCTTAAACATATGTATTCCCTAATTTGGAATATCATTTTTGTGCCTTGAATAATTCTCACAGTTTGGAGATTTTTTGAAATAGATTCTGATGTTTTTATATGTAAAAAATAGAGCATTTGCCTGAACAGACTTTCTTTAAATGAAGTCTGTTTTCAAGAACAGGTTTTTTTGGGCATTGTGTTGCATTGGAAATACTAAAAACCCTCCTTATTTTATTAAATGGATACATTTTCAGTTTGCTTCCTGATTGTGAATTTTTATTGTCTTTAAAGTTTAGTAAATGATTGTGTTTGCTTCACTTAGTAATAGTCTTTTGAGGGAGAATCTCTTATCCTTAGCTCCTCTTGACCGTTGATTCTACTCTAAATAGGTAGATTGTAATCTTGTCTTTTTCGAATGCAAGTTGTATATCACTGTAATTCATAGCAGTTGACATCTCTTAACATTAATGTTATTGTACATCTTAACAAAATTAACTAAAGTGATTTTTTTATCAGCTCTGTTGTAGGATTTCTAGCGATGTTTCCTTGACAAAATATGATTGTCTTGATATTTATGGAAAAATTTGTTAGTTTTAAGACACTCAACAGTAGTAGACTAAGAGTAATTTTTCTATGGATTTATTTTGTAAATAGAGCCTTTCATTTAAAAATTCTCATGTGTGACTTAATACATTACATTTATACTTAACATTTGGCCCTGGGTATTTTTTGGGAATGGGCTGTAGTAGAATGCATATGTGTTTGAAGAGAGAGAGAATGAATATGTAATGGGGCGGGGGGTGGGAGAGAATGACTTTTTAGTACAGACTTTGCTCACCAGTGTCTGATAGATGGGTAGGTAGTAGAAAATAAGGTTCAGTGGAGGAAGCATCACACTGAATTGGTAAAGCTAAATTTGGCCATGACTTTAACAGTGCAAGTGATATTCTATACCTTACCCATACATAGAAAGGAGGAAGAGGCATTTAGAGGAGGGTAATTTTTTAAAAAGGGACTGTAATCAAATGAAGTAAAATTATCTATGTCTGGAATGTTCTATTTTTACTCTTAAGCAGGAGCAGAGAAATAAACCAGATTAAATTAGATCATTTCAAGGCCTCTTCAATCTGTTTTATTATGAAACTTTCACATTATTTTTTCCTTCTATGCGTTTACTAACTGTTCTTCCCTTTTTCTCTTAGACTATCCTCTGGCTACATAGTAAGGGGCCGTGGAGCTGGCCTCAACAACAGGAGAGGCTGGACTCCCTGTCTCTCTGTGCTGAATGGCTGCGATGGCGCCCGCTCTCACTGATGCAGCAGCTGAAGCTCACCATATCCGGTTCAAACTGGCTCCCCCATCCTCTACCTTGTCTCCTGGCAGTGCCGAGAACAACGGCAACACCAATATCCTTATTGCTGCCAACGGAACCAAAAGGAAAGCCATTGCAACAGAAGATTCCAGTTTAGACTTCCGAAACAATCCTACCAAGGAAGATTTGGGAAAGCTACAGCCATTGGTGGCATCTTATCTGTGCTCAGATGTAGCATCTGTTCCTTCAAAAGAGTCTTTGAAATTGCAAGGAGTCTTCAGCAAGCAAACAGTCCTTAAATCTCATTCTCTCTTATCTCAGTCTTTTGAACTCCGAGCTGAGCTGTTGGGGAGACAGCCAGTTTTGGAGTTTTCCTTAGAGAATATAAAAACCATGAATTCAAGTGGCCAGCCAACTCTGCCACAAGCACCGGTAAATGGGTTGGCCAAGAAATTGACTAAAAGTACAAATCCTGACCATGATAATTCCAGTTCTCTCAGTGGGGGGAAATGTGCTCTTTCTTCATCTACTCTCCAAGGTGTTGAAGTTCGGGGTTCTGAATCTGGGGATTTGAAGGTGGGTTTGACCAATACAACTCTTCCACATAGAAACCTTGGTGTTGAGCACATGTTTAGCAATAATGGCACTGCAAACAAATCTTCCGTAAATTCCACGGAGCAGCTGGCACTTCAAGGGGGGAGTGGAGAGAGTAGGTTATCACCTGAAAGAGACTCCAACTCCAATTTGGGGGGTAGCAAGACACAGGGGCAGAAATCTCCCTTGCCTTGTAGCCTTTTTAGTTCTCTAGATTCTGATATGAGGACAACAGCATTATTGCGGCGGCAGGCAGACATTGAGAGTCGTGCCCGGAGGCTGCAGAAGCGCTTACAGGTGGTGCAGGCCAAACAGGTGGAGAGGCATATACAGCACCAGCTGGGTGGGTTCTTGGAGAAGACTCTAAGCAAACTGCCAAACTTGGAATCCTTGAGGCACCGTAGCCAGTTAATGCTAACCCGGAAGGCTGAAGCTGCCTTACGGAAAGCTGCCAGTGAGACTACTACTTCAGAAGGACTTAGTAGTTTTCTGAAAAGTGATTCTATTTCAGAAGAATTGGAGAAATTTACAGCTAGTAGCACAGCTAACCTGAAGTCCAGTGAACAGGCATTTGATTCAGATGTCACTGACAGTAGCTCAGGAGGGGAGTCTGACATTGAAGAGGAAGAACTGGCCAAAGCTGATACAGAGCAACGCCATGTGCCGCTGTGAGTATTAAACTTAACACTTTAAGAAATGATAGGACTCAGTAGAAAATTAAGTGTGGATAAGTTGTTTCAGTATTCTTTTTGCAGTGCCTAAATTCCATTATCTTGACCTTATTTTAGAACTCACATAAGTAGCTTTAGGGGGTTTATGTACATATGCTCGTGAGGTAAGGTATTTCTGGATATGTTGTAATAATGTTTTGCTGAAGTCTAAAATGATTATTTCTATTTGAGATTTCATTTTACTCTACTTTTCAAAGATGATGATGATATGAGGTAAAAGGCATCCAGTGATGCTTTTAGCTGAATGAAGAATTTTCTTGTTAATTCTCGAAAAAACTTTAAAAGGCTATATTTTATTTTTTACATCGCTTACATTTTCCAGTTATATCCATATCTCTGCAGAGAGCCTTCCCTAAAACAAAAAAAGAAAAGAAAAAAAATTTTCAGCAAAATTAACCAACGTGTCAAGTTTGATGCTTAGTGTGGTGTTCCATACCTATAGTCCCTCACTTGCAACGAAGGAAAGGAGTGCATTCTCATATTTTTGTGCCATAGTTGGTCGTTATAATTTCATAGCATTCAGTGTAGTTTTGTTGTTCTTTACATTTTCATTGTAGTTATTGTGTATATTGTTTCCCTGGTTCTACTTGCTTCACTTTGTGTCACTTCATATAAACAGGTATTCAGAAGTATGAAGAGACAAAGTCCAGCTTCTCCTCTTGCCGAGACCAGCTTTTGTGGCCCCATGCTACATAGCCAGAGTAAATGCATAGGAGGAAACTATAACATGAAATACTTAAAAGTAGAGGAAGTTAAGTAACTTGCCCATCAGTGGTCACATAGCTAGTAAGTGTTTGGGACTGGATTTGAACTTGAGCCTTCTTGACTCCAGATCCATTGCTATCCACTACACATTTTTACTGAGTATAGTTGAACTGGAGTTGACTAAGTCATGGAGATTTGGAAGAGAGGAAAATGTAGCCACAACAGGGGTGATGGCCTGGGAAAGTACTGAAAGGTTGGAAAGATTGGAGATGTGAGCAAGGACAAAGACTAGGTTTAGCAGGAGTATGGCATAAGAATAGAGAGAATGATTGCAGATTCTATCAATTTGCCAGTTCTTGATTATGAAAGTGGAACACTTGTGGGTGATAGTAAGATCGAGTGTGATCATAGCTTTATGTAGCTGAGATAGAGAGCTGGGAGAGAGGTGAGAGTAGGTTATAGGATGTAAACAAATGGAGGAACTTGTAGGTTAGGATATTTGAGGCTGTATCAATGTGAATGTTGAAATCTTGTGATATGAAGGCACCAAAAGGGAAAGGTCACAAACCTTCCTATAGCTAGGACTAGATTAATGCTTTAGCTGTAACATACTGCCTATTTGATAGAATTCAGTTAAATAATTTCTCATTTTTTCACAGTTTGCTTAAAAATGATTATTACATTCTTGGATATATGGAAGATTAGGTGAAAAATTTGAATCCATGCATGTACCAGAAAAATTGGATATAATAACAGAATAGGGCAAGTTTTCACTTGTCCCCTTTTCAAGTCCCCTGCTTTTATTCAGGATGCACACAGGTGACATGGCAGAAAATGTAACTTCTTTTTGCATGCCTTTTCTTATTGGAGAAAAGAAACATGAAGTCAAAACTATTATTAGTGTTGTTCCCCATGAGGTCTTAGAAAACAAATAAGCAAGGATTAGGTTACCATTTATGGTTGATATTGGCCCTCATTATTTTCTATAGCCATGTAAATCCTCTTCAATTCCAGTAAATCAATGAGTAAAAAGGCCTTTAAAAGCATATAATCTTAAAAAGTTTGAATCTGTTGTTTGGGTCATAATGTTTAGTTGACTCTCATAGTAAGCCTAGGTTCTTTTTGCAGTTATTGGCTTAGCTTTTTCTTTTGTTTTTGCTTCAGTTAATGGCACACAAGTCAAGAAGACAATTTATAAGTGTTCTTGACTTTATCCTTAGTATTTTAAGACTGCATCCTTGAACATATTCGTATTATCAGGAGTAATTTCCGCTTTTATCTGTTCATAGTGTAGTTCCATATAAATTAACCTACATTGATGTATTGGGGGACTAAAGAAATAAACCGATTTGCTAAAATAATCAGAAAGTTTTGTTTTCCCCTTTCTGCCCCCCAACAAGTGTGAGGATTTGTATTATGACATATGATATTAGTTGTCTTCACTTAATTTTTGACTATATGTGAATAGATTTTCTTTTATCTTTGTGATAAGTATCTGGGAAGGTTTTATAGTGGAAATGTGCCCAAACCATGTAATAGAGGATTCATTTTGAGTTATCAGTTCTATATTAGCTTGATTAATTTTGTTGACTATTATAGCTAATTGACTGCATTGTCTTTGAGGCTTGGAGATTAAATAACAAAATAATAGTATTGTTGGCTGGCTTGGGTGAGCTTTATTTATGCTATATTGTGAGGAGGAAGTGTGGTTCTTAAACGATCTTTAAGGTTAGCCTTAGTTCATTTCTTTTTTTCTTAATGAATTTTTAGTTTTCACCATTCACTTCCATAAGATTTTTGAGTTCCAGATTTTTTCCCTGTCCCTTCTCTCCTCCCTGCCCTCCCACCTCAATATAGCATGCAATCTGCTGCAGGGTCTACATATATATTCGTATTAAACATTTTCACATTGGTCATATTATAAAGAAATATTAGAACCAATAGGAGAAACCACAAGAGAGAAGGAAAAAAAGAGCAAATAGTATGCTTCGACCTGCATTTAGACTCCATAGTTCTTTTTCAGGATGTGGAGAGGATTTTCTATAAGTCATTTGGAGTTGTCTTAGATCCTTGCATTGTTAAGCAGAGATAAGTCTATCAAAGTTATTAATCACACAATGTTGCTGTCATTGTGTGAAATGTTCTTCTGATTCGGCTCACTTCACTCAATATCAGTTCTTCTAAGTTATTCTGAAGTCTGCTTGCTCATCATTTCTTATGGAACAGTAGTATTCCATTACATTCATATACCACGACTTGTTCAGCCATTTCCCAATTGATGGGCATTACCTTAATTTTCCAATTCTTGGACATCACAATAAGAGCTGCTATAAATATTTTTGTAAGTGTGGGTCCTTTTCCTGTTTTCATGATCTCTTTAGGATACAAACCCTAGTTCATTTCTTAACAGCCTTAGGAACAGTATTCTGGAAGGTAGGTTGACTAGGAAACTCACGATCATGCAATTTGGAAGTTTCTTGCCTTGTTTTATTTTGTTATTTCTGCTTCCCTTTTTGATATTCCAGAATCCCCATAGTATTTGACCTCTTTCAAATTTTTGATGCATTAGGTACATTTAAAATTTAAGTTTCTTTGGGTAAAATTGTATGAATATTTTAAATTAAAACTGTGATTCCAGTATTGAAATATTTGTCTTTTTTTTAGTAAAACATAAAAAATCACTTGTTAAATTTCCTTGTATATTTTGATGTTCAAGGTTATGTAAAAAGCATTTATGTGACTTGCTAGAAAAAAGTCTTGGATGTGAAATCAAAGAACCTAGGTTCAAGTCCTAGCTTTTATAGTTACAAGCTACGTGATATCTACATTTTGGTTATTGGTAAATTAGTTTTCCGTGGCTTTCTGTCATTTAATAATTAGGGCTTTTATTCATTCTTTTGCACATTTCAGAAAATGGTGGTTTTAATGACTGCTGACTGTTTCGAGAAATTTCCACTTTACACTCAGCAACCAAGGTGATTTTTCTAAAATGTAGGTCCGATCATGTCACCTTTTTGCTCAGTGAGCTTTAGTGGATTCCTATTACTTCAGGATCAAAGATAATGCCCTTTGATTGGCATTTGAAGTTTTTCAAAACCTGATCCCTTTCTACTGTTGCAGCCTCTTTATATTTTCTTTTCTTTTTTTTCTGTTTCAACATTGATTTCCACAAGATTTTGAGTTACAGATTTTCTCCCCATTTCTAACCTCCCTCCATTCCAAGAGAGCATCTTTATATTTTCTTAGGATCCAGTTTTATTGACCTATTTACAGTTCCTTAAACTTGACACTCTAACTCCATGCCTTTGCATTGGCTATGTCTCATGCTAGGATAGGAGCACTCTGCCACCTCACATCCTCCTCTTAGTTTACTTGGTTTCTTTCAGGACTTGGATCAAGACTTACATATACTTTCTGAGGGGGAGCCTTTCTTCTTTCAGATTACTTTTATCTACACTGTATATATCTTGTATGTGCCTAAGTTATTTAAATTAGTTTCCCCATTAGAATATGTGCTCTTTGAGGATGGGGAATGTTTTTCATCTTTCTGTGCATCCATAAATGCTTGTTCACTGATAGACCAAGAAAGGCTTTGATTTCTTCTTGCATGGTAAGAACTTTATCAAAGTATCAAAACCAGCCTTTCTTTACAAATCCTTACTGCTTAGGAAAATAGCTATGCAGCGTCAAGAGGACATTAAGCATACAAAACTTAGATTTGGATGACTGGGTTTATTGGATTAAGGAGAGCAAAAACCTATCAATTTAAACTCCTTTTTAGAGAAAGGAACTGGGAAAATAGAAGTTAAGGGAGGGAAACATAGGGTATTTTTTCAAATAACAAGCATTTTTGTTTAAAGTGCCTATCATGTGTCTTGTACTGTGCGAGGTGCTGGTTTACTAAGTAAAAAGTGAAACTGTTCTAAGACAATATCTACATATGTTAATACACACAAAACAAAACTGAAATAACTTGGGAGGAGGCTTTAGAGACTTGTGAGGGCTGGGTAGGGCTCACTTATATAAAGGTGATTTTGAACTAAGCTTAGAAAGACACTATAGATTGATTCCAGCCATGGGAGGAGGGGAGGAAGAACAGCCTCTGTAAAGGAATGGAGACAGGAGATGGAATGTAGTGTGTGAGGAACAACAGGAAAGCTAATTTGTATGGATAGAAGATTGAGTGAAGCAAGTAAGACGTGTTGAAGCCAGATGGTGAAGGGCTTTAACTGTCAAAGGGAGGAATTGATATTTGATCCTCAGGGGAGCCACTGAGTTTGAGCAGGGGGTGACATGGTCAGACCTGCGATTTAGGAATTTAGGAATGTCATCTAGGTTTCCAATGAGCAAGTCAAGAAACCTCTCTAAACCTCAGCTTGCTGTCAGTGAAAATATAGCCTTTACTACCTCCACAGGGCTATATTTTATAATGAAAAATGATACGATGCCTGTAAATGCCAAATAAACACTAAAGCTTCCATAGATATTGTGGTCATGGTTATTATTATCCACATATTATGGATATTCATTTATTGTTGATTTTTTATAATGTTTTATAATTATATTACCCTTTGACATTTATCATCTCATCTGAACCTTTACTACTACTAAGATTGTATTTTCCCCTTTTAAAAGAAATTTAAAAGAATGAGGAAACTAAGGCCTAGAGAGGTTAAATGATTTGTTTGAAGCTGGCTGCACCGCTTCTAACCTGCACAGCTGTACCTCTTAGAGTTTCCACCAGAGTGTGCATCACCTTTTCTACCTCCTCATGAGCTGGTAAATTGTGATAACTTTATTTCATGAGAGGCCCATAGAGATTGTGATTTGTTCCATGTTGTAGCATATGAGAGAACTGGGACTGGATTGAAACTTTTGATTCTTAGTCCAAGTGATATCTTTGCATGTGATATGAAAATCACGTAATGTGCACCTCTTTTACAATTATGGGATCCCTTATCTGATAAGGATTTAAGGTAGGAATCTCCATTTTAGTGATTATTCTTTCACTTGTTTTCAAAGACAATGACTTATTTCAGATTAAATCTAACCTTATAATCTGTTGATAGATGCTGACTTTATTTCCATCATTATCACTACCTCCAACTCCCCATTATATTAAAGGAAATTTAATTCCAAATTAAAGGAATGGTATTATTACCACAACTGTTTTTAAACAACTGGGAGAATTGGAATCTACATCCTATCCTGTATGGTACTAACAATTGATTCCAAATAAAATTATATGGGTCAGGGCTTTAAAGCCTCTCTTTTCATATAGAAAGATAACACGCCTCCCTATCTTTTATTGATTTCTTTCTGTACTGGAGTTCTTAACCTTTTTTGTGTCATGGACCCCTTTGGTAGTCTGGTGAAGCCTCTGGATCCCTTCTCAAAATAAGGATATGCATTCCTGCTGCTCTATTGTTGATTTATTCTTAAGTTGACTGTGTAAAGTTGGCTTCAATATTTTTAGGAATGAGCAGAAAGCTTGTATACGTATGGGGGGAGGAAGCAAGCACTCTAGAAATATCTCATTTGATCCTCACAACAACCCTGGGAGGTAGGTGTGTTCTTTCATTTACAGTTGAGGAAACTGATGAGAAAGGTTAAGTGACTGGCCTAATTGAGGTCACCCTCCACAACGTCTAGGCCACATTTGAACTCGGGTCTTTCCGACTCAAGGATCAGTGTTCTCTCCACTGAATTGAATCACCTTGCCACCTAAAAGAGGCAGTGCGTTTGGCGAGTAACAGCAAAATCAGTTCCACTATCTTCAGTCATAAATTGAATGTTTAGTTTTGAGTTTTTGCTTCTAAAAGTTATTTTTGGTGGTCTCTTATTTTGAAATTAATCTCTGAAATATCTTGTTGAATTTAAAACTGGTACTTAAGTATAAATAATGTGAATTGAAAATTTGTGGCATAAGAAGTGTTAACGGTTTTCTTCTAGCACCCTAATTTTATCTTCTATTTGCTTGGGTGTGCACAACCTTTTAAATTATCTTTGGGAAACATTCTGGTTGACTACTAGAGTATAGCTTTATTATTCTTGGAAACCTGTGCTGCTGTTCTTTTGTTAAATTTGACATACTCCCTCCACTTTACAAGTACTTTCAAGTCAGTCATCCAAGAGATTTAAAGTTAAGTACTTTTGTGTCTACCTGTGTCTTGTTTCTTTATGAGAGGAAATAGGTGATTAAAAAACCATAATATTTATTTCTATCATTTTTCTGTTGATTCAGTGTTAGGGGCATCCATAATAAACAAGTATCATGTTATTAAATCCCTTTTAGTCTTTCTTGAAAAAAATGTAGGCTCTTTGATGACAGAGGTTGTTCTGTTCTGTCTCTACAACAGACCCATGCACATCAGAGTCTTAATCAGTGTTGGTTCAATTTGATTGCATTGTATGGGGGAAAGCAGCTAGGTAGCACAGTGCATAGAGCAGTGTGCCTGGAGTCAGGAAGACCTGAATTCAAATCCAGCCCAGACACTTAGTAGCTTTGAGACCCTGGGCAGATCACGCGACCCTTTTTGCCTCAGTTTCCTCACCCGTAAAATGAGCTGAAGAAGGAAATAGCAAGCCACTCTAGTATCTTTGCTAAGAAAATTCCAAATGTTTTTTTTTTTCCACGAACAGTCAAATGAACAACTGCAGCTGCCACAGCAACAAGAAGAAAAGGTTTGGTCGCCTTAGGGCATTTCTTTTTTTATTCCTTTTCCAGATTAATTCCAGGTACCTGTGAAGGGAACTGAGGGGAAACTAGGTATTTCGTTGATTTTTATCAAAGAAGACAGTCATTTTTTAAATGAAGAAATAATCCTATTTCCTTTAGTTTTTAGATGTTTTTAATTATAGATTTGGCCAATAGATAGGACCCTGACAAAAAAGATTTAGCTCTGTTTTGTTGTTGTTCAGTTGTGTCCAGCTCTTCATGAAGCGAATTGGGAATTGAAAAGAAAATAAAATTGAATTTAAATTCTCCTTCCCTTCAAAAAAAAAAAAAGCCATCAGACTTAAACATTTTCCATGGTAGTGGTACAATATTTTTCCCCCTCTTCCCTGAATGGAATACTTGAGAAATGGACATGGGAATGGAATGCATTTTCTTATGTTGCCAAAGAGAGTTACTGCCAAATAATTTTTCCTTTGCTATAAAATTTAAAGACTGCATTTGGTGCAGTTGTAGTTTCTAGGTATTCAGGTGGCAATGGTCATAGAAAAGTAAAAAAACCATTTCCATTTATAAATCTCTGAAAGAAGCTCTTATTAAATTGCTGTTGAATTTTGAAGTTTAAAAAAAAAACAAAACACTTTTGCCCTTCACCTTCCTCTTTACAGTCTTGTATTTAGAACAAGACCAGAATGACAGTTTGTGCACTATATTTCCACAATCCTGTCTCTCTTGTTTTTAACTCTGGTGTATATGTGCTCTTCCTCAGATTAAGTAATTTTGTTAAAAGAAGAAAATGTTAAGCCCTTGTTTGTTTAAAAAAAAAAGGAAGAAAAAAGGAGTAGGCAGTATTAGTGTGAAAAGTACAGTTATCGTAGATACTTTGGATTTTGTTAAATTTAGGTAGCCTTAGATCGTTTTTAGAATAGATTATTTCTCACTTTGGTTATTGGACTATGCTTTGTCATCCAAAGATAGCTGAATTACTCCTTAGGAAATAGACTGAACCAGAACTGCCAGTCAAGAAGCATCTAGTAATCAGCTGGCCAAGGAAAAACACAACCCCTGTCTTCAAGGAGCCCACATACTAACTACACAGCTTCCATGTAAATCCAAGGTAATCTCAGAGGGAAGATACTAGGGGAGGTGAGATGAAGGAGAGTCCTCTTGCAAGTGAGAGTTAAGCTGAGTCTTAGGACTGAAGGAATCCAAGGAAGCTAGTAGATGGAGGTGATAGGAAGAACATTCCTCGTGGTGGAGGTGGAGTGAGCAGCTAGTGAAAAAGGGTGGAGCTAGGAGAGGAACACGTGTGTGTGTGTGTGTGTGTGTGTGTGTGTGTGTGTGTGTGTGTGTGCATGTGCATGCATGTGTAAGGTGGGCAGGTAGTTTCCACAAGATAAAATGTGTAAGAAGACTGAAAATGTTGCAAGGATCCACATTATGACAACTTTAATGCCAGAGGATTTTGTTATTTGATCCTTGAGGTAATAGATAGTCCTTACCTTTTGTGGTTTGTTGAATAGGATGGTGACATGCTAACGCTTGTGCTTTATAGGAAGATCACTTTGGCATTTCAGTGGAGGATGGATTGCAGTGGGGAGAGACTTGAGGCAGGGAGTTCAGAAAGTTATTGTAGTAGTCCTGGCAAGAGGAGATGAACCTGAATTAGGGTAGTATGAGTTGGGGGGGAAAGAAACATATATAAGAAGTGAGGTAGAAAAAACAAAATTTGACAAGGGATTTGCTGGATGGAGTGAGTTCAATGAGGAATTGAGAATGACACCAAGATCGTAAGCCTATGTGACTGGGAGATAGTTGTGGTCTTAACAGTAATAGGAAGGTTGGGAAGAAAGGACTGTCTAGGAGAAGAGGTAATGAGTTCTCTTTTAGAAATGTTAAGTTTGAGAAGCTTACTGGACATCTACTTTGAAATTCGCAAAAGGCAGTTAGAGATGTGGGATTGGAATTTAGGAGATAGACTAGGACTAGATATATAGATCTGGGTGTCATCTGTACAGATCTGTTGACTGAACCCATGGAATAAGATGACCAGACAAGATACTATACAAGGAAAAGAAAAGAGGGCCCAAGACAGAATGTTGGAGCATCCCATGGTTAGTGAGAGTAAATAATGGAAAGATTTATCAAAAGAAACCAAGAACAATTGGTTCTGACAGGTAGGACAAAAACTGAGAAAGAATGGCTTTAAAAAAAAAAAACCCAAATCTACAACTAAAGCGTAGTGTTTAGGACATGTGGTCAAGTTATTAAAATGGGCAGGGAAATGAAAAAAAAAAGCTATTTCATATATTTATACTCAAGAAATAAAAAAATTAAAGGCCTTGAAATGTTACCCTGTCTGTTAAACAAAGAGTCAGGTGATCTAACATCTCATAGTGTAGTACGAAATGGTGAAAGCTTTTGGAGTAGCCATTGGTTAGATAGCAAATTGATTACTGAGATAGAAGGGATTGCCTTGCTGCAGTGACGGCCCAGTTGAGGTAAGATAACTTAGTTTTGTGTTTTCCTTCTGCTCTGTTAGGCAAGCTATAAGTAGGAATGAACAGGAAATAGTTTTGTGTTTTCCTTCAGCTATGTAAGGCAGCATATGAATAGGAACAAAAGTGTTGGGAGGTGAGGTCAAGATAGCAGGATGAAAGGTCACAAGTGCCAAACCTCTCTTCACAAAAAGTCACTGTGAGTAATTTTTCCAGCCCAGACAAAAAGAGAGGTCTGAGGACACTGAGGTGGGGCTGGCCAAGAGCATCATGTGGTGGAAGTTAACACCAGCTGTGGGCAGTGGGGAACAGTACCCAGGGATGGTAAAATGACTTAATATCTGGTCAGAAAAAGATCCTAGGGCCCCTTGTTCTGATGTTGGGTTCAGCATTGGGTACAATTTGGAAGCACTGTTGTTATCAAGTTCTGGGTGCCAGTTCCTGGGCGGAGAGAACAGTTGAGGGATGTACAAGAGCAAGGATCAGAAAATCAGTGACCAGACCTCTCCCTGGATTATACATCTTAAGAAACACATGTCACAGCGGGCACCCCCCCCCCCCCCCCCCAAGCTGTGAAAGTAGAAGTCATAAAAGATGGAGATCAGGTCAGCCATCTCCCAGAGGTGTGTGCAGAGCCCAACCCTAACAAAAAGTCCAAAGTCAAGAAATAGGTTGGAAAAACAACAAAATGAGTCTGATTGTAAAAAGCTCCTATGCTGACAGGAAAGCTCTAGACATAAAGTCACAAAAAGATAATGACTTGAAAACATCTATAAACAAAGTCTCAAAGACAAATGCAGAGGAACAAAGGAGGTACACTGTGGTAACAGAAGGACAAGGGGCCAAGGGATTAAACTATGGAGGATGATTTAGTGTTGAACTGATCGATTTACTAAGGGTTCCAGGTTAGAAAAGGAGGACAGTGTAGCCAGTATAGGAGTGATGCCTGGGAAAGAACCAAGGGGTAGGAGAAATGGTGAATGAAGAACTGGTGGTGAGGATAAAGAACATAGAGGAGTCATACTATATAGGGAAATTGGAAAGATAAGAGGTTACAATCAGATAAAGAGATTTTGGACTTTATGAACATGAAACTGGAAAACTTCTGAATGATGAAAGATTAGGAGTGTGAACAAGACTTTGTTCCATGTTCTCCAGACTTTTTCCTTTGGTAATTCCATATATTTCTGTGGGTTCAGTTGCCTAAAGGGATGACTTAGAAATCTATTGTTATTCTGTCCTTAAAACTTCAGCTCTGTATTTCCAATTCTTTCTTAGAAATCTTTGTATTGGTCCCTCAAACATGTCTAATCTCATTTCTCTACCCCCCCCCCCAATCTTTTTTTTTTTTTTTGTATCTGTTGAGGGCATTTCTGTGAACCACCATAATCAAATTATTTAACATCTCTTAGCCAGTTTCCTTAACTGTGAAGTGAGAGTTAGACTTGATATCTTTCTTGATCTATGTCTGTGATCCACTGAACATTCTTCCAGTTTAACTGGCTTGAAACCTGGGAGTTAATTTTGACTTTAACCCACTGTCTACTGTATCTATCCGATCAGTTGCCAGACTATTGATTCTATCTCCAGAAAATTTTACACGTTTGTGGTCACCTCCCACTCTAGTTCAGGTCTTTATCACCTATATCTTCCCTGGTACACCTTCCTCTAGACTCACCCTTGTTCAAATCATCACAATTGCTAATATAGCATAGAATTCTGGTAATATTACTCCCTGCTCAGTCCTTTAATGGTTCCTTGTTGCTTAGACCAGGGCTGTTCAAAATGCAGAGTTTTATGTGGCCTGCTTACAAGCATAGAAATTTACATAAATGCTTTAGTAAAGGAAGCCCTACCGCTGAGCTCTCACTAAAATGGCAAATCAAAACATATTGTCTACTGTTTCAATAAAAACCTAAGGTCGGACAGCCCTGGCTTAGACAATAAACTGCAAACTGCTGAGGGTTGAATTTAAGTCCTTCCACACTGAGTCCAGTCTCCCATTTCCAGTTTCACATTATTCTTCTTCATGTATTATTTTCCAGCCAAATTGAACTCTTATCTAATTCTTGGGCTCAGTTACCATCTTGTCCATATAGCCTCTGGGCCTTTCTTCCATTTAGCTTTTCTTTTGGTTAGATTTTCCTTTAAATCATTTTACTTGGTGTTTTTTTTTAATTACCACCACAACTTTCTTTTTATCATACTTATTTATGTACCCATCATAACTTCTTTTTCTTCCCTTTTCCCCTAGTGTAAGCTTCTCTAACGTGGAGGGTGAGCCATGTTTTAGTTTAATATTGTCAATGCCTAACATTGTTTGTATATAAATGCTTTGTAAGTGTTTGTGGAATTGAAGTGTAGAAAGTTACTTAACTTCTCTGAACTCAACTTTTCTCATATGTAAGATGGAGTCAATACTTAATCTAAATAAACTGATAGGCTAGTTGGAAGGACAAAAAATATCTAAATATGGTTTGCTGTTACTTTGTGATGTGGGTTTGGGAAACTAAGTGGGTCTTAATCCCTAGCTTCTCTTTGTAGGAGTAAGCACTTAAAATATTTTGGCACCCGGTTACTACTACTGGTTACTACTTTCATAGGTGCTTAAGATGAGAAATAGGGAAACTTCTTTGTGGTTTTATAGGAAGATGACATCTTATCTCAGAGAAGCTTCCCTCTTTTTTTTTTTTTCATTTTTTTAATTCAGCATTCATTATTTCAAGAGATTTAGGGACAGGGACTAAAAAGTTATATTTTATTCATTAAAATTAATTTCAGTTTACTTAGCAATTAAGCAAGTTGAATTGGTCATGGTGATGTTTACTATTAAGTTTGAGAAGGCATTTAATAAGACTTCTGTTAGAATTTTGATTTGAGAATCTACAAGCTAGCAGACACAGAACAGTTATTAATTTGTGAGCTCCTTGAGGGCCGGGACTGTCTTTTGCTTGTTTTGATATGTCTCCAGCTCTTTGCATAGTGACTAGCAGATGGTAGGTGCTTAATGCTTATTAAATGGCTCACTTAAAAAGTTAAACCTGGAAACTATGGGATGTAAAGACATTAATTCTTATACTGTTTTTATACTGTTCGTGTGGATTTGAGTATGAATTTGAATTCCATTTCAGAAGCGAGGCTGTGTACCTTACTTTTCTTAGAAGTGCCAGAGATGATGACATACACTTTTGTAATTGATGGGTTTGGTGCTTAACTTGAAAAGAAAATGAGATGTTTCTAAGCAGTCTATGCTTCTTTTCGGATCAATACCTGGGATTTCATATGTAGGGAAACTACCTACTGAGAAAACTCTGTACCTATTCATATCAGCAACTACTCTGCAACTTGTCTTACTAAGTTTCCTGGGGCCCTGAGTGGTTGAGTGACTTACCAGTCACCCAGCCAGAACTAGCTAGATGTAGCTAGATGTAGGAATTGGGGACCCCCCCCCCATCTTCCTGACTACTGTTTGCTGTATCCACTAAGCCATAGAGTTAACATGTATTACAGAAATGCTTTAGAAATATACCTTGTGCTACTTATCAGAACAATTTCTTGGGCAGGCACTAGCAGCTGGGGATTACTTCTCTGAACTATAATTGGAAGAAAAAGATTACTCTGCCTGTGGTACCTATAAAGCCTTGGGAAAAAAAGTCATTAATCTGGAGAAAGAAGGAGTTAGAGAAGGAGAAGAGTAGCTTTCACTGACAGTGGAGAAGATAGAAGAGAGAACACAAAGCCAGTCCATGGTGGTAAACAGCAAGGAGCAATTTCAGGCTGCTTTAGAAGGCTGTTATTTGGATATTTGATGCAACAAGTTTTGTGGTAACTTAATTCAAAGTTCATTTGAGAGTTACCTTTAGCAGAATTTTTTTGACCCAAGATCTAGAAGGTTTATGATCAGTAAATCTGTAGTAAACAGCTAAATGGAAATGTAGATATAAGATGCTATGGTTCATTGAAATTTGAGGCCAAAAATAAACACCTATGTTTAGCTTTAAAACTCTACAGACTTTGGCCCCAACATATTTTTTCAGCCTCATTAGATATTACCCTCTTTGTGTCAGCCAAACTGACCTTCTTTGCCCCCTGGCTTATGCAGACAACTTTTAGGTCTACATATCTAGCTCTGGTGTCTCTCTTAAACTTCAGTCCCTCACCAATTGCCAATTGGACATTTTAAAAACCAGTGTCTTGGAGAAGTCTTAAAATTCAGCATGTTCAGAATTAAACTCATTCTCTTTCTCTCAAAACCTTCCCCTCTTAAAAACTTTCCCATTTCTATTGAGGACGTCACATTCCTTCAAATGTTTGTTGTTCATAATCTCAGCATTATCCTCAATACCAGACTCTCCCTTACCTCACATACCTAGTTGCTTGCCAAAGCTCCCCTTTTTTACTATTAAAAGTTCTCTTGTGACTCCTCTCAGCTCACACATGGTTACCACCCTTATTTCTACTTGTCTAGATTATTGCAGTGATCTTCTAATTGGTCTCCCTGCTTCGAGCCTCTACTCATTTCCATCCTACCCACTGCTCCCAAAATAATTTTCTTGAAGTGTGGGTCTAACCACGTGGTTACCTTACTTCACAGACTTCAGTGGCTCTCCTTTGTCTCTAGGATTAGCTTTTAAAACTCTCTACAACCTGTCACCAGACCTATCTTTCCAGCTTTTATTATACATGACACCCTGTCCCTCACTCTGTGATTGAGCCAAACTGGCCTACTCTGCACTGACATCCCTTATCCCTGGAATGCAGTCCCTTCTTTCCCCAGTCAACTTCATAGAGCTCCACTCCTCCATTAAGACATAGCTCAGGTGGACCAATTATATGAGTCCATTGTTGGTAACCTCAAGTGCTAGTGCCCTCCTTCCAAAACTGCCTTGGATTTAACTATTTGGTATATATGTTGTATTAATGCTCTGTGTATTTATATGTATATACTTGTTGCCCCTCTATGTTCCTTGTGAGTAGGGATTGTTTCACTGTCTGAACTCATATCCTTATTTCCTAGCAAAGTGTCTGCCACATATAGTAAGTCATTAAATAAATACTTATTCTTCGATTTTTACGTAGGATATACTTATTTGACAGTCTTGCGTTTTCTCTAGGAAATAATTTACAATATCAGTTTTCATTCTCTAGACTATAGAAGCAAAATTGCTGTAGGAGATGTGACTCAAACTGTAGAGATTCCAGGATTTTTCAGGAATTTGGGTACTTGTAAATATTTTAGATTTCAGGACTTTAGGGAAATGATATATTACAGAGGTCTGGCTTAAATGGATCCTGGTGAATTTGGGAGCATGTTACTACTATTGAATGACGGGAAAGGGGGAATGGAGGATTGTTAAAAGGGACATGCCAGGCATCATACCAAGCATGTTTTCAGATGCTATCTCATTTGATCCTTACAACAGTCTTGAGAGGTAGGTGCTATTATCACCCTCATTTTACAGCGTATGGCAAATGGAGGCCAAGTGAATTGCCCAGGGTCACACAGTAAGTGTCTGAGATTGAATTCGAACCTAGGCCTTCCTGACTGTAGGCTTGGAGCTCTCCCCACTGAGTCATCAAGCTGCTTTTTCAGGAAAGAAGCTTAGATATCATCCAATCTATCCCCCTTATTTTGTAAATTAGGAAACTGATCATCAGAGAGGTTATAATTTTCTCAGATCCCACTACTCTTGCTACTATCTCATGCTGCCTTTGTCCTGCTTCATGGTTTCTTATGAACTATGTGCCCTTGATCACTTCTTAAGGTCTCAAATTAAAGTTCAAGGGGGGTTTTAGTTTATAGTTTTTAGGGTTTTTACCATGACCAATGACCACGACCAAAAAACCCTAAAACACTTTAAGCATTTGGATTAGCACATTGGTCTCCACACTTCTTTTAGTAATAACATTTCAAGCATGCATCCTCAATGTGTGTATGTTTAATTATTTGTAAGTTATTGTGCTTCTCTACTAATATGTGCATTATACAGCATAGAAATTTTAAAAGGATAAGATGGAGGCAAGGTGAATTTTGGGCTTAGAAACAACAAGATTTGAAAATTGTTTAGATGTGTAGTTGGGCAGGGGAGAGCATTGAAGATGATACCCACATGAATATGGGTGACTGAAGAGTTGGCAGTAGCCTTATACAGGAATAGAGAAGTTTGGAAGAGTTACGGGTTTTGGGAGAAGGATAATGTAATGAAAACTGCCATGCAGATCCAGCCCATGCCTCTTCATCCTGTGAGAGTTATTCTGCCACGCTCAAAACATAAGGAGAGCCCCAATTAAAGGGCTATTGCAGGGAAGGTTGGGATTTGTCTCATCTTTCTCCCCCAGCTTGGCTGATTACATACGTACCTCTTGAGATCAGGTCATAGTCTCCCTGGGGATCTTGACCTTTGCTTTGGAAACCACTGGACTTGAGGAATTCTGAGTTCTCTTACTGCCCTAAATGCATGTGATTCTGTCAGTTTGAGTCTTAGAGAAATTGAGAGACTTATTTAGGAAGAATTCTGCCAAATAAAATACAATGTTACAAGTACTCTTGCCCTAGATTATATGTGATAAATATAGAATATATGCCTGTAGTTTTATCTGCTGGATAAAGTTTCTTCATTAGGAAATTTGTACTTCTTCTCTCTTCCCCCCATTCCCATTTGTGTCGAGTAGTGAGTAACACAGGTAAACCAAGGAAGATTGATAGGCTGAAACCAATACATTTCGTTCAGTGTACAAACTAGAAATTCTCTGGAATAGAAATTCAGGGTGTTAAACATTTAATTTTCAATGTTAGTATTTTTGCTTCAAGACATTAGAAACAGATCATTATGTTGTAGTGAAAATAATGGCTTTAAAGAGAAAAAAATCTGGATTTTACTACTGACTAGCTTTGTAAATTTCGGCAAGTCACGTAAGCTCTGAGTCTGTTGATCCACTTATTGGTTTGCAGGCTTGTTTGACTCTTTGTCATTTGGAGTTTTCTTGGCAAAGGTAATAGAGTGATTGGCTATTTCTTTCTGTGGCTTATTTTTTTTTTACAGATGAGGAAACTGAGGCCATCAGGATTAAGTGACTTTCTCAAGGTTACACAGCTAGTAAGAGCCTGAGGCTAGATTTAAACTCAGAAAGGGAGTCTTACTCACTCCAGAATGGGCATTCTGTCCACTCTTTGACCTAGCTGCTGTAGTTAAGGGTGATAATAATGCTCAAATAACCTACCCTGCAAGATTGTTATGAAGAAAACCTTTTCTACACTAAAGCACAAATTGTAAATGTCTAAGGGAAAAAAATAAAAACAAGTGGAATTCTCCCCCCCAACTTAATTTAAAAGTTCTTAATTTTTCTGAGACATTAACTACATTGACGGACTAGTGAAGCTCATGGATTCCCTTCTCAATATGTTTTTAAATACATAAAACAAAAAAAAAACCCCTGAGATTACAGAAGAAAGTACTTGTAATTTCATCAAAATAAAAAAAAAAACAAAGATATTTACAGAGTCCAGAATAAGAACTTTTGTTGTGATTTGTCTTTTTCAAACAGTAAGAAAAAGTTTGCAAGCCTAATCTCAAAGTTCTACCATTTTTGAAAATGCTTTGTTCTTTTCTCAATTAACTGTCATACTTATCTCATTTAAAAAAGTGGAAAAAAGTATATAATTTTTCTTTTAGCTGGCTGAGATTGAGAAAGGAAGGGGTGGGGTAGATGATTAATGGAAACTTACTTCACTTTGACTTTTGGAACTGCAAAGTTCTGGGTTCACTTTCACAATTGGTGTGAGAATGACCACTAATGGTTTAAAAAAAAATTCTGAACTAAAAGCATGTTTTAGACAGTCAAAACATAGCTATGTACTGCACCAGAAGTCAAAAGCAGTGTTAGTTACATAATCATAAGCAGTAAGAAACTTCCATTGCCCTTCTCTTATCCCAGGGAACAGGGGTAGATACAGAACTCATGATATATTAGATCATCCTCGATTTGGTTCTTAGAACGTTTTAGGGGAATAGGATTAAGTGAGGTAAGAGAGAAAATTTAACACTGTCTGCAGAACTTTTAGCCATGCATTTGCGAATAGAATCCTTAAATTTAAGTTAATCATTTAGGAGAATGGGAGATGACTTTTATGTTTTGTAAGAAGCCAACCGACTCATATACAGCATTTTCCTGAAGCATGATGAGCATATAGTTAGGTTAAGGGTTTTTGTATAGATTCCATGTTGTACAGTTTATATTTGTGGAGAAAGTGTTACTGAATGTGATAAAGAGGAAGAATGAATAAAGATGATAAAGAAGAGGATACGTGACAGGAAGTAATCAGAACTTGATGATAATGAGCTCCAGAATGTACTATATTTTCTCATGTACAAGATGCTTCCATGTATAAGATGCACCTTAATTTTGGGGCCTGAAATTTGAAAAAAAAAAGTATTACATAAAGTTATTGAACTCAAGTTTTTTTCATCACAAAATTCATACAATAATATGATGAAATTCAAGGACCTTCTGCTCATAGCTTTCAGGTATCTTTTGGGCAAGTCTGATGAGTGTATTGTATGCATGCTTTCTGTTGCATGAACCTGCAGCACCAATTGTGCCCTCCTTTTAAATCGGTGACTTCTTTTTCTTCAGCAGTTCTTTTTGTCTCATGCTGAACCTTCTTTGTGGACACAGGAATTCCAATTGCTCTTTGCTCTTCAATCCATATATTCAATTCCCTCTCTAAATCAGGCCATTTTGCTGACTTGCCTCTCATGGCCTTCTTCAGAGGGTTTCTTCTTCCAGTCTCAGATTGTTTTCTCAGTTGGAGGAGGACCAAATTTAACGTTCAGCAGCATGATTTCCATTCACTTTTGCAAACTTGGATCACTTTTAACTTGAATTCAGCACTGTACAAAAATCTTTTCTGAGCCATTTCTGGGCAGAATGTGGCAAAACATAATCTAATATACTGGTAACAAATGTGAAGCAATGAGTGCAAAGACAACAAGTGCAAAAAAGCGGAAAATGCAAGTAAAAAAATCTACAACAAAGAACGCAAAAACAAGCTCTAAAAAGTGATTTGAAATGCAAACAAAAATACTACAACCACTGTATAAGACATACCCAGTTTTTAGACTCCAAATTTTTTGGAAAAGGGTGCATCTTATACATGGGGAAATATGGTGAGTTCAATGAAGGTAGGATACTGTTTGTTTTTTTTTTAATCCGCATTTATCAGATACAAAAAAAAAATGAACGTTGTGATGTATAAGTAAAACAGGAAGATTATGTGAAACTGAATCTATACTATACTGTTTGCTTTAAACAAAAAAAGGTATAATAAATTAAATGTTATTTTCAATCTCTCCAGAATATGTTTCCTCTGAACTTCTTTTCTGTACATTTTTTAAAAAATGCTTCAGTCATCCTTTTTGTTTTCTTCTTTTTAATGCTGTCCATTGGATCTCTGCCTTTCTTTACTTTCCCAGAAGAATGCAATGTTTGTAAAAATAGTCAAGCAAAACACCCACACATTTCCTATGTATGAAAATAATCCATTTTATACTTTGAGGTTTAAGATAGAAAACAGTAGGTAGTGTGCCTCATCTCTTGTCTTCTGGAACCCTGGGCGGGCAGGGGGGATGGGTAGGTCCTTGAATTGATCAGATTTGTTAATTCTCTAAAAATTATTTTTTCTTTACAGTGTTGTTTTAACAGTTCTCCTGGTTCTGCTTGAACCAGTTGCTATGTTATTGGCTGATAGAAGTTTTCTCAGGTTTTTCTGAAACAGTTCCTTTTGTCATTTCTTATGCTATAATACTATCCCCCTATATTCATAGACCATAATTTGTGTAGCCATTCTCTAATTCATATTGCAACCTCTTTCTTTAGAACGTGACCTTTTATATAATTAGATGTCATGTAAGCTTCTTGTGGTAGATGGTGTGAGATCTTGGTCTAAACCTGATGTATGCTAGACATTAGCTTTCCAGTTTTCCCAGTGGTTTTTGTTGAATAGTGAACCCTTACTCCCATGTTTGCAGTCTTTGAATTTATTGACTGTGTTGCCATTGCACTGTAGTCTATTTATTGACTGGTAAGTTTTTTTAAAAAAATGTTTATGTTGTATATTGAATCTGATTCATCTGTTTTAGTTATAGTACTTTTAGCTACAATACCTTTAAATTTAAGGCAATATCTTAAGCATTTAAGTATCTTGAAAAGATGCCTTTCTGTTTGTGTCTTTGAAATATTAAATGTAATTCTCTATCTTTAGCTAGATGTTAGTCGTGAGATAGAAAATGTTTTGATACTGTATTTAGAGTACTTGGAGGATGGATAGTGTTTGATAGACTAAATAGCTTGGTGAAGTGTAGGTTTTAAATACTCCAGCAGCCCTTTTTATCTGTCAGGTCTCATTTTTGGTAATTTTTGACCCAGTTTTCCATAGTTAGATGTGAGATAATGACAACTTCTCACTGTGAACCTTTCCCTCTCCTCCTCCCTTGTACCATAGTTATTTATGTATATGTCTTTTTCTTTATTAGACTGTGATAATCTTGAGGGCATTAATTAACAGTATTTTTTGTATGCCAGTGATCTAGAATAAGACAGAAACTAGTTTTTCCACCTTTATATATTCCTACTGTATATCTTAATGGATTGGTACATGATTGGGATAGGGATTGGATCTATGGTCCATCCCAGCTGAGGAAATTTCTTCTACCCAGAATATGTTGGTACTTCCTTAGACAGTTGCTTAGAGCCCTGAGAGATTAAGTGATTTGCATCGGGCCATGTGGCCAGTATATGCTTGAAGTTGAACTTGAACCTGCGTCTTCTTGCCTCTGAGGCCAGCTCTCTATCTTCTAGGCCACAGCTGCTTCTGATGATAATTTAATTGGCACATAATTTATCATTTTGGTAATAACCCTGCAGAGACACTTGACCAATTTTAGCCTGAGGAATCAGTCCATCATAGGATCGTAGACCTAGAGCTTGAAAGGACATTAGAGGTGATATAGATTTAAGACCCTCATTTTACAGATGGGGAAATGGGCCCTTGAAGATTAAGAAACTTGCTTATGGTCACACAGATTATGTCAGAGGCGAGATCTGAACCCAGGTCCTCCCACTGCAGAGCCACTGCGCTTTGCCATTGCCATAGGTATAGTAATAATTACTTGACTAAGAGGTTCTTGCCTTTGGCTTTCAGGTATTTGGATTGTTTAAATATGTTTAGTCATTTTGTATAACAATATCTCTACCATCTGTTTATCTAAATCATTCAAGATTTCTTGGCTGGTGTAACTACAGAAACAATCTTGTTGAAAGACTCTAAGAGATAGAGCATAAAGCAGGGAGATAGATAGTAGGCCTGCCAAAGCTATTTACTATAGTGTTGAAGGCCATCATGGAGAGAGGTCAGTTAGAGGAGGGGATTACCAGTGGACCAATAGGTCCTCCAATCGTGTTCGTTAGCAGACAGTATTGTACTAATTACATCGTACTGCAGAACCTCCTGGAATGGATTTTGGTAATCACTCAGAGGAGTTTAGCTTTTCCATTCACATAGGAAAGATGAGATGGATGAAGAATGTTTGTTGTCCAGTTTTCATCAGATATCTGAGCTTTTCAACATTATGTCTGTTGATACAGATGAAACTGGGCCTAGAGTTAATGAGGAAGACAGAAGCTGAATTAATTGCTTTCAGGAAACTGCCATGCATTTTTCCTAACTCTTTGCTTACCAAAACAGTAAAGCCCATCTTTTCAATGCCAGTTACTGATGTTATGTCTGGAAGCAAAATCTGAAACACCACAACTTCCAAAGGGCTAAAGATGAGCATTATGCAGAGGGGTAATGGAAAGGCACATGGTGGACATGCATTATAATCAATGAGAAACTCTTTGAACATCCAAGAATTAAATAATAGAAAGAGGTCACATGATCTGAGAGAGTAATGACAGGTATCCTTTAAATATTAGGAAGAACATGAGCTCTAGCATGTTCAGTGGATCCCCTGTGGCAAACTGGAGGCCCAAAGGCTGAGGTGTACGTGGGTGGGTTCTAAACTTCAAAGTAGAAGGGAACCCCACAGATCCATTTAAGTATTTGAGCAAACTCATTAAGATTCACTACTGAGACTAGTTTACTGGGGGAAAAAAAAACCAAACAAAACTCATTTTTGGCTCAGGTCAGTGGAAGGGAGCCACCACTGTATGTTTTTAGGTAATAATGCTGATAACTTTTTCTATAGGCCTTTAATCTTTACAGATAATTTTCTAGTTCTGTCTATTGTCTCATTATCTCAGTTGAGTGAGTGACTAGGTATGCACAAAAAGCTGTATTTTCACATTCACAGGATTAGGTTTTTGCTGCCTATTTCTAGGCATGTACTTTGCTGGCATCTGGTATTGGAGCCTTTATTTCTTGCTTCCCAAATTCATTACTCTTAGGAAGAATAAAGATGTGCTATCATATTATATTTAAATACACTTATAGTATAATACCTATACTAAACATATACAAAGACTTTTGAGTTAGGTATTTGTGGTAGGGGAGACAGATTCATTCAGTCTTTTAAGATGACAGATGAGAGGTTTCAAAGATAAAAGATAACCTTAACAAAATTATGTGAATATGAACTATCATACATAATAGAAGGTGTTAGTTGGTTTGAGAGAAAGTGATAAAGGGGGTTTAGTGGAAGGAGAGATGTTAAATAAACGTAAAAATAAAAAAGATACAGAGTTTGATCTGTGTCTTGAAGGAATGGCTTTTAAAACGTAGAGATGAGGGAGTAGGATATGGGTTTAGAGAGGAAAACGGAAGCGTATTGGATTTCTTAACCACATGAACTTCTGCTTTTTTTTTTTTTTTAAGGCAACTGACTAGGTGGGGCAGTGGATAGAAAGCTTGGCCTATAGTCTTATCCTTTTCTCAATTAACTGTTATTAGCTATGTGACCCTGGGTAAGTCACAGTCTCTGCCTCGTTTTCCTTATCTGTAAAAAGGGGATAATAATAACATCTACCTTGCAGAGTTGTTGTGGGGCTCAAATGAGATAATATTTCAAAAAAAAAAGTGCTTAGCACAGTGTCTGGTATGTAGCAAGCACTGTACAAATATTTATTCTTAACACCAGGTACAATTAATTGATACTGACTTAGTTCGAGAAATTATTTATACAAATTATATTGCACAGTTGTGTCATAAACCCAGCACTTTTTGGGCTGGGGGGGAGGGGTCTGGTGCAAATTGACCTAAATTTTAATTAAGGGATGCAAAATGAATTACTTTTGCCTTTAACATGTTGGCTTTTTTTTTAATCAGAATTTTTTTTTTCAGCTAAGCATTTATTTTCTCTCTCTGCCTCTCTGGTATTCTTCTCTCTACCATGAAACAAAAGACAAAAGAAAAAGAAAACCATTGTAATAATATAAGCAAACCACACTGACCATGTCCAAAAATATATGCAAAAATATATTGTATCTTTGATATATCAACTCCCTGTCAGAAGAGTGGGTTAGCATGTTTCATTTTAGGGCCTTTGGTTTTCATAGATTATTATTGTAGTATGAACTGTTCCTCTGATTCTTCTCACTTCACTCCCATTCATATTAGTTTTCCCAATTTTTTCTGATACTATCCATTTTTTCCTCATTTTCTGTAGTGCAGTTATATTAAATTACTTTTGTATGCTATTAGTTGTTTAGCTATTCCTCAATAGATGGACATCTCCTTTAGTTTGTAACTTTTTGCTTACCACAAAACAAAGCTGATATAGATGTTTTTATATACATGAGTCCTTTTCATCTTTGCTTTCTTTGGTGCATAGGCCAAGTAGTGCTGTTGCTGTGTATGCATAGTTTAGTGAGCTAGTTGTATTTAGTTATTCAACAAGCATTTGCTAGCTTATGTTCTAGGTGCTGAGTGATTTTTTTTCTTTTAAGACAAAAACAAGGTCCCTGAGGTTTAGGCTCACATGATAATGTGGAAGAAGACATACAAACAACCAAGTAAGTACGGGAGTAGATAAAATATAAAGGGAAGGTAATCTCTGGGAGAAGTGACTAGTCCTTGGGGGGAAGGTTGTGGAGAGTAGAATGTAAAGTCTTGTGAGAAGGTCGGGATTTGAGCTGAGGTTTGGGGAAGCCAGGAAGTGCAGGTGTGAAGAAGGGAGAACAATCCAAATATGGAGAAGAGCTATTGGAAAAGGCATAGAGGGAGGAGATGGAATGTGGCAAATAGGTCATTATAGCTAGAGTTTAGAGTATTGGCAGAGTTAAGATATGGAAAAGGAAGGAGAGGCCAGGATGTAAAGGGCTTTAAATGCTGGTAGAGCATTTTATATTTTATTGTGGAGGTAATAGGGGTACCACTGGAATTTATTAAAAAATGAGATGACATGATTGGAGAATGGATTGGAGTGAGGAGAGGCTTAAGGCAGGGAGAACCCCAGAAGGCTATTTCAGTAGTCTAGGTGAAAAATAATGAGGGGCTTGCAACCAGAGTAGTGGCTGATTAGTGGAGAAAAGGTTGTGTATTTGAAAGATGTTATAAAGATAGAAACAAGATTTTATAACAGATTGGTGGTGAGTGGGAGTGAGGAGTCTAGAATGACAGGAGTGGTGATCCTTGTGGATAGGAAAGTTGAGAGGAGTATAGAGTGGGAAGAAAGATTTATTGTTTTGAACTTGTAGGATTTTGATAAGTCCAAAGGCAGTTGTTAACATAAGATTGAAGTTCAGGAGTGAGATTAGGGACTGGATTACGTTTTTTATAATCATATGTATAGAGATATTAAAACCCATGGGAGCAAATGAGAATTGTATTGCTTTTTGGAATGCTAGACCAGTTCTTAGTTACAACTGCGATATTAGTTTGTATGCTTACCTGCAGCCTCTGGGACAATGGCCATTTTCCTTTTTTGTCAGCTTTATCAATCTGACAGGGTTGAAGTGAAAACTCAGTTGCTTTAATTTTCATTTTCCTAATTGTTAATGATTTGGACCGTTGTTGATATTTTGAAATTCATCCTTCAAAACTGCGTGTTCACATCCTAGAACCATTTTGTATCTATGGGGGAATGGCTCTTGCTCTTATAAATTTGAATCAGTTAAACTTTTGGTACAGACTTTTTCCCATTTCCTGTTTCCTTTTCATTTTACATGCCTTAGTTTTATTTGTGCAAAAGCTTCACCTTCCAACCTTCTGTTATCCTCTCTCATGTTTATTCCTCTGCTCTTCCCTTAATCATATATGTGAGAGAGAATTTCTTCCTTGCTCCTCTAATTTGTTATGTCATCTTTTATGTTGTATTACCATTTGCAGTTTATGGTGTCAGATATTGGTCTATGCCTAAATTTTGTCAAATGGCCTTCTGATGTTCCCAGGAATTTTTGTCATAAGTTAAGGCCTCACTCTAGGACTGGGATCTTTGGCTTTATCAAACATTAGGCTGCTTGATTTGTTTGCTTTTGTATGCTGTACACTAAATCTGCTCTACTGAATTGACCTCTCTACTTTTTAAATAGTACCAAATTATTTTGATTTTTTTTTTTTTGTAATGAAGTTAGAGATCTGGTACTGCTAGGCCCCACTGCCCACTTTTAAAAATTCTTTCTCTTGAATTTGACATACTGTTTGTTCAGATAAATTTTATTATATTTCTTGTTCTGTAATCTTTTGGTTGTTTGGTATGGCACTGAATTGGTAATTTAGCTTAGGAAGTGTTACCATTTTTTGGTATATTGGCATTAACTACTTATTAGCAGTTAATATTTTATTATTTATATATATTTTTATTTGTGTAAAGAGTACTTTACAGTTTTCATATAGTTCTTAGGTGTGTTTTGGGAGATAAAGACTTCCAAATATTTGTGAATTCCGTAGTTATTTTGAATGAACTCTTCCTAGTCAGTAAACAGTTATTGAATACCTACTATGTACCAGGCAATGTGCTATATGATGGGGGTTCAAATAAAGGTAAAAAGGCAGCCCCTGCTCTCAAGGAGGAGCTCATAGCCTAAAATGGGAGCTCATTGCTTAGTGGGAAAGCATGCTAACAAATGACTATGTACAGGATAAATGGGAAATCAACAATGGGAAGCTACTAGAATCAAGAGAGATGAAGAAAGACATCCTGGAAAAGATGGAACTTTAACAGCCTTGAAGCAAAGGATTCTGACTTGTTCTGATCGTGGAAGTGAAGATGGAGAACATTTGGGGCTTGGGACAACCAGTGAAAATGCCCAGAATCTGGAGGTGATGGGTGTCTTGTTCTAGGAAAAGTCAAGAAGACCAATGTCACTGGATTGTAAGGGGCCCTGGGGGTAGAGCAGGTTATAAAGGTTTTTTAAAATTTAAAAAAAAATTTTTTTTTTGGAGAGTTAGATTTTAAGTTCACCCCCCCCCCCCCATTTCTAGTACGTTCGTTCTCTCTTTCATAGACACACACATGTACATGTGTGTATGTGGCGTGTTGTGTATAGTTCCATTTATCAATTTTTTGGAGGTAGATAACATCTTCATTGGTCCTTTGTAGTTGATTTGAATATTAATCATACTATAGTAGCTTAGTTATTCACAGTTATTCTTTAAACAGTACTGTATCCAATGTTCTCTTCATTCTGCTCATCTCATTCATCATTATTTCATGCAAATTTTTCCATGATTTTCTAAAATTGACCTATTTATCATTTCATATAGCACAGTAGTATTCCATCACAATCCTATATCACAACTTATTTAGCCAGAAAGTGGAAACTTGCTTCCTGTTGATAAAGATAGCACTTGTCTTATGTTAAATTAATTTTAGTTTTGCAGTGAGATTAAGGATACTTTAGATGGATTTCATAGTAATTTCTGTTTTCTTCTAGAAAAGCATTATGGGGCTATTTTATTTGTTTTGAAAAAGTATCACAGTACTGTGACCTTATCAGAGACATAGTTGCTCATGAACAATTGTAAAGTTGAGTCCCCTGAAATTCAGCATTTGAAGGTTAAATGTAAATTACTATAATGTATTTCTCAGGTACCTTTAAATTTTAGATGACTGTGTTGAGGGTTCTGAAGGATAATTGTCATGTTGTGAATGTTGAAGAAAGCTACCTACTATGTTTTGGGACACGCAGAGTTTGTGTAGTAGTTCCAACTCTTTTTCCTTGTGAGGAAACATGCTTTTAATTCTTTTTCCATCTCATTAAAACACTTTCAGGGACACACACAGCTTAGCTGTTTTGTTTGTGAGCCTTCCTGTGATTTCCTAGTCTGATAAAAGAATGCTGAAATGAAATCAGCACAAAATCATGAGATGAATTACGAAATGAAATAGCTAACAGAACTTTGTTTTACCTTGGTGAATGAATGGAAAAATATTTAAGGACTTGGTCTAAAGTACTGTAAGTATTGGGATATAACTAGGAAAGCAAGGTGGACCCTGATTCTAAGAACCTCAGTATACTGAAGCAAACAACATAAAAAGGGGAGTTCAGGGAAGGTGGGCAGACCCAATGGTTTTTAGCTGCAAAACAGAGTGATACATCATCTTCCATTGATAAAATCATATCCACCTCTGTTGTTAAATGGCTAGATAGTGATAAGAAATTTGGTGCTGACAACTTTTCTTCTAGGTAGCTGTGGCTGTTGTAAAGGCAAGAGCTTGAAGAATCTGTACTATATGGGCAGAAAGCAGATTTGTATCTCTGTAAATGTAGCTAATCTCCTGGATGGACTGGAGTAGGATTTCTTAATTCTTACTGACAAGAGAATTGCTGTGTGGCTTTGTTGACCTCTGGCTGACACCTCTTTACACAATTGTAACTGGTTGGAGGGGAACAAATTAACAGCTTTGCCTGGGACCTTGAATTTTGAATATTGCCTAATATTAAACTTTTATAATGCCAATAGGCCTGAATCCCTGCTTTGGTCCCCAGGATTGCAAGCTGTGCTTTAATAATAACACATTTCTTCACAATAACCCCTCTGAGAAAGGTAATTCAGGTACTATATTTTCCACTTTACAAATGAGGAAATTGAAACTTACAAAGTGGTTTGTCAGGGCCATATAGCTAGTAAATGTGAGGACTCAAAAGGAGATCTTTTGATTCTAATTCCAAAACTTTTTTTGCTATATTTCTCCACCTTTCTGCTTTCTAATTGTTTTCACAATACTCAGGAAGGCTATGGTAACGTAGTTGATGAGGTTAGAACTTTCAGTTGGATTATTGCTTTCCAATATTTGTCATTGTACCCTGGCCAGTGTGAAACACAAGGTTAAGATTAGGTTTTGAAATAGAGCAGCAGAGTTGGTTTACCTGGTGCTGTTTGCTGTTCACTTACCTGGAAAGTTAAGTAGGATTTAATTTAGAGACTGGGGAAAGTGGGGTGGGGGACAGACTTTATTTTAGGGGCAAGGGAAAAGGCAGGAATGAGAAAAGAGATCTGGATTGTTGAGCTGAATGGATTAGATGAATGAAGGAGAGAGCCAGAACTGGAACTACCGTGTTTTGATCAGTCACAACTTTAATTCAATGATATGTCCAACATTGAAACATACTATTTCCTGAACCAGCTGAAATACTCAATTTGATTAATAGGAGGTAGTAGAAAAAAGCTGAAACTAATGATTTACATTATTTGTGCTGTTTGTTTTCATCTATAGTAACATTTTGGTTAATTTTTTAATGTTCTTTTCTCAATTATTACAGGTAGTTCAGAATTAGGTATTTAAGAAAGGAAAATGCTCTTCCCATTTGAATTCTTTGTACCTCGCAGAGTAGTTATGAGAAAGGTACTTATATAATGTTTAACCTTGAAGTTGGGTATAAACATGAGGGGCTATTATTAGACATGGAAAGCAACATGGTCAAGTAGAAAGAGCCCTGGATTTAGAGCCAGAAAATTTGAATTTAAGTCACAGCTCTTCCATTTATTAATCTTGTGCCCTTGGGCCAATCACATAATCTCCTTGAAGGAAGTTTCTTCATCTGTAAAATGGAGACATTAATAGTTAGACTATCTCATTGGGTAGGAGGAAAAGCACTTTATCCATGTGCAGATATTCAAAAAAGCTCTTTAGGAAACCAAGTTTAGAAGTCTTCAGTTTTTTGTCTTTGAGTTTTTTAATCGTTATGATAGGCTTATAAATTGTAATTAGCCATCATTCTCAAAGGTTTATAACATCTGCATTGCTAGCCCAGGAGTGGTTTGCTCAAGAATTACAGGATAATTGTGGAAGGAAGCTGGCCTCTGGTCCCAGCACTGCAATTAACCAGGCATAGTAACCTTGGTCAAGTCATGTAATCTCTTCATAGACCTTAGTTTTCCCTCTCGATGAAAGGGAGTGAAACTATGTAATCTTTGAGGCCCCTTCCAACTCTGAAATACTGTGATTATAGGAAGGGAAGGAAGCATAAGCTCTGTGGGAAGTACAAAGGGTGAGGTGTTAGCTGTGCAGACTTTCTCAGAGCTGGCCCTCTACACACATACTCCTGGAAAATGTTATCAACCATTAGCTACTTTTCACATTCTCAACTTCCACTCACTGTGCTACTCTCCAATATTGCCAGTGGCCCTTTGTTAGTCTTCATATTTCTTGTCTTTTTTGCAGTATTTAAAACTGTTGACTACTTTTTTGTCCTCTTTATTCTCTTTTTCTCTCTATTGGTTCTTACCTCTAGCTGTCCCTCAGTTTTTGTTATACCATCAACTATAGCCCGCCTCCATTTTAGGGTACATTTCTCTTCCAGCCTCATGGGCCTCTACTTTTTCGGTACACCCTTGGTTTCAGTGATCATTTCTTTGCTCATAACTCTTAGATTCAACCACACCTTCTCTCCTAAGCTCGTCACACCACAAACCGTCAGACATTTTTCATTAGTCAGTCATGAAGTAGTTAAATACATACTACTGTGTAGGGTGATAGGGATGTTAAGTATAAACAGAAGCAATTCCTATCTACAAAAATCTTAATAATTGATGGGATAGAAGTATGTCTATAAGTACATACAGCATAAGTATGAAATGAAAAAATGGTACCAAGTAGTTAAATACAAAGTAGTTTTGGAGAGAGGGCTTTGGCAGTTGGCCGGATTAAGAAAAGCTTGCTGAAGGAAGTGCTTGAGCTTTGTCTTAAAGGAAGAGAGACTCTGAGGATGAGGTAGATAAGGAAAGGAATGCATTCTAGAAATGAGGGATGGTCAGTGCAAAGAAGGCCTGGATTGCAGATTGAAGGACAGAGAGTGTACATAATGAAGTTGGAAAGATAGGTTGGGGATAAGTTGCGAAGGCTTCTAAAAGTTAAACAGGAGTTTATATTTAATCCTGAAGGAACTAGGGAGCCACTGGAGTAGAGGAATGATGTGAGCAGATGTATACTTAAGGAATGTCACTTTGTCAGCAGTGTCTAGGATGGATTTGAAAGAGGAGAGACCTGATGCAAGGAGATCAATTAAGATAATGTAACATTGCAATGTAGGTGAAAGGTGATGAGGGTCTTGAACCAAAGGTAACTGAGTAGAGAGAAGTGAAAGGGTCAGATTTGAGAGATGCTGGAGAGGGAGAAATGGTAAGGTTTGACATTTAATTGAATGCATGAGGTGAAGGAGAATGAAGCTCAAGCATGAAGCTTGTGGTCAGGACCCTGGCATATTGGAAGTATATGGTTGATGGCTTTAACAAAGTGGAGTTGAGTTAGGGAAGAGGGAAAGATTTGAGGGGAAAGATAGGTTCAGTTTTAGACATGTTGAGAGTAAGGTTTCTCCAGGACAACTAATTTGAAATGTCTAATAGGCAGTTGGTAAAGTAGAGTTGAAGCTCATGGGAGAGACTAGGGCTGGATATATTGATTTGGGAGTCATTTGCATAGAAATGATAATTAAACTCATAGAAGTTAATGAGATCACCAAGAAAGATTTGTAGAGAACAAAGAGAAGAGGGCCCAGATGAAAGCCTTGGAGAACACTCACAGGCAGTGTGATTGATGATGGATGATTCAACAAAAGAAGACATGTAACTGAGGGCTGGTCAGACCAGGAGGAGGAATACCAAGAGAATACAGCATCAAAAACCAAACCAAAACAACTCAAAGAGGGCAAAGTATTCAGGAGAAAATGTTTATTACCAATTTTAACTCTTTTTTTACTCACAGTATGCAACCTCTTGTTCTTGTTGATTCCTTTCAGTCATGTTTTACTCTTCATGACCCCATTTGGGTTTGCCATTTCCTCCTCTAATAACCCCTTACTGTGTACCCCTATGGCTCACCACCTATTTCTTTTCCTATTTCTTCATTTATTAAATGACTTGCCACATGGAATAGGAGCATATTATTCCCAACCTCTAGCTCCTTTTTCTCCTGAACTGTTACCCTACCCATGTCCTATTGGAACTCTGCCCATCTCTTCAGCTGTGCCTTCTGGAATTTCTTATTCCAGAGGAAGGAAAGGCTTCCTTTTATCATGAATCTCTTTCTTTCTTACTCCTTGCATCTTTGCCTTTTATACCACCTGGGTTACCCCAGAAAAATAGTTACTCAGCATCTTTGGACACACTGATCTTTGAATTAATGAATGAAGAACTTTTTAAAAGCCCTTATTATGTTACAAGAACATAAGTGTTGAGGATAGAAATAGAAGAAAAAGGTCCCAGGTCTAAGGAAATTCACATTCTAATTGGGAAGACAACATGTATATGTAGCAGGGGCACCTGCCGCTCAGATGGATAGACCTGGATGTAGCAATAGCAGGGGTGAAGCTACTGGGCAGATGGAGAAAGAGGTAGAATACTTGCTTCCCACTTCTGCTTTCAGACTCTCCTTTGCTTCCACCTTCAGCAACTTCTCTTATGTTGAAGTTCAGAGTATCAACATTTTCTCCTTTATTCAAATCATAGTGATTATTGCCTATTGCCCCTCAGGTCATTGTCTCTTTTATCCAGTAATTTACCACTTTTCAGTAATTTATCTCCTTTCCCCTCCTCCTGACGTTATATTGGAAGATGTCGATATCTATAGTAATTCTCCCTCAACTCCTTACCTCTTAATTGCTTAACCTCCATAAATCCCACAGCTTATTTCATCACTACATATTAGCCACACTCAAGGTCGACCACTGTAGGACATCATACTTGTGTTCTACTTCTCAATCACAAACTAATACATTTCTGTATCGCTGTAACCTTTTATAGCTCAGCCGTCTTAAAATGTATTGTTTGCCTTCATTGTCACCTGCCATCTTTCAATACCTTCTCAGGCCATTACCTCTGTACCTTTTTCCCTAGTATTTTATCCATAGTTATCTCATTTAACACCACATTTTAATCACCTCTCAATTTTTTAATACCTCTCCCCTATAGCTCTTCAGTATAACAAGGTACTCTTTTTTTCTTTTTAAGACTCACTCTCTTCAGAAGCTATTCTAAACTTTTTCTTCTCTTCTCTACCCTCCAGGACCTCTCTCTCCCTCCACTCTTTCATCTGAGTACCTTGACTTTATTGCCTTCTGCCTGGAACTTGCTCTCTTCTCTTCATTCCAAAACCCTTTGATATTATTTCCTACTTTCTCTTTCCTGTCCTTTCAGAGGCCAATTTCTTTTCCTGTGCCACTGATCCCCTTTTCTCTTCCCCTCTCTAGCAGATTGTCCCCTTTCATTCCCCCCCCCCCATCTTAAATCCCTCTCCATCTACTATTTACTTTCCTTACTTACTGCCTTCAGACATGCTCAGATCTTCCTATCCTTTAAAAAGAGCCTATTGTCCCCTCAAGCCTCAATCCTATAGCTCTCTTCTTGTTCTTACCCAAACACCTAGAAAAAGTCAACATTTCTCCACTCCTGTCTTTTGGCCTCAACATTATTCAAATTGCTTTCTCTGAAGTTACCAGTGATCTCTTAATTGTCCTAGTCTTTCCTCAGTTCTCATACTTCTTGACCTCTGCTGCATTTTATATTTCTGCTTACTGTCTTCTCCCAGATAGTCTGTTTTTTATGCCTTCCTGTTTCTCCTACTACCTGTCTGACCTTTTCAACTTCGTTGGATCAATATCTACACCGTTCTCTTTAATGTGGATGTTTTCAAAGACTCTGCCCTGAACCCTCTTCTTTCTCTACAATTTCTCTTGGTGAACTTGTCAGCTCCTATAGACTTAATTATAAACTTTACTTAAATGATGCTGAGATCTATGTGTCCAGCTCCAGCCTGTCTCATGATTTTTGGTCCCATTTCATTAATAGCCTATTGGATGTCAAACTGGATATTGGGAGACATTGACGACTAAGCATGGCTAAAATTGAACCCATTATCTTTTACCCTAAACCTTTCCTTCTTCTTAATCTCACTATTTTTGTTGAGGGCAACATCTTTTCATTTGTCTCCATTTTGTAACTTGGCAATTTTCTGGACTGCTCGCTTTTCCTCACCCCACATATTCTATAATCAGTTGGCAGATCTTGGTGTTTCTACTTCCACAACATCTTTCACCTTTAATTCCTTCTATTTATCCAGAAGCAGCTAAGTGGTGCAGTAGATAGTATTAGATCTGGAATCAGAAAGACCTGAATTCAAATTCTGCCTCAGACATTTAATAGGTAGCTATGTTACCCTGACTCAATCATTAACCTCTGCTTGCCTCAGTTTCTTCACTTTTAAAATAGTAATAGCACCACCTTCCTCCCATTCTTGTTATGAGGCTAAAATATTTGTAAAGCTTTTTGCAAACCTTAAAATACTATGTAAATGTTAGCTATTATATTATTAGAAGTAGTAGTGTTAATTACACTAATGATAATAATGTCACCACCTTAGTTCAAGTCTTTTATCATTTCTTTCCTGGATTTATTTCAGTGACTTAGAGCTGATTCTTCTTCTGCAAGTCTCTTCCTACTGCAGTCCATCCTCCATACGGATACCAAGGCGATTTTCCTTAAGTGCAGACCTGTCCATGACACTGCCCTACTCAATAAACTCCAGTTGTTCTTTGTACTTCTAGGGTCAACTACAAGCTCCTCTGTTTGTTTTTAAAGTCAGTCCCAACTTGTAGGCTTGACCCATAATATGTTTCCAGCTTCATGGTACATTATGCCTTCTCTCTTACTCTGCACTCCACAAGCTGGCTACATCTCTCTCTTCCTCATACATGGCATCTATTTCCCATCACTGTGCTTTTGCACCGGCTGCCCTCTGGCAACAGTTAAGCATTGCCTTCTACTTGAAATCTTTACTGGCCTTTCTTGATTCCCATAACTGTCAGTGTCTTCTATTCCTTACTACTTCGTATTTATTCTCTTATCTGTTTATCTTTATTCTGTACATACTTATATGTATACCTTTATTGTTTTTCCCTTGGAACATAAGCTCCATATGTTTTCATTTTTATCTGCCGAGCCTAGCAATATACCTAGAACAGAGTAGATGCTTAAGATATACTTCTTGATTGATATGTTGGGATAAGTTGCCACAAAGAAAATCTTAAAGCTAGTTTAAAAACTACATTTCCTAGCCATGGCTGTGGTAAAGGAATGTATATTTTTATTTAAATGTAGAAAGATAAATATAAGCTTGTAGTTATACAATACTTGCGGCTTAGGCTGAATTCTAGGTTTAATTCTTTTTTACTCTTTAACCTTTGTGTTGTTCTATTTTAACAGAGACTTTATTCCTTTTGATTTTTTCCCCTGAACATGTTCTCATTAGAGTAACTGACATACTTTCCTGCCTGCGGTTTTATCAAAACTGACAAGTTTCTCAATGTTGATGAATATCAAGGGTCTTCTAACTTTTGCTGTTGAGGCGTCAGTTTTTCATTGTCATTTTTATAGTCTTACCTGAGTCCAAGTAAGATAGTGGCTGGGAGAATGACCTCTTGTCTTGCTTGCCAGTTGTGGGACTCAGCATTGGGCTCTGAGCCCCATTGGAACAGAGTTAGAATTGATCCATGACTTTCATAGCCAGAAACTTCCATCAGACCCTCCTCTTCACCTCACTTGGTGGCAGGAAAGACCAACCCTGGCCTGCCTTTGTTGGGTTATGGTGTATGTTAATTGTTTCACTGGTGCTTGTCTACAGTTGGTATGAGATGGAGCTGTGGTAAAGGAATGTTTCACCTTCTGTAACGATTTATTGAGTATCGTCCACAAATTCTTAGGCAAAAGGATAAGCATGTAGCTTTGTCTACCTTGCCTTTGTTCTCTACACACTACCAGGAATTTGCCTTGGTGTTGGACCTAAGGGCCACCAGGCCTTATCATTTGCCCTATGGCTTCACTCTAAAGACCATCAACTGAACATTTCTATAGATATGCCATCTTCTGTATTAAAATATAACCTCCTTGAGGTAGGGGCTACTATCCTGCTTTTTGCTTTTGGTATCTCTGGTATGCTACACTGTGTTTGATAGGTAGTATCTAACAAAAGCTTTTTCTTTAACTTAGTTTTCCCATCTTAAGATTCAAATGGTATAGCCAATTAATGTTTTTGTAACTTCTCAGCTTCTGTGCTTTATTTACCTAAATGACTAATTTTTAAGATGTTTGTGTTAATTTAAATACTACATCAAGTAATTTAACAAATCAGTTACAAATTCAAGATTTAAGACATCATTTAGTAACTTTTCTTCATTTCTCTTACTCTTTTTGCCCTGTAATTAAATTCCATGCATCACATACCTAAGCCTGAAATAGCAAGTGGTATTTTGTTGAGAAATGATTTCAGAAGGTGATTGTTTATTGTGTA
>CM053626.1:182420206-182452227 GCA_028646595.1 Phalanger gymnotis
TGTTAATTTAAATACTACATCAAGTAATTTAACAAATCAGTTACAAATTCAAGATTTAAGACATCATTTAGTAACTTTTCTTCATTTCTCTTACTCTTTTTGCCCTGTAATTAAATTCCATGCATCACATACCTAAGCCTGAAATAGCAAGTGGTATTTTGTTGAGAAATGATTTCAGAAGGTGATTGTTTATTGTGTATGGAGGTTGAATGAAGGAGATTTTTCTAATAGATGCTGATAACCTATACATTCTATTTAACATCTTATTTGACTAGAGAATTTCTTGAGGTGAGGAGATCCGTAGCTACTGGTTCTGTCCATCAATTTCCCTTTTTTTCTGTATCTTGAGGCTCTTTGGGACCCAATAGCTATAGGTTTTTGTGTTCAATTTATATATTCATTTTCAGTTAATGATCTTCTTAGATTTTTCTTGGTAAATGAAATTAATTTAGATTATATAAAAGAAACTATTTCTCCAATGTGATGGAAGGAAGGTTCTAAAGAGAAAGAGAACTAGAATTTTTATTTTGTAGCCAGAAATTTCTCAGAAACATTATGCTAGACTTACTTATCCTCTGAGTAGAATAGTGGCGAAAATGCTTTTTAAAACTATGTTGTGAGGAAAGATGTACTAAGTTGCATTAATTCTGATTTATCCTCAATTTCTTTCAGCTGGATAGTCAGGTTCAAGTTTTGATTTGCTAGAGCAAACTATAAATGACATTTGGATTATCTAGCCACCATTTCTTTTCCTCTTAATTAGTATGAATAATTGAGACTAGCGTATTGCCTAGAGTTAACCAGTATTCAAAACCATCTTTTGCAAGAAAGATTACACATTTGTGGGGTTTTCTTTGTTTTTGTTTTTTGGCATGGGCAAGGCAAAGATACTTCCTGCGTAAGTAATTTTTACCTACTTCTATTTAGTAGAGGCATTTAGTTTTTTCTATTATAGTAAGGTGGTGTATACGTCTAAGGATAGAGGAAGTTAAAACAATTTACGTAATATAATTTAGGAGCTACTGAATCCTCAAACCTTTCTTAATGTAAAGTGGGGAAAAAGAAGTAAATAGCATTCCTTAGTTTGGAAATACTAACCAGACAATGAGCTGTTTGGGCAGGACTGCTTTGCTTTATAGGCATCTTAGTTAGAGTATTATATACTTCCTGTTTTACTTTGTCTCACTAACCTTATCATTGCAGAATTGAATTTAAATGTAAAATTATGTTATAATATTTGAGATGGTGAGATGTCTAGTTGGGATTGAGGCTTTATTAAAGGATCTAGAGTAGTTTAGTTTGTGGTGATTTTTTTTTTTTTTTGGTTTGGTTTCTTGTATTCATTGTTTTTTCAAACCAGTTGGAACTTTTTGTGAAAAGAAGTTGTTCTAGATTTTTTCGTTCATTTGCTGATTTTTGACCAATGGAATGATGATGGTGGTGTGGGAAACAGGAGAGAGTGGCTCTGTGTGTCCTAATCAATCAACAAACATTTATCAAGTGCCTCTTCTGTACCTGGTACCAGGCACTAGAATAAAGATAGAAACACAAAATAACACTTCCCTTCAAAGATCTTATGTAGTTAAATGTGTTGGGGTAATTGGTATGATTTCTCAGGGAGGAAGAGAGTAAGCTAGTCTTTGGTGGTCCTTTGTGTAGCTGAGAGATTTGTCAGGAACAGTGTTTTATTTAGCCAACCCATTAGGAACGATTAAGACTCCAGATAAAGTACTTACTGGCAGTGTGTTGTTCTGGGTCCAGTTGACCCCGTTTACTCTCAGAATTGGAACAAAATGAGACATTGGTAGACCATCTAACTTTTAACAAAAGGAAATTGGCTCAACAATAGAGTGGAAAGGACCTTCAACAAAGAAAAGGATTTGTTCAGTTGGACACAGCTCCCCTGATCGAGGCTAAAACCTTATTTGGTCTGAAGAGTCTAGTTTAGAAGGCAGACTCGTAAGACAGAAAGACATTTGTCAGATATAGGGAGCATTGACTCTTCATGGACTTGTTGTTTTATGCCCTGAGTGACCTAGGAAGCCTGTCAGCAGCATGAGCCATAGTCCCCTGGAACAGGTAAGTTTTCAGGGACAGCATCCCAATTTTCTAGGAAAAGCTGCAAGCTTTTGTGACAGAGCCTCAGGTGATCAGGAAGGTGGTCAATGGCTAGAAGACCTTTACTTCCCTGAACAATTCAGATTTCCATTTTACTTTTCTGCTTTTATAAGGAAAAAATTTTGGCTAGTCTGCATTTGAGGGACCTTAACAGATATATTTTCCCACTACAATTTGTAATTTGTATTGTGTATTCAGGGAATATTTCTTCAAGAAAATGCTAATTTTCATTGTCTTGAAATCTTGTATTTAATTTTGAACAAGTATTAAGCTCCCCAGAAAAATGCCCTTTAGCAACCTTATATCTAGGTATATGGAAGCTCTATTACATACATAATTTAATTTAATTCATTAAACATTAATTAAATACTCACTGTGAGCTAGGCAGCAGAGTGGATAGAGTGCCTGGCCTGGAGTCAGGAAGGCTCTTCTTCCTGAATTCAAATCTGGCTTCAGACACTTCCTAGCTGTGTGACTCTTGGCAAGGCACTTTACTCTGTTTGCCTCAGTTCTTCATCTGTAAAATGAACTAGAGAAGGTCATGGCAAACCACTCCAGTAATTTTGCTCAGATAATCCCAAATGGGTCACAAAGAGTAGGACACGACCAAACAACAAATGTGCTAGACATGTGCTAATCACTGGGGATACAAATGAAAAACAAACAAACAAAAAACCAGTCCCTACCTTCAAGGAGCTTACAATCTAATGGGGAAGACTACACATAAAGGAAAACTGAAAAGTGTGTGTGTGGTGGGGGGTGAGGACCAGGAAATTTGGTGGATTCGAAACCAAGCAGAGACCATTGAGGGAAAATGGAGAGTTACCACAGAAAGTTCAGAGCCCTCTATAAATGACAAGTGTGTTTGCTTATTTGAAGGGCATTATGTGTTGATATCCTAGTCCTAACCAACATAGTAGTTGTCAAGTAGCAACATTTTCCAGTATCTAGGATTTAATATTTTTTAACCAGCAACTTTAGGAATATTTTTTGACATCATCTGTTGTGTTGGTAAATATGTATTAACCATATTTTAAAGATGTGAAAAATTGTTTTTAAAAAGATTAATAAAATCAGCTGGTCATTATAGTGTCAATTTTTCCAGGTTGTTGGGAAATGGGAACTTCATTGATCTAGTGTGCTCACCTATCTAATAAGTGATAGCTTAATATGTTTTGCTTTTTCCCATTAACACATAGTTGTTTGTTTTTATATCTTACATACTTTTTACTGTATTTCTTTACACTGCACTTTTATACACCCAGTGCTTAGGACAGTACCTGGCATGTAGTAGGTGTTTAATAAATGTTCATTGCCTGATAATATTGAGAATCTAAATAATTTTTCTTTCCTAGTGGTTTAATCTAGCTCTGCTTTTTGGCATGACATTACACTTCAGATCATTGCTTGCTTATGTCATTTCTCTGGCCTTGCTTTAGGTTTGGTGAATTGCCAGGGACTTTTCTTTGTTTCTACTGAAACTTTGTTGCTACTGAAAACTTGGTTGCTGTTCAGGTATATTTATAGCTTAATTTAGACCTAGAAAGGTCACCAGAGCAGGCTACCTTTCCAGGTGACTTATTTGTCCAATCTCCTTTATCATCTCAAAATCTTTTCTTAAGTAGGACAGACTCTGTTCCTATTCACAGGGATAATAATTCATTCTGTGTTACCTCTGAGATATTGGTGTTCAGGAAATGGTTGGTAGTAATTGGCAGTTTATAAGGGAGACCAGAAGGAAGTGTAATAAATAACCAGTCTCTTAAGTGTAAAACTTTCACCTATCATTTTTGACTAATCAATTGAACAAGCATTTAAGTACTTATTTAATAAAGATACTTGTGTTATGCACTGGAGAATTCAAAGAAAAATTATGAGGCATTTCTAGACCTTGAGGATATGGTGCAGTACTGCAGGATATAAGCCTGTAAGTGCTGAGGTTACATGGAAAGGTCTGCCCTCAGGGAGTTCACTCTTAGTCTGATGAGGAAGACAGCATACAGACAACCATGTACATAAGACAAAGTAGGTGAGAATCTCAAAAGGTGGCGGAGGGTCCTGGGTGGGGGGAATAGAATGGGAAATTGCTCCTGAATAATAAGGTAGAATTTGTGCTGCATGTTCAAAGGAACCCAGTAGGAATAAGAGATGATGGAGAGAGAACATTCTAGGCTTGAGCAGGAGATGTAGTGTTGTGCGCAGGAGACAGCATGAAGGTAAGTACTCAGAAGAATTCCACGTACTCAGAAGGCGATAAAGTAGAAGAAAACTGGAAAGTTAGGGAGGGACCAGGCTAAAAGGGCTTTAAATGCCAAACAGTAGATTTGATTTTGGAGGTAAATGGTAGTAGCCACTGGAGCTTATTGAGTAGAAGAGTGAAATGGTCAGACCTGTGCTTTCAGAAAATATCAACAACAAATATTAATAGTTAGTAGCTAAATTTATGTAGCAATTAATATGTGCCAGGCACTGTGCTAAATGTTTTACCATCTTATTTATTCATCATTTTATTTATCTATTTATCTATCTTTATTACCTCATTTAACCCTTGCAACAACCCTAGGCTATGGATGCTATTTTTAGTCTCGTTTTACAGATGGGGAAACTGAGACAAACAAGTTAAGTGACTATTCTAGGGTCACATTGAGGCCAGATTTGAACTCCTGATTCCTGATTCCAGGCCTAGTGCTTTATCAGCCAGGCCAAAATCACATTGGCAACTGAATGGAGGATAGATTAGAATGAGGAAAGACTTGGGGCCAGGAGATAAACCAGCAGGCTTTTTGTAATTGTGTAGGCATGGGGAGGTAGGGCCTGTGCAAGGATGGTGGCAGTATCAGAGGAGAGAAAGGGACAAATTGGAGAGATGTCGCAAAGGTGAACTGACAGGCTTTGACAATGTATTAGATACAGAGTGGGTAGAAATGAGTTGTTGAAGATGAACCTAGGTTCCTAGCCTAGTGGTGTGGGAGGATGATAGTACCCTCAAAAATAATAGCGAAATTTGGAAGAGGATGTCAGGGTAGAGTTTGGGGGAAAATTCAGTTCAGTTTTGGACATGAGTTTTAAGATGCATGTCCAGTGGACAACCAGTTTGAGATGTTTCAAGGGCAATTGGAGATGTGAGTCAGGAGAATGGTAGTACCCTTGACACTAATAGGAGATTTTGGAAGAGGTTGGGGGGTGGGAAGTGATACTTGTGCAAAGACATAGAGGCAAAAGATACTAAATCCAGGGAACAGCAAGGAATAACAAGTGTAGCAGTTAGGCTGAAACAGTACAAGTAAAGACAGCCAGGTAGCTTGGTGGATACAATGCTGGACCTCGAGTCAGAAAGACCCGAGTTCAAATATGACAATGACTTTGGGAAAGTTATTTGACCTCTGTGTGCCTCAGTTTCCTCACAATGCAAAATGAGAATAATAAACCATAAAATGCAATATAAAGCTATTATTCTAGCTTTCAATTAAAGGGGGGGAGTGATATGAAGCAAGACCAAAAAGGTGGCTAGAATTGGATTGCAAAGGGCTTAAAAAGCCAACTTAAGGAGCATGTATTTTATTTTTTTGGCGGGGAAGGCAGGGCAATTGGGGTTAAGTGACTTCCTCAAGCTTACACAGCTAATGTGTCAAGTGTCTAAGTTCGGATTTGAATTCAGGTTGACTCAGGACTGGTGCCACCTAGTTGCCTCATGTATTTTATTTTTGCATCAGTATAGAATGGTCTTTGTTTGTCAGACATTTTTCACTTTTTCCCCCAATACTTCTCAGAATCAACCCTCTTAGTTCAGTGTTTTATCATTTTTTCAGTCCATGCCTGGAGTTCTACTACAGCAGTCTCCTAGCTAGTTTGCTTTATTTAAGTTTCTTTCCCTGTTTACTGGGGCACATGTTGGTGCCTTGTATTGAAAATAAATTGTTTCTTTTTCATTTTCCCTTTTTTTTTTTTTTAAATCTTAACCTTGACATTACATACTTAGCTTCTTGAGGGCAGAAAAAAATGCTGACTTATTTTGTCATTTACAGGGTAGGACTATATCAAATTAAAACTCAAATCAGTTGATCTCACCTATTTCAGTGTGTTTTAAAGTTATAGTAACAAAAAGTTTGGTTAGTATTACAGAACAAACTCTAAATGACTGAAAAGTAAAATTATACCAAAGATGGAAGATCTGCCGTGCCATGCATATGTTAGTATCACAGAAGATTCCTTGATCTAGTCACAGAAAACTTTGTTTGATGTTCAGTGATTATCAATATCAACAGTATTTTCTTATCCATATTCTTTCTCTTGTGCTTAGGTGAACAGCCTTTTGAGCTCTTTTCTGGGATCCCCTCCATCTCAGAGTTAGCACACCTATATGGCTTATGGATAAAGGAAGTGAATCTCAAAAGATCTGAGATCAAATCCAACTTTTGATACTTGGTAGCTGTGGGATCATGGGCAAGTCATTTAAATGCCATTTGCTTCAGTTTCTTCAAGGATAAAATAAGGATAATAATAGTACTTACCTTTCAAGGTCGTTGTTATGAGAATACATTGAGATAAAATTTGTAAAGTGCTTGACACACAGGAGGCACTTAATAAAGACCCATTGCATTCCAACATGTTCAAGATTTATTATTTTTTTTTATTATCTTGACCTCAAAACTCCTTTGACTACTTTTGAGGGCACCACCCTTCTTCAAGTCATTTCGGTTTAAAACCTTCTAGTCATCCCCAAGTTCTTTCTTCCTCACTCCCTAACACATCTAATCAGATGTCACATCTTACCAATTCCATCTCCTCAACATCTCTTGAATCCATCTCTTTCTCTTTTTATGCTTCAAACACCATACTCTTTGTCCGTGTAATTAGACTTTTTTCATTCAGCCTTCACACAGCTGCCAAATTGATATTTCTAAAACACAGTTTGGACCATGCCACTCTCCTGCTCAGTGAACTGCAGTATGCCCTATTATGGCTTGTAAGCTCAAATAAAAAGTCCCCTTTTAGGCTAGAACCAGATTGGCATTTAAAGTCCTTCACAATCTTTCTAGGCTAATTACACATTACTCTCCCTAAATTCCATCTGAACTGGCCTACTTACCATTCCTTGTACACAACATGCCTTTTTCTGCCTTTGTGCCTTTGTCCAGTCTGTTCTTTTGTAGCTTGAGTGCTCCCCCCCTTCACCTCTAACTGTGGAAACTAAATTCTTTTCACAGCTCAGTGCTATCTCCTTTAAGAAGAGTTGACTGATCATCTGAACTATTGATGTACATGCCTCCTTCAAATCATTGTTTTGCACATGTATATCCTATATTTACTTGTGAGCATATTGTAGTAAGTTGTCCTCCTTCCTTCCTCAGTAGAATATAAGGTACTTGTTTTGTTTTTGACCTCATTTTCTTAGCACCTAGAACAGTGCCTTGTTGCATTGTATTTAATAAATAAATGCTTCCTTGCTATATTAAATTGAGACATAAAATTAGGAGCAGAATACTCACTGAAGATGTAGATAGTGCTTTAGTATTTGCGCATAATATATCCATGATCTTAATTGTCATAGAGGATGGTCCCTACAGAGTGTTTTATCATAGGTAAATTCACGGGATCATACAACTTGGCCCCATCCTACTTGTTTGGCCTCGTTACTTCCTTTCCTGCACTCTACAGTCCAGCCAAACTGGCTTTCATGCTGTCACTGCAACACAATCCATCTCCTGTCTCTGTACTTTTGCATAATCTTGTTTCCTTTGCCTGGAATGCATTCCCACATCCCTCCTGCCCTTTACCATCCCTGGTTTCCTTCAAGACTGTACTTAAATGACACCAGTGAATACAGGTCTCATTCTTTGCCTATCCTGTTTGATAGAATATAGCAAGGACTACTATAATTTTTGTCTGTATTCCAGCATTCTCCCAGAACACTTTGGCACATAGTAGTTTCTTAACAAATCTTTGTTGATTAATCATAGATTTGATTTAATTAATCATAGATTTAAGTTGTGTAATGACTTTTAAGGTCATCTAGTACTGTGGTAGAAAAGCCTGGCTCAGACCTGTCTAGTAGTTGAGATTCCAGCTTGGAGCAAATTAAATTGCTGGTAGACCACTTAATGTTTATCTGTGTTGGCGTCCCTGTTTGAAGCCTCAGCACAGAACTGATCAGATCATTCTCCTTGCTTGTGAAAGAACAGTATGCATTGAGAAGCCAGGGCACACCTTTATTGTATTTTACTTTCCTAGTGAATGGTAACTCCCTAATGGAATACACTTTCTTAGACAAATGCAAAGCTATTTATGCCCTGTTCTAGATTCACATTTCCCCTTTGGTTTCCCATTGGCTAGAGGCAGCTTCCTGAACCACCTATTTCTTTTTCTTCTCCTTGATAAGTTCCTCTTCCCTTGCAATCTCATTTAAATTAGCTTGCTCTGCCCTGGGGGTGTTGGATAATATTAAACCGCTCCTTAAGCATTCCAACAAGCTTCTGTTCTTTGACTTGATCAAAAGCCTGGTTCTGTTAGGTCACAGCGCTGATTAGAGCCAGTAACCTCTGACTTAACATCTGTTATCACTAATTTTGTAGAAACATTCCTACTTTTGCCTCGGTCCTAGAAGCTGGGTGAATTGGTCAGGTCTCTGGGACTCCTTCCTGGAGGGAATGGAAGGAGGGGAGGAGGAGACTAGTCTAGCCTCAAGAACCTTTGCAGATACTATTTGTATTCTACCACATTTTTATAGATGAGAAACTGAGGCCCAATGTGGCCAAGTGATTTGCCCAAAGTTGTCCAGGTGCTTCTGTTTGTGAATGAAGTTCTATTAGGGCCTACTCAGTGAGAGCTATACTTGCTCTTTTAAAAAACAAATTTCAGCTTAGTTTGGAAAGGTTCATCCCCACAGTCACATGATATTAAGAGCTAAAGGCTCAATTTAAGGAAGAAAACTAGCAAGTGTTAAGCACTTTTGTGCTAGACTCTGCTTAGCAATGGGGATACAAAAAGAAACTTCTTGCCTTTCAGGAGGTTACTCTCTAAAGAGAAAACACACACAAAAGGGAGCTGTTGGAGAATGGGGGAGGTGAAAGTTACCCTGCAAAGACTCAGGGTTTTGAAGTCTAGAGAAAGTAAAGAATAGGGTTGGAAGGAGAAATTTTTTTTAATACTCCTTTGTCTTTTTGCCCCGGCCCAGAGAGGCATTACATATAATAAGAAACAGAATTTACAATTAAGCATAACTAGCTAAAATATTTATTATACACACCTATACAAAGAAGGGAGGTGGGGACAGAATGTACCTTTTCATCGGTTTTGCAGACAAGCTTGGTCAATATAATTTCGCAGCATTCATTTTCAATTTCTTTGTTTCCATTTCCATTCACATTTTTATAGGCAGTGTGAATGTTGGTTCCTGATTCTGCTTCTTTCACTTAGTCTTTTTTCATGTTTCTTTGTATTCATCATAGTCATCCTTTATTACAGCACACATAGCCAATAGTGTGTTCATATATTATAATTTGCATACCCATTCTTCATTCAGCAGAACATCTGCTTAGCTCCCAGGTCTTTGTGGCCAGGCCCCAAAAAGTGCTGATTCAGATTCAGTTTTACCTTGGGTATGTCATTCTCCTCATTTCCCCTGGCTGGGAAATAAGGGGTAGGAGTAGGTGTATTTATGTGATTCTTCTAGACTTAGTTTTTATGCCTGGATATACCTACTATGTGAGTATTTGAGAAGCCCAATTTAACACAATGTTTATACTAGTGTGATTTGGAGGGGTCATTGGGATGTATATAAGCTCTACTATAAGCTGTTGAAAAATTGTCCACCAATTGGTTGGGCCTATATGATTCTATTCTACACAACCAGTTTGATTTGTTTTTCCTCACACTGATTTGTTGATGGTTGTTAAATGTCTGCTTTCGTGGTCCTCTCAAGCCATTTCTGAATCCACGTAGAGAAAATATTGGCATTCTTATTTTTCTCTCTTACTATCCCCTTTTTTGCCTACTATAATCACATAGAAAATGTTCCTCCTTTAAGGTGTAACAATTTTCTTCTGGACATACTGGCTTAAGTTGGTAAAGGGCCAGTTCAGACAGGCTGTAGAATGACTCAGCATCTTTCTCTCCAAAATAGAGTCAGACACATGGAGAATTCTGCCACACTTGTTTCTTTGATCCACAGGCATTAAAAACAGTCATTTGTCATTGGTCTGCTAAGACATATGCTAATGTAGGGAAATGAGGGTATAAGTTACCAGCATTGGGGTTTGAAGAAAATCCATTAGATTGGCAGCAAATGGTGTTAGTTGCTAAGAATTCAAATCAGGGAAGAGAAATCTGAAATGATACACAATACATTTGGGTTATGCGCTTTTCAACTAGCTTTTTTTATGTTTTGCTCTTAGCATGATTTTAAAGGGGAAAGAGATTGAGTAATAGTATAGTGTTTTTGCTTTTCTTTTGGGATAGTTAAGTATCAAGATTCTCTGGTGCTTTTTAATATATTACAAACTTTTCCATTTTGATAAAAATGTTTTTATAAATGTCTTTGTAGAGGTATTTTCTTTATAACACAACAATGAAACCCAGGAGCAAAAAAAAATGACTAAAGAAAACTCTGAATAGAGTTTATAGATAATTCCATCTCCCTCCAGGTTAACCTCTTGATAAGCTTATACTTGAAGCTTATGTATCTTTTACACATTTAGGATTTTAAAGAACCCTTACTTAACTGTCATTAGTTCCCCATGTTATCGTATAGGCTACTTCATGGCCCAGTTTTAATGGAAGTTGGATGGCAGGCTATGTAAACTGTGTGGAACCTGTGGATTCTACCTGAATTCTGTAAATTAAACTCCTATTTTTTTTTGTTTAGCAATAGTAAGAAATTCCTCTTATTTTGTAAGTTTAGGTTTTTTATTTTGTCTTACGTAATTATTTTTAAAATATCAGTCGAAGTCTTTGTTTAGCACTAGGTAGGACAGGGGTGGGGAACCTGCAGGCTTGGGGCCAAGTGAGGCCCTCTAGGTCCTCAAGTGCAACCCTTTGACAGAATCTAAACTTCACACAACATGTCCCCTTGATAAAAGGATTTGTTCTGTAAAACTTAGACTCAAAGGATGCACCCAAGGACCTAGAAGGCCATATGTGGCCTTGCAGCCCCAAGTTCCCCACTCCTGAACTAGGAGTAGAGGTCAGGCCTCTGGATCTAATGCTTCTTTGGGGATGGGGTGCTTTTGGATAAATGGATGGTTCACTAGAGTTCCGAAGGAAAAAAGTCTTCTAATTAAGCTTCATAATCCATTGCTCTGCTACTTGCTTTAGCTCATAGAAACCGCTTCTGGTCTAAATAAGGCTTTCTATTTTAACCATAGGGTACTTCTTAGTGGGAGGGAGAAGGGGGAGTGGAGAAACTTCAGTTGATGAATAATAATGGAGAATGGTATAAGATACTCAGAATTAGCTTTGTACATCTCATTAGCCTTTTACATCTTTATTTTGAAAGGAAACATTCCCATTCCAAAAAAGATCAAACAATTCATTTTCTCATAATTTCATTCTTTGTTAATGGCAGGAGTGTAAAAATTACATGAGTTGTGTCTTAAAATAACTTTTGATCAGACATAACATAGATGATTTTGTAAGTAAGTGGGGACCTTGTCTACCTTTGGAAGGTGTAGAGGTAAAATAAGAGTGCAGCAGCAGATATTTATATAGCGATTCAAAGTTTTCAAAGTGCCCTACACATGTTATCTCATTTTATTCTCACAATGCCTAGGTGAGGCATTATCCCCATTTTACAGATGAGAAAACTGAGGCTGATAGATGAAAATTGCCCAGGGTCACACTATTGTTAAGTAGTATTCGAGTAGCCTATTAAAATTTTGCCCAGAGTGTAGAATGAACCGAGGCTATTGAGGGAAACTAAGTGTAACAAAAAGAGTCATTGTTGTTTTTTAAGCTACTTGGGGAAAGTGGTAGGGAAAGATCCCTAGTTCCCAGTGGATGAGATAAAGACAATTTGACCATTAAGAAGGCTCATTTCTTATTTTACTTATGTTTTCTTTGCCCAAAAGAATGACCTTTGCACTAAGAGAAGGTTGATATCTGAAATGAGTTGATAGTAAGAGAGCACCTGGTTGTCCTTGATGAACTTATTTCTTAGAATTAGTGAATGGAGTTGCTGACTCACTGGCAATAATACTGGAAAGGTTATAGAACATAAGAAAGGTACTGTAAGATGGAAGAAGAGCACATGTTGTCCTGACTTTGAAAAAAGCAGAGATCAGATTCTACTAGATCTGTGGGCCCAACTTGAATTCCTAGGAAAATTTTAGAACAACATTTTAAAGGGATGATTGAATAACTAGAAAGGAAAGCAGTGATTCCAAAGCGTGACTTCATTAAGAAACACCATGCCAGACTAAGCTCTTTTCCTTTATTGACTGCATTGTCAAACTAGTAGCTTAGCAGACTGCTGTGGATATACTTTAGCAGAATTTTTGGTAAGACATCTTCTGTTCTTGTTGTGGAGACTGTGTGGGGTGAGACCACCCGCCAGCAGTTAATTAAAAGTCAGAGGTCTCTCGAAATAAAGTAGAAACAGAAAACTTCTTTATTAGGATCTCCCTAGAAAGGGCTGTCTGGGAACCGATAAAACAGTCTGTAGGGAGCCCAGAGGGAGGGCAGAACTTGGTTTTATACTCAAACGCAAACAACCCCCACCCCACCACCACTGACCTTTTACTCTCATTGGTGGAGTTCAGGCTCACAATCTCGGCAGAAATCTAACCCAGGAACAAGGAAGTGAAAAACATCTTTTTCCTTATTTGGTTATAGTTCAGGTGATTTTAGTAACTCGAAACTTAGCCATAGCTGTCAATCAGAAACCCTGAGCCCCACCCCCATTCAGCCCACTTAACTCACTGAAAGACGGAGATCCAGACTCCATGAGAGGGCTTCACCATCCCACTCAAGACTATGTAGAGATGTAGAATAAATGGTGATACAAATATATAGATTCTGACCTGATGGCTGGACTCAAAGAGTAATTGTTAATGGGTCAGTGCCATTGCAGCAAAACGTCTTCAGTGAAGTAACCTGGGGTTCCCAGGGCTCTGTGCTATAATTTGGATAAGGGCATAAATGACATGCTCCTTAAATTTCCAGGTGACACAAAACTAGAGGGATAGTTAACACAAAGGATAACAGTCAGGATCTAAGAGATCAATCAATCAGAATTTATTCACTACTTATGTGCAAGACTAGTATGCTAAAGTGTGGGAATACAAACAAAGTTGTGTGAAATTCTTTCCCCCTCCTCACTTTCAAGTAGTGTACATTATTATCAAGCAAATGATATGTAAATAACTATGTACATGTAAGATATATACAGAGAAGAAGAACGTAATCTGAAAGGGATGGGCTTTAGCAGCTGGGAAAAAGTCTCAGAAGGTGAGATTAAAGTCTTGAAGACAGAAACTGAGAGGCAAGGGTAAGGGAGAAGGTCTTTTTAGGCATATGAGATAAGTAGTGCAAAAGCACAGAGACCTCATATGCAAGAACTTCAGTTATCCAGTTGCTTATGGTCTAGGGAAGCTCTAGAAGTGGCAATTGTCCCTACCAGGATCAGTGAGTCAGGGATATAAAAGAAAGTATTAGAGAGGGAAATGGAGAGAACTCAGTGAAGGTTAGAAGATAGAAGGAATGAGAAAAGAAAAGCTTTTAAAACTTGTTAATTATGAAGCTGGTATTCCTGAGGGCAAAGAGGAAGGGGCCAACAGACCTAAAGTGTGCTTTTGGGGCAAGAAGGTTAGGCTGAGATACGAGGGAACATTGATAGACTTGACTGGCCTAGAGCATTGAGTTCAATCTAACTCTGTCCCTAGTCTTCAGTCTTATGCTTTTGTCGTGTCCGTTCCCCCCCCCCCCCCAAAAAAAAAAAAAAAAACCAACCCAAAAAACCCACCAATGTTTGCTAGAACAAAATGGAGAAGAAATGGTTAGGATTGTATATGAAACCACGACTGTTTCAAAACAAAACAGTGTGCATTTAATTTAATACAACCTACCAACCTGATCTTGCTTGTTTATGTGCCCTTCTAATATACCTTCTGATTTTTTTCTGTGTATATTAAACATGTTTCATTTATAGTTTTAATATTTTTGCATCACTGTCATGTCACATTCTCTCTTCCAAAACTCTTCCCTCTTAAAAGAAAACAAAGCAAACAACTCTCAGTTGTAACAGGTATAGTCAGGCAAAACAAATCTGGCCATGGCTGAAAATATTAGCCTCATTTTGTACCTCTCTTCTTTCATCACCTCTTTGTTTCGTTATTGGCCTTCTGGAGTTGTGATTGGTGAGTGAATTGAATGGACTTAAAAAGTTTTATCAAGTGAAGCACTGGGTTACAGATAGCAAAAGGGAGATATTCTTGCTTCTGAGGAGTTCACGTTTTACGTAGAAGAAAAGTTCAGCTTCAAAGCACATGGAAAAACTTGGAGGTCCTAAGTGTGTAGTGCAGAGGTGGCCTTGGGGCTGCATGTGACCCTCTAGGTCCTTAAGTGTGGCCCTTTGAATCCAAACTTCACAGAACAAATCCCTTTTAATAAAAGGATTTGTTCTGTAAAACTTGAACTAGGTCAAAAGACCATACCCAAGGACCTGGAAGGGCACATGTGCCTTGAGGCTTCAAGTCCCCACCCCTGGAATAGAAGATTAAGATTCAGGTATGATGTGATAGCCATCCTTGAATATTTGAAAAGCTGTCATATGAAAGAGGAAGTTGATTTGTTTTATTTGGTCTCATAAAGCTGAAACCTGAATTCTTTTAGTTTTTTAAGTCTTTTAAAAATGTTTCTTTATAATATCGTGGTCATTCTATAATTCTCCTGGTTCTGCTCATTCATATGAATTTTTCCAGGTTTCTCTGAACTTGTCCGTTTTGTCATTTTTTATGTTACAGTAATATTCCATTACATGCACATGCCATAATTTGTTTAGTCCCTTTCAGTTTGGCCATTAGGCTGCTCACTTAATTTCCAGGTTTTTTAACAACAAAATGTGCTACTTATTAGTGTATTTTTGTGCATGTGGGGACCTTCCTTCCTTTCATGTCTTTGGGGCTCATGCTTAGAAATGTTGATGTGCACATTGTGTGATGACTAACTTTGACAGACTTGGCTTTTCTCAGTAGTGCAAGGTTCTAAGACAACTCCAAAAGGCTCATGATGGAAATTGCTGCCCACATCCAATGAAAGAATTATGGAATCTGAATGCAGATTGAAGCATACTATTTGTTCTCTCTCACTTTTTTGTTTTGTTTTGTTTCTTTCTTGTGGTTTGGTAAATTCTTTACAACATGACTAATGTGAAAATATGTTTAATGTGAATGTATATGTAGAGCCTATATCAGATTGCATGCCCTCTTGGGGAGGGGGAGAAAATTTAAAACTGAAAAGCTTGTGGAACTGAATATTGAAAACTAAAAATAAATTATAAAAAAATCTTCAATTACTTTAAAAAAAAAAAAGAAATGTTGGCATGGTAGGTAGAGTTCTGGACGTGGAGTAAGAAGACCTGAGCATCAGTCTTGTCTCAGATACTTAGGTTTTTGTGATCTAGGTCCTCCCTTTACCTAAAGCTTACCTAAAGTTCATTTATTTGTGAAAATAGGATAATAATGGTACCTACCTTCACAGGTTGCTGAAAGGATTTTATATACACACATACACACCCCTTTTTTTGTTGTTCAGTCATGTTTGACTCTTCGTAACCCCATTTTGTACTTTTCTTGGCAAAGATATTGAAGTGGTTTGCCATTTTCTTCTTCTGCTCATTTTACTGATGAGAAAATGAGGCAAACACTTAACAGCCAGGGTCTGTGGCTAGATTTGAACTCAGGCCTTCCTGACTCTTAGCCCAATGCTCTATACATTGTACTACCTTGCTGTGTGTGTGTGTGTGTATGTGTGTGTGTGTGTGTGTATGTGTCTATGCGCATGTGTGTATATGTATTATGTGTATGTGAAGATCTTAAAGCATTATATATGTATGTTAGTGTGTGGGTCAGAAGACCACCGACTCAAGTTAAAAAAAAAAAAGGTTTCTCAAGTTAGGAAAAACAGAAGCTTTATTTGATCAAGTCTCATGACAATTGGGCATCTCGCTCACTACCGGGGCAGACTAGCAGTGATGAGGGAAACAGTGGGGAGAAGGCAAGCAGAGAGAGAGATGTACACTTGTACAGATAATTCTAAAAAATCCCACCTCCAGAGGGTGGACAACCCACCCCCACCCCCCACCCTGCCATCCCCATTGGCAGGAGACAAGTGGTCTCACAATCTAACCAGGAATAAAGAAATAAGTTTTTATCCAATACAAGCACAGAAACTACAGAATTACCTTATGGGGGAAATAGGTGAGTGGAGGGGAAGGGAATACCATCTGATTTCCCTGAAAATCATGGTTTACAGGAAAATAAAACTTAGGCCTGGTGAGGTTCACATCCAAACTAAATTTTTAAGTACTATCTCTATTTTGAATATTGCCTTTCCTGAGTTATTCATAGGGAAGCTTTCATAATCTTGTATTCCACTCACAGCTGAGGTGACATCTATAAATCTAAAGAAGGAGGGGGAGAAAGACATTCCTAAAGGCTAAATAATCAGATTCCCAAATTCATCCCATTTCTCTTTTCTCTAAATATTGATTCTCAAACATTTTATATTATATATATTACCTGTGAAACCTTCATACATTATTCTCTTGCTACCTCACACAGTAATTAGTGATATTGGTGGATTAAAAAAATAATGACTTCCAGATAATTTATGCATTTTGTAGTATCGCTTTGTATTTTTTCATAGATATTTAAATTATTAGGGAGATGTACTTTTGACTTTATTTTGTATTCAGCTTTAATGAAAGTACTAATTCAGTTAATTTCTTTGACAGAATGATTCAGATTCTCAGTGCCTTGTGGGCAAAAGACTATTCCATTACATTTGTATTCCTCAAGTTCCTGATGTATTTTGTTCCTTCAGAAGGGAATTCATAACTCTGGCTGGAATGAATGGTGGGAAGTAGTGGGCAAAATGAAGTTGAACAAGGTACTCATTGACAAGATATTGAGGGCATTTAATTTTTAGCTGAGGAGTTTACAACCTTGAAGTTCTTCAAGCGGGGGAATGAAATGTAGGGCAGATGAGAAGTGGGGAAGAAAATGGAGGCCAGGAGACCAGTTAAGAGACTAGTTTGGTAGTCCATGTTAGGAAGTGATGGATATCTGAAATAGGGTTGTGATGATGGAGAGGAAAAGAAAGGTTGAATTTCAGGGATGCTAAGAAGATGTTCATTTGGGCGTTGGTAAAAGGAGAGAAGGTGACAAAGTGAACTTTGGTGACTACATATAAGATACATCATTGAGCAACAATGATGGAATAGGACCAAGTAAACATCTCTGCTTTTCTTGACTTCACTGACTTTGTCTTCCCATGCATTGTGATTGATCCTAATCTCCTAAACTTCTTGACCTGGGAACATAAAAGTTCCCAATCTCAATAATGATACCTCTCAGACTAAGACCACACGAGTCACTGTATCCTGAAGATGAGCCGACCAGATTCGTTGTCAAAAGGAGGTGAGAGAGGCTGCCTCCAGACAAGCTAAGTGCCACTGTATCCTTGCTGTAATGTGTATCTTTGACGTGTTTGAATGAAATAAACCTTATTTTTTCAGACACTAGTATTGGCCCCAACATCGAACCTGAACTAAAAAGGTGCTAGCTTTAAAGCTGGACCTACAACAGAGGCTATTGGGGAGATTTTGGCTTAACAAGTTGTGGTATATCAATGTAATGGAACATTATTTGTGCCATAAGAAATTATGAAATGGACGGTTTTAGAAGAAATACTATGAACTGATAGAGAATGGAATGAGCAAAACTATGGGAAGAATTTGTACAATGATAATATTATAAACAAAATAACTTTGAAATACTTTAGAACTCAACGCAGTGATGAACCACAAATCCAAAAGAATGAAGATGCGGTGGGCACCCCATGCCCGCACCTTGCTGCCACCACTGCATGGCTCTCCCCCACCCCCAAAATAGTAAGAAACATATAGTTTTGGACATGGTCATGGTATGAATTTATTTCCCCAGACTATTCATCTGTGTATTAAAGACTTTGTTTTTTGAGTTTTTAAAGGGAGGGAAAAACATTCATTGACAGGGGTGGTAGCTGTGGGGGAAGTAGAAAAGACAGATTAATAAAATTAAAATATATGTGGGATTGCTATGTGGGAGGGGGCCATGCAGGAGGAAATTTAGATGATGTAAAAACAATTTATCAAAAAAATTAAAAGAAAAAAACCACTCCGTTCCTGTCTTCTGCACCCTCAAACTATGATATATCATTGAGGAAAATAAGATACCTGTTAGGATGGTTTAATTTAGTGAACACATTTCTGTGTGACATGTTTAATTTGATAGGATACTACCACACTTAGGTAAAGCTCTTCAGAGGACAAGTGGAGTTGCAGGAAGAATAGAGTATAAGGAGTCACTGATGGCTATAGATTTTTATGTAGCATATTAGGGCTAAATAGATAATACAGTTTTACTCTTTTCTCGTTTTTCAGAGCAGGAGTAGAGGTGTCAACAAAAGCCAGCAAAATTAAGGAGAGTTCTTACTGGAAAGAACCTTAAAGGTCAAGTAACTTGCTCAAGTTCACAGATATTAAATGTAGGTAGCAGTTATATAGTAAAATGATGGGGAAAAAATCCGTCATTTCATAAAGTTTTCCAGATTGCTTTTGCATTTCAGCAACTAGTTTATCTTAATGGCATCAGGATCTGGTAGACTTAGAATATTCCATTTTGAACGAAGTGGGGAAAATTGTTAGGCACTAATCAATCAGGTGCCATACACTGTACAACATATTTTGTTATATTTGCTAATTTGTATATGAAGTCCTCTAAAGTTGTATAAATTTGTATTTCTTTTATTAGGATGAATTTTTCAAGTGATTATTAGCAGTTTATTCCAAAAATTCTTTTCACAGCCTCTAACAACATTTACGTAGTGTGGATTGTGAATTAATACTGTTACTTTATTTACCAGTTCTCATATATTTTAGATGTCAGGTTTGTCTGTCATATTTGAGTACTAGTTTTCAAAGACTTCATTGTGGAGATAAAAATGAAGGAAGGACTCATGCAATAAAGGCAGATGATGAGTTTGTATTATATGAGGTGTCTAAATTGAGAACTAACACTCCTCGCCCCCGCCCCTTTCCTGAATTACTTTGTTCCTGGTTTGTTTAGAAATTTCTTTATACTTCTACTAGATTTTGAATTATGCTAGAATACTTTGAATGCATTTATTAGAGAGATGTTCACTGAAAAAGCTGATTTCTAGTCTATACTTTTTGTATTTCTTACTCAATCTTTTCTTATTGATACTTGAAATCTAAAGTGTAATGAAGTTAAAATAAAATTTTGGGACCAAAAAAAAGGAAAATAAGTTGGTGGTAACCAATTTCCATGAAAAGAGATTATATTTCTCCCTATTCAAAGGTATATTTTTTGAATGCCAAGGGAATTCAGATATAGACTTTAGAGCTGGAAGGAACTTGAGATCATAATATAGTCTAACCATTTTCATTTTATAGATCACAGAAGTGATATTCATGGAGGTTAAGTGACTTGTTCATAATTAGACACCTGAGTAGTGGCAGAGCTAGGCCCTAGAACATATGTATCTAATCTAGCCCACTGTTCTTTCTGTTAAATGTTGCTGCTTTCCTTAAAAAAACAACAACAACAACAAAAAACATAAGGATAAAAACCATTTCCAAAGTAACTAAACTACATTTCAACTCTAATGAAGCCTTTTTTTGCCCTCAATTTATCAGTCAGCAAGCATTTATTGAGAACCTGATATATGTCAGACACTACTCTAGGTAATTACTCTAGGTAGCCAGACCCTGACTTTAAAGAGATTACATGCTACTGGTTGTATGCACAGTATATTCAGATTAAGTAAATTCAGGGTACACGCAAACTCCTTGGACTGAAGTTCCTGAATTTAAGGAGAAAAGCATGCATTTTTTTCAAAATGAAGTTTTTAACTTTCAAAAAAATATCAATTTTATTATATACTTGTAGCTTACTTTCTGCCCCTAACAATTCCTCTTTCTAACTAACTTTTTCCTGATGTGGGCACATTATCGTTCTTCCAGGCACCCAGGTTCACAACCTTGGAGTTACTGTTGATTTCTTGCCTGGAACTAACATATTACTGGATCAGTTGCTCTAGCTCATGCTGCCACCAAATCAGTTCTGGCGCTCATTCATTATCAAGTCTTTCCCCCCTTACTGCTCCATCTTCTTTTCACGTAGTTGCCAAAGTGATATTTTTTTCAATCACATATTTGGAGACCATAACACCCCCCTGTTCAGGAAGCTCTGGGACTCCCTCTTGCTTTGAGGATAAAATACAAATTGCTGGGGGGTGGAGCCAAGATGGCAGCTGGAAAGCAGGGAATAGCGTGAGCTCCCCGCCAAGTCCCTCCAAAAACCTATAAAAATGGCTCTGAACCAATTCTAGAACTGCAGAACCCACAAAATAGCATAGGGAAGTAGGGCTCCAGCCCAGGACAGCCTGGATGGTCTCTGGGTAAGGTCTATCCTGCATGGAGCTGGGAGCAGAGGGGAGCCCAGCGTGGGCGGCACAGACCGGACCGGACCAGACTGGGAGCCGGGCGGAGAGTGCCCTAGCGCCCTGAATCAGTGAGGGTGTGGCATTTACCAGACCACTCAACCCACAAAAAGCAAAGACAACAGAGAAGGTTAGTGGGAAAAGCTGCTGGGGACAGGGAGTTTGCAGTTTGGCCACCACCCCTGGGGCAGCTGAGGTGGGGCAGCTACAGAACTACAGCTGCAGTTGCTTCTGGCCCCAGGCCCATATGGTGGGAGGAATTAGGTGGCTGGCTGATCAGAGCAGGAGTGCAGAGCCTGCTGAAGATCTAAGCCCAGTCCAGGTTGGGGGTTCTTGGGGAAGGAGGAGTGCTGGTGTGGCAGCGTATCCGCCCAAGCGTAGAACATAGAACTCTTTAGTCTACAAGCAGTCATACCCCGCTGAAAATTTCAAGGGTTAAGTAAGTTGGCTGGGAACATGGCCAGGCGGCGAAAACACACACAGATTCAGTCTCAGACTCTGGAATCCTTCTTTGGTGACAAAGAAGACCAAAATATACAGTCATCCTCCCTTAATTCTTGTGTCTGCCTTTCTCCATTTTATCCTGTATATAGCTTGTTTGTGCACATTTGTTGATATGTTATCTCCCCCATTAGACTCTGAGATCCTTGAGAGTAGGAGAACTGTTTTTCAACTTTATATCAACAGTGCTTAAGGCACATAGTGCCCCTCGCACAAAGTAGGTAATTATTAAATATTTATTGGCCTACAAGTATAGCTAAGAATGGACTTCTGTTTGGATGTACATATCTTTGTGAGGTATCTTTTTCAGCTGACTGCTATTAAACCAAGCTTTGAAATAAATTGATTTTGAACCAAATCTTTTAGTCAACTGTGCATGCTTTATCCCTTACAGTGCATCTGCAGCACGTAGAATAGTATCTTGGACACAGTAGGTGCTTATTGATTCAAAATTTATTCTAATACCCTACCTTCCCTGATCTGTGTACGTTTATATGAATATCAAGTTAACTTCCATTATTTTAGATTGAATGACTAATAATGTGTTATAACAGAGACCTTATTTGTCTATAGGTTTTGCATCTAAAAGGTGTGAAGCCATGTAATCCTGGTTAGAAGTTTTTGATGAGTTAATGTAATTTTACCTTATGCCTAAGAGACATGCAGTCCCAAGAGTGAGGAGGGCAATGTTTAGTGATTTGGATCAGAATAATGTGGTATGCTTCAGTTTTTTTTCCTCCCCATTTGCCATGAAATTTTCTTTGTGAATCAGTGCCCTCCCACTCTTGATGTGTCAGTGTAACAACAATCTGGCTAGCAGCTGCTGTTGAGGTGTAAAACCCACACAAGACCAACAACAATAACGCTGCTAGCACAGGTAGGTTCTTTGATCTGCTTAACTAAGGAAAGTAACTTTGACAGTTTACCAATCTCACTTTAATCACACATGCAAATATCATTCACTTAGTTCAGGGGAAAAAGACACTACCCTGAACTTCAGAGAAAACACAAATTACAAACATCAGCAGACAGACCTTGTCTGATTCAAATCACAATTCATAGTTACCAGGGAAGCATCGACATCTGGGTTTACAAGGGGGTGGGTGTGAGGTGGGAGATGGGGGTGCGGTGCTCTTAACAAGGACTGCCCAGAATCTCTTCAAGTCACACAACACTCTTCCATTGAGTGAGAGCCCCAAACAAAACATCTGAGTTTCTTCAAAGCTGGGGGGCTCTTGACATGGCTACCCAGAGTCTCCACATCAACACTCTTCCAGTGAATGAGTTTCCCCAAACAAAATGCTGACCTGAGTTTTTATACCCTGTTCAGGAGGATTCATACCTAATCAGCAAAAGAGTGTGAGCCTGGGGCTTAGCACCTAGTAAGACTTAACCAAAGGCACTTGATTACTTTAGCATTCCAAAAGAGAAAACAATAAAAAAAAAAAGTCCCACCTTAATTACCAATACAGTCAGTTGCCTCTAAGAACTCTTCTTCCTCCTTCTGAGTCAAGATGAATGGTACCTCTAAGGAATAAGTCTCTGTGGGCAACTAGGTGGCACAGTGGGCTTGGAATCAGGAAGACTTATCTTCTTGAGTTCAATTTAGGCTCAGACACTTACTGTGTGACCCTTAGGCAAGCCACTTAACCCTGTTTACCTCAGTTTTCTCATCTGTAAAATAAACTGGAGAAGGAAATGGCAAACTACTTTAGTATCTTTGCCAAGAAAAATCCAAAATAGGGTCATGAATCAGACATGACTGAAAAATGACCAAACAACAAAGGAACAAGTCCCTGCAGATTATAGACTGTCTTCCATTAGAGAATAGCTTTATAATTCCATAGGGACATTCTTAATGGGACATCCTACCTCCCCAGCGTTATTGAAACAAGAATTTTCCCCTTCTAACCCCATATTTCAATCTCTTTTTTTACCACCTCCTTTCTACTGTAGGTCTTCTTGCGCTAAGAGACTCTCTAGGGGTTTTCTTTGTTGTTAACCTATCAGCTGATTTGAGTATATCACATTTAACTCTTATCTTCTTCCTCATCTCTCTGTTTTTTTGTGCCCTGACATTTTGCGATTTTGTTTGGGAGAAGGGGGGACCACAGACTCATTGATTCACCTGCAAGGTGGATCTTGTGAGGTTTAGTCCATGATATTTCAGGCCTATTCCTTTACCATCACGTCTTCGATTTGACTTCACTTTCCCTATTGGCTCTTGGTGTACTTTTAGAAAGCAATCTCCTAGCACTCTGTTCTTTTTTTTTTTTTTTTTAAACCCCACAGGTGTCTTCCTCTTTTTAGGTGCTTCCTTGTCGTCTTTTTCCAGGGGAATTAATTTTGTTAACTTTGCCTTCCTTGGTTGCTGTATTAATCTACTTTTCTTGTATTTCTGTTTGGGGTACGTGCAAAAGCAAATAGTTTGTTCAGGTCTGATTTTCTTTGTAGGACTGCTGCATATGCTTCTTATTGATTGTCCATCTTTTTTCATTAAAGATTAGGCCCAGATTTGCAGGCTGTGTCACCTTGGGTTGTGTGTTGAGTTCCTTTGCTCTTCAGAACACATTGTGTTAGTCATCTTGTGCAACCAGAGCATGGTGGCAGAAGGCGAGGTGCTAAGTGTGGCGTTAGGGGTTAGCTTTCTCTATTATTATTTCATAGACCTGTTAACTTGTTGGAGTTCTTGGTGTTTTAAACATGGAGACAGCTTGAAATTGTTCTATCTCTTACACATAGTTCCTGTTTTGATGAGGTTTGAAAGGTGGTGAGAATAAGAGAAAGTGTCTAGTTCTCCACCTTAATCACATTAGTATGCTGTTCTTAACATACGAAGATGCCCCTTAACTACTATTAATAAGGTCTGTGCTTTTTTGTCTCTTCTTTCCATTAATGGGACTTAGTATGTATTATGATATGGACACCATCTTGCCAGCAATTTTTTGTTTAGTCAGTGCCCCTAAATTTCAATACTGCAGTAAATGATTGTCAGAACAGATAGAACCTAACTCTGATCCTGTCTCCAACCAAAGGACTTAGAGTGGAGAGCAAGAAACTTTTTTTTTTTTAAGTTAACTGAACTTGGTAATTTTCTGGATTTTGAAAAGTAGATCTAATATAACTCATCAGGCTTTTTTGGTTTTCCTGTTGGCTTCCCATTAAAATAGCTCTGACAGTTATGTGAGCTGGGGTAAATCACTTAACCTTTAAGTTTCATTTTCTTTAAAATGGAGGCGTACCTCATACATAGGGTTGTTATGGGGAGAGTGCTTTTAAAATCTTAAATTGTACCAGAGTGACTGGTGATGCATCATCTGTGTTACAAGAGAGACCAAGCCTGGTGGACCTTTTGAGCTTGGGGGGAGTGGGTTCTGAGCTGCAACAGCCCATGCTCATTTGTAGCCAGACTAAGTTGACCATTAATATGGTAAATTCCTGAGTACAGAGGGCCCTCAGGTTGCCTATGGAGGGGTGAACTGGCCCAATTCAGTATTGGAGCAGGTCAAACTCCCAGGTTTATCTGAATAGGTAGCACTCCTGGGCAAGATAGGCGGATCCAGTCTCAAAAGAAGCAAAACAAAAATCCCTTAAATTACATGAGAGGGTGTTACTATTAGGCCATGAGTGCCAGTGATAATGTGTGAGATTCTTAGTTGGTTAAAACTACAAAATTAAGTGAGATGGAAGTTCCTTGTGCTTTTATGGAGTTGTAGAACCTCAAGCTAAGTATTCTGCCTTGGTTTTGGAAAAGCAGTGTGTATAGTGGAAAGAGCCTTGGATTTGGTAACAGAATCTGAGACTCTTTTGACCTGAGAACCTTTTGACAGATGATTTAATTTCTCTTGGCCTCAGTTTTCTGATCTATAAAATGAGATAGTTGGAATATAAATTGGAAGAACAAAAAAATAGAAACTAAATGCTTTTTAATGGTAATGACCAAGTTTTGCTGCAAAGTAGAAATCAGGACCCATGTCTTCCCTTCTCAGCAGAAGTGTTGAACTCTTAATTTTGAGTACTGTCAGCCTTGTTGGTTAGTTTTACAAAAATGCTTCTCTACTTCCTTTACCCTTCTATTTTTTATTCCTTGTGTTAAGGGGTGGATCTCTGTATAGAAAGGGGAAGAGGGAGAAGACATCCATCCAAAAATGAATGTGGTATAAAAACAACAAAGCAGTTTTTAAAAAACGAAGTATTTGAACTAGATGAACTTTTGAATATCCTTTACTGTTCTGACCTTGTCTTCCTAATCAGCCTTTCTTTTGAGCGTAGGTCAGAATTCTAGCTAGCCCTTAGGAAATAGGAAAAAAAGAAAAAGCTGAAATGACAATTTCCTTTGTTTCTTTATATATGCTTTGCTTCACTCTTTACTCTGCTCCTTCTCTTTTATGCCTTTTGTTCCAGTGTTGGTCTGCCAGAAAAAAAGCTGATTTTCTTTCCTCCTTTGAACGTACCATAGGACAGAAATGAGATTTGATGCTTGATATTATTACTACTTACCCTTAACACTAGCAGTCGTCTTCATAAGTTTCAGGATATTGTCCTTGTCAGTCAAGTGGACACATTGTTGCCTGCTTGCATAAGTGAGCTGGGCATAGTGGATATAGCAGTGGTGTAGGAGGAGTCCTAGGAGTCTGAAGGCCTGTCTTTTCAGTACGAGCTCTGCCATTTAACTAGTTTTGTCACATTGAGCAAATCACTGAAAAACTCCCAAATGGAGACAATAGTATGTTGCCTTATGATCTTCAGAGGATTATCTGGCTAATCATATGAGATGAGCTTTGTGAACTAGAGGAAAAGGCTATACAAAACGGTTGTTTTTCTAATGGGATTGTTTTTTTATATACATACAGACGTGTATGTGTGTGTGTATATGTGTATGACATAGACTGTATAACAGTATTGCATTTGGAGAAATTTTCGTCAAATGTTGATTTTTCTTGCAAGATTTCTAAATTGAATCTGTTCGAAAGGCTTATAGATCTCATGTACTATTTAATAGTCAGCAGAAACGAGTTCCTAAGTTAAAAGTGTATGTACATTTGTCTATACACTGGTGTGTGTTGTTTATTGTGAAAACAGTTGACTCACTCTTGGAGTAGTTATAAATCTTTCAGCATTGATTCTGTCAGCTTAATGATCTAGAAATGTACCAGAATCCAATCATACTTTCCACAAGTCTTATTAAATTTGCCAATATTTTATTCTTGTTATTAATTATCTGATTCTTTGTCCTTTCTAGATCATGCTGGCAGATATTTCCACATTTCTTTGTTAGACCAGATTCCCTCTATTAGAGTAATTTCCTGGGCCATGTTTTCTAAGTCTTTAACGTGTTCCATATTAAGACTATTAGTTTATTTTTAAAGTATAATTTAAAAATCAACAGTCTTTATTATTTAAAAATGTGGCAAATTAACCATTGGCTAAATTGCCCTTTTTATCTGCTGAGAAATTTTGAATTGGTTAGTAATCATTTGTTAGTTATGCAGGTACTATTAAAATATAATAGACATTAACATAGTAAATAGACATTAACAATGCAAACAGACAACTTTCCTTAGGTTGTGTAAGTTGTATAGGACAAATATTAATAGATGGTTTCATAATAATTTACAATACTTTAAAATAATTAAAATATTCATTGTACTAAGGAGATTACAGAATAACGCATGGAAGAATGATAAATGCAAAAGTCTAAAGGTAGGAACCAACCAGAACTATTAAGACGACTTATTGTGTATGGCATCATATTTCTTTCTTAATTGAATGTAATTTTAGTAGATTGTAATATTCTTCTAGGAACCTAATCTTTCAGTGTAGGACCATAGATTTACTTTAGTGAAGCCATTTAGTTCAGTCTTTTTTCATTTTATAGATGAGGTGTCTAGGGTTGGAGTAGTTAAGTGATTTAAGCGGGATCATACAAGTTGTAAATGGGAGAGCTAGAATTCAATCCCTCTTAACTGCTATCCCAATTGTGAACTGTCTATTTCGAACTTGATTTTCTTCAGACATCTATTTAACTACCCAAAGGAGAACATATATGCTCTACTCTCAATGCCTCTCTTCTAGTCTTTCCTGTTTCTTTCTAGGGCACCACTATTCAGTTGCCAGATTTACAACTTGGGGTGTTACCTTCCATTCTTCTGCTCTCCCTCTCACATATCCATCCATTCATTTGCCCACTTTGTGAATTCCAACTCCGTATCATCTCTTAAGTCTATCCCTTTCCTGTTCACACAGTAAACACCCTCACTCCAACTTTCAGGCCCTTATCAATCCTTGACTGGACCATTGCATTAGTCAACTGAGTCATCTTCCTCATTCTAGCTTTTCAGTCCATTCGTCTCATGTCTGCCAAAGTGATATTTTTAAAGCACAGGTCTAACCCATGCCCAGTGAGCTTCAGGAGCTTCTTCTTGCCTGCAGGATCAAACATAGACTCTTTGGTTAAGCCTTTCAACATCTTAGGCTCCAACTCACTTCAATCACACAAGCGTCAAGCACCTTAGGTTTGCCAGGCACTATATCTGAATACCAAAAATAAACAGCCCCTGCTTTAAAAGCGCTTGCATTATATTGAGAGTGAGGAAAGAGATAAATATAAATAGAATATATACAAAATAAATAGAAGGTAATGGGGGCACTAACCACTAGGGTTACATCAGTAATAGTTTATGTAGAAAATGGTGCTTGAGTTGGGCTTTGAGGAAAACTAGTAGTTCTGTTGAGGCACATTCTGGGCATGAGGGATAGCTTGTGAAAAGGCATGAAAGAGGCTGGAATGTTGTAAAGCTGAGGCATCAAGGCTGAACCAGATTAAAATGTAATTAGGAAATGTTTAACAAGATAAATAAAAATACAGTACACCATAAATAATGTTAATTTGTAATTTTCTAAGTCAGTATGTGGATCCATTTCTATTTGAGTTGGAAGTCTCTATTATAAGGAACTGCAAGATCAGTTTGCTCTAACTTTGAGTATGTGAGAAAGAGTTTTGGCCGGAAGGTAGCTTAGAGGTACTAGAGAAAGGCTTTAAATATTAAAAAGAGGAGTTTATATCTATTGAGCAGGGCAGAGTATGGTCAGGCACACTTTAGGAAAAATCACTGGCATTTTTATGGAGGATGAATTGTAGTGGGAAGAGATAGGAAGTGGAAAGACTAGTTGAGGATATTGTGGTCCTCCACCTTGCAATCAAACTGAACTTATCTCTCACATCTCTGTGCCTTTGTATTACTTGTTCTCCATAGAGGGTATGCACTCTCCACTTCTGGATCCTAGCTTCCTATATGGAGCCTTTCCTCATCTCCCTAGCCTCTTGCAGGAATTCTTATATGGAAAGGGGTGGGGTTGGGGGGTGGGTCATAGACCTTTTTGGCAGTCTGATGAAACCTAGAGACCCTTTCTCAGAATTTTTAAATGAACAAAATATGTAGGACTGATAGGAAACCAATTATGTTGAAATAAAGGTATAAATTTTTTAACCTATTCAGGTTTATGGATTCCCCAAAAGCAGGGGCTCTGTAGACCCAGGTTAAAAATACCTGCTCTATGTCCCATCCCCCCAAATTTTCTGCATTTCCTTAGTATATATTCTATATATACTTTTATTTATACATATTATTTTTTTGGTTAGAACATTAGCTGTAGGCACCTCTGTGTCTAACAGTTGTCAGAGACTATGTCTGTGAAATAGTGCTTGTATTGTTTGATTTTTGCCAAATTTACCCTCCCATTCCCTGCTGCCATCTTTGTTTCAAAGCCTGGTGGAAAGAGTATGTACAGAAATTATTATGTAAAAACAAAAGTGGGGAGAGAGGGAGAGAAAGGTCAGTGGTCAAAACTTTGTAGATTGTTGTTTTAAGGTTAAAGGTTAGCCAGCTAAAACTAGCTTTAATACATTTACGTCTCAAAAAATCATATCTCTACAACATTAGCAATCTCTTAAGAGAGATGATTGCTGCCTAATTAGTGTGTATTTCTGCCCTTTTATGTGATCTGTCTACAGCAACTGATCTCTCAATTTTATCCTCTGTCTCAGGTCTTGGAGTGGGGTGGAGGCAGAATTTAGCTAAACTGGATTTTATTTTATTTTATTTTATTTTTTTTTTGCTTTTTGGCAGGGCAATCGGGGTTAAGTGACTTACCCAAGGTCACACAGCTAGTACAAGTGTCAAGTGTCTGAGGCTGGATTTGAACTCAGGTCCTCCTGACTCCAGGGCCAGTGCTCTACTCATTGTGCCACCTAGCTGCCCCGGATTTTACTCTTTGAGACGATAAGTTTTATTGATTAAGATGATGATTTAATGTAAAACCTAACTTGCCTTATGTGGCTAAAATCACTACTTTTATTTAATTGAGAAAATTAAATTGCAAGTGGCATCATCCATGTAGATCTTTCTGACAATGTTTAAAAAGCACTATCATTTAATTTTGTATATTAAAGAAGAGAATAATTTTCATAGTTTACAAGCTCACAATTGATTAGATGATTAAATGAGAGCGAGTACTAGACTTAAAGCTGTGCTCCTGTCCCTCTCTTTCTTGGACTACCTTGGATTTTGCTTTAACTACAGTTAACATCCATAAATAAAGGTTAGATATAAATCACAGATTAGTTGATCAGTCTGTTCTGTCCCATCTTTTCAAGCAGATTGAAAATCTGCCCGCTCTGCCATTGATACTCTATCACTAATCTTAAATCTTTCTCTGTCTATTGGTTGGTTCTCTACTATCTATAAACATTTCCATTTCCATTTCTCCTCTATCCTTAAAATGGCCTTCACTTGATTTGTTCATCCCTGTTTTGTGGCTAATCTCTTTGAGTAAGCTTTCTCTTAACAGTGTTTGCACTTCCTCTTACCCTACTCTAAAAAACTCTTTACAGTGTGGCTTCCTACCTCATCTTTCAGGTGAAACTGCTTTCCTCAAAAGTTATCAAAAATATATTAATTGCAACATCTCATTGACCTTTTTTCAGTACTCATTTTTCTTGACTTGTATAGCTTTTGACACTATCTGTCACCACCTTTTCCTTTCCTTTAGGTTCTTGTGACACTGCTCTCCTGGTTCTCCCTGTCTTTCCTTTCTCTCCTCAGTTTCCTCTTCCTCCATTTCATTCTCATTAACCATGAGTGTCTTTCAAGAGTATGTTCTTGGACTGTTTCTCACTTTGTATTATCCGTTAGTGCTAGATGACATCACTTTGTGATCAGCTGCCATGGATTTAGTTATCATCTTGGTAATGATGATTTTTATATCTCTTTGTCCAGTGCTAACCCCATTCCTGACCCGCAGTCTCATGTCTCCAACTCTGCTTCTTGGGGATCTTGAACTAGCTGTTCAAAAAGCTGCTGATGATAATATAGATAGAGGGCTGCACCTGAGTTTAAAACCCACTTCACACATTTACTGTGTGAACTCGGGCAAATCACTTTACCTTTCATGGCCTCAGTTTTCTCAACTGTAAAATGGGGACAATATTCTTATTTCATAGAGTTGTTGTGAGGATAAAATAAAATAATATTTGCACAGCAGTTAGTATATAAATGGTTCATTCTTGCTTCTCATTTGATTAGTTGTATCTGACTCTTCACGACATCGTATGGGGTGTTGGCAAAGATACTGGAGTGGTTTGCCATTTCCTTCTCCAGCTCAATTTATAGAAGAGGAAATTGAGGCAAAACTACATGACTTGTTCAGGGTCACATAGCTGCTAAGTGCCTGAAGCCAGATTTGAATGTAAGAAAACGAATCTTCTTGACTCCAGGTCTGGCACTCTATCTACCACCTTATCCACACTGCTCCACCTAGCCTGGTCTTGGGGACTAGAGCTTAAACCATTGGCATGACATCCTCTATGTCCCTGAACTAAAGCAAACTTAGCCTACGTGAAGGTAGAGTTCCTCAGATTTAGCAGAATTGCCACTTAAAACATGAAATCAATCATGATGACTAATGCCAAATGTTCTAGGCCATTATAGTGGTTCAGCCTCTGAATTGGAATGCAATGATCTATTTCTGGGCCATAAAATAGTCAACAAAAGTTAACTCAATCTAAAATAGATCAGTAAGAGTTGTAGTATTGGTTGAAGTAGATGAGACTCCTCTCACTTCTGTTAATGTTTAGTGCGCTTTTAGGGAGAGGTATATTGACCTTAATGACTTTGAGAATTCCATCAAGCCACCAATGCAGGAAACTTAAGTTGACCAGGAAAACCATACCTGTGATACAAATCCTAGTACCACAGACCAATCAGTTCTTTATGAGAAACCAGAGTGGACTATTTCGAAGGTCTTCTGCCACAATATGTGAAAGAAAAAGAAAGATCAACTTAGAGAGTAAAGGATAAGAAGGATCTGAGAGGTTAATAATAATAGCTAGCATATTTATATAAGGTTTTGCCTTAAAGTTGTTTAGAAATATTATCTCATTTTATCCTCACAACTACTCTAGGAGGCAGATTTATTATCTTTATCCTCATTTTACAGAAGGTGATTAAGTGCCTTATTTAAGGTAATACTATTAGTAAGTTAGCAGGTCAGGCTAAGAGTGGAGGTACCGACCTCAGGTACTGGGCCACTTAGATGCTGACTAAAAATTTTGGGAAAATTAAAGATTGAGAAGAAGCAAATGGCACCATGGACTACTCTCTGGACACCCTTTGGCGCTGCAACAC
>CM053626.1:182452727-182474270 GCA_028646595.1 Phalanger gymnotis
CCTTAATAAGGAAAGCAAGGTTAAGGGGTTGGCAAGCTTTAATTCAGCACACAAATACAATTCACTTAGTTCAGGGGGAAAAGATCAGCACACTGAACTTCAGAGCAAAATACAAACAAATTACAAACATCAACAGACAAACCTTGTCTGATTCAAATCCCAATACATAGTTACCAGAGTTCAACAAAGTCTCAGCATCTGGGTTTACAAGCTGGAGGGCTCCTTAGCTACAGCTGTCTGGAGTCCCCTTATCAACATCATCTCAAGAGCCCTAAACAAATTACAAACAGACAGACCCAATACAATTCATAGTTACCAGCATCTAGGTTCAGCCCTGGGAGCTCAGAACAAGGGCTGGCCCAGAGTCACTTGAGCCGCCACTGCTGCGGCAAAGAGCTCCAAGGAAGAAGAGGCCAACCCCTGGCTTTTATATCCTTGTCAGCATCTCAGCCATGTGACCTAAAATCCTCACAAAGAGGCGGACTTAAACCCACGTGGTCTAAGAGCCTCTGCTGTCCCAGACATGTAAACTAGGCCCTCTCTAGAGTTAGCCCCACCTTAGTTGCCAATCCACACCCACATATGTTTTACACCTAATAGGGTTTGGGCCTGGGACTTGGCACTTAGTAAGACTCAATGAAATACACTGAATTACTCAACAAAAAACAAAAGCCAAACTCTTCAAGGGCACTTGTTGAACTAAGTGCTAAGGAGCCCATTTTGCTTACCAACACAACAAGCTACTCAGAAATCATTTACTTCTGGCGGCAGAGCCAAGATGGCGGCTGGAAAGCAGGGACTTGCATGAGGTTCTTCTTCTCTCTCCCCCCCCCCCCCCCATGCCCCTCCAAAACCTATACAAATGGCTCTGAACAAATTCTAGAGCTGCAGAAGCCACGAAATAACAGAGGGAAGCAGGGTTCCAGTCCAGGAAAAGCCTGGATGGTCACGGGGAAGGGTCTATCACCTGGGGCTGGGAGCAGAAGAGAACAGAGGTTAGTGGGAAAAACTGTGGGGACAGAGTGAAAAGAGTTAGAGGTCAGCCACCACCCTGGGGCGTGGAAGTGGTGTAGCTCTGAGGCTGCTTACAGAACTAAAGCTTCAGTTGTTTCTGGCCCCAGGCCCACCTGGTGGGAGGAATTAAGTTGCGGATCAGAGCAGGAGTGCAGAGCCTGCTTAGATCTGAGTTGCGGGCCAGGTTGGTGGTTCTTAGGGGAGAAGGAGCACTGGTGTGGCAGATCTTGCTGTGTAGAAATAGCTCTGAAAACAACAGCACATCCCTTCAAGCTTTGGGACAAAGTACTCTGTACTCTACAAGCAGTCATACCCTGACAAAAAACTCAAAAGGTTAAGTAGTTGGGTGGGAACATGGCCAGGCAGCAAAAAAGGATGCAGATTTAGACTCAGACTCCAGAATCTTGTTTTGGTGACAAAGAAGATCAAAACATACAGCCAGAAGAAATCAACAAAGTCAAAGAACCTACAGCAAAAGGCTCCAAGAAAAATACGAATTGGTCTCAGGCCATGGAAGAGCTCGAAAAGGATTTGGAAAAGCAAGTAAGAGAAGTAGAGGAAAAATTGGGAAGAGAAATGAGAGAGATGCAAGAATACCATGAAAAACAAGTCAATGACTTGCTAAAGGAGACCCAAAAAAATACTGAGGAAAATAACACCTTAAAAAATACACTAACTCAAATGGCAAAAGAGCTCCAAAAAGAAATCATGTATTCCCAACTCTTAGATTACACAGTTGAGGACACTGAGGTTCTTAAAGATGAGATTTGATTCCAGATTCTCTGACTCCAGAGCCATTACTCTGCACCACAGGTCAAAATATTTTGTCTTACCAAGACTAGATGTTGTCCCTGATAGAAAAACCTAAGCTCCTTTAGGTCAAGGAGTGTTGGACTTTTTTCTTTTTATCCCCATCACCACACATAGCGTCTGGTACATAGCAGGCATTTAATGATTACTAATTGAATGTTAGTAGTCCCTTAAGTCACTGTTGGAATTTGATAAATCATCTCAGACTATTCTTGAGGAAAAGGTGAAAAGAGACTAGATTATATTATAAGATGGCTTCGGAATTAATTATAGCTAGGTCCAATTAGTGCGAATAATCATTTCCTCTGAGTCACAATTTTAAAATTTGTGCTGTGTATTTCCATGGGGCCGGGCCGTTTTACATAATCTTAGCTTCAAATAGTGTGAATTTGAATCTGTGTGACCACACATTAAGACCTAACTGTAGATGGATTTAGTTACTGCTTTAATTTGTCAGGGAGTCTCTAGACTCCTTGGCACCATAACTTTTGACACTTTTATCAGTGACTTGGATGAAGGCGTAGTCAAATGGTATGCTCATCAGATTTGCAGATGACAACAGAACTTGGAGCAATAGTTAACTCCTTAGATCAGGGCTGTCCCAACCTTAGATTATCTTAGGGCTGCATTAAAATAAAATAATTATTTGAGGGCCACACCCAAAATAAAAAAATACAGTTCACTAATAGAAAGTGGAGGAACATGCGTCATCAATGTGGCTGGCAAAGGCATGAAGCACGAAAGCAAACACAAAACACCAAAGCAACAACACAACAGTATAAAGGTAGGTACGCACTGACTAGTCTGCATTGGACAGGCGGAACATACTCTACAGATTGATTGAAAATTCCTTGCCATATGTTCTGTCTATAAAACCGATTAAAAACACCGAAGGAAATCAACGTCAATGAGATTATTTTATTAGTGATGGAATTAAAAAATCTAATACTCATTCCATACACATTATTATTTTTTCACTTGCAAAAACTAAAACCCACAGGCAGGCTGCATAAAATCACATTGTGGGCTGGCCGCATTTTGGACAGCCTTGCCCTGGACAACCGGTCCCACCAGGATCCCAAAGCTCTCGACATTAAGATGAATCTGATCAGATAGAACTAAACAGGGGCAAATTAAAGCTTTACATTTGAGCTCAAAATAGGATCCGAGAGGCCAGGCTAGGCAGTCATTCTGGAAAGATATCTAGGGCGTTTTAATGGACTGTTTGTGAATCAGCAGTGTGATGTCAAAGCCAGCAAAGAGAATCAGTGCTTCTCAGGCTAAAGAGGTGCCACATCTAGAGTATTGTGTTGAGTTCTGGAGGCAAGAGCAGATAAAATGGAGAGAATGTAGGTCATAAGGACAATTTGGTATGTTTAGTCTAGAGAAAAGCAGACTTGGGAGACGGGGTAGGATTAGGTTGGACACGATAGCTGTTTTTAAGAACTTGAGGGTTGTGGTAGGAGCAAAATCAGCTAAGATCTTTTTCGTGTGGGCCATGTTAGTTTTTTCTTACAAAGTAATGAAACCTTCCTAGAGGCTTAATCAATTAAATCGTAGAGCACTAAAATTTGAACTGTTAGGATGACTTTCTCTTTACCTAAGCATAAAAGTCCAGCATTCAAGGAGTTCGTAGCTGACACATAACTTCTGCTTTAGCTGTACCACCATAGGGAGGTTCAGGGGAGCTGCGCCCAAGCAAATTAAAGCTATATGTATCCTTGATGAACATTCTTTACATGTTAAGCCTCCTTATGTTAAATAGCTACATGGTCTGTGAGTGAATCTTTTTATTACAGTTCAACACCTGAACTACTTGGCCTGCTTGAGTCAAGCTTGCCTCAGAACATTTGATTACACAAAAAAATGAGAGATAGTAGATATGTTCTGTTTGGCCGTACAGTGTAGGACCAGGGACAATGGCTGGAATCTATGAAGAGCCATATTTAGCTTGGTGTCAGAAATAAAACTTTCCTAACAGAGCTGACTAAAATTGAATGGATTAGGAGCACTCATGGGGGATTTTCCAGCAAACACTGGATGTGACTGCTTAGTGTCAGACCATATCAAGTATATTCTTTTTAGGGATGAGTTGGCCTAAATGACATCGAAATCCTTTGTTAAATGATTCTGTACTTGTAAACTTGAATTTTAGGTTCATTTGGCCTGGCACACTTTAAAAATTTTTATGCTGTTAGATGTTATGTTCACAGTTTTGTGACATCTTCAGATTTGACCAAAATGACATCTATGCCTTTATGTCATTGATTAAAAACGTTCAACTGCACAGACAGACAGGTTCACTGAACCTTCAACCAAGCAGTTGTTAATGACTATTTGGTCATTTACCAGCTAATATTAATACTACATTTAATTATACTGTTATCTAGCTCTCATTTCTCCAGCTTGTCCATAAGAATTACATAAGAAACTTTGTAAAATGTTATGCTAAAATTAATGTCTAAGTGACTGTGTATAGCATTTCACCCTACCAGTTTAGTAACTTACTGAAAAGGAAATTAGGTAAGGCAGACTTGACCTATTATTATTATTGAAGTCATAATGATCTTTTGTGATCATTTTCTAACTCTCCTAGCCATCCTTTTAATAGTACATTCTGGAATTTTGCCAGGCATCCACGTTTTATTATCTCTAGTCCTTTGTTTCTCATTCTTCAGAGTCTTTCAGAGATCCCCACAGTGGCTGATTACACACATTTGCAATTCTATTTGTACACTTGGTTTTAATTCATCTAACTTGAACTAATCAAGGGCAATGAGGAGTTCTCTCCTGTCTTCTTACACATCTTAGTTCTATCTTCAGCATTAAATTTATTTTCCTTTGTAGAGGAAACAGAAGCAAAATTGCAAAACAGCTTTGCCTTATCACAACTATCATCATCCCACTTAGCCAGAACAGTTCTACCTCTCTTTTTAAAGTTCCCCCTCTCCTCTCGTATTGTGTTATTTTATTTTTCTTCATTTCCCTCCTTCTCTTCTGCTTATTCTGAATTTTAGCTGTCTTAACACTTTACAGAATGGTGCCATGTCGTGCTTTCATATTTTTATCCTCATCATTACCTGCCCTGGCTTTGATCTTCTGCTTATGTCATTTTAAAATTGGTTCTTTCACCAATTCTCCTTTTTCTTCATCTGGATTTTTTCTTTTTATATTCTGAGAATTTTATTTTCGAGAGCTTACTATCCTTCCTAAGGTCATTTTCCTTCCACGGAAGCCTGTCTAACCCTTCTTGGAACTCTTTGAAATGAGTCGATTAATATTCCTAGGAAAAAGTACTTAAATAGACTATAGCTATAAGACAGCATTGTACTAAGTCGTAGTAGAGAGATTTTGGTAACGTTGGATTCACGCAAACAGCTAGACAATGGGGAACTTACCTGGAAAAAGTCCCCATCAACAGCTCTTTAACTAATTAGAAATCTTGTACTTTGGCAGAAAATATCAAAAATCTGTTTTGTTTCAGTCTTTGGTTTGCTCTTAATAACTAGGAAATTCAATTTCTAGCTAAAGAGATAAAATATTACTGCAATGAAACAAGGTACATCAGAATGTAATTTTTCAGTTGTTATTAAAAATTGCCTCACTTTTTGAAGGATAATGTTATGCTTAAGACAAATGTAGGAAATGATTGGCCACTTTGATTTTGGCATAGAGCTCAGCAGTTATCTGGATAATTGAAGTTCTTCTTCCCTATGATAGCCATGCTTACTTCAGTCAATCAGTAAGCACATTGTTAAGTGTCTGCTGTGTGCTAGGCATTGTGCTAAGTACTGGAGTTACAAAAAGAGGCAAAAGACAGTTTGCTCTCAAGGATTTTACAGTCTAATGGGGGAGACAACATGTAAGTGAATATATGCAAAGCAGGCTATATACAGGATAAATAGGAGATGACTGAAGGAGGGAAAGCACTGGAATTAAGAGGGGGGTTAGTGAAGGCTTCCTGTAGATGGTGGAATTTTGGTTAAGCTGGGGCCAGGCATGGGGGGCAGCCAGAGAAAGTGCCTGGAGCTGAGAGATGGAGTGTCTTGTTGTTAGAACAGAAGGCCAAGTGTGTCTGAATCTTAAGAGTACGTGGTAGGGAGTAAGGTATAAAAAGACTGGAAAGGTAGGAATGGGGCTAGGTAATGAAGGGCTTTGATGCCAAACAGACCATTTTGTATTTGTTTTTGGAGACAATGGGAAGGCACTGGATTGGAGTGGGGAGAGACTTGAGGCAGGCATGTCCACCAGCAAGCTATTACAGTAGTCCCAGGTGTGAGGTGATAGGGTCTGTACTAGAGTAGTGGCAGTGTCGCCGGAGAAAAGGGGACATATTCAAGAGGTGTTGCAAAAGTGGAATCAGACGGCCTTGGCAACAGCTTGGATGTGGGGATGAAGAGAGAATGATGAATCCAGGATGGCACCTAGGTTGGGAGCCTGTGGGACTGGGAGGATAGTGTTACCTTCTACAGTAATAGGGAAGGTAAGAGTGAGGGTTTTGGGAGGGGTAGGAAGGGTTCTGTTTTGTACATACTGAGTTTAAGATGTCCACTATACATCCAGTTTGAGATATCTGAAAGGCAGTTGGTGTTGTGAGATTGGAGGTGAGCATAGGGATTGGGGCAGGATAGGTCAATTTGAAAGTCATCAATCAGCCTAAGGATGATAATTAAATCCATGGGAGCTGATGAGATCACCCAGTGAAATAGTATGTAGAGGTTCCCAAAGTGTGTGATACTGCCTCCTGGGGGGCGCTGGAATGATCCAGGGAGTTGAAAGTAGCCTTGGGTACAATTGTGTGATATTGAATAAAAATAAAAGTATGGTGAAAGCATAAGGAGATCAGAGAAGAACATTTTGAAAAACGTTTGTACCTGTTTCATCTGTTGTGTAACACAGTTAAAGTTGTAGTCATTACATTATTTTCTAAATAAACACACAAAATGCATGTTATAACTGATCAGTGGTCAAGTTCACTTAAGCAAGTGTTGGCAGGAGAGCATGTTGCTTATTGTTGGGAAGTCCAGCATACCTCAGGAGGAATATATACGTTTAATGACTTGTTTACAATATGATACTGTACAGTTACATGACACAATATTGCATCATCAAAATTTAAATGCAAGAAACCACCCACCCCCACAAATTTACAATAAATTATTAAATTTAAGATGTCGTTAAAGAAGCTTTTTTTTTTAAATGATGCAAATTTCAAAACAAACCATTAAAGGGTTAAAGAGGGTAGATTTCCAGGGATGGGGAGGGGGCACTGAGTAATTTTTTCTTTTTTTAAAAAGAGGGCAATAGGCCAAAATGAGTTTGAGAACCTCTGATATTGTTGTAACAATTCGGCTAGCAGCTGCTATGGGGGTGAAAAACCAACATAAGCCCAACAACACGAATGCTGCAAGCACAGGTTCTTTTCATCTGCTTTACTAAGGAAAGTAACATTAAGGGGTTAACAATCTCAGTTTAATCAAACATATAAATATCATTCACTTAGTTCAGGAGAAAAAGCCAGTACTCTGAACTTCAGAGCAAATACAAACAAATTACAAAGATCAACAGATAGACCTTGTCTGATTCAAATCTCAGTGCATGGTTTAACAAAGTCCAAACATCCAGGTTTACAAGCTGGGGTCTTAACTCCCCTCTCCTTTTTTAAAGTTTTTTTTTTATTTTGCTTTTTTTTGGCAGGCCAATTGGGGTTAACTGACTTGCCCAAGGTCACACAGCTAGTACGTGTGTCAAGTGTCTGAGACCGAATTTGAGCTCAGGTCCTCCTGACTCCAGGGCCGGTGCTCTACTCACTGTGCCACCTAGCTGTCTCTCTTCCCCCCCCCCCCCCCCCTTTTTTTTTTTTTCTCAAGGAGAGAGGAGATTTTTATTGTTGTTTTCCAGTGAGTTGAGTGGTAGGTGAACCAATTAAAGTTTATGCAATTTATTAGCAATAGATTAAAGACTATTCATACTCCGAACATCATGAGCTGAGAAGCCCTAGAAGTGTAGGACCTGTAGCTGTTTTTGCACAGGGGCATTTCAGCAGGCTGCTGAGGTGGGGTAGAGATGGAGCCCAGAGTCTCCACATTAGCATTCCGCCAAGAGTGAGAGCCCAAAGCAAATAGCTCTGTTCTCTGTTTTTATACACTCTTTATTATCTGAGCGACCAGAACTCAGGCTCCTACTATTGGCTCTGGTCTTAGCAACTCCAGGTAGAACCCTGAGGGCTACACACCCACATAGGCTTAGCACCTAGTAGGTAGAGGTTTGGTCCTAGGGCTTAGTACCAAGTAAGGCTCAGTCAAAGACACTTAATAAATCATTCTAAAACAGTAAGAAAGTCCCAACTTAATTGCCAATACAGGTATAGAGGGAGAAGAGGGCCCAGGACTGAACTCTGAAGGGGTTAGAGAGTGTGATCTAGAGGAAGATCCAGCAAAGGAGACAGAGAAGGAGAGGTTAGATAGGTATGAGAAAAACAAGGAGAGAATGATGTCCAGAAAACCTAGAGAAAAGAGAAGATTGATCAACTGTGTCAAAGGCTACAGAGAGGTCAAGAAGAATGAGGATTGAAAAAATGCCATTTGGATTTGGCAACCAAGAGATCATTAGTAACTTTGGAGAGAGCCATTTTGGTGGAATAATAAGGTCAGAAGCCTTATTATAATAGGTTAAAAAGAAAGTGAGAGGAGAGAAAAAGTGGAGGCAACATTTTAACTCCAAAGGCCAGAAGGGATAGAAGATGATAGTTAGCAGAGATGGGAGGATCAAGTGAGGGTTTTGTTTTGTTTTTTCAGGATGGGGGAAACATGGACATTTTTGTAGGCAGTAGGAAATGAGCCAGTAGAAGGGGAGAGTTTGAAAATAAGTGAAGAAGTGGGGATAATAGAGGGAGCAAGTCTGTTTGAGGAGACAGTGCTTGAACAAGTATAGAGGTTGGCCTTGATATAGAATAAGGTGGAGGTAGGGAGTAAAGAAGGCTCATCATGTAAGATGGGTGAAGGAGGAGATAACGGCACAAGGTATTTGAGTGATGGGAGAGGAGGAAGAAGGGAGATCATGATGAAGAGCCTCAATTTTTTCTGTAAAATATTGAGGTGTGATTTTTGGCTGAGCTGAGAGAGTGGGGGAAGGGGAAGCCATGGGAGGTTTGAGGAGGATAAAAAAGTTTGGAAGAGCTGCTGTGGAGAATGGAATAATGAGCTGATAGGGAGGTATAGTAGGATAGCCTAGCAGCAGTAAGGACCCAATTGAGGTTATATGACATAAATTTATAGTAGACTCAGTCAGAAAATGATTGAGTGATTTTTCTCCATTTTTTCATCAGTGCATATGTGGGAGCAAAGTCATTGAATAGTGGGAGTAAGACTTGGTGTAATTGGTGATGTGATGAGGAAGCTAGGGATTCAAGAGGAGGACAGTGTAGAGTTGAATTCGTTCACCAAGGAGTCAAACATGAGAGAAGAGGAGAGAGTGGTTAGTTCAGGGGAGATGACCTAGCAGAGAATTGAGTCAAAGGATTGGAAACCACAGTGTGGATGAGAAGGGTAGGGTAATGTAAGGGGGAAGGCAGAGGGAGAGGTAAAAAAAAAAGCCAATAGATTATGGTCAGATAAAGGGTTTACAGAATTCTTTTACATGGAAATAGTGCATTTGTGGGTTATGGCGAGATCAAGGGTATGACCATCTTTGTGTGTGGCTGACAGAGTGGAGGAATAGTTCATGGAAGGATGAGTAGGTTGAGGAACCGAATGTTTAGGGTAGTTGAGGAGGATCAGTGTGTGGGCTGAAGTCCTTTATTATAAAGGCAGGAATTGGGGTGGAGAGAAAAAATATATGGGGGAAAGGAGTAAAAGAGGTGGGTTTATCTGAAAGGGGTTTTATTTATGTTGGGATTTGGGGGTGAGGACGAAATAGCTAAGATTTTAAAGTTGGTGAACTTCTGAATATGGATTTGAAAGTATAGGCAAAATTGAAGCAAGTGTAAACTCAGGAGATTGCAAATTTGAATCTATAGTACTTTATGATAAATGTTTTTTGTTTTGGGGGTAAATAAAAAGGAAGAGGTGTGGGCAGCTAGGTGGCACAGTGAGCAGAGCACTGGCCCTGGAGGAATCTGGCCTCAGACACTTGACACACTTACTAGCTGTGTGACCATGGGCAAGTCACTTAATCCCAATTGCCCTGCCTTCCCCCCTCTTTAAAAAAAAAAAAAAGAAGGAAGAAGTTGACAAAGGATGAGGAGATATAATGTTGAACTAAGTGTGAGGCAGTTAAGTTTCAATCTCAGAATCAACTTAGGCTCCTAGCTTTCTAATAGAGGGATAATCTATTTCCTATAAGACCAGCTGCCCAGAGTAAGGCTTAATAAAGGGGCTGTTCCTCCTTTTTTATTTCTTCCTCTTTTATTTACCATGTAACTAGTTCAAAAAATTTTTTTAAGGCCGGAGCTCAAAAACGACTGAATAAATCAATATTAGTTCATTTTAAGTTCTGCTGTGTTTATCTAACCTCTTGCTTGGCACTTTTTAGTCACCATGTGCAGAGTTACTTGTCTAGGAGGAGACACAGTTAACGTTCTTTTTAGTGAATTTCTGCATCCCTTCAGTGTATTTGGACATGTTGAAGTAAAGTTTTGAATACTTAACATTATACCAAAAAAGTATATTAATGGTTTAACAAAAGTGTAAATATGTAATGGATTAATTTTAATGAAAAAATTTTTTAAATAGTATGTATGCCATGACCAAGAAGAATTGAAATGTGTCCATTCATTCACTCTTGAGTTAAGAGTAGTCTTTCAGGCAAAATATGAGGTGTGAGGGATAATATAGTGATTTTTTTTTAGAAGTGAAATTCATTTAGGACCAGTACAAGTCCAGCAGAAAGGGCTAGGACAAGCTCTTGAACATTTAGAAAACATTTGTCAAAGGATTCAGCTGTCCTAGGCTTTTCTTGGCTCAGAAACCAGTTTGTGAATGAGCTCTTGGGATTTAAGTGGTTTGATTCAAATGGCTTACTGCTGTTGCTGAACTTGTGTGTTTTCTACTTTTTAGGCGACACCGGTCAGAATGGAGATGGGCAGTAGACCGAGCCGCTATTGTCAGCCGCTGGAACTGGCTTCAGGCTCATGTCTCTGATTTGGAATATCGAATTCGGCAACAAACAGATATTTACAAACAGATTCGAGCTAATAAGGTAGGGGATAAATGTGTCTGGTGTTTTCCCTCCCTTTTAAATCCATTTCTTTTTGACTTGTAAATGGCTATTAACTATGTCAAGAAGACTGGTTAACATGTTGTTCTGATAGAGCTGCTTCATTTGTTTAGTGTATTGCTCAGTATATTGCACAAACACTGTTGGTTTAGACATTAATTTGGACATGTGTTTGGAACATTTTGTACATCCAGGCTGACAGAGGGAGCACAATTATGCAAAGGGGCTGCATAATTTAAACCAATGATTATCCTCAAATAAGTCAAATATTATGTATTATTAGTTTGTCTCATTACATGGAAAGGAAACCTTCTATGTAAGATATTTGGATCTTCATTATTCCACCTTAATATAATCCTATTTTATTGCTGGAAGTGCTCTCTTGCTTCCTTTAGTAACATATTCATTATTCTCTGTTCTATATTTAATCAGAATATGCCTATAAGACTAGCCTGGCAAAAATAAGTTTAAGCCCACTAGTAAATAATCATGGATTTTTATGAATTTACCTTTATAGAAGGGACAGGCTGATAGAATTTTAAAAATAATTGTAATTATTTACTTATAGTTAGAATGATGATGCTTTGTATTATTATTACTTACAGTTGCGTATGTGAGACATCAACTGCCTTTTCTCTTAGGAAATATGGCATGATTACGAATCGCACTACATTAACACAATGAGATTACCTGTAGTGTTCCATTCTTGAAGACATGCTTATAGTGTTTTATATTCAGCTTAAGTTTGAGTTACTGGGAAATAAGCATAGAAATGAGTGTGCGTGGGTGGGTGGGTGGAGGACAGGGGAGTTAGTATAGTGTCTTTGATTTCCATGATCAACATCTGTTTATGGTTGCTATGTCTTTGGGGTCTCATGCTTCTTTACCATCTTGTTGAGTCATTAACATTAATTTTAATCAGTAGTTTCCATTAAATTTGAGCCTAGTGTTTTATGTAAAAGACAATAGCACTCTTAGGTCCTGTTTGATCACATTCCCCATTACTCTGTTTGAAAGCCTAGAGAATTACCAAATCATGAGAAAGGTAATGTGAAATCATTGACTAAATTTAATTGGCAGCAATCTATATTTGATTCTTCCACTGATGAAGGCAAAAATTCAAGCAGTCTAGCACTCATGACTTCTGTAGCTTTACTGAAGATTATGGGTAGTGGGTTGCAGATACCCATACATACATAATTCAATTCAAAATAGTTTATAGCTAAAATATTATGGCCTCTTGTTACGATCATTTGAGCTTTCACTTCCTAGATTCATCATGCTGAATATTATTGCTTACCTTGAAAGCACAAAGAAATGAAATACTCACATCACAATCTGAGTGTCTTATTTTTGAGTGTTAACGATCAATACTCAAATGGTGATTTCCAGATTTGTGAAGTAAAGATTCTCTTCATGGTAAGAAAGTGTGTATGATGGTGGTCAGTGTTTTTTTGGGGGGGGGGGAGGTCAAGTAACTTGTTAGTCTCCAAAAATACCACAAAAATTGGGAAACAGCTCTAAGTTTTATTTCTGATTTTATTACTAATTGGCTATATGAATAATTTCCAAATTTATTTCATTTCCTTGCACCTCTGTTTTAACTTTTCACTTCTTACTGTGAGAAAATGATTTGGGAAATTTTTAAATTTTAAATCCATTCATCCCTGTAAATCTCTAGAAAGACATCTAGGAGCTGATTATTCTGGAATTGCTTTTGGCAATGTTGATGATTCTGGTTTTGTGTATGTCTAAGTTCTTCTGTAGCAGAGTGCCAGCAAGAAGGCAGTAACTAGGAATGTTACTGCCCACTAAAAATATGTTAACAAATGCTCAAATGGGAGACTTTTTCAGACAGGTGTTGTGTCACCATTTGTTTTGCTACTGGTTCAGGTGTGACTAAAATTTTAGAGTGGTAGTTGTTAATTACTGAATTTCATACACGATAGATTTTTTTCCCCCAGATATCTAGAGGGGCAGATTTTCCTATTTCATAATCTGCCAGTAGATTAGGCAGGAGTTGGCTTCTTTGTGAGGTGGTTTATATTTGGACTTTTCCTTTCACTAACTGAGTCTAAGCCTAGTGGTTGATTCTTGTGCTGTTGCTTTTTCTAACAATTAAAAATGCATTTTAAAGTAATTAGCAGGAAATGATTTATGCTGAACCGACAGCAGCACTTAAAAATGGTATGTGTGTATGTTTGTATGCAAGCATGTATGTATTCCATTGTTTTTACTGCCTTTCACTTGAATAAGCTTAGTTTTTCATAGTCCTTGAGATATACCCCCTTTCCTGCATTGATTCTAATTTTGTCTTTAAGGAACACATCCACTTCACATGAAAACTATTAAAACTAAAGTTGGATGGTGATCGTGGCAGGTTCAGTTGGTGTTTTTAAGAAACATTTCTGTGCTTTGGAGGAAGTAAATTCCATTTCTCTTATCTCTTCCCTCCTATCCCCTATCATTTCTATGATCCATGTTTGAAATGTCATACTGGGGGAAAAAATTACACTGAAGTTCAAAGGTATTATGAGAACCAGTTTAGCACTGTTGTTTCCTTCCTTTTCATTAAATAAGAGTACTTCTCCCCAGATAGGTAGATGTCAATACAAAATAGGTGTATCTTTTGGTTCTCTGTCCCTCCATTTAGCCAACTAAACCCTGAAATTCACTGATATGAATGACTAATAGAAAAGTATCCTTAGGGGCCAAGGAATAATCAAGTTTGTCTTAACAAAAGGACAAGCAGAGTTGGGGCAACAAAGAATAAAAAACACTTGCCTTTGCACTGTAGTAGCTAAAATAAAGCATGTGACCCTTCCATCACTAATTAAATTCATTTGTGGTGTTCCAAGTCCTTGAGAACTGTTTCATAACTGATGCAGTTTGTGATTGTTGATCTCAGGGTAAATCAGAGGATAGCTCGAAGAGTGTGGAATTGTGTAATACTTCTTTTCCTCTCAGGAAGAAACCCAAAAGTAATTGTCATTTCTGTGCCTCTGACTATGAATCTCATTCATTTATTAGAAGTTAGTAAGTTGAAGAACTCTTTAGTTATAAGTATTATACGTGGAGATCTAAAAGAGACCTTTAGAGAATTTCTAATCCAGTCCCCTCCTTTTTATATATTAATCTTCAAATGAGACTTTAAAATTTATTCTTCTCTCCCTCTCCCAGTGCCCTTACACTTTTTGAAACGGTGTTTAGGCAGATCTTCTTTTTTGCTATTACATGCTATCTTTCTCCCACCTTTCCTTGAAGCCTGTAGCTCTAGTGGGGGGAAAAAAAGAATGCAGACCATTGCTGAGTTTTCCCTGAGAAAGAAATTTCCCTAGCTACATACCTTACCTTTGAACCATTCCACTGGATGTTATTCTTTAGTCTTGGTGTGTGAAAAGGCATCTCTCACAGTAACTTCTGACATATGTTAGTAGCAGTGTGTTCTCTTGGACTAAAAAAATGAGAAGTGATTTTGTTTTTATTTTCTTTTTATTAAAGTTTCAGGTTCTGGTGCTCTTTTCCTTCAAGGACTGAATTTATTCTTTAGATTTGGTTGGTTACTTTATCCTTTGGATTTGGGTCTTTTGAGATTTTACTCAAGTAAATTACTAGAGTAAAGCAGATTTCTGGATCCTTGGTAGGGCTGGTGGTTCTATAATAATTTGAGGGTGGGCATGGAACAGAAGAATTCCAAAGCCCTTACCATTCATATGTTTCCACTAGTCCTTTTATTTTGTTCTCCTAGCACTGTCATACTGACAGTTTTGGAATATCATGGAATGTGCCATTAGTCCAAGGCTGCTTAGCTGGAGGAGTGGGTAAGGATGGGGAGTTGTAGTTGTAGCTCTGCATTAGAGCTCTATTAAGTGGTCTTGCCCTTTTGTGACCTTCACATCCACAGGTCATTAAATTCTTTTGCCATAAAAATGTGTTTAGAGTCAAGTAGTAATTTATTAGACTTGTTTTTTCTTATTTGATGTATTATTATTTTTTGTGTTAGACTTTAGACTGTGCAGTGCTAAACTTAATTTAGGGCAAAAAGTTGGCTGACAGTTCATTGTGAACAAGTGTTAGCATCTCTTTGAATTTTATGCACTTAGATGCATCTCCTAAAATCATTGTGGTAGTGGGAAGAGGACTGGAGTAGAAGTCCAGAGACCTGAGTTCTGGACTTTGTTCTGCCACTAACTAGCTTGGACTTAGTTTCCTCAGACATTGGACTAGATGATTTTTAATGTCTATTTCAGTTCTCATCTTTTTATCATTTTTCTCAGAGGGGAGGGGTAACATTTTGGTAATATTTACTTGTTTCAGCTGACTTACTAGCTTTTTTTTTTTTTTTTAAGCCTTTGATAACCCAGCCATTGAAAGAAAGTGACTCTTCCTTCCTTCTTTTCCCTCTTCATTTCCCTTCACTTGAAACTCCTTTGAGAAAGAGACTTGACAGGCGGCTCCATTTAAAAAGTATTTTGGTTTCTGGTTGATATCATTAACATCTCTCAGTTGCAAGATGCTTAGTAGTTTGCAGATGCTTTGACAATAGGATGGCTAGCATTATCAAGTCAAGTGAACAAGCATTTATTAAACACTTACTACTTGAGAGAACTGATAGTAGAGCTAGGTGTGGAGTTATATCAGTCAACAAACATTAATCAAGTGCTTACTATGTACCAGGCACTGGCGAGCTATGGGAATACAAAGAATGGCAAAAACCAGACCCTGCTCTCAAAGAAGCTTACATTCTAATGAGGGGAGGGGGGCAGCAGAAGATGCAAACAACTTGTGTACAAACAGGTTATGTGTAAGATAAATTGGAGATAACAGTGGGAAAGCACTATCATTATGGGGGGTTGGGAAAGGCTTCTGAGGCTAGGAGGTAAGGGAGAGAATTTCAGACAAGAGGAACAGCTGATAAAAAGCTTGGAATAGGGGGATGGTGTATCTTCTGTGAGGAACTGCAAAAAGTGAGTGTAAGAAGACTGGAAAGATAGGAAGAGGCCAAGTTATAAAGAGGTTTAAAAGCCAGAGGATTTTATATTTGATACTGGGAGTAATAGGGAACCACTGGAGTTTATTGAATAGTGGGGTGACATGGTAGTACTTGTGCTTTGGGAAGATCACTTGGGTAGCTGAGGAATGAGGAGAGACATGAGGCAGAGAGACCAAATAGAAGACTGTTGAAGTAGCCCCAGTGTGAGGTGATAAGGACTTGTGTTAGGGGAGTGGGAGTGTCAGAGGAGGTGGGGGGGTGGGTAGTGTTTGGAAGAGATAGTGTGAAAGTAGAATTGGCAGGACTTGGCAACAAAATGAATATAGGGGATGAAGGAGAGTGAAGATTTGAGGATGACACTTACAGATTGTGAACGTTGGGTGACTGGGAGGGTAGGGAATGTTGCCTTTGCTGGTAATGTGCAGGTTAGGAAGAGGGGGGAGGATTTGCAGGAGGGAAATAGAGTTCAGTTTGGGACATGTTGAGTTTAAGTTATCTACTGGGCATTCAGTTTGATTTGGCCAACAGACAAGTGAAAATATGAAATTAGACTGGATAGGTAAATTTGCATAGAGATAGTTGAATTTATGGGAGCTGATGAGCTCACCAAGTAAAATAATGTAGAGGGGAAAGAGAACAAGGCCCAGGATAGCCCTGGGAGACAACCATGATTATATGAACCTAGGTGAAGATTCAGCCACAGAGACTGAGGAGGAAACAATTAGCCAGGTAGGGAGAAAGCCATAGTCCTATTAACTAGTACTGTTTGAGCATCTTGTTCTAAGACATTAAGGAGTGAATGTGGAATGACTCTACTGGGAGTTCCCCCAAGAAAGCTTTGGAAGGCAAATTATAGGCATCTGATAATTTAAATGTCAACCAGAGATATAAATAGTAGTGACTAATGGTTGTATATGACATAGCTAAAAGTTTCTAGTCTTGTTGAAGAAGACATAAGCTTTAACCACATACAGCAAGTAAGGTAGAAAATACCTAAAGGCATCACTGGATCAAATGTCACAATGTGTATGGGGACCAGGAAGTAAGTAATATTGATTAGGTTCTCTGGAGGTACTTCATAAAAGCGATAGGACTTGAAGAAAAGTTTTAAAGAATGAGTAGAGTTTGGATAGAAAATGGTTTTGGTAGACATGAAGGTCTGAAGGAATAAAGATAGCGAGATTAGCATGGCATATATAAAAAGTAGTTAAGAAGCTTTCTTGGCCGTAACTGAGAATATTTTGCAAAAATACTTGTTAATATAATTGAGTAAATAAAATATAGCCAAATTATTTGTGGGGAGAGAAGCTTAGATGGTGGGGTGAGAAATTTGGACTCAAAATAATAGGAACTTTTCTAGGTTCTTAAGGAATAGAGAATGATAGTGGTTTAGGGAAGATGACCTAATATAAATTTTTGGAAAATTCCTATTACTCTGGAAGACGATCATCTTCACTTGTACATGATTTTATGTGCAAATAGAAATTGTTTTTTGTCTATCTCATGCCTGTCTTTGACGAGATCATTTTTGAGGATCAGGCCCCACAACCAGAAGAAAGTCAATTTTGGACTATGGAGTAAAAGTTCCTGGCCTTGCTCTTGCTCTTTTGCTTTTTCTAAGCTCAGTTTTCTGAATGGGCATCGTATGTAGTGGTATCCCAAGGTGGATAACTACACTATCTCTCCAGAGCAAGGGTGTGACTTTTTTTGTTTTTCTAAATATTCTTAGATTTTCTTTTCATTTTTTCCTTCATCTTTTCATCTCATCTCCAATCTAAAGTATTTCATAAGGAATTTTAGAGATCATCTAACCTTCCTCCTCATTTAACAAATGAGAAAATAAAACCTAGAGACTTGAGTGGTCTGAGGTCATATAACTAGTTAGTGGCATAGACAAGGCTAGAATCCAGATTTCTTGACTCCCAGTCCAGTGTTTTTTTTTTTTTCCACTATGCCATGATTTGTAATCTCTCTTTGATTCTTCCAGCCATCTCCTCTGCTCTGAACTGTCCCTGCTCTTGCATTTCATTAAGTTGGACCCATCTAGGAAGTAAGTTTCTCCACTGTTTCTTGATGTTCTCTGCTTTCCGATTTTATGTTTGACCTTAGGAGGAAGTCCAAAAACCTTAAATAACATTGAATCAATTCAACAGTTTGAAAATGAATTGTGGTCATTGGGGACATTGTTTGAAGGCCCTTGGAGTTGCGAAAGGAGGTGGAGCAATTTAGTCTGTGATGTACATTTCAGCAGCTATTGGGATAAATTAAACAAAACTATGTATATTAGAACCCTAACAAAATAATCCCATCTTGTTTTCATGAGGCCCTGGTAAAACTATCTTTATTTAAATCATTATGAGGTTTTGTGTCTACTAAACTCACCTCTACTTTTTCTGCCAAAATCGAGTTGTTGGCTATGTAGAGGAGCTGTGTGATGTTTTTTTTTCTTCAGTTTTTTTTTTTTTTAATGAACTCTGTCTACTGGAAAATATAAGCTATTAATATGGATTGAGTGCTTTGCTTTTGTCCTTCTTTGTGCTTAGAGGTAAACATTAGTTTGGAAAACTTAAAGCATCTTTTTTTTTATTGTGGTATTGTTGGTTTGTATACATGTTGCAGAGACCATTCTACTTCTGTGTCACCCAAATGCTTTTGTTGATCAAATAACAGTTGGCTAAGATGACCATCTGTACCTGTAGTTTTAAAAATATGTGACTCTGGAGCCTCTTTGGTAATTATATCGCCCATTAACCAAAAGATCCACAGGACTTGTCTACTCAGATTAAAAAAAAAAGTAGTGGAATAAAATAATCCAATACTAAAATGCAGGGTCTTTTATATGAAAGAATACATTTGATCTTAGGACTGTGGTGTGATAATTACAGAGGGCAAGAGAGCTGCCTTTCCATGTAGAGACTGAAACCTTGGATCTAGATGTAGGACCTTAACAAGTGAACATGATTGCTAGTAGACTTCTTGTTTAAATGGTTTGTGTGAGCAAGAAAAACTGCTGTGGGTATGAGTTTCTAGAGTGAAGCATAAAGAACAACTCTTAAGTAGAATCATCATTCTCTTTGAGATTTATCTATAGGTAACAAATCTGTAACTATAGTATTGACCTGTTCTCTCTCTCTCTCTCTCTCTCTCTCTCTCTCTCTCTCTTTCTCCCTCTCTTTCTCTCCCCCTCCCCCTCCCCCTCTCTTCTGTGGGGGGGGGCTTTCTCTTTTATCTCTCTCTCTTTCTCTCTCCTTCTCTTTTTCTCTCTCGACTTCTCTCCTGCAGGGGTTGATAGTTCTTGGTGAGGCATCTCCTGCAGAGCACACAACAGTAGACTCATCCCTTCCCTTTAATACTGAGGTGAAGGCTGAACACGGGACTGACAGACTGGTAAGTACACAACATTGAGGGGAAGGGGGGAAAGAAATTAATGAGGTGTACTGGTTGGGATTCAGTTACATAGAAAATTTCTGGATGTTGGAAAAATTCCAAGGGGACATGGCTAGAGCAAGATATTAGATTGCTTCAGTTGAACATGGGAGCTGTTTGAGGTTTGTCCCTTCTTATCCTGGAAAGTCCTTCACAGAACACAGAATCTAAAGAGTTGAAAGAGAGCCCAGAGTCATCTAATCTCACCCACGAATGAACAAGAATCATTTTTACAGCATATCCAAAGATTAGTCATTGAGCCTTCTGACTGCTGCTTAAGGACTTCAGGAAAGAACATAGCATCTTCTGAAGCAGTCCATTTTTCTTAAACTTAGGACATTTTCCTTGTATTAAACCTAAAATTACCTTTTTGCATGCATTGATCCACATCCACATTCTTGGAAAATAAAATCTAATCTCTCATCTATGTGATTGTCCTTCAGAGACAGTTGTAATCTGTCTTACCGTGTTGTCTGTTTCCTGGTGCTGCCCTGGCCACTCCATCATCATTCCCCCCCGCCATTTTCTCCAAGTTCAGTATCCACAGTTCTTCAACCAATCCTCAGGCGAATCCTGAGGCTCTTCAGCATCCTGGTTCCCTCTTTCTTTGGACATGTTCTAGCCTTTTAGTATTGGATGTGTGATAGTAGTTCTGGAGTCCTCTACAGTGATATAGATTGCCTGCTCATTCTGTATGACTTATTGTGACCTGTCCATGCTTTCCAAAAGATCATGTACCCACTGTATCTTCTGCTCACATTCTCTGATATAACACAGATACCAGTGGAGTACTTTGGCTATCCACTTGTCTTAACTCTCAGTCTTGTACCTTTTTGTCTAACACTTCCTTGATCACATCCTTTACTTGTATTCTTCTTTGGAGTTTCTTATAGATTATATGTTTCAAATTCTTTATATCCACTATATGCATCTGCATTGCAGCTTTTCATTGGGCTTTCTAAAATGTTACTCTTAGAACTCTATGTTGTACTTGATGTTGTCTGATGAAGACAGGGTACAGTGGTGTCATTACCTCCCTAATATTGTACACTCTGCTTTTCTTATTGTAGCCTGAGTATTTTGTTTTTTAAATGGGACATGTGATGTCATTGCTATAGTGAACTCCCAGTGAAATAACTCCCTCTACCAACACAAGGCTGTATTTTCTCAGAAACTTATAGTCCTAGAGGGTTCCCTAGAGCTCTGAGAGGTTAAATGATTTACCAAATTAGTGACAGCTAATATGTGTCGTGAGGCAAGACTTGAACGCAGGTCATGTGGATTCTGGGTCTGGATCTCTAGCTATTTCTTATACTACCTTTAAGATAGTGATGTGACTGCCAAAATAAACAGTACGTGGTTCAGTTGCATTAGTAACTTTAAGATGAACCACTATCTAGTTATCAGTACCTCCCTACTTTATATTTGTGAAATAGGTTTTTTGAATCCAAGTATAAAACTTTATATTTATTTCTATTAGATTTCATCTTACTAGATCTTGCCTAACATTTAGCTTGTCAAAATCGTTTTGGATTCCAGCTCTCATAGTTATTGTGCTAGTTTTTTGTTGTGTTTAAATTATGCCAACTCTGTTTTTGTCTAAGTCACCAATAAATGGTAAATATCACAGGGCCAAGCACAGATCCTTGGGGACCTCTTTCCAAATTAGTATGTAACCAATTAATGATTTTCCTTGTGAATAGCTAGCTCTATTCAATTGGTCAGCCAACTAGTGTAATATGTAGCTCACATTTTTTCATCTTGTCTGCAAGAATAGCACTAGAGGTTTTTGTTGGGTGTATTGCTAATGCTATATAAATTATTTTTATAGCATTTCCATGATTTATTAGCCTAGTAGCCTTGATGAAAGATGTGTTCATTACATCATAGACTTACAGCTAGAAGAGACCTCATATGTCATGGAGTCCAAACCCCAGGCCCCATAGACATTAAGTGATTTGCCCAAGGCCATTGTAAGTAGTCAGCTTAGAGATGGGATTTGAATCTAGATCATCTGACTCCAGAGCCATTTCTCTCTCTCTCTCTCTCTCTCTCTCTCTCTCTCTCTCTCTCTCTCTCTCTCT
>CM053626.1:182474370-182493490 GCA_028646595.1 Phalanger gymnotis
CAGTTTTATAATTTGCAGACTCTTACTCTCTTCTTTTTGGAAATCATGTTAATATCTCTCTTATTCTCTACTGTTTTTCAAAGAACTAGCCTTAGCTACTGTGAATTTTTAATGTTCTCAACAGTGTTCATCTGTTCTTTTGTCTTCTATGTGTTCCCCATACATTCACATTGGTCCGTTACAACTTCTCTTTTCCTCTTAATTACTTCTGTGTCTTGAGAAATTAATTCTTGGGCATTTCCCATTATTCCTGGGTTGACTTCCCCTACAGAATTTTAGGTGATAGGTTCCCCTTTCCTCTGAACTCTTTGAAATCTACTATCTCCAAATCTAGGATTCATGTAAGACTCGACCAGGTTTTCCTCTCCTCTGTCATGAATTAAAGGTGGGGTGGTCACTTCTCCCCATGATTGTATTATATATACATTAGCAAGCTTCTCTTCTTTGCTGGTAAGAAGCAGATTCAGATTAGAAGTTCCCACATTAGAGTTACCCTCTACATTTTAAAAGACGAATTTATTACTAAGACAATAAGAACTTATTAGTTTGTCTATTTTGGGAAAAAAAGCTATAGAAGACATCTTGATAATGGAAATTCTTTTTCATTATTTTATCATGCTTCTTGATGATCGGTTTCCTAAGTTCATCTGTTTTTTCTTTCTGTCCAGGTAGTGACATACCAATGACAGTATTGCTTCTCCATTGATTTTTCACCTAAATTCTGGTTACCATATTTCTGTGAGCATGCCACACCCTACCTGCTATGCATGTGCGCGCCACCCCCCTCCATTTATTCTTATACATCATCCTGTTGTACAGTGTTAATAATGGGTGTGATTTTTCTCTTCTCCCCCTCTCCCAACACAAAGCATACACATCATTCAATTATTTTTGAACATAGTATGCCCATCCAGAGATATATTCCTACAATGCCAAGTCCCAGTGATACCTATGTATGTTGTGCTAATCTCTTTCCTTAGCTCCAGTCCTGTACCACCGTATGCCTGTTAGATATTTCCTACTAGATGTCCTATAATCGTCTCAAATTCACCATGCCAGAAATAATTCATTGTCTTTCTCTCTCCATCTCTTCTCCATGCAGGTGGGAGCCCTGCTGCCCTTCTTTAAGGGCATCAACATCTTTCCAGCCACCCTAGGCTTACAGTTTTTGAATCATTTTCAATTCTTCACTCTCCCTTATCTTCTATATATGTAAAAACAAACTCCCATTGTTATCTCCTCTTTTTAGTCCCTCATCTCCTCCCACCTGTTGAGAGTCAAAGTAGCTTCTTAATGAGACGATCCTTTTCAATCCATCCTTCACTCTACTGCCACTGAGGTCTCTCTGTCTAAACGTATTCCTAAAGCAGTGACCTGGTGTATCACTAAGGCAATAATGACAATGTATATGGTAGTTGTCAAAATGCCTATGTAGTTCTCTATAGCAAAGTATATGAGACTCTCCACATAGAAGGTAGTTCTTTGATTTGACCTATACTCAGGTTTCTACGAACTTGGAAGTTTAAATAGGGTGACTGTGATAATTACAGGTTGGGTGTCCTTGTTTTTCCTCATGCAAAGGAAAGGTCACATAAAGTGAATGAAGAGGGAGGTTCTATGGGAGCCCTGGTAAAGGACAGGGTGAAGGAGTGACAGAGGTGAGCTCACAGGAGGGCCATTGATAGGGAAGTAGCTACCTCTACACTGATACAAATAAGGCACCTGAATGCTGCCCAAATGTTAATGCCTTACTGGAACCTTTTCTAGTTTTGATCAGCTTACTATACTTTTAATTATTAGGTGTTAACTTTAACATTTAAGTCACCATTCATTTGCTTTTAGATAATCAGTTCCTACAGTTGTATCTCATAGCTTAAGGAATATGAGGAAGGGGCAAGATCACATAAGCTTTTGAGTGGGGAATGACATTGTGAATCCTTCCTGGGCTTAAACTGGTTTAGAAGGTTTAAGAGAATCTATAGAGTGAGGTTTGGCTTTGCGCTCTCTCTCTCTCTCTCTCTCTCTCTCTCTCTCTCTCTCTCTCTCTCTCTCTCTATATATATATATATATATATATATATATATATATATATATATGTATGTATGTATGTATGTATGTATGTATATCTTTGTGCCTCTTTCTTTGTCTCTCCTGTGACGTAACTTCCTAGGTGGGAAAGATCTTTGAATCTAAATTGCTTCTACACCTGGCCATGTCACTCCCCTGTTCAATAAACTTCAGTACCTCTATTGAGCTCTCTCCTCCTCCCCCTCCATGACATTTAGAGCCTTTTACAGTTTGGTTACAATCTATACTTTCTGGTTTATTACACATTATTTCCCTTTACATATTCTGCAGTCTAGCAATTAGAATGTAACCTCTTTGACAGTAGAGGCTGTTGTTATTGTATCTTTGTCTCCTGGGACAATTCCAGGCATATGCTTGTTGGATGGTTGTTACCCATATCATCTACTTTTATGTACAGATAGCCGATGCTATCCTTTCTTGGATTGTGTCGTGTGAATTTCTGGTTGTTTGTATTATTCTTTCCTCTATGTTTATAACTGATTTCTACACTAGCTTGCTTGTTGCTTTTATATATGATAGTTTTTTTTCCTTTCTATTTACATTTAATTTGAAGTCTTTTTAAATAGATTTGCAAGAGTTTTAGGCTGATAAGTTTTCACCACAACTTTTATTGGGGAATACTTCATCCCTAGATGAGAAGCAAATATTTCACATTTTTGTGCCATGTTCCAGAAGTCTAAATACTAATCTCAGACTCCATCTTCTTAACCAGCTGCTTGACCCTCAAATCTGCCTTTTCTTCTGAATCTTTGTCTTTAATTGGCAAAAATAAACCCCCACCTCTGCCCTACATAATAGCTTATACCCTATGTAAATCACTAAAATCATATTGTAAGTTTCTTGCCTAAAACTTGATCTTAAGCCATGCTTTTTAGATTTTTTGGTAATGTTTTGCCCACAAGAGTCACCAGCGGTAGGCAATAGTAATATCATTTGAAAAGTCGTTGGCATTCTCTGTCACATTTTGGAAGCATATTCCCAAGAAGGTAAAAACCCTCTTGATTGATTCTGTATTTTGATAGTAGTACGAACTTATTTAAGACACACAATTCTTTTTGTTTTGGCCCATTCGTCACTCTCACCCTCAAAACCTGCCCCCCCCCCCCCATTATTAAATGTAGACACAACCTCTTCTCTTTCTTACGTATCTTAATTGCTTCTTCATTTACTTGATGGAACTCTGTATTGTAGCCTTTTTTAAGTATTGACCTTTGTTATGTAATAGTTTGCTTAGATCTTTTTTTAAAAAGACATAAATCAACCCTTTTCTTAGGATATGCAAATATAATATCTTGCTTTTCTTGCAAAGTCAAAATGAAAGAACAAATAGGATTATTAAAAGGAAGAAGTTCCAAATAGCCATAATGTTGTAAGATAATAAGATACTTGGGGATTTAGGGGTTTGCTTCTTTTTTTTTTTTTTTTTAAGGTCATACGTGCACACATAGGTGCTGCTGGGGTGCTGCTGCAGCGCATGAGCTGGGCTGCCCTTCCCCAATTAATTTTCTTCTGGTGACTGAGCTTTGAAGCCATTTGATAAAGAGAGATGCTTTGGGAGTATAAGAGATGCCCAAACCTATGTTCTCAAAGGGAATCATATTTCTTTATTTTGCATTGCCTGTTACTTGTCAGTGAAGTAACCACTTCTTCCTGCTTTGCTTAGGGAATTTTTAGTGATTTATTTATTTATTTATTTTTTTGGTGAGCCAGTTACATTCTAAAGCTACCGGGACTTATTTAACCTGTGGCCACATTGTAGCAACTTTTATCTCATTCATTCTGAGATATTGAAGATAGCTTGACTCTTAGTTAGAATGCTTAGTATTCCATCTTTTAAAGTAGTAAATCTTTTTGCTTATGCTTCTAAATTTTGTGAATTTCTGTTTTTGATGACTGAGCAATACTCTTAGTTTGCTTAGATGGTTCCTATGGTTGAAGGGATTAAGGGAGAGAAAACACTTAGTGTGCTTAATTGCTTTCAGGATCCTCTTTTGAAATCTGATTTGATTCCATGAAAATGCTGCAGTAGTAAGTGTGATCTAGAAATAGCTGAAGAGACTTTGGTGTATGGTAATGTATATGAATAATGTAGTAAAAATGTTTTTAAAACTTGGTCTCGTTGGGGAGATATTTGCAGAGAATAGGCCAGCTTTTATCTCCTTTAGAGAATATTGCATAGCTTTTGATTCAAATCAGTGTTTCATTCATAGAATTCCATTAAGATATTTTTCTATATATTCTTTTCTGTGCCTCCTTCAGATCATTGCAGAGATAATGGATGAGGAAAGAAAACTGTAACAAAGGACCAGGAATTTAAGTTTGATGTGTTGGCAGTGAGTTTTTGTTGATGAGTGAGAGAATATTAATTCCATGTGCATTCATGGACATAATGTCAGGATTGCTTTCCTTTTTGAGAGGAGGACATAATTACCCTGAAGCCTTGAGATCTTGAGATTGTGAGCTAATAGTGAAATTTGTGAAAGAAATAGGTAAAGTAGCACTCAGTGCTGTATAGGGAATGTTTTGTCCTCTCCTGGTAATCCAGTAAGTTTCAGAAAGGTCAAGACTGGGAGTTATCCCAGGTCCTGATAGGCTGGATGTTGATTATTTGGTGTTTGCTATTTAAAAATACTAATTAGGCATGTTTAAAAAAAGTGATCAGCTAGCATGTTAAACTTTCAGTGAAGTAGGATAATGAGACTTCTGCTGAGTTTACAGATGCATATTCTTTGGAGACAGCTAGGTGGTGCAGTGGTTAGAGTGCTAGACCTGGAATCAGGAAGACCCTAAATTCATATTTTCCTCTAGACACTTACTAGTTACGTGACCCTACTAAATCGCTTACTGTCTCACTCAGTTCCCTCATCTGTAAAATGGGGATAATAATAGCATCTGCCTCCCAGGGTTTTTGTGAGAATAAAAGGAGTGTGTGTATAAAATGCTTTACAAGCTTTAAAGCACTAGATACACTATTATTACTATATTGGTAACCACAGAATACTTAAATTTACTTTTCTGCATAACAGATACTCTGTGAACTATGTGCTTGTTGCCCGAATGAAAGAACAAATGAACTCTTAAGTATTTTCATAGATTTGCCATTTTACTTGAATTCCCCAAAGAAAGTGAGGAAGAGGTGGCTTAACACCCTGAATTATACGTGCAGAAATTGGGACACAGAGAGGCTAATAGTGGCACTTAGGTCTAGAACCTAAGTCTTCTAACTCCATGTTAATTTGTAAGTCAGAAAATCTTTATAAGGTTAGGTTCACATGTCCCTCTCTTTATGCATCCTTAAGAGGGGAAGGGGACCTGGATGTTAAGGCAGGAACTAACCAAAGTATTCGTTTTCCCAGAAATCTTGAAATAATTGAGAGAGAATTGTGTTTTGTTGGGTAGACTTTTATTTTAAGCAACTATGAATTGGACTCTACTAAAGGGTAAACGATTTGCATTCTGCCTTGATAGCAGGAGCATCTAAACAAATGAAATAATAGTATTGATTGAAATGACATGATCCTAAATAAAGTGAATAAAAGAAAAACCTATGGGTAGGAGTTATCCTATTTTCCTACCCTCAGCAAGGTTTGTTTGTGTGTAGGAAAGCTAGGTGGCACAGTGGATGGAGTGCCAGGCCTGGAGTCAGGAAGACTCATCGTCCTGAATTCAAATCTGCCTTCAGACACTTAGTAGCTGTGTGACCCTGGGCAAATCACTTCACTTTGCCTCAGTTTCCTCATGTGTAAGATGAGCTGGAGAAGGAAGTAGCAAACTGTAACCCCATTTAGAATTTCTTGGCAAAAAAAGACACAGCTGAAACGACTGAACAAGTGCCTCACATGCATGTGTATCCATTCATTCTGTTTTCAGTTTGAACAAGACTAGGTAGAACTTCATTTTGTACCCCAGCGGGGAAAACTGCCTCAGAACTAGACCTTTCTTCTAACATGTTTCCTGAGGGGGCTAAGGGCATTGTAAGAGTTTTTAAATCCTTAATTAGCCTGGTTTTGAGAGTGGGCACTGAGTCAGAAAGAGGGTATTTTCATGTGATTAACAAATTTGAATTTCATTCTGAGATAGTGTTTTATTTAGCCCTCTTGCTTGGCCCTTTTAGGTTAAGTTTAACTATGCAAACCTATATTGATCATTGCTGAGATACCCAGAAAGTTGGTTCTCGTGAGATGGAATTAGAGAAGTATCCGTAATCTGCTTGTTAATGATCCCCCAGGTTTGTCCTTCTTCAGTCAAGATTGAAGAGCATATGTTGAGAGTGCATCTTTATGAACAGTGATACCTTTCATTAAGGAAATTTTTTGTTAACATTTGTTAAGATTCTGATATTGGGGTGAGGGAAAGAAAATGGAGAAGTTGCAATTCCCAGGTCTTTTTTCCAGATTTATTGGAAATTTTAATGTTCATATCATCCATTATTTGAAAACATAAGTGATCTAAAACTAAAGTAATTATTAAATTCCTAACATGTGAATTTAACATTTCTTATGCCTTCACTTATTGGTTTCACTATCCCATGCCTTGTAGGTGGCCTTCGCTACTGTAACAGAGTGGAAGAACAGAAAATACTCATCCTTCTAGGTCATTTCATTTTTGTAACTTTTTTTTTTTTAAAATTTCTATGCACAGTTCTCTCTGCTTGACAAGTTGCTTGCATAGAGTTCTGGGTTTGCTGTCAGGGGACACTGTTGAAATAAATGCTGTCTCTGCTCCATTTTGACTGTGTGACACTGGGCAAGACTTTTCATCTGTAAAATGCAGACAATAAGAGTGAATATTTATTTAATATTTTAAAGTTTGCAAAGCACTTGACAAAATTTGCATAACCTCATTTGGACCTCAACAGCACTCTATGAGAGGGAGTTATGGTTGAACAACATGAGGCAGAGAGTAGGGTACTTAACTCTCAGTGCCCAGCTAATAAGGTCCAGATGTGGACTTTGAATTCATGTTTCTTAGTATTATGGAATGCAAGGGGAATTTCTTAGTGACTGAATAGGTTGTATGATTTTTTTTCCTCCTGCAGTGGCCAAGTAACAACTCATGCAAGCAGGCAAAAATCTGTTCTAGGAGGAGACACAAAGTTTCTCTGCTTTCCAGATTATTAGAGAAAATGAAGTGTTCTTGAAAATAATCAAAGAATGGCTTTACAAATGATAGGAAGGAAAAATCTGAAGAGGAAGAATATTCTGATGTGTCAGAAAGTTAGAAGGCATAAAAAAGTGACATGAGAATCAAGGGGACCATTGAGTCCAAAGAACTTGGTCATAGGCATTAGGTTTTTGTTTTTATTATGTGGAGGGGGGCTGCTTTTCAAGTAGTGATGAAGTCAAACCAAAATTGGCACCAGAAGAGAGATCATCTAGCAGTAGTGATAGGAAGAGGAGTAATGGTGGTTGGTGAATGGAGAAGCAACAGGTAGAGATAGTAGTGGGGGCAAATTTAATCTTGGTATTAAAAATACTTCTTATGTAGCATTATCCAAAAGTAGGATTTGCTGCCTTTCCAGGTATAGAGTTCATTTCACTAGAGGTCTGTAAAAGATAGGGTGACCATTTGGTAGAATTGTTTTAGAAGATATTCTTGATAGGTGGCCTGCTGTGGAGTCCCTTATCTCATTGTGTTGCTGTTTTCAAACAGTGGAATTTAGAAACTGTAGTTTAGCTGTTCGCTTGTTTAAATGTGCTCACTCAAATAGCCTGTCTATGGGTTGAGATATGTAGGTTCCTTTGAAGGTTCTTCATGGTCTCCTTTTTGTTGCCTGCGGCGGTGGTTGGGAGAAGAGGGGATAGGGGGAATCATAGATTCTATTTAGTCCCTCTTCTTGTGGTTTTAACCTCAAGAATCTGAAATGAAGTTCTCAGTTGAAAATGAACTACATCTTACTGAACGCTTGGTAGTTTTGGAACTTGGCTTATTTTATAATGGGTTTTCAAGTTTTTGTGTTGGACTAAATATATATGGCCATAATACATTCCGTAGAGAATGACAAGACACTGGCTGGGGTGTCTTGTAGGGTTTCTAATTGGCTTCTGGCATTATCTCTCCATTACCTGCTTGTTGGCTGTGAAAATTCTTTGCTTCATGTCTTTAGTCCCCCGCTCAGAAACTTAATGCCTTAAGTTTGTATAATACTCCATTATCTCATTTGATGCAGTAAATGTACTTGTATGCCACGTCCATACCACTTTGGGAAACATGTGGTGGTCTACATTTTATATTCCACTTGATCTAACGGCATTGGTTTTGTTCCTGAAATGTGAGTAAAGGGGGTTATTTCTCAGATCTTTTCCTTACCCCAGTAGATTTCTCTATTTATTTTAGGAATGCATTCACTTGAATGGAAAATGCACACCCAATACTAAAAAATTTGACGAATTTAATTCACTTAGGTGCTTGCAGTGTACCAATATTGTAAAAACTGTAACAAGGCCTTATAATCCCTTCAGTCTCTATTGTTCTTTTTATTTCTTTCATTCTTCAGCCAAACTGTCAGGAAAAGCTCTTTACACTTACTACTTTGACTAGCATTCTTCTTGCTGACTTCTCAACTGTTTGCAATCTGGCTTATATTCTTGTTGCTTTAACTGAAGCTGTTTTTTGAGAAATTACCAATGATTTCTTATTTTCCAAATCTAATGGCCTTTTGTCAGTCCTAATCCTTTTTGACCTCTCTACTTCATTTAATGCTGTTTTCTGTTCTCTCCTCCTGGTTGTACCTTTCTTCTATGGGCTTTCAGGTCTCTTAATTTTTTTCTTCCTACCTGTTTGGACTGCTTCTTCTTTAGATTACTTATCTCAGGGCTGTGTCTTGGGCTCTGCTTTTTCTTCACACTTATCTTTCTTGGTGACCTCATCACCCCTCTGGGTTTAATTATCATTTCTTTGCAGATGGCTCCCAAATCTATCTATCTGACCCCATTCTCTCCCCTGAACTTCAGTCGTCTGTCATCATATCTATTCTTGTCTTTTCACACAAGCAGCATCTTCATTAAAGCCCCATCACCTCTTTCCTGGACTATGGAAATGACCTCCTAATTGTTTTTGCCTTCCTTCTCTAGTCTCTCCTCATGCAAGTCCACTCACTACACAACTGACAAAATAATTTTTCTTAAAAAGAGCTGACCATGTCACTCTCTTACTCAGTAAACTAGTTGCTGTCTATTTACCCTAGGGTAAATGTAAATCCCTCTGGTTTGGCTTTTTAACCCTTCAAAACTTGGCCCTAACTTTTTTTTTTTATTTAGTCTACATTATTCCTCTCTTCATGTTTTGAGATCCAAGTAAACTGCCTTTTTGCTATGTTTTTCACACAGGGACGTTTTATGTATTGTTTCCATGCCTTTGCATTAACTGCATGTATCCCATGTCTGAAATTCACTTCTCCCTCTTTCCACCTCATAGACTTTTCCTCTTTAAGCTACAACTCAGGAGCTACTGCTTTGATCAAGCCTTTTCTGATCCCACTCTACCTCCCTCTCTAACTTCCTCATAAAAACTTTGTATTTATTCTGCCTGCATGCCTACTCACATGTACAAGTTGTCTCCCCTGAAAGATTTAAGCTTCTTGAGAGTTGGGATTATTTCATTCTTTATTTGTATCCCCAGTACCAAGTGTAGTCTCTGCCTCAATGTAGACAGTTAATAAATGCTTGATGATTTATTAGCTTTAAGAAACTTAGCACTTAGAAGTGTTGACAGACATAGAGATAATTATAATACATTGCAATGGGATAAGTATATGGAATGCTTTTAGAGTTTTGGGGTGGGGGGTTAAATTTATGTTTAACTATGTCATTACTTTGAACCCACTGAGTTGTCATATCATGCCAATTCTACCTCTATAAGATCTTTTGTTATCTTGTATTCTCTTTTTCATGCAGTCAGTAACTTAGTTCAGGACCTCATCACCTCTTTTCTGAATTTTCCTGGACTTTACTCTGTGTGTTTCTGTGTGGAACCCAGGGGGTTGGAAGTGATGACAAGATTAACATATGTACTTTATATAATTATGCCAGGTAGTATACTAGGTAGACCGATTTTTGATGTAAGTCCCAAATTTTCTCAGAGGTGATGTGTGGGAGAGTGAGAGGAAGACATTTATCTTTACAAACAAAACAAAACAAAATGAAAAAACCCTAGATGTTGAGATTACGGATGCTACTGTTGTAGCTTTTCAGAAATCACTCTTCAGTTCAACAAGTATGTATCCTCTATGTACAATGTTTAAGATACTGTGTTAGATCCTGGGGATACAAAGATAAATAGTAAACAATCCTTGTCCTCAAGGAGCTGACATGCTAGTAGAGTAGGATTCTTAATTTGAGTCCTTTGAACTTTTATATATATTTGTGTGTGTGTGTGTGTGTGTGTGTGTGTGTGTGTGTGTGTGTGTGTGTAGATATATAAATATGGATAGATAACTATTTCATTATAATCGATTTCCTGTTCTGAGTAGTCCATAGGTTTTACCACAGGGGTCTTCCACACTAGAGATCAAGAAAGGTTTCACTTAAGGTGTGGTGCTTGAGCTAAGCTTTGAAGGAAGGTAAGGATTTGAAGAGGAAGAGATAAAGAAGAGTGCCTTTTAAGCATGAGGGACAGGCTATGCAAAAAAAAAAAAAATTCAGATCCCTTGTACTTGAATGTTGATGAGACTAGATTATTTTTCAGACACTGCAAGCCAGCTGATATGCACTGACATTTAGCTGATACCGTTCATTCAGGTTCTCGTCTGTGATCTGATTGTAGAATCACAGTTCATAAAAGAGCATAGATCTAGAGGAGGAAAGAACCTTGGATACGATCAGGGTAGAAATTGAGGCACAGGTTAAGTGATTTCCGACCATTACATAGCTTGTAACTGTTTAAGGTGGGATTTTAATGTGAATCTTACTAACTCCAAGTCCAGTGCCCTCTCCACTACTTTGCGGTAGCCTCTCAACAAGAGAGAACCTCAAAATAAGACATCTATTTATATATTTCAGCTAATAACATTGGCATTTCTAAGTGTTTACTATAGCCACAGACTATGCTAAATATAGGGTTATTTTAAAAAAGAGCTTCCCGTATATTTGGGGTGGAAGATGAGGATCCCTCATACATCCATCTGCCAGCCTTCTCATTCCCCTCCCTCACTCCCCTTAACCATAATAAAAAATAGAAAATGATTAAGTGCAGATGTCGAACAGAGTGGTCTGTGAGATTCAAGGATGAAAAGATGGTTATCTAGAAGGAGTAGCAGGAAGATTGAGTGGTTCTGTATACCCCAATTGATAAATGGTCAAAGAATATGAATAGAAGATATCAAAGCTATCAATAATCACATGGAAAAAATGCTCTCAATCACTATTGATTAGAGAAATACAAATTAAAACAACTCTGAGGTACCACCTTGTACCTATCAGATAGGCTAACATGACAGAAAAGGAAAATAACAAATAGGGATATTAATATGCTGTTGGTGGAGTTGTAAACTGGTCTAACCATTCTGTAGGGCAATTTAGAACTATGCCCAAAGGAATATAAAAATGTGCATACCCTTTGACCCAGCAATACCACTGCTTGGTCTGTATTGCATAGAGATCAAAGAAAGGGGGAAAGGAGCTATATGTACTAAAATACTTATAGCAGCTCTTTTTGTGATGAAAAATTGGAAATTGAGAGGGGAATAGCTGAACAAGTTGTGGTATATAATTGTGATTGGAATGCTATTGTGCTGTAAGAGTGACAAAGTGAATAGTTTCAGAAAAACCTGGGCAGATTTATATGAAATAATACAAAATGAAGAAAAAACATTGTACATAGAAAAAGGCTTAGCTACTGTGCTCAATACAATAATCCGTGATAATTCCAAAGGACTCATGATGAAAAATGCTGTCCACCTCCATTTAGAGAACTGGTGGTCTCAGTGCAGATAAAGCATATTTTTTCCCTTTTACTTTCCTTGCCTTTTTAAAAATTCAGCATAGCTAATATGGAGATGCTTTTCATGGCTTCATATGTATAGTTGCTGTCATATTGCTTGTCTTCTCAATGGATAGGGGAGGGACTGGAGGGAAGGAGAAAATTTGGAAATCAGAATTTTTTAAAAAGAATGTTAAAAACCAGTTGGGGACAAGGAAATGACTCTATATGTGGGGGCACCTGTTCTAAACCTTGGAAGGAGTTATTGGAGTTATTCGAGATCGAGGGAGACCATGGTAAATTTTTAAAGGCATGAGGTCTGACTTGAGCAAAAGAGGTGAAGCAAGGAGCAAAATGAAACTGGAAAACATTTAGTAGTCTGTTTGGGCTAGAATGTAGAGTGTGTGAATCAGAAAAGACATGGTGGGATGGTTGAATGTGAAGGGTCTTGAAAGTGTAAGATATTTGTATTTTACCCAGTTAAAACCATTGTAGGTTTTTTTTTAGTGATGTGGTCATAACCTGTGTGGTAGGTTATTTTAGCAGCTATGTAAAAGATATATTGTAAAGGAACGTAATTGGAAATAAAGAGACCAAGTAGAAGGTGTTGTAATAGGTAAGACAGAAGTAGAAAGGAGTTTTCAAGGGGTGGAATTGACAGAAGTTGGCATCTGCTGGGATTTGAAGGCCAAGGATAATGAAGAGGGAAGGATGATTCTGAGTTTTTTGAATCTTGGTCACTGGTAATGTGGTTCTGTCAATCAAAATGTGAAAATTTGCAGAAGAGAAGACAGGTATTAGAAGAAGAATTGAATAGTTTATTTTGGGATGTAGTGAGTGTGAGATGATGATGGGGCACCCAGGTAGGAATGTTTAGGAGGTAGTTACTTGGAGATGATAGACTTAAGCTCAGGGAGGTGGAATAAAATATTTAGAAGTCAGCAGCATAGAACAGATTCAATAAAATTCAAATCTTTTCCATATTCTATCAAATGCTAAAGACTAAATAAAGTAAAAATTACCTCAAAATTGATTTTACCTCTTAAAATGCAGCGGACCAGTAAATAGTTGCATGATGTTAGTGGAGATGACAGATCCATCTTTCTCTGTTCTTATTATATTGTAAGAGGTGGGCTGCTAGCTGAATTTAAAAACTCTTCTTTTGAGACTCAGAATTGGTTTATCATTCCAACACCAAATTGAAGATTTATGCTATATAGTTGTTTGAGGACTTTTCTGAGTCATGATTCTTTATAGGCATTGGCTTTTTAGGTTTCCAAATATTTGAGGGTGAAGGTAGGAGATAAAGCAACATTTATGTCTTCTTGAAACTCTAAAGGACTTATTTTCTATGACCTGAACATCTTAGAATTTCTAACTGCCTCAATTGTGATGATTTACTTAACACAATAGAAAGATTATTAAGTGAATAGTGATACATACTCACTTTTTTTCCTCTCTCTGCAGGTTGATTCCATATCTCAGCCGCTGGAAAATCTTGGTACCACCAATACTTCAGAGGCTCTTTCCACCAAACCTTGTGGAATAGTGAGACCAATCAATGGAGTTATTAATCCGTAAGTTTAAATATCTTGACACACCAAAAAAGAATTTGTCAAATTAGCTCATCAGTTAATTTAATAATGTTGGCTCACGTCAGGCTAGAACGTATTTTCAGAATAGCCGCAGGTGGGGGTTACAGAGACCGAAGGTTCTGTTGCATGTATTTTGCATGCTGCCCACCTTAAACACCGTGGTTCCCTTTATTGGTATCTTCTGGTTTTGTTTTTTTTTACTCAGTAATTCCCTAAGTGGAATATGGGGAGAGGAGTGGGAGGAATCCAAGCTCATGCAAGTTATTCTAGCTTAATTAAACCTTTATCCTGGTTAGTTATGGTCCTAGGTTCTAAATAGTGGTGTATTGAAGACATGGCTTGTTTTGGGGGTAGTATAAAATGAATAGACTGTTCTTTCTTTGCTAAAAAAGAATATTTTGGGATGTTAACACTTCTCTTGTGTAGACTCCAGTCTAGTTTGGCAGACCATACTCCCGGAGATGGTTCCGATGCTGAGGAATTACTACATAAAAAGCAACGGTTGAATCTGGTGTCTGCATCTGCTGATGGTCCATGTGGAGCAGCCCGGACCCGTCCTGTACTGAGCTGTAAGAAGCGGAGACTTGTTCGGCCCAGCAGCATTGTGCCCCTCTCCAAGAAGGTCAGTACTGGTATGTCTTGATCTCCTGCCCTGGGTGGAGAATGTGCTCAGTCAGGTAGGAGTATCTGAGCTGCTGTTCTAACCTTGGGCATCTTAAACTTTTCAGTAAGAATTAGAAGGAATAGATGTGTTCCTTAACGTAAAATGGAAAATGAATGTGCCTCCTGAGGTATTCTTTTTATTATTTAGACAGCATGTCTTCCCGGATGAGGGGTGTGTCCTGAGGTTTAGAGATGAATTCTATTACTAGAAAGATAGAGATTGTTGAATACTAACAAGGATGGTAAAATTCTGAACTCTGGAAAATTAAAGATTTGTAAATTGAAAAAAAAATTTTTTTGAGGGGGAAAGGCAAGGCAATTGGGGTTAAGTGACTTGGCCAAGGTCACACAGCTAGTAACTGTATCAAGTATCTCAGGTTGGATTTGACTTCAGGGCTGGTGATCTGCTGCCCCAATTTTAAAAATTATTAAATCACAGTTTTATAGTAGAGCTTGTAAAAATAATAATGAAGTTTAAACTGTGATGTTGACTAAACACATTTCAAACAACATAATTAATATTTGATTACTTTGGTGGCTTTGTTTTGTTCCTGGGACAATTTCTCTTACGACAGTTTTAACAAAATTTTTTCATGACCTCTTAAAAGAGAAAGAAGTATAGAAGAGTTTTACTTTTTCTTAGTTGATCTTCAATCAGGAATAAAAGAAACCTAAGAAAACTCAGCAATTTTCTTGCCTCTAAATTTTGGAATAAAGACCTCTAAAATTGAAACTGTTTTCTAAGAGAAAAGTTGAGAAGTGGGGTAAAGCAAATTGATAAACAGTACGTTAGAACAACTAATACATTAATATCAAATATGGGGAAATTAATCGTAATCATTCTTTTTTCCTTAATGTTTTCTACAGTTGTATGTTTGACCATAAAAGCAAGATATGGAGGATGGTTTTTTGGGTGTGGGGGGCAGTCTTACTTTGAGGTTTCACTTCATGTGTCATGTATGGAATTGTTCATGAGCTATTATCTTGAGAGTTTTGTAAATTTCTGGATTTCCTTGGTGTGGAGACCATTATGATTAGTGTGGAAATCCCCATGCCTCCCTACCCCCAAAACAAAAGTACTTTACCTTTCAACATTAATTTCTAAAGCTTTTAAGAACATTCTCAAACATAAAAATGTAGAACTTTAAAAAAACTTTAAATATGGACAACAAACCAGTTAGTTGTTTCTAATGAAATTACTGAGGTTATATAAACATTGATTCCAGGAAGTATCTTTATCTTTGTAGCTCTTCACAGCCGAATGGCACCTTGGACATAGTCGATGATACTTAATAAGTATTGGTTAATTGATATAGAGCAACTGTAATTTTTACTACCTAAAGATACATATTTTAGTGTTTTTTAGGGCTATAAGTGCATATTTGATAGAAAAGTAATCTTTTGATTCTTGAAGCAGAGAGTAATGTTATTTGGAATTGTGTTTTGGGGTAATGGGCTACTTCTGTGTTCTGGTTAGCTTTGACAAACACCTCCACCCTGCAGAAGTACGCTCTTTAGGTTCATAGATACAGCAGGCCACCACAAATGGTGGGAAACACATACCATTAACTCACTCTGTCTAGGGCCGAAATCATATTTGAATTTAGTCCAATATGTTGATAGTAAAATTAGAAACTGAGGCAAATGAAGTATCTTCTAAGAACTAAGATGTGGCACTCTGGTCTTAGTGAAAAAAGACATGTTGGATCCTAAAATGCTACTGATTGATGTCCCCTTCTTTCCTCTGACACTGCCACCATTTTAGTGCAAGCCCTTGATTACTGCAGTAGACTGCTGGTGAGTCTGTCTGCCTCGTCTCCCCCTATTCCAGTCTGTCTTCCGTTCAGTCCCCAGAGTGATTTTTCCTGAAGTGCAGATCCAAACATGACACCTTTTACTCAGTACAATCTTTATAATTCCTTATTACCTTGAGGAGCAAAAATATATTCTGTTTTCTTGACTAAGTCATGTATACCTAGGAAGATGTCATTTAAAATGTTTATTTCAATGCCAAATATAAAACGTTAGTTTATATTATTTGCTATTCATGTTCATTACAACAATCTCTTAAGATCTCCTTAGTCTTGGTTTTTAAAATTTAATATCATATATTGACTGCCATCTAGAATTTGAGTCATAAAAGATACTTGAGGGCTTATTGTATTATAAAACACTATGCTAAGGGCTGAGGCTATAAGACATGGTCTCCACCTTCAAGGAGTATGTAATCTAATTATGGAGAAAAGACACAAAATATACCAAAAATTAAATAACCATTCAACATAACGGTGCAGAATAATTAAATTTCAGTGAAAGCATGCAAACAGTAAATTGTTTTGCAAGTTTAGAAGAATGAGATAGATTCAGATTATCATCAAAGAAAAATTTGTAGTAGAGATTGTGTTTTAACTAGACCTTGAGTGATAAGTTTTAGATGAGCAGAGAGGAAAGGGTGAGGAGGGAGGAGGGGCACCATTACAGGCAAGGCTGAATGAAGCAAAATTTGCACAAAGGCCAAAGAAGGCCAAGTATGTTTCTAGGACAATAAGGAAGTTGGTTTTAACTAGGACTGGCTCAGGTATGTGTCTTTAAGTTACTTTAGAAATTCTCTGAATTGACTCTAGTGACTTAATGGAGAGCCTACTATATGTAAGAAATACTGGTAGGTACTAAAAGATGAATAAAGCATCATCTAGTCTAAAGAGTTCTGTCTCATGGGCCCTTTGGAACGCTTTAATGTTTCTGAACAAGGGAAGCAACGTGAAAGTAGTGTTTTCTGAAAACCATTTCAGTGTTACACTCAAATAAAAATGGATTCCTGTGGGACTCATATTGACTTAGAAAAACTGTAAACCAACATGTATGTTTTATTGTGTTTTTATTTATTTTGTCAAACATTTCCTAATTACATTTTAATCTGGTTTGGGACATGCTCATTGTAAATTTGACTTCTCTGATCTATATGATAGATTAGAGCAGGGAGAGACTGGAGATTATTTTAGTACTTTGGGCATCAGGTGCCAGGAGCAGCAATACAAAGGAAGGCACTCAATAGTATACATGCAAAGCAAGAAGTATGGAGATGTTTGTGACTTACTATACGTGAGAGAGAAAGGTAATGCCAAGGTTTTGAGCCTGAAAGTTTTGGGGAAAATGCTATCATTCATAGAAATATAGAAATTAGTAGAAGAGATCTAATTTTGAAGGGGAAAGATGTGTTATCCTTGAATACTTGCTATGTAGAGATTTTCTTCATGTATTAGTGCTTGAATTTTATGTGTGATTAAAGAGTTGTCTTTTTATGTTAATGATGGATCTCATTGCCTTTTAGGCCTTTTATTATGGCAAATGTTAGACTACACCATTATTTTTGGTTCAGGTTGGACTTGTTTAGATTAAGTTTTTATAATAGTTGCTTTAAGGGTGATTTTCTTGAATAGGGTACATGGATATTTGTTACCCTTTCCGGGAAGATGATTTTCCTTGTCCCATTAGCTACCAAAACCTAAGTTATTTATTAATAAATCTGATGTTTGCCATTTATAGTTTGGAATCTAGTTGGATGGCTGGTTTCAGTTACACTTTTTGTTAGACAAATTTCTGAAGTGATTTATCTTCTAGTTTTGAATCTTAGGGAGTTATTTTAGTTTGGTAAATTGTAATAAAGGGATGATTAGGTATGATGCCATAGAAGCACTAGTTGATGAAATCTAATTAGTTTTGAACTTCTGGGAGAGAAGTGCTTTGATACTATTGTAGAACCCATATTCTGCACAAGAACCTAGTACCTGGCTCTTTAGGATAAAGTGAGTGAACCGGGAAAGCTCAGCTAACAGACAGGTTTGCCATTATTCATAGAATTTGTTCATGAAAGTCTCAGTGAGGTCCACTGTCTCAACTTTGTGTCTGACCGGGTGCTGAATATAGACCAGGTCTATTTAAAATTTTTCCTACCCCAAACCAACACTGGTGTAATATCTGGCCTTCTTGACTCAACTTTTTACTTTCGACCCTACCTCCACCTTGGAACTCTCCAAGGTACTCGCCCCAGTTGTCTTCGTGATACTATTTCCCTCACCTTGCCTGAAGCTGAAGCTTGGTGCCAAACCTTATTCTCTTCCATCATCAGTACTTTCTTCTACCTGTACTTCCCTTTCTGGTCCTCCTTTTTGCCATTGAACCCTAGCTTTACACCTAAGGTTATTATATCGAGGATATTATAAAGTCAAGAATTTAGAAGTGATGATGGGTAATTAGAATTCTGCTTTCAGAGAATTTGTGGTTGATATCACTGGTTGTAATCACTCTTCACAGAGGCCTTCTTGATCTTCTGAGTGTTTGTGTCTAAGAGGGATTGGGTAGCTCCCCAAAAAATGCAATCTGTAATGTTCCTGTGTAAATGCAAATATTCAGTGGTATAGAGACAGATTATAAAGATTTTACTTATCTAAGCCAATACTAACTCTTTAATTTGAATGTCAAAGTGCCTGGTATGGCTTCGAGGACTATTATCAAAGTCATTCAGGTATTGATAAATCAATCACATTGGAGGTGGAGTTTTAAATGTAAAAACTCAAGAAAAAGCACTAAATTCCAGTCAAAAACTTTTAATACAAATGAAACTAATCTTGTTTTTGGAATATTAGTTTTCTATTTCACAGACCAGGATAAAGGTCTTTTAGGATCAGAGCTCTTCTGTTGGTGGCCAATATTGGTACCCTTTTCATTGTGCATTTTAAGAATTTTACATAGTCCTATCACAGTGGAGACATGAGTACATGGTGACATACCTCTGTAGGTTGCAATCAAGTGCTTTTAAACTTGTTATATTAATATTCTAACTCTGTATCTCTTC
>CM053626.1:182493590-182524114 GCA_028646595.1 Phalanger gymnotis
ATGAGTTGAAGTGCTCTAAGTGCCAATTGTTCCATTCCATTGTTGTCACACTCACGCTTGTTCAAACTGTTTCTCCTCTCATCATAACCATTAAAGTAGTTTTTCTGTGGCCATTATCTTTACCCTCTCAAATTCATCTACTTGAAACCTTAGTAGTATGTATAGGTTCACTACATTTAGCTTTGGAAGGAGTTGTAGGGACCATCAAGTACAACTTCATTTTTGACATAGGAAAATGAGGCTGAGGGAGAAAGGGGACTGTCCTTCCCTGGTAAGATGTGGTAGAGGCAGAATTTAAGCCCAGTGACACAGCCTGTCATGCTGTCCGCTGATAGAGAGTCAAAAAGTCTACGCAAGGAAACTGATAAAACAATCAATGAGATTTGTTCGTAGCAATTAAGTACATTCTGAATTTATGCCATGTAACTATAAGAGGATTTATCTAGGATCTTCTTGGATTAGAGAATAAAGAGAAGCTCCCTTCTAAATCTGGAATTTGATCTTGAAGGATACAAAATGATGAGGAAACTGCATGACAAACCTTTTGCTACTGTCACTTTTCTCTAAAGTGGTTTTAACCTGTAATAAGTACACAGAGCTTGGGTATCTGACCCCACAGGAAAGTAGGGGAAGGGGATAAAAAAGGGGGGATGATAGAAGGGAGGGCAGATAGGGGGAGGAGGTAATCAAAAGCAAATACTTTTGAAAAGGGACAGAGTGAAGGGAGAAAATTGAATAAAGGGTGACAGGATAGGATGGAGGGAAATATAGTCTTTCACAACATGAGCATTGTGGAAGTGTTTTACATAATGATACACATGTGGCCTATGTTAAATTGCTTGCCTTCTCAGGGAGGGTGGGTGGGGAGGGAAGAGGAGAGAGAATTTGGAACTCAACGTTCTAAAAGTGAACGCTCAAAGAAAAAGTTGCTTTTGCATGCAACTGAGAAATAAAATATACAGGCATTGGAGTATAGAAATGTTTCATGCCCTAAAAGAAAATAAGAGGAAGAGCAATGGGGGGAGTGGAGTGACAGAAGGGAAGGCTGACTGGGGAAATGGGGCAGTCAGACTATATGCCATCTTGGGGGGGGGCGGTAGAAATTAGGAGAAAATTTGTAACTCAAAATCTTTTGGAAATCAATGTTGAAAACAAAAATACTAAATTATAAAATATGGGAAAAAATTTTAAAAATAAATAAGTACACAGAGCACTAGGTTCCTGGTAGAGGTAACCTGAAGGCCTTTTTAGATATCATATGTAACTCTTTGAGTCTTCCGCAGCTTGTAAGTGTATGGCTAACATTCCACATGCAGCTGGCGTGGTGAACCAATCCCACAGGCCCACAGGCAAAGGTTTATGATCCAGTTGTCTGTTTTGGATGCTCCTGTAAATCACATTAGCCAAATATTGGAGAAATTGCAGTACTGTATTTTTTTTTTAAGGTAAGAGAGGTTAGGATATAATTTAGAAAAGCATTTCTCAGAAGCCAGCAGAGATGTCCTTTATTATCAGTACATAAAACTACCGGGCTTTGGTCTTTATTACTTTACAGTGAGTTTTCAGGAAAGGCGAAATACTGATGAACACTTGAATCTAGTAAATATTAAAGTTTCATTTTGTATTGGGGATGGGGGGAATAATGAAGAAAGGGAATGAATTCTAAAATTGAATGAATTCTAAATTGAATATATGCACAACTTTGTAAGGATTAATATAGATAATAAAATTCTGTGCATTAGAGGACAGTACCTTCAGTAGTATTGCAGATGTGTACTACAGTTAATGTGACAGGTTCTCCCTCTTTATAAATATAGGACGTAGAATGTTACAGCTGGAAAGAAACTTAGTATCTGCTTACCTTACTGTATTTTTTTTTTTGGAGGGGTGGGGGAGGTAGGGCAATGGGGGTTAAGTGACTTGCCCAAGGTCACACAGCTAGTAAGTGTGTCAAGTATCTGAGGCTGAATTTGAACTCAGGTCCTCCTGACTCCAGGGCTGGTGCTCTACTCACTGCGCCACCTATCTGCCCTGTAGTTACTGTATTTTAAAGATGGGAAAACTGAGGATCAGTACAAGGTTAAGTTCTGTGCTGAAGATTGAAGTTCTGCTAAAGCATGCTATCATCCTAAATTTTGTCGTCCAGGTGTTTTTGGAAATCTGTGGTACCCTAACTGACTACTGATGCCAACTGCCAGCAGAGTTATTATATGTTAGGAGTTCTGGAATTACTTTACCTTCTCTTCGCTCCCCAACTCCTGACACTCCCCACCCCCCATCTTTGGGGACCAGAGAGGAATAAAGTACAATGCATGGGTATCTGGGTTGTTTATTTCTAGGATCCAACTGCTTAGAGTTGTTGTTTGCTTCTTCACAGGTTCACAGAAGTAGTACTATACGAAGTAGCTGTGATGTGAATGTTTCCTGTGTACTCTGTGGTGGTTCAAGTAGTGGTGGTACTGTAATGCCTCCTGAGATCCAGTATGAAGCTCCCCTTTTGGAGCGTCTCTCCCAGTTGGACTCTTGTGTTCATCCTGTATTAGCATTCCCAGATGGTAAGTTGGGTTTCTATCAGATCTGGTGAAGTTGACTTCAGGGGAGGGTGGGGTATGGAAGGGATCCTCTCGTACTTCAGTAAAACCCAAGCATTATTGGGACACTGTCTTACTGTACAGTGAAGAGTTTTCACTTAGATATGCTCAAGACAGTAAGAGGAAACTTTTTATGTGCTGGATATAATTAAAATTTTGTGAAAGAGCCAGAAGTAGGATTCCAAGGGGCTAGAAGAATTGAGTGTTGTATAGGGCTTTATGGTGTTAGGAACATGAGCACTAATGCTTCCATGTAAATGCTGAATAGAGAAGTCAGACTTAGCTTATACCTTGGTTAAGCACTTAGCATATTTAAAAGGGCAACATTAAAATTAATCAGCGGAAATCCACATAATCGGGAGTATCACAAAATAGTTCTGTTAGCCGAGTAGTCCGATGAATAGGAAAAGTATGGGATGTCCCATTTAAGATACACAGCCCCAGCAACATAGACAAGTCTAGCCTGAACTATTTGGATTTTGCTCTGAGATTGAGGCATCACTAACTTGGCTTTTGTTTGTCAGAGCTATGCCTAAAAATAGCCAAGGTCTGCTCTGCTGCAGAGGCTTAGAATACCTTTCAGATTTGGCAGATTTTCAGTTTCCAAAGGCGTAGAGAGTAACTTTCTTCATGGGATTCCTGAAGGGATCATGGGATCTTTGATTTGGACAAAAATCTTAGAGATCATCTAATCCAGTTTCTCTAGGAGGAAATGCTCATCTATCCTCTGCTTTAACAATTAGAGTGATGGGGGTGTTACTTTTTCTTGAGTCCAGCTCTTCCATAGATAGTAGTTGGACAGTTCTTTTTACCAAGCAAAACCCAGCTTTACAGATCCACAGAATGGCTGTTGCTTCTTTGTAACAGCCTGACACATTCTGAAAACCATGTGTGGTGATTTTTTTTCCAGTTCCTTATCCTAAACCTCATCTTCCTCAGATTAAATAGCCCATCAACTCTTTGTCTCCTACCTGCTTTCTTCTCTTCGCCCTGAACCTCACAGTTCCCGGTGTCCTACTGCCCAAGACTAATTTTGACTGTGTAAAGTCATGGGTTCTAAGATTTTGTACCACCACATAACACATAGCATTTGGTAAGAAGAGGTGAAAAGGTTAGGGTTCAGTAGAAACTTAGGCCATGAGATTTGGGACCAGAAATGACCCCTGTTAGAATTTATTGGTGAGAAGTATTAAAAATGTTTTCATCTGTGGTGTAAATGAATAGTTCCCCATCTGCTGTTTGTATTGTAGCCAGATTGTATCCCAACCTGCCCAGTGGATCCAGCCGTCTCTCCCTGCCTGATTCTAGTGTACGTCTTTAGGGTCATTGCTCATAGCAGTATGGTATAAGCATCTAATATATGTCCAAGTAACTGCTAATTTGTATGGGCATCTGGCTGTGATAATTGTTGGACTGAAGCTACTACATAGTAGTAGTAACAGGCCACATTGATAAGTGAAATCTATTTTTCCTATTCCAAGAAAATCAAGCCTTGGGGCACTCTGGTACAGTGAAGAGAAAATTGGCTTTGGTGATCGCGAGACCTGGGTTCCACTTCTATATCTGATCCTTACTAACAGTGAGACCATGAGCCAGTTACTTAACCTGTCTAAGACTCAAATTACAGAGGAATCATTCATTATTTTGAATCATTGAAAAGCATTCTATTTATAGAGTTCCTTATGTGCATGAAATTGCAGATTGGGACCCCCAAAAAATAACAACAACCACAGACAACAAGACCATAAAGGCACAGAGTTAAGGAAGGACTTTAGAGCTCATCTGGTCCAGCCTTAAGTTTTCATCTCAAGAGAGCAGAATCATGTTACATTGATGAATGTTTAAGAAGAAGGAGGCATGATTTGTTTGTTGCTGGAGATTTTTGTTTGTTTTCTAAATAAAAATTCAAGATGAAGCTCCTGTAGTTCTGCTCATATAAAGGACAAAACCCGTAATTCCCATCTTCAGTTGATAGCCATTAAAACATCGCTATCTCAGGCAGTATTTACATCCATCATTATCTTGAAGCATTACAGAAAAACTTCCAGAGACACGTACTACCCTTGGCCTCAAGACTTCTCTCCCATTTGCTGCTGCTGTTGTTGCTACAGATTCCCCCCCACCCACCCACTACCCCCCCATAGACAAATGGCAGGCACCAAGCAGTAATATCCAACTTTTTCTCCTCACCAATAGTACTGGCATTTCCTCTTCTCCACTTTCTTGCTAGTCAGAAAGTAAGCCGGTGGAATCGAGCTAGGGGGATCTATAACAGTCACCTAACAGGTTGGGAGCAGGTAAGAAATGAAGTCCTCACCCCTCTTCTGGGGCTGTAGCAGTAAGAGATTTATTTGTTATCCTAAGTTAGAAATCTGAAAGCATTTTCCTGATAGAAACATTGTTAGGAGATTACACCATACAAACTACTGCTACATTATGGGTATAAATAGGCTTGGGAGATGATGTGGGAACCTAAGTGACTTTGTACAACATTGTTTCTATGAGAAAATGCTTCCTTCGTGCCAATCAACTGAGAATAAACTGACTTTGGGAATGCAGCTCGTGTGTAGGTTGGGAGCTGGCGTTATCACTATGTAGTCTCTTTTTCCCCAGAGCTAGAATTAATAATAATTATAGCTATGTAATTTGAAACTTTAGCTCCTGCTTACATGGCACTTTAAAGTTTGCAAAGCAAACTTTATGCGTTAATTCATTTGATCTTTACAACAACCTTGTAATGTTAGTACTGTTATTGTCCTCATTTTATGAGGAAAGTGAGGCTGAGAGATTAAGTGACTTACTCTTTCTGAGGCTCTGAGGCAGGATTTGCATTCAGCTCCCTGACTACAGGCCTAGAACCCTTTTCTTTGTATAGCCTAGCTACCTCTTACATGTTTGCATTGTAGCATCCATATGAGGTAGGTGAAGGATTTTCATTCCTATTTTACAGATGTGGAAAAAGGCTAGAGAGAGAAGAAGTTACTTGGCCAGGGACTCAGAGTCTGGAACTGAACTCAAACCCAGATTCCTTAGGGGTAAACAGATATGTTTCAGGTTTTCCAGTCTTTGGCTTTATGTTTGGGATAAGTGCTACATTCCTGAAGCCAAGTATAGATAAATGCTCAATCCAGTTATTTTTCTAATTTTTTTCAGTTTGGAGTTTTTGTATTTTTTTAAAACATATAGAGAGAATAATGAATTTTACTCAGCTATTTTCTGTGTGACTGCATTCCATTCTTCAGTAGAGTTCCTGATTTTTACCATGGTTGCCTGCTGTGCAGAAGCTCATAGCTTGACACTATGAGTGGAGTGGGTTTTTTTTTTAATCATGCTTCTTCCATTTTGCCAGATACAGGGACTTCTTTAGGCTCTCAGTCTTGGTAAAGCCTAGGGGGACCAAGGAGTCCTGAGAAATTCCCTGGTGCCGGTGGTGGTGCTGGTGGTGCTGGTGCTGGTGGTGCCAGTGCTGCTGGTGGTGGTGGCGCCGTGATGTGATGTGATGTGGTGTGGTGGTGATGTGATGGTTTGTGAGTGTAATAACCATTTGGCACAGCTATGGGAGGTGCTTTGTCTCTTTGTTAGCTTGCTTGATTAGGTCCAGTTAATCTTTAACTAGGAAATGCAGATGATGTAATAACTTTGGTGAAAAGAATGAACTTCAAAGCAGGAGCATAAGTGCTTGGTCAGATTGCCACCTGCTGGTCAAAGAATTGCATACATTTTACCTGCCTATGGAGAGAGAATTTGTATGTTTTTTCAGATCAAGGCACCTAAAGTAGCAGTGAAGGGAGAAATCAATGTTGTTTGATAATCATCAGGTGTACTTGAAGAAATGATAAAAAGCCATGGGATGAAACATTTCAAGGGAATTATTTTAAGTAACTTTCGTAATTTTCTGCTTGTTCTTTCTCCTTGACCAACAGCCTAAAAGCCTGCATTTAAATTGTTTTCTTTTCTTTGGCAGAGGCTTTAAAACAATCACTTATGCTGCTTTAGAACTTTCCCTAAGGTCCCTGTCCTCATTTATTGCAGGCTCCTTTCTTGCCATTCTGTTACCTAATCCTGTTCAAAACTTGAGATATGTTTAAATTTTTGAGTAAGACAGGTTCTTAATATATCAGGATGCTTAGAAGTTCCCTCATTCAGCCAGTGTGTCAAATGTGACTCACAATTCCTGGGCAGATCTTTTTGTAAACTAGTTTTGAAAGTCACTGAAGCATTACCACTGTTCAGGTTTTTAGGAAAGTGTTCGGCACAAAGACACACTATGTAATGTGTTTACCATATCTTATTATTAGGGGGTAGGGGAAGCACTGGATTTAGCATCAGGAAATGTAGGTTCTAATCCTAGTTCTAATAACTAGACTTAATAACTGTGATTCTAGGCAAATTGCCTTATTTGTGATATCCGTATCACAGAGGCATTGTAGGGTAATAGATAGATAGAAATAGATAGAAAGCTGGCTTTGCAGTCAGGAAAAACTGGGTTTAAGTCTTTAACGTACTGGCCATATGACTCCAGGCAAGTTACTTGCATGTCAGTGCCCCTGGGAAAATCTATCAAGCTTGGAATTGCAGAGAAGGTGCAAGTCTGCACTGATGGAGAGTGTTCCTCCCTGAGAACTCCCTTCTCCAGTGAAATCACAGGTCCAGTTGAACATAACTTATCTCCCAGGACTCAGAAAAATGTTTTCAGTAAGTGTGAGCTAGTGATAGAACAATGACTTAACCTTGGCCTGTGTAGTAGCCCTATCACAAGCAGAGGAACCGTGTTTGAGCAGAACTTTGAGCCTTCCAGACTCAGCATTACCCACTCCAGGGAGTGAAGGGGAAGTGCTTATTGGGTCCATGGATGCTTCTGTTCTAGAACAAATACCGAATGGTGTTTGGAGTACATCTCAATAGCTTCCCAAGTATGCTATAGCATGGTAGTGCCTACTCTGTAACCTTTCTCCTTGTATTGTTGATGCATGAATTTCGACTTAAGTTCTGTGTAACTGCAGGTTACATGACATTGCCCTTTAACCTCCTAATTAGTCAAAGTGTTTTAATCTATATCAATTCACTACTTGTCTTTTCTAAATATAAATCAGGGCCCCCTGTCTTGACTTTTAGAAAGTTGAGTTTATTGAGTAAGCAAAGGGGAACAGATTGTGTGTGGTAAAACTTTGTTTTTTAAAGACTGAAGTGCCCCTGGCTGTTGTGCTTAAATATTGATCACAAAGTAAATGTTTTTTTTCCACCAATAGTTTTAACATTTGAAAATTGTGCTTCTAGCTTAAAAGATGTGAGCCCAATATTAGATAGGATAGGAAGAGTCATAATCGGAAATTCCCACTTAGAGACAAGGATTTTGGGGAAAAGTCTGTCAAACTGTTAGCAGTCTTTGTCAAAATATATACATAATAAAATGCTCACATTTAAAAAATAATGTTTAATGAAGTTCCATGAAGGATCAATAGCCTAGGTTGTTCAGAGAATGAGGGCCATGAAATCCTTTGAGAGAAGCTCCATAATACTCAGATTCTCATCGATGGAATTTGGGACCTGCCAGAGAGATTATTCCAACTGTTCCTGAGAATCAAGAGGCTATTATGTAGCCTTCTTATATATGAAGAGCCTTCTTGTTAACAGCACCTGAACTTTTTCCACATTCACTGGTCAGGATATGTTAGTCCTATCAACCATCGCTATATTGTAACTAGAAGAAGAGTTCCCTTAGGGAAGGAATTACTAGTTGAGGATCTGGTTAGGAGGCCTAGAGTTCTTGTAGGTAGAAATATCATTAAAAGGGAAAAAAGTTTAAGCCCTTTATAAAACCTTGACTTATTGAATGGCCTGCTTGTGAGTGGTAGGGTAATTGCTTCAGCAGTAATTAAATATACTTTTTAAAAATGTGCTATGCTTATTGTCAGACTAGGGAAGAAATTAAGAGGTAGAGATAAGACAGGGTCCTTATTCATGAATGCTTTTGGAAAGCTGTGGTCACAATGGAGAAAGCTCATTTAATATAAGAAGAGGATGCCAAGGGGATCAGGATACAGATTTCTTAACTGACTTGCGCTGTTGTTTTTTTGTCTCTTGTAGACGTTCCCACAAGCTTGCACTTCCAGAGTATGCTGAAATCTCAGTGGCAGAACAAGCCCTTTGAGAAAATCAAACCTCCTAAAAAGCTTTCACTCAAGCACAGAACACCCATTCCGGGCAGCCTTCCTGACCCTGTTCGTAAAGATAGGCACAAGTTGGTCAACTCCTTTCTAGCAGCAGCCAGTAAGTTTGGGGGAGGGAGAGGGGTGGCAAGTGTGATGAGGTGTGTGCATGTCTGTTAGGATGTCTTCTATTTCTTTGTCTATACTTGGCAACTCCCAAATATTCTCTATTCTTCAATATGTCAACATTCCTTGTTGGGAATGCTTGTTGGCCAAGAGGTACTTTATACTCAATGGGAAATCCTCCTCTTCTGACTCCACTGAATTTTGAGGAAATAAGCTGTCACTAGAGTACTCTTGGATTTTGGTGAAAGGCCTGCGGAAAATGCCACAACCCAGGTTGCTTTTTGATCAGCTGGTAGTTAATACTGGTTGACCTACCCCTTTCCTTAAGATCCATTACTACTGATGGTACAGACTCCTTCACCTGTGCTATAAACCCCAAGTTGTCTTTGACTCGTCTCTCCTTTAACCCCCATATCCAGTCAGTTGCTAAATCCTGTTCTACGTCGGGAAGTCTCGTTAAACATCTGTTCCTTCCACTCCTCCAGCAGTCCTAATTGAAGCCACCCCTCAACACTTCTTGTCTAGTTTACTGTCTCTCTGCCTTCAATCTCTCCCTTTTCATTCACACTGCTATCCCTTTAATAATCTTAATTTGCTGCTGATAAATATTCAAACACATTGACTGATTTCTCTTTACCTACCAAATAAAGTATAAGTTCCTTATCCTGGCATTCGGTGGTCTTCACAATCTGGCTCCAGGCTTATCTTGCATGACTCCCTTCTCTCATACTTCGTGCAGTTAGACCACTCACTGTCCCCTTCATTCTTATCATATCTTCTCAAGTATCCATGCTGTTGCTTATGCTGTCTTTCTGTGCCTGTAATGGATTCTTCCTGTTGCACCGTTGGCTTGTTAAAGTCTTCTTGTTCTTCCAGGGCCTAATTAAGGTGCCACTTCTTCCTTCGAGCCCCTCAACTTCCAGCTGAAAGCAAAATTCACATAACATTTTATTTGGACTACTCCTTTTTCTCTTCATGTTCTTGCTTTTATTATCACAGTTCTTCATATGTGTTTCTTTATTTTTCTTTTTTCTCTCCCCTAGCCTTAGAATGTAAGCTTCTTAAGGATAGAGACTTTTCTTTGTATCCCTAGCACCTAATAATGAGGTAGTGTACCCTTTTTTGTTCCAGACCTGTGATTTCATTCATGCAGAACATTTTTTCTGGTGAGAAAGCTCGCTCTACCAATGATGATTAGTTATGATTCTGCATCTCATAGTCTTAGAGAATAGCCTGGGACACTGAGCGGCTACATAACGTGCTCAGCTCCCATGTCTAGGATGTGCCAAAGACAGCACTTGTGGTAGGTCTTCCTGACTCCATGGCTGGCTCTCTCTCCACTAAGCTACCTTTTTGTGTGTACATAGGTGCTTAATTATTGTTTACTGAATTGAATAAAGGCACAACCCTTTTCAGAATGTCTGTAAGTTCAAGTTTCTCTAGAAAGTGCAGTGTCATTGCCCAGCAATGACATCAGACCTGTTCGCATGCCACTAGCTGTGTTTTCTCCCTTGCCCCCAGTTTGCTGGTCTGGGGGTTTGGCGTTAGCACAGAGTTGACATGAGAGCCTGGCACCTTCAGGCAACCTTCCTTAACCAGAGAGAGAGAGAGAGAGAGGAAAGAAGACATTCCATAGCACTTTTTTTGTTCCCCTCTTCAGAGCTCTCCCATCACCAAACCCGGCCTGACAAGACCCACAGGCAGCACTTAGATGATGTAATGGCTGTGTCCATGGCAGAGAGAGTTACAGCGCCCAAAGCAGAGCGCTTGCTCAACCCTCCACCTGTGCATGACCCAAACCAGAGCAAAATGCGATTGCGAGACCATTCATCTGAGAGAAGTGAAGGTAGGCAGCCAGGGCCAGGCCTGGCACCTGTACCTGCACCTGTGTCTGCTCAGGGCTTTCTGAGGCCACCTGGGCTTCTCTCAATTCCCTCTCCCTTCCCCCATCATCTTTGCCCTTCAGGTTCTAGGGAGGCAGCAAAGTGGTGGGAAGTCTACTGCTACTGAGATGCAGGGCACTTCTACTGCTATAGCAACCTTCTTTTAGCCACCCACTTCCCACAGCCCAGTTTGCTTTTGTCTCTTTACTCCTCTAGGCTTAGAAGGCTTTTTCATATTAGATGTGTTTCTCTGGCATTTCCAGTTTGAGCCAAAAGTACAACTGCTTAAAGGAATATAACCATTTATGTTTCTCTTTCCTTTCTTTTGAACACTGCAGTGCTGAAACATCACACAGATGTAGGCAATTCAAGCTATTTGACAGCTGTCACCCACCACCCACCGCCTAGCCCCTTGGTACGACAGCTCTCCTCTTCCACCTCGTCGGACGGCTCTGTGCCCACCAGCTCAAGTTCCCAGGGCACAGTTACCACATCTGTAAGTATTCGGTTTGGGTGTGATAGCAGGTGATAGAGACAGTGATTAATTCCTCCAGTAGACCTAGAAAACAAAGAAGAAATGAGGTTAGGGGGTGTCTAGAAATCCAGATCACAATAATGCACCGATCTTCGTATATGAAGATAGATGCTGCTTCTGATATGCTGTTAGTAGGATCTATTCTTGTAGCTATATTCTACTCATTAGTGGGAAAGGGTTTGTGTTAAGCCATCTGTCTACACTGTCTGACTAACTTTCTTAGTCTCTGATTACAAGATGACTCAGGCCTAGGAGAGCCATCCATGACTTTCGGAACACATTGAAATTGACCTTTGCAGGGATCAAACTTGGCCTCATTGATCCTGAATTGTAATCAAAGGAGTTTTGATCAGTGGAGAATTATAGGTTTTTAGAAGCTAAGTCAGGATTTGGTTGGCAGTTTATCTGAGTTGTGAAAGAACAGGTCAGTGCATTAATTTTTTTTTTTTTTTGCTTCCTTTTTAGACTGTTGCTAATAGCTGTAATACTAATTGCTTGACCAAGGGCAAGTCTCTTAAACTTTCCGAGTCTCAGTTTTGTAATCCATAAAATAGGGAAAATGTTACTTTGTACCTAACAGGGTTGTTAGGATTAAAGTACTTTGTAAATATTTTGCTATCTGAACAGACAATAGGATGTTGTAGATATAATAGATATTATATAGATATCTATATAGATATATAGGTAGAGAGCATAGCTCAAAGTCATTTCAAGTTATATGTGATCTATGTTGAATGTGTGACCCTGGGATGCTAGTTGTTGAGAAATGCCAGTTTGCATTGATAAAGGGAGCTCATTTACCTGGGAGTTCCTCCCCACCTGAGTAAAATCACAAGCATCATCCCTGTCCCTCAAACTCTACTATGGAAAGGTTTTTATAGGCATATGTAGAGGTGGTACAGTATGGTAAGAGTGCCAGACATGGGACCAGAAGGACCTGAATTCAAATTCTCCCTCAGCTGCTTGAACTCATTAAAGATTTTCTCCTCATGTACAAAATACAGAAATTCAAATGAGCAGTTGGACTTATACATCGAGGTCCCTTTCTTCTCAAAATCCATGATCCCCTTAATTGTTTTTGAATGCTATTGTTCCCTTTAGATCATCAGCATCATTGAGGCAGATGAACATTTTTAGATTCTAGATTCCTAGTGGTTTGGGACTACAAAGCAATCTTTACCTCTGCACAGCATCTCTTTAACTGAGTGTGAAATGCTAGTCAGAGGTGAAAAAGTATATAAAAAAGGTGATCTACACCTGTTGTGTCAAACTCCAAAAGAAATGGTTCCCTGCTGACTGCATGTTGACTTAAAAAGCCACAAGTTTACATTATCTGTGTTACATTTTTATTTATTTTGTTAATCATTTCCCTGTTAGCTTTAAATCTGTTTAGGGACTACTTGGCCAGGGTTTGACACCTGATTTGGTGATTATTGATTTAACTAATGGTAAAAGAGAGGTTAGGGAAAGAAAAAAAAAACAACTCTGAATTTGCAGCTCATATTCATCAATTGTCATAGGGACTATGGGAGGACAGACACATTAATGTCCTGTTGGTCAAATTGAATTGATTGAGCTTCTCAGGGTAGCAATTTGGAATTATATCCAGAAATTGCCAAACAGAGCCTCTCAGCTGGCCCAATGATACCATTACTAGGCCTATAGGCCAAAGAGATGAAGCCGTGTGTGCTAAAATATCTATAATAGCAAATGATGGTATATGAGTGTAATGTAATATTACTGTGATGTCAGAATTGGGACTAGTTGGACTCGAATTCAAATTCTGCCTCAGCTGCTTAAACTCTGGTTTATAGGTATGAATATAGCACTCTGTTTATAAATATTTCTGGTCCCAATATTACTGTGATGTATAAAACAAGCCATAAGTAGTGAAGAATCTTTTTTCTGAAAGATGGATTTAGAGAGATCTGGGAAGACTCGTAAGAACTGGAGTTCAACCAGGAGAACAATTTATACAATGTCTACAACAGTATAAAGGAAAACAGTTATGAAAACTTAAGAATTCTAATTAGTGCAGTGACCAATCATGACTCCAGAAGACTTGAGTGTGCTTTGCATCTCTTGGCAAAGAGGTGATTTTTTTTCATCTCTTAATGTGTGGACTTGTGTGACTTAATTGTAAGGGGAGAGGAGGTGGCCATTGTGGTGCCAAAGAAAAGAAGGAAAAGTGCATCAGTGAATAATTTTTACATTAGAAAGACCAGATGTATCAATAGATGCAAAAATTTATGATAATTTTGCTTTTCAATAAAAATGTTCATCCTATTTCTCTTTACTTTATGGACAAAAATTTGCACTGGGTCAGTTGATGCTGTTTGTCCTTCTGGTGTTAAGAATTCACAAGAGGAAGCAGAAGTAGTTTTGTAAAGGAGCACAGACAAGTGTAGTAGTATTGGAAATGTATCATGTTAAATTTGAAATAGGCCTTTACAAAAATAAGCCATGTGTAGCGAAGATTCTGTTTTCTGTTCCTTGTACATGGAGAAATGTTTATGTTTATGTGAATCAAATACATAATAAAGGAAAACTTTTTTTAAACTAGGAAGGTTTGGAGGGTTGCATACCTCCAGTGCGAGAACAGTCACTTTCCTCACAGTGTCTTTATCCTATGTTCAGGATACCACTCCCCTAGTGTTTTGGGTTTGATTGCAGTTGTATGGTCACCATGGTAGCATGTTTGTCATCCCACTGTTTCCCTTTGGCCTCTGACAGTTCATTTTCCAGTCTCCTCCAGGACCGGAGTATTTGCCACCTGCCTTCCTAGGGGCATCTGGGCAGCAGGCCCAATTGGATGTTCTCTTCCTGTTAAAGGGGAAGTATTAGCTTCCTCCATTTACTCCTTAGGCTTCCCAACTGGTGCAAATTCTCTTTGTCTTGCTGGACCCTGTGGAGCCTTTGTTTGTTGGATATGGATCTTTTTAGCTTCCTTTAAAAGGAGTCATTCTTTAGGGGAGGGCTATGTCTAAACTTCCTGTTACAGGCACCCCCACCCTCCCTTGGCCCCATCACTAACCTCTGCTAGATGTATCTGAGCCTGAGAGCCCCAAGCATCACAAATGGCGACTATCAAAAGGGTGAGGGGATTGTGAACAGCAAGGTGACTAAGCTTAACGAGTCCAGAATCCCCAGGGAGAATGCCGTCCATAGTACTTGTTATCTTATGATCTGTTTAGCTGCATCCATCCCTCTAGAAGACATATCTATATCTACATATCGTTCTTGTGAGCTCTGAATGTCATCATTGATACTAAAAAAAATAATTAGGGATGGGGAGCCAACAGTGGAAAGAAGAAAAACAGAAAAGCAGCAAATTAAAAATATGAAAGATTCACTGCCACTAAAAGATTGACTTACCTTTATGATCTGTGGGGGATTTTACATGACAAATTGTCTGGGACGGAAAATAGAGGAGTCTGGACCTGGGTTTTGAGATACACATATGAGAATCAGCACCCCTCTAGCCCGCCCAGCATGAAGGACTTCTGTAACTAGGATAGGCAACCTAGCTGAACATTGCAAATGGTAATTATTTAATGATAAATTTTCTTAAGCCATTCAACAGATGATCTGACATCTGTAGTAATTGTGTGTCCATGTTAAACTTGCGTTTATTGTCTTGCAGCAACCTGTGAGGAGGAGACGTGGAGAAAGTTCATTTGACATCAACAACATTGTGATCCCGATGTCTGTTGCTGCAACAACACGTGTAGAAAAACTACAGTACAAGGAGATCCTTACACCCAGGTACTCTGTGCTCTTTCTTACAGTTTTCTTTTCCATTTTTTTCATCAAGCTGACTTGGGGCTCTTTAGCTTGTTAGGAGATAGAGATAATCTTCCTGGTACTTGCTCGGTTACTTGAGTATACATAGACACATGGGTGAGAATATTTCTCTTGGTAGCCCCCTAGTGGTGCAGTAATTTTCCACATGCCGGCAGAGGGTAATCTGTTTACTAATGCTTATGTTTAGATCTGGGTCATGTGTCCACACACATGCATGGTCTCTTTTTCCTAGTCCCCACTCTACAACTTGAAGGACATCTTACCTATTTATTCCTTTTTCCTGGTATTTTGCAGCTGGCGGGAGGTGGATCTTCAGTCTCTGAAGGGGAATCCTGATGAGGAGAATGAGGAGGTAAGACACAGAGAGTACTGTCACTGACTTCTCAGTGTCTCATATGATTTTCACATGGTAGAGTCTTGGCGTTCCACAGCTCTTCTTTTCCCTACTCTTGACGCTGTTCTTTTGCCTTGCACCCTCCCTTCGCCCCAACACACACGCGCGCGCTCACACACGCGCGCACACACACACACACACACACACACACACACACACACACCCACACACACCCACACCCCTCTCACCTTACCTCTCTACCTCTCCTTCCCCCCCCTTTACTCTCTTTCTACCACTATTTGTGTCTCTGACTTTCAGGATAGATATAATGTTACAGGGGAACTTAGATTTGTTCCGTATCCATCAGTGTCAGGGGGGAAGAAGGGAGAGGAAACACTTGCCAATGAACCTGCTCCCTTACAGATTGAGGACCTCTCTGATGCAGCTTTCGCAGCCCTGCATGCCAAGTGTGAGGAGATGGAGCGAGCGCGGTGGTTGTGGACCACAAGTGTGCCACCCCAGCGGCGAGGTAGCAGGTAGGGCTACCTGGACAAAAGGATATCAGTATGCGAATGGAGGATAAAGAGTTAGCAAGATTTCTTTATTATTTGTGGGGGAAGGCACCACGTTTATCCACTCTTATGATGGCCAGTGTCCCTGTAGTGAGACACGGTAAACTGGCGTTCAATTTGGGGAGACAGCATATCTTTAAAAAGACGTCATATTCGAATTGCCTGCTTTATAGGATTGTAGTGGATAAAGTGCTGACTGAACATGAAGTAATCTGCTCCTCAAGCACCATCTTACATTGGGACAAGGTGCCATTTATAGAGAGTGAAAAGTCCTCTGGAGTTGGCAGGGACCTGCAGTTTAGATATTCATAGTGGAGCCATGTGTTGTGAGTGCTGTCTCTATAAAGGTTTTATTCTCGGATTGTGTGTAGGATCAGGGTGACTTTGCTTTTAGAAGGGAGTGCGGTGTGCCAAGGGTTTGGAAAGAGAACCCTGTGCTGTAGGATAATAATGATAATAGCTGATGTTTATATGATCGTCACATCTGCAATCATGTATTAAGCTTTTACTGTATGCCTAGTACTATGCTAAGCAGTGGGGGTCCAGAGAAAATCAGAAGCAGTCTCCGCCCACAGGGAGTTCACATTCTAACCTAGTGCGCTAACAAAGAAATACACACTTAAGAGCTAGATACATAGTGGTTTCTTGGAGAATCCTTGGGGAAGGCTTGAGCAGTTTAGGGCATAGGAAGGGCGTTGGCATAAAGGCTATGACTAAGATCGATTGGGCATCCTATTCCGACTTGTAGTGGTGTAGAGGTGACTTTGATAGAGTAAACCAGTCAACTACACTCTTATAGTCTCCCCTCAGTTTTACCTTTTACCATCCCCAGCAAATCTACTGGAGTGTATTGGCAACATGCATAGCCTCAGATCCTCTCAACAGCCCTATGAAGTAGACACTACAATGTGGCGTTTGTGTCCACTTACAGTTAATGAAAATGGGTCTGAGGTATTAATGATTTGTCCAGAGTCACATAGCATAATTCAAACCTAGTTCTGTCAGCTCCAAGTCCCAGTGCTGTTCTGTACCACAGTGCCCTACCAGAGCCACATTTAGGCAGAAGATGAATCCTTGTATTTCTTGAAGTCTTGGTTCAAGTCATCTCTTATGTGGTTTACCTCCACTTGCAGTGTTTTAGTATCAAGAATCCTCAAGTCTCAGACTAGGAAAAGATCTTAACCATATGGGAGCTCTAATTTGTGTCCTCTTGGTTGTGTACTTCTTAGGCTTCTCTTTGTGTCCATTTGTATGACCTTACTGGGCTTTGTTTGGCCTTATCCATGCAGTTTTGTGTGTGTTGGGAGTAAGCAGAATGCTGCTTTCTTTCTATGCCTAGCGTCTGTATTTTTGTATCGGCCCCAAAAGGAAGGCTTTGAGTCTAGTCAGTCTTCTCAGACTGGGGGCCATTGTGGGGAGAATTGGGAAATTTGAGATACCCTGGAAATGGGTAGAGAGGCTATCCTGTGCTGCTTGCATTAGAGCATGATTGACTGGATTACTGCTCCACAAATTCCCTCTGACTCCCTGGTTTGGCCTACTTGTTGCAGGTCCTATAGGTCATCAGATGGCCGGACAACCCCACAACTGGGCAATGCCAACTCTTCTACTCCACAGCCTGCTTCTCCTGATATCAGCAATAGCCACTCGATTTCAGAGTTTTCCCACAGCCAGTCCCCTCGTAGTCCCATCAGCCCAGACCTGCTTTCTGCCTCCCTCACTCCTATAGCCCGAGAGAATCTACGACATCTGTCCATCGAGGACACACGTTGTTCCACCCCAGAGTTGGGACTGGATGAACAGGTGAGTTACTTCATTCCTCTGTCTGCCAGGGATATGGAAGAGGTGGAGGAACTAGAGAATTGGGCCGTTTTGATGACCGTGCATAGCCATATGTCTTTCCCCTGCCCTCCTCTCCTTTTTAAGCCCTTGGGCAAATTTCGGAGGTAATCCTGGTGTTGGAAAAGTTTTTGTCCAGAGTATGTACTACGTAGGTCTGTATAGGCAAAGTAGATTCTCTAATCCCTCACTCTTCCCTGGCCATGTTATATGAATTGTGGACCACAGCACTGGGAAAGGGTGGAGGAAGAGGACAAACCACAAGTAATCACAACCTTGCCTTCACCAACTTTGTTTGTGCCCTGCAGACTGTCCAACCCTGGGAGCGGCGTAGCTTCCCCCTGGCACACAGCCCCCAGGTGGAGTGTGAAGACCAGCTGGATGCACAGGAGCGGGCAGCCCGTTGTACTCGGCGTACCCCAGGTGGCAAGGGAGGCCGGGAGCTGGACAGTGCACCCACTTCCCCTCCTCTTGCTAGTTTCAAGAGCCGGCACCTGTCAGCATCAGCCACAGTGCAACGCCCGACCCACAGATGAACAAGTGGAGTTTGAGAGTCCAACTGAACGAACTCACTAACTTGGCATTAAAGCTTCAGAAATCTCTGTGTTTGATATTCAAACATCATATGCCGAAAATTTTCACAGTTTTTAGTGAATTTAAGGAGTTTAGAAACCATTTTGGTCTTTTTTCCCCCTTTTCTTTTTTTCCCTTTTCTTTTTTGGTTTCCATGTTGTCTTGTGGCACACCTAAATGGACTATTCCTCCAGTTGGCAAATAAAACTTCTGGGTAAGACCCTTCCCATCCCTTACTCCCCACCCCGCCTGGTTCTAGCATGCTTCCCAGCTTCACTGAACTTTCACATTTATTTTTCCTTAGATTAAAACATGTTCTTCCAAGGTGACAAAGAAATTTACATCAGGTGTTTCCTCTTTTTGTCACCTGGAACCCAGGCATCAGATTGCTGATGTGGGCACGGGCATTGGAGTGTTCTGTTCAACACTGGCTCCCACCTCCTGCTGAGGGCCTTGCTTGAGGCGGTCTGCAATAATGTGTGTGTAGCCCTCAGCAGGCAGGCTGAGCTTCCCTTTTATGTGGCTGGAAGAACCATCTGGTTCTGCCTTTGCGTCTAGTTACCTTTATTTTGACTCCTTAGCTATAGCAACCCAGCTGCTCAGTTAGAGAGACTCTCTTTCTCTCTGTCTGTCTCCCTATCTATCTGTCTGTCTGTCTTTCATGCTCCGGTGCACACACACACATAACACAAACATTGAGTACACATTTCTCACTTGTCTTGTTTTACTGGTAGGGTTTAGGTTCAACCTATGTTACCATTCCCCCACCAGCCAACTAGGAGGGTTTGAAGATGAAACGTCATCCTCACTGTCTTCTCAGATGATCACTTAAACAAACTTCCTTCATATCTAAGTTATCCTTAGTCTGTCTCAACTAGGTCCCTTCTCTCACAACACTTTCCCTTGGGCCCTTGCCTGTGGAATGTCCTAGTCTCCTCCTCCCTCTATCAGCCACCCCCTCCCCCGGTCATCCTCCTTAGCCTTGTGCCTGTCTCATGTGTAATCACATCACCAAAAAGAGGAAAGAAACAAAGGACATAACTGTTTTTTTGGCCATTTTGTAATCGTATAAAAATAGTAGATGAACTGCTTAATGGTTGGGGTTTTTTCACAATTTTCAACATTAGTGACTTTTTTTCTGTTTGCTAGTTAAAGGGTTTGTCATTGTTTCTTTTAAAAAAAACAATAATGCACCATATCCCTATGCATAAGTGCTTCTTCTATTTATAAGGTTGAAAATTCTGAATAACCCTTTTAGCATTGTAAAAAAAAAACCCACAAAAATGCAAAAAAAAAATAAGCCCCCACCTTGTATTTTGTAAATATTTTCTTTTCTTGCTTTGAGCTGTGTAATGGCAGCGGAATCCGTAGCTGTCTTTGTTCTATAGAAATGCTTTTCTTCAGAGAAGCTGATCTTTGTTAATGTCTTGATTCTGTTCACAGAGCACAGAACAGTGCTTCCCAAAAAAAGCGGAAAAAAAAATGGGAAAAAAATTAAAAAAAAAATTACAGGATGTTATTTGCTGGGTTCTTTCTTGGCAAACAGGATTTACTGGGTTCCCTGGCTGACCAGAGCAGCCAGCTCCAGGAGCTAGTCATGGCCAAGTATAGGAAGAATTGTGTAGGATTTCAAAGCAAGAAGGGACCTCAGAGTTAATTTCTGTCATAAGCCAGTGTCAGCGAATGCACCCAGCCAGGTTTCCCAGGAACAAGTTTTCTCCCTATTTGTGGCTCTCGCAGCAGTCTAGGCTTTTCTCAAAAGACAGCAGAGGAAGCCAAATAGGATCTGTTAGGTCACCCTTACTAACACTTTGGTGAGGAGAAGGGCCCCAGAGTCTGTATTTTTCCAAGAAGGGGTACTTTATGCTACTGCCTGGGTTGGGCTGATCATTCATTGTGTGGATGGGGGGGGGGGGAGGCTGAGGTGAGAGTTAACACTACATACTTACATACCAGATGAGTTAAGGGGCTGTAGTGCAAAGAACACCAGTTGGCCATAGTAGGTTCTTTACTCACTGGGTGGCCCTAATTCCTCTGAGAATGTTTCTCACCAATAAAATGGTAGTAGTGATACTACTTCCATCACGGCTGTTGTAAGGAGAGAGACTGTAAAGGACTCAAGCCATAACAGGAACTGAACGTATGGAGAATCAGCTAGCGTTGTGTAATGAGAAGATCCCTCAGCTTCACCTCAGCTCTGCTCACCATTTCCATGCTTTAAGTGGGGGGTACCATCCACCCATCTTTCAGATTTGTGATAAAAGCATTTCGTAGACCATGAGGTATAATAGGAGGGTAGATGTTTAAAAAAAAATAAGTACCTATTCCTCGAACACATTGTCTTGGCTGTTAGTCCCATGTGGCTGCCGTCGTCATGGGCTCAGGCAGCCACAGTAGTGGTGGCCTAACTCAGAGTTAGGAATGCCGTAGGAATGCTTCCATGAGTATTAGTGGACCTGGAGGGTGTATCTGGATGTAGTATGCCACATTTTGTCTCCTACCTAAGAGATCAGCGCTTGTGTGGAGGCGAAGGGCAGCATTCTGTGATAGCTGACAGCTTCTTCTGAGGCCGCTTTCCCTAAGTCATTACTCCTCATGCTCTCCCCTCAAATAACAGCTATGATTCTTCAGCCTCCTCCCAGTAGTTGAGAATAGTTTGTAGTGGGCTGAACTTGAAAGTGAGAGGCCTCACAATCAACTTCTGGCCTTGCTGGACCTAGACTTGGTGCAAGTCACTGCCTCAGGATTTTGGTCCCTCTTAAAAGGGTTCTTCCAGGCCTGACATTATATGAATGTCTGATGAACACCATACAGAGCTGTCCTGTAACAACAGGAACCCAAGCCTTTAGTTTTTTAAAAGGAAGAAATGTGGATGATACAACTCTCCGTAATAGTGAGCAGTTGTGGGAGGAATTGAGGGAACTCAGGACTTTGGATTATGTGAAAATCACTTACACCAGGCAAAGCCTGCTTCGATTCAGGGTCAGGATAGACACTGAGGCCAGGAAGGCCAGTGACAAGGCAGAGTACTCATGTTTAGTAAAACTCCACTCATCCCGAGCCAGGGCAATATCTTCCCATTTTTTCTCCCAAATGAACCGTTTCAGAGTAGGTCCAGGCCAGGGGAACTTTCTCAGAAGGCTAGAAAGAAATCTTGTTATTTTCTGAGTCAGAGTCCCCTCCTTAACCTACCCTAGGGTGGTGAGTTCTTCAAGGCCCTGCCCCCCAATAAAATATAATACCCTCGCCCCAATCCTGAGCTGTGTTCCCTAGCTATGTCTCCTTAGACATAAGGTATGAATAGACCCAGTTCATTTGATGAATGCCCTCGCATTGCTACCTTGTTCACTGAGAAACGAGCCCCCACATCAACACTCAGGTTGTCCTTTGACAACCATAACCGTGACCAGGAGGAGGGGCCGCTACAGGTTTTGAGCTCAGGGCTCCAGTGTCTCCTCTTGCCCTGAACACTGAAGAGCCTTCCTCTTTGTGACTCTGGCCTTGTGCAGGCCCAATCATTCACTTCTAGGTTCTCCGTTCTGTGGATGGATGTGCCTGCAAAGCGGGTGTGATGCTCAGGGGGGGATGAAATGTGTGAGGTGCTGGCATTGTTGGGTGGACTTTACTTGCACCTTTAACCCTTTGAGGCCTAGAACAGGAATCCAGAACCTGTCAGTGTGGTCTTCCCCTGAAGATGCTCAATGTTCAGACTGCAGAGGTTTGATTTCCAGCATTTCCCCCCTCACCATTAATAGCTCATCACATGTTAACTCATGATAAAGTGAGTTAATAGAGCAAAGCACTTTGCAGACCTTAAAAGTGCCTTATAAAATGCTTGTGAATATGACTAATTGCCTAGATCATCTTTCATTTCCTGAACTCAGTTTGCCCAAGCGATACATACTTTTTAGCATTTGTCTACAGTAGCTGCTGCATGTGTTATGGAACTGAGAACGGCCCCTCGGGGAACTAGAACCATGAAGAGAGGAAAAATCCCAGACTGTGAGAGCCACCCGGTGAAACCCAACTGCAGGAAGAATGTGGGGGTCCCTAAACCCCAACCTGGAAGCAGACAATTTACCATCACATCCAGATCCTGCTGGAGTGGACAAGAGGGGCTAGTTGCTGCAGCCATGTGAACACGTCACTTCAGTCATCCCTACCTATGGCAGTCCTGCCCCATTTCTTTAAGGTCATCAGGGAAATCATTTTTTAATATTTTTGTATTTATATGTGTGTACATGCCCACACACCAACCCTGATTATTCTCAGATTTGTTCATGCTAACACCAAGGAAAGCACCTGTATCTCAATGACCCTGGGGTGTTATGGAAACTTGAGCAGATTTTAAATGTACAAGAATATAGTTTTGACCCGAGTTCAGTACCTCCTTATCGCCTGGTTTTAGGTGAGTTGTTAGTCTGGGTACAGATGCTTTATCTAGACGGTCTGAGCTTATTAGTCCAAGTGCAGTGTTAATTGTTTATATGACTGGCTTAAAAATAAGTCTTTCGAAGTATCCAGTTCCGGGGTTCCAGATCCCCATGAATTCCCCCTATACCGCCTCTTCTTCCCCACTGCCCTGCTTCCCAAGGGGCCTCCTGCGTGTTTTCCTACAAGTCATATGGATAACACAGGGCCCATATATGGGCAGCGTTTTTGTGCCTGGCCCTGTGCCGTAGATGCCCCTTTAAGGCTGAAGTCCAGAACCAGATTCCTCTTGGTGACAAGCCCATGAAGAATAAAGATGACTGAACATCTAAACAATTTTATACCTCGAGTGCTAGCAACTGTTCATCTCTGTAGGTGATAACTTTTGGTTCAGATAGGCTCTGACCTTTCCAGCTAATGTTACGCTTATGTACTAACTCTCCACTAAAAGTCCAAAATGGGTTTCAAAACCTTTCCACGCGTTAGGTTAGAGCTGAAAGGGACCTTGGCAGAGGAGTCTGAGAGATGAAGTTGAGTCTCAGGGACTGCAGGAGAGGGAACAGAATGGAATTTGAAACCAAGTACCATGCCAGTAAACTCTCAGAAGTGGAGGAGGTACTGGGCACAGTAATTCTCAATGTTTTAGATGCCCTCTCTATTGCCCCCCTTTCTCCATCTCCCCAAAAAAGTAAATTTTATTTTCATCATAGTAATAACTTTATTTCCAAATTCACTTTTACAGCAACAATGTAAACCAGTTGTTAAAACACACAATACTATGGACATACACAGACAGGAAGCTAAGCTAAGATGAGTGCAACACCCCCCACCCCTACCCCACCCCCCAAATTAATTAGGAAACCATGTGGATTACAATGCGGGAACTGTGCTTCCCCATGGGGTCAAGGCCCAGCGGAAGAGTAAGCCATAGATAAAGGGCAGTGCCCATTTGTAACCCTTTTCAAACAGTCTGAGGAGAAAAGTAGCTTGCCGGCTCTCAACTCCCCTAAACAAGTGAGCGGTTCCAGGCCAAGGATTAGTTATTTCAGCGGCCACAGGGCAGGGAGAAAGATGGATCCAGCGACTTGAGAGAAGGGAGGCCTGTGCCTGCCGGACATGGGCTCTTTTCAGAAGTTCATTGGGATGAACGGCTGCCCCAAGCCTAAGGAAGGCGTGGGGGGAGGGAAAACTGGGCAGAGGAAAGATGCCCCGGGCCAAAACCGCGTCACTGGAGGAAGACCATTCTGAACGCTGGCCAGTCTTCTGTCTGTCTACTGATGGTTATGAGTCCCAGCCATGGGACCCGGTATAGAGAGAGGCACCAAGGGGCCTGGACGTGGCTGATGCATCAAAGCCCATATTGGGCAGCTTCCAGCAAGAGGGGTGTGTGTGTGGGTGTGTGTCTCTGTGTGTCTGTGTGTGAAAGCAAGAAAGACAGTCTCCTAAGGGTCAGTTCGATCAGCTCCAAGGTTGCTGCCCCCTTGCCCATTTTAAAGTTCCTTACTACCACACAAACAAGGAAATAGAGATTCCAACAAGAGGTGATGTAAGTGGAATTCCATACATGGGATAGTGGGGGGGGGGGGATTAAAGAAACCAGGGCTTTGGGTCTTTTTATTGAACCCCACCCCAAGTTTTGCTGAGTGGTAGTGGTTGTGTCCATATAAGCCAGTGGCTGTGGCTGGTATTGGGGGTGTAGAGAGGGATCATTCCTACCCCCTGTAAGAATTTTTCTCACTAAGTTACAAATACAGCGACCTCAACCAGCTGATGGGGGGGAAAAATCCAATAAAATGTGTAAGTCAATCTTTCCCTGTTCCATTCACAACCACCACTGACAGGCAAGACCTTGGCTCCTGAGAGCCGATTGCTTTAATGCCAAAAGCTAGGGCCCTGAAGAGCTGAGAGGCAACACTACAGCTGCACCCGGATGGGAGGGTGCCTGTGTCACGTGTGGCCTCACAAGGCAGTAAGACCCCATTCCAGTACACTGCCCTCCCAGGACCTGAACAAGACCTCACCCACCTGATTACTTACTCTCCAAGCAAGACGAGAAGGGAGGAAGCTAAAGGAGAAATGCTTTTGGATTTGGGCAACAATTCTATGATACAAACTCCAGATTACATTTGTTTTTCCTCTTTGAGCTGGGCCCAGAGGCCCGTCTACCTCTGAGTGGCCGGCCTTGACTTCTGAGCTGCAGCTGGCTAAACCAGCAGCACCAAGGTCTCGCTTGTTCTGTCTCCCTCCAGCCCAGGAAAGGGCACATGGGTTGACTTCGGGGTGCTGGGCTGCTGCTTCCCCCATCCTGACCTTACCTCACCCCATCCTGATTTAAAATTGAAGGAGTCTGTCAATTTCACAGACATTTGCTGAGTCGCAAATAAACTTCTTGCTTCCAACTGTATTCAGCTGGGGAACAAAAGGTGTGCTCTGCCAGCTCAGAGAGCTTCCCTAGGTCAGGGCCGCACTAGGAAAGCTTCAGCAGAGGTTCGTAGCTCATCCCTTGGAGGGCTTAGCGTGTGACTGATCAAGCTGCCCTCTCCCTGGAATCTCACAGGAATTGGGGGAGAGGAAGCTTCTCCCCAAGTGTTGCTCTCTGGGTGCAAGGCATCCTTCCCTACCTCGCTGCTCTCTGACCCCCGAGCCTGGAGCCGTGACTGTTAAGATTTGAGGCCTTGGTGGCTTCCGAGAACCCCCAAAATGAAATGAGGTTACCAGAACTAACAGAGCATCAGCGGCAAACTCAAGACAGGCCTCTTCCTGCTTGGCAGGATTCTCACAGAGATCTGGAGAGGACCCTCCCTTCAAAATAGGATTTTCCGTCTCATAGGGGAGTAAGAGACAGCCCGCAACAAAGGGGTGAACTGGCAGCTGATGTGAGTTTTCATGAAGTAACTAAACTTCCCCCATCTGGTCACCTCTCTGTTCCTCAATCCACTCACCCACCTGCTCCACGCAGCTTTGTCACTGGAATGACTGAGTTGTCAGGAAATAAATACCTGCCCACAGCATTCTGGCATAATCCTTGTGTCCGCCATAGGCCCTTGCCGTCTTTCACCTGAATCCTGCCTTACCAGCTCCCAGAAAGCCTGAATAAAAGTGACATAGTCTGGTTTAGCCTATGAAGGAGAGCTCTGACCTTCAGAGATGAGGAGGCACCTCCAGTCCGGCAGCTTACGCCCCCAGAGAACTTCCAGCTGTCTTTGTTCTGTGATCCCACTATGTGCTCATGGGCCCACCCACTGAGGGCAGGCTGCTGGCTCTGCACTCCCTGTTCACCGGAGAGGACCCTAGAGGCTTCCCTAGAGGAAAATCCAGCGACTCCTTTGTGGTAGGCTGTGGCTAAGTGGGGTAGCTCTAGCACCAGAAGGAGATCTCAACGGCCTTCATCTAGTACAAAGCTCCTTATTTGACAGATGAGGGACTGAAGCCAGGGAGGTTGTGCCTTGCCCAAAATCACATAGGTAGTAAGCACCTGAAGAGGACTGGAACCCAGGTCATTAGACTCCTGAGGCTCTCATTCCCACATTCTCAGGTTTAGTTGATGGGGGCTACCCCGCTGGCCCCAAGAGGCCTGACCAGCATGTTTCTCCAAAACATGTAGAAGCTTGGTGTTTTTCAAATGGATAGATATGAAGGGAAGGGTGGGGCATAAGTCCTCCTTGGTATCAGCAGCAACGGGGAAGGCCTCCTTCCTTCTCTGCAACAGTTCAATACAACCTTGTTTAAACAAGCACCACAGCTGGAGAATTGGCAAAGTCCATCACATGCTTCCCTCAGGGATCCGCTGCTTTGTATTACAACTGCAGAGCAGGGGGCAACCAGCCCGGGAATGAAGGAGGCCCAGTCTGGAGCTGACGTGATGGTGGTCCCAGCTTCCTCTTCCCATGTTTGCAGCCATTTCAGCCTTAACCCCAACCTTGGTGCAGAGGGAAGGAAGGGCCCCTTCTTTTTACCCCCACCCCACTGCTCCTCTAAGAATTAGAGGCCATCAACTCCCCCTCTGCTTGGGGTCGGTGTCTGGTCTCCAGAATATTCTCGATGCTGAAAATCTTTCCAAAGCTGAGCAGACAGCAGGGTTGGGGTGGGTCGGTACAGTGGTCACAGCTTGACAAGTCGTCCGGGTCCCATGTCTGTCAGGACACTGAGAACTCAGTTCTTACTCTGCAGCTGTTTTACGGTGCAGACAGTGCTTGGGGCATGGGGGTACACACAAGGGTCAGAAACCTCTCGGTAAGCACTTAATGATACATGCGGTTTTTTTTTTCCAGTTTTTTCTTTTTTTTTCTTCTTTTTACAATCATCACCCTGGTGAATTCCAAGCATATACAAGACAAATGCAACTATACACCACAAGTTGATTGGGAAATAAAGGAAGGCGAAGCCTCTGTTCAGTTATTCCACAGCTCAAACACAGAAGCATCTTTCAATTGAATATGGAGTGAGGGGGAGAGTGGCAGAGAGAGATAGGGCATCCTCTGGAAAGGATGAAGGTAAGAGGAGAAGGTAAGATGTACCTTCCCTAGGGAGAGAGCACAGTGGAAAGGAAAACTGACTTGGTGACTGTGTCTGGAAGTGGCAGGGCCCTGGCCACGGGGGGGAAGGGGTCGCTACCTGTCCCCTGTGAAATGGCTTGGATCCTCCAGCTCTCTCAACCAGCAGTACCTTTGAGAATGGCAGTTCAATACTCACAGCAATATCTTCTGGAAGGAAAAGGAATCATGAAGCAATAGAACCAAGGATGGATGGCTGCCTGAAAGTGGAAACTGACATTTTAGGGACCACAGGGAAGGTTGAGATTCACTTGGGAAAGAGAGAGATGCAGAGCAGTGAGCTACAGATGCTCTGGAGTGACAAGTGAAGGTTTGCACAGAGAACCTGGAGCCTGAAGGCGGGCCTTTCCCCAAAGAGTAAGCTCTCATCTCCAGCCTGATCACCACCCATGGGAGGGTTTGCCCCGCCATGGGGAGGCAGGGGAGTGGTTCGCCTGCTATTCCCTCTTGCTGTGTAGCTGAGGAGGCTTAGAGAGTGATGTGCCAGAGGGCAGGACCCTCGGCAACTTGCTAAGAGGCTGTGTAAGAGGGGGAAAGGGGCATGACTTATAAGGGCTACACTTTGAAGCTACGAGCTTAGGAACCACCAAACTGACTGCGTAGAATTCCAAGAGCACATATACACAAAGTACAAAAATGGCCTTCAGTGGTAAGAGAAAAAGGGAAAGAGGGGGTTCAGCCTGCAGCACCTCCACCTCTCCCCCAACCATGCCATAGGGATTGGCACTTGTCCTCTCTCCAGTTACCCCTGAAGTCTGTGGGTTTCCAGAGCCCATTATACCTTTGACCACCCCAAACCAGGACAGAGAGGCTAGAGAGTGCTAAAGGCCCCCAGGTTTTAAGAACTGGGAAAGGTGGGAGAGGGAGAGAGTGGGGAAGAATTAGCCCAGTCAAGAACAAGGCTTTGTCTCCCCTTGTGCTCTAGAGCTGGAGGCCATGGTCCTCTAAGACTTGTGACAAAGATAACAGGTGAGCCCTAAGAATAGTGATTCCTATCGACAAAACCAGCAGAAGTCACTGATAACAGTTCTAGCCTCAGAACCCAGACAGCATGGCTGCAGTGCACCTTCTAGAAAGGGAGAAGAAACAGCTTCCACTGGCATCATGACCCTTCCCTAGGGTCTACCAGTCCACTAGAAAGGGGAGAAAAAGAAACAAACCAAAAAACAAAAGCCATCTAGCTGCTTTCAGTACAGCCGTGTAGCAAGGTCAGTACCTTCGAGGGATAACAACAGACACGGTGTCCTTCCTGCCCTATCACTGTATGTAGGGCAGTCATCCAGAAGGAACCCCTGGTCTGCTCCAGAAGGCCCAGAGCAATTCCCAAGCAGTTTACAAACTCAGGGTGACAAAAGACCCCTTTCCCCACAGAGCTGGAAAATAAAACAGCAGCAGCAGCAACAAAAACCCCAGCAAACATTCCCACTAAGACATTAGCTCCGACGTCCCCCTGAACAGTGCCCTGGATATCTGGCTATCCCAGCTTGTCATTTCTGGTCTTCACTGAGCTCTGATAATCATAGTAGTTCGGGCACAGGATGCCAAGCCCACTCTCTCTCTCTCTCTCTCTGACATAAACGTGGCTTAGGGGTCTCTGGGTAAGGCAGGTCTCAAACCCACTGCTGCTGTGGCTGAGGGGAGGAACAGGAGATGGGCACCAGGCCGCTTCCTTGAAGCTCGCCAGCAGCGGCATTAATGGCGTTCCATTTCTCACCTTGGGGGGAAAAAGGGGGATAATTTAATTGAGTTGGCCTAGAAAAATATGGGTGTGGCTTCCTTTTGAAAAAAACTAAAAAAAAATTTATTATAACTGTCAGCCCCAAGAATTCGATTTGTAAAGACAAAATTTGCTTTTATTCCCATCACTGATTTTAAGGTCCTGGAGCTCAACAGCAGGTTAGATCATAAACCAATTAGGTAATCTGTGAGAAACAGCTGGGAAAGGAACAGAGGAAGAAGGGCTGTACAATTATTCTTTCTTGTTTCCTTTCTCTCTCTCTCTCTCTCGTTCTCTCTGTCTTTCTCTCTCTCTCTCTCTCTCTCTTTTTCTCTCTCTCCTCTCTCCATGATTACCACACTGCTGGGCAAGATCACAAGCCCTGCTTGGCCAGGGAGGCAGAGACTTCATCAGCCAACGTGGCGAGCTGAGGGGAGTCCACCATATTGATGCTTCCGGTAGAAGAGACGTTGCTGAGGTGTCGGGGGGAGGTGTCCCCAGACATGGTGGGTGACTTGTAGACAATTTCTGCTCCGTGGTCGGTCTTGGCTTTGGCGTTCTCACGGAAGGTTAGCTTGTGAGACTCGATCTAGATAGAAGGAGAAAAGGGTGGGAGATCAGAGAATTTGGTGCTGGTGGGGAACCCAGTTCTCACTGAGGCCCAGAGAGGGTGAAGTGACTCTGCTCAATGTCACCCAGGTAGAAGGTGATGAGCAGGACTTAAACCACATCCTCTGACTCCAACATCAGTGCTCTTTTTAAAAAATAAGTTTCTTTTTTATTTTTAGTTTACAACATTCAGTTCCACAAGTTTTTGGGCTCCAAATTTTCTCTCCCTCCCTCTCCTTTCTTCCTCCCCCCGCCCCAGACGGCGTGTAATCCCACATAGGTTCTGCATATACCTTCTCATTAAACTTATTTACACAATAGTCCAGTTGTAAAGAAGAATTATAACCAATGGAATGAACCATGAGAAAGGAGAAATGAAACCAAAAAAGAAGGAAAAAAAGAGAGCTAATAGTTTGCCTCCATCTGCATTCAGACTCCGTAATTCTTTCTCTGGATGTGCATAGCTTTTTCCATCATGAGTCTTTTGGAGCTGTCTTTGAACCTTGCATTGATGAGGGGAGCCAAGTCTATCAAAGTTAGTCCTTACAGATACTGTGGGTCTGTAATTGTATATAATGATCTCCTGCTTCTGCTCCCCTCACTCGGCATCAGTTCATGTAAGTCATTCCAGGTTGTAATGAGGTCTCTCGGCTCCTCAATTCTTATAGCACAATGGTATCCCGTTACACTCATATACCACAACTTGTTTAGCCATTCCCCAATTGATTGACATCCCTTTGATTTCCAATTCTTAGCTACCACGAAAAGAGCCGCTATAAATATTTTTGTACATATGGGTCCTTTTCCT